>JAQPPZ010003507.1:1200000-2400000 GCA_028583015.1 Wollemia nobilis | reverse complement strand
TGGGAATAAGCACCACAAAGGTAGCATTTAGGGCCCTTAGCATCTGTTTGTTCTTTTGGGACTCACGGACCACTTCCAAAAGGTCAAATTTGATTAACTCCCAAAAATATTGATAAAAATCAATCGAGAATCCATCCGGACCCAGGGATTTCCCCTTTTTCATCTTGAATACAACACTTTTCAACTCCTCAAGGGAAATTGGATCCATCAAGTGCTCATTCATCTCTCTAGAAACAATTGAGGGAATACAGTTTAGAATATTTTTTTCTTCCTCATCATCTGAGAGGGCATCCTCCTTGAAGAGAGAGGAAAAATACCTCTTAGTCTCTTCTGAAATATCCTTGAAAGAAGAAAGCAGGCACCCTGAGAATTAACAAGAGAGGTAATCAAGGTTACCATTACGACGAGCCTTAACAGAGTTATAAAATAATGCTGTGTTCCTATCCCCTTCCTGAAGCCAATCTACTCGAGCTTTTTGTTTCCAAAAAATTTCTTCCCTCAGTTCCCATTCAGCAAGGTCTTTTACAGCTTCAGATTCCTCAACAAGAAGCTCATCTGTGAGTCCCTGATCTCTAATCTTCCTTGAGGCTTTTTCCACCCTCCTAAGAGCTTCCAGCTTAGCCAAGGAAAGGTTCCCAAAATTTAGTCTATTCCATCTCTTCAATTTATGCTTAACAAATTGAAGCCGCTTCATAAAGGAGTACATAGCAGTGCCATGAGGAGGTTTGCCATTAGTCCACCAGCCTCGCATGAAATCATGAAGCTTAGGATCTCGCAGCCACATAAGTTGAAACTTAAATGAGGGATTCTTTTTTAGCCCTAACTCCAGAGTAGAGAGTTTGATAGGCCAATGATCAGATCCTCTACCCTCCAGAATCACAGAACTAGTGCTTCTATTATTGCCAATCCAAAAACTAGAGATCAGAAACCTATCTAGTCTCTCTGAAATGGAATATTCCCCACATCTTCTATTATGCCAGGTAAATATCCCATTATTCGGCTTGATGTCAACCAAGTTCAAGGCCCGGATATGAGCATTGAAGACAGAAGAAAAAGGCTCAAGACGATCAATCCCACCACGTTTTTCCTCTAGACAAGTGATAGAATTGAAGTCTCCAGCCAAAATCCATGGGTACAGGGGAGCCAAATTTCTCACAAAGCCAATGTGCTCCCATAAATTTACTTTACCATTGTAATCAATAGGAGCATACACGTTTGTAAGTAGGATGGTCTCACCAGATTCATTATCATGCCCGATCATCGAAATAGACCACCTGCTGGAAATCCAGGTAAGAGGAGAGATATTAATTGGATCCCATAAACAAGCAAGGCCACCAGCATATCCACATGCACCAATACATTGACATTGCCCCTTTCTCCACAACTTGGGAGCAATATTGAACAAACTATCAATAGCTAATTTAGTCTCCTAAATAAAAACCACATCCGAAGAATGAACACGAATCAAATCACGAAAAGCTTTTTGTCTGGGGATGCTGTTCAACCCCCTTACATTCCATGAAAGTACAATCATTTTTGGGGGTTATAAAAATGGGAGTCCAATTTTCTCACCAAACCTGACTCTACCAAAGTCTCCCCCATTAACTTAATTTTATCCTGGTCTTTCTTTCGACCCACCTTCATATTCTTATATGAAGCATTTTTTTAAATTATTTTATGCTGCAATCCCAGCACCGTAGGAGTTTTACAGTCCATGGATGACTGCATCAGTGCTTGGGTAGGAGAGGGCATGTCTAAATCTGTGCCATTTTCTAGGATAACTTCACTTCCAGGGCTAGGGTCAACCATATCACCTATACTCGGAACCAAAGCCCTCTTTTCTTCATTTAAACCCCCTATATCTGGTTCCCTTGGTTCCACCTCATGAAGAGACAACTAATTTGGTCCTGTTATATCTATAACAGGTAGCGATGTTTTAGGTATCTCCACGCACTGATCAAGATTCTCTAGAATTTCAAAACGGTTGAGCTGAGCATCTGGCTGGTTATCCTTAATGTCTCTTTTTGCCTTTCTTCCTTTGTTTTGAGGTTTTACCATAACAAAGCCTTCCTTATCTTGATCCCCCTCATTTATCGGGGCTTTTCCTTTATCCATATTTTGTACAGCTCGATAGGGCCCAGGATTTGAAGCCACAGGCAGGACAAACTTAGGGAATTTTCTTTGTAAGTGGCCATATTCATGGCAAATCCGGCAACGAAATGGGAGAGCTTCATAGTCAATTTTTTGAACCCATTTGGTTGATCCGAACTGTATTTCAATATAATCTAGAATAGGATTGTTTAAATCAATTTCAACAACACAAATATGGGCAATATAGATTACCTTTTTATCCAGCATTTGTCGTGATGGCCCAACCGGCATAAGGGCAATCATATGCAAGATGTCATTTATCCAAAATTCCAATGGGAGCCATGGAAGCCAAACCCACACTGAAACCCGTGACGACCGCTCCTCTGATGGGTTGAAACCCACATGCTAGGGTTTAAGAAAGAGTCCCGCTTGGTTACAGAAATAGGGACCTCCTTCAAATGCTTTGTTACGATCCGCAAGACAAGAAAAAACACCATAAAATAGCTGTTTGCACTCAGCATCACCTCCACATCACCTTCAGGGTTCCAAGTCTTCTTAACCCAAGCCTCCACAAAGGGAAGAGAAATTTGGATGCCCATAAATTTACCAATAAGTGCATGTTTGGTTAAATACTCCACATCTTCTGCCACAGAGTCTGGTTGAACCATTAGAACCGGCTTGGCTTCACATCGTTCCAAAAATCCATTGTTATTTAACAAGCGATTCTTGGCATGCAATGGGAAATCTTGTTCCTTCCAATCATTTTTAAAAGAAATACCAGCCCTAGCATGCACGCTCTGTGACGGACCTGTTGCCATCACTACATTCCTCCAGTTTTTCATACCTCCTCCCATGCTCAACAACAATCCTCACATAACAATGATACTCATATTATTTCAAACCCTAGTTCAAGTTCTTTGCTCAACAACTCACTTTAACAACAATGCTCATAAAACAATATTCACATAGCAATGATACTCATGTTGTTTTCAAACCCTAGTTCAAGTTCTTTTCTAAAAAACAATGCTTATAAAACAAGGTTTTAACCACACTTATTTATTCCAAAAAACCTTGTAGAAATCACTCAAACACACTTAAAAGGAAACCCTAATCAAGTTCTTTTCACTCCAAATTTATTTTCCAGAAAACAACCAATCAACTTCAACTTTGAAAAATATACCTATACCTTTTTCTTGATAAATATGACCTTCAAGAATTTGCCACAATAACACAATATTCCTTTGTCAATCTCAAAAGGATTAGATGACAATACAATGCATATATTAATTCATGAGTATAGCTTATTGCTCCAATCTCAAAATAATATCCAACATCAAACTATTTTGAATATTCACCTCTCAAGCATAAGTCACTTTACTACTTTGTTTTTTGAAATCCAAAGCTATTTCTACTTATAACTCCCTAAACTTATTATTGCATTAAAGATAATTCTTTTAATAAGATAATGCAATTTATCTTTCTCTTTTCTAAGGTAAAAGTATTTTACCCACAAGTAAATCTTTTCATTTCAATACTTTATAAAAACTATTCACTTTTAATTTAGGCATTCATCAAATTAATTACAACCATATTTCTCCTTTATTCAACCTTAGCTTAAATTAAAATTAAAGATCACAAAAATTTTACCATTTTTATTAACCCCTAAAGTGCTTCTTCTTCCAAGCACCTTCCTCTTGGCTGTCATCGTCGTGGAGCTGCATTCTCCCTTGAAGCCTCCACACCTTATGCCTTTGTCTACTTCAGGCCATGCCTTGCTACATTCACTACCTCAAGCTACACATTGGCTATGTTTGCTGCCTTTAGCTGCACCTTGGCTACACTCACTGCCTTGTGCAACTCCTTGGCTATGTCTGCTATCTCTAGCCAAACCTTGGCTATGCTCTTTGCCTTGCGCCACTCCTTGGCTATGTCTGTTGTCTCTAGCTACACCTTGGCTACCTTGCACCACTTCTTGGCTACGTTTGTTGTCTCTAGCCACACCTTGGTTATGTTCACTACCTTGTGCCACTCCTTGGCTAAGATTACTATCTCTCACCACACCTTGGCTACTTGGTGCATAAAAAATATTTTTGCTGCTCTTTATTCCTTACAGACTTAAACACAATTGTACATTTTTTTATCATCGAGTAAAAGGATAATTGAAATAACTCCAAGGCATTAGCTTTTATACTAAATATCTTCCTTCATGCATGACGCCGATGCTCAATTTATTCTCAACGTCGGCACTCAATTTTCCTTTGAAACTTTATTAATTTATAAAATATTTAAATTCTTTTGAATTTAAATTTTATAAATTAATTCTTTAAACCCTATGGTTTTAAAGAAAAACCTTTTATTTTTGCCACCATTGGTTTTAAAGAAAAACCTTTTAATTTTTGCCACCATTGGTTTTAAAGAAAAACCTTTTAACTTATGCTTCCACATAATATTTAAAAAATATTATGGAGCCCTTTGGATTTAACTTTTGCATAGTTCCTTTTGATCTTGATTTTATTAGAATCTTCTTCAAGAATATCAATGGCAACTTTTATAACTTGTTTTTTGACAAATTCTTTGATATTTAATGATGACTTCATTTCTTGACATCAATGACAACTTTAACTTTAAGGACTCAAAATTTCCAACAATCTCACCTTTTGTCATTGATGGCAACCCAATTTTTTTTTACCGAAAACTTGAATTATTCTTCTGTGTTGCTCCCCCTGGCTCAATGCTCTCTTCAATTACCAAGTCTCTCCCCCTTAATCAAATCTGTCCCCCTTTGAAATCAATGGAAAAGGGTCACCTTTGGGGCTTGGGGCTAAGAATGAGCCTCTTAGCTTAGCCTCTCCCCCACATCCTCTTGAGGTGGTTAATTTTAGGGTGGGAGTTTTTCTACTCCCAAAAAGAATTGTTCTTTACCTTTATCCTCTTTCCTTCTTATATAATTATTTTGATTCCTCTCACTATTTATTTCAGTGTCCATGTTCTTGTCCATGTCTACATTTATGTTCCTATTTTTGTTAACATCTATGTTCCTATTTCTTTTCATATTCATCTTCTTATTCTTGTTCATATTCATGTTCCTGTTCCTGTTCATATTCATGTTCCTATTCACACTTGTTTCTGAAATGTCTGCTCTACACCACTTTGTTGTGTGACCATCATTATTGCACTTGTAACACTTAATGTTATTATTTATTGGATGTGTAAATGTCATGGGATTTCTTCTATTTAAGTGATACCTTATTCTTTCATGAACCCTGCAATTCATTGCATTATGACCAAACTAATTACATGAGTAGAAATATCCATGGAAGAACTGTCTATTTTCATATTCATGTCTTTCATGTGTTATGCATTGTGAAGCCATGTATCCAAACATGTGACATGAAAAACATCTTCCATTGAATTTTCCTTGTCTTGATCTCATTGGTCTCCTAGAACTATTCTAATTGATGTTCCATCTATATCTTCTTTGTGCATTATTCCTATTTTCTCTAAACTCTCTATTGTCCATATCATCCTCAAATGTATCACTTTTTTTTACACTACCTTTTTCTAAAGTATCTTCATCCTAAGTTTCTTCTTCTCCAAAACTTGAAGTTGAATCTCTTTCCCATTTCTTTTGATTCTGTTCAAATTTGAGACCTATCTTGCTTGATGTAGTCTTTTATGTCTTGATGAACTTATCCAAGTTCTTTGAGCTATTTTTAAACCCTTTCATCTTGATATTGGAGTCCTCTAAATCTTATTTTAAGTAGTGCCACTTCTTGTGATAACTTCTCACATTCCAACATATTTGCTTCTAACTTATCCTTGAACCTTTTTGCCTTAGCCTTTGATTTTTATAAATCCTCTATAAGCAATATTATCTCTTCATCACATTATTGAAAATGAATCTCAAGTTTAGAGTGTTGCTTTCTTACCTTATTTACTGTGTCAATGGTATAAATAAGTTCTCCCTTGATATCATAATCATTCTCTTCTGAATATTCCTCTATTTTTTTGTCTTTATCCACATTTTTATTTTATTTTGGCTTGTATTCTATAGGATCACTTACTTCTTCTTCTAAAGCCATTAGAAGATTTTCATATGGTATTTCAAAATAATCCTCATACTCATCATCACTGAAACTATAACCATCCCTTGTACAATAATCTTCAAGATTTCCAAAGTTACCACATCCTAAAACACT
Organism: Wollemia nobilis; assembly: GCA_028583015.1. Classification (NCBI taxonomy): domain Eukaryota; kingdom Viridiplantae; phylum Streptophyta; class Pinopsida; order Araucariales; family Araucariaceae; genus Wollemia; species Wollemia nobilis. Next base: position 2,393,710 of record JAQPPZ010003507.1, on the reverse strand, counting down.
TGAGAATTATTGGAGTCATTTTCTTAACTAGTTTTTTTTCTTCAATCATAAATAGGACTTCATCTCTATCATTGTATGAAAAACTAGCATCACTATCACTTGAGTACTTACTTGCCTTATCTGCATAGTAGCTCCTCTTTTGTCTTTGAAAGAACTTCTTTCCTTGTCTGCTTTGTCTATCCTTGATTTTCTTCTGGTGCCTATATCTTTTTGATTCCCTCTTCCTGCGATCCTGTTTTTCTTCACCATTTTTGTTCTTTGGTTCTTGACAATCTGTTGCAAAATTTCCAAAATTTCCACCATTGAAACACATAATAGATTTTATATCTCTAGATATTCTAGAATATTTATCTCTTATACCATAATTAACTTCTTCATCATTGGATGACTCTCTACTTGATTATGACTTCTTACCCTTTGTTTTCTTGATTGCTTTGAAGGCTGCTTCCTTATAGGGAATACGATATTTTGTTATTATCTCAAAAGTTGTAAGCATACCAAGAAACTTATATCTTATCAAATAATCACCATCCTTTGACACTTCTATAGCATAAACCTGTTCACTGAATATTTTTGGAAGAGTTCTTAAGACTTTATCACAAACATCTGATTCCTTAATATTCATTCCAAGTCCTTGCATATCATTAACAACCTCATTAATTCAAATTATATAAGCACTAATATTTTCCTCATAATTCATTCTTAACGTTTCAAATTATCCTTTGATATTCATATCTTTAGTTTCTTGACACTTTTATCTCCTTCATATATACCTTGCAAGTTATCCCACATTTCTTTTACAGTTTTACAATGCATAAAATTCATAGATTCTATTCTACATAAACCTATCATGAGTGCATTCATTGATTTTGAATTATAGTGTTGTAGAAGCTTACATTCCTTATCTATAGGACGATTGACTAAGGGATCATATCCAAATTCCATTGCTTCCCAAACTTCATTTCCAAGTGTCATTAGGTAGATCTTCATCATCATACTCCAATACATATAGTCACTTCCATAAAATACTTGTGCTAAATTATTTGAGGACACATTCTTAGGATTCATTATGTTCTTGTTAGATTTTCCTTCAAGTTGTTAAACTCTTATGAATGAACCCACTCTGATACCAATTGAAGAACACAAGCTTATACTGAGAGAGGGGGTGAACAGCATAATATAACTTTTTGTTTTTCTTTCCAAATCAATATTATGCAATGTATAGATTAATATCAATAGCAGTAATCAAAGCAATGCACAAAAAAACCATACACAATAGAGACATAATAATTTACGTGGTTCACCCAATGTGGGCTACTCCACGAAGAAAATATTTCACTAAAATTTTCTCAAACAATCTCTTGGGAATACTTTACCTTTTACACTATTTATGGACCTCTGTCCAAAGGAGATGCTGATCCCATAAATCAAGTTTGTGGATCTTTATCCATAGGATAACTCCTTATCCTTTTCTCTGGTTGGTGATCCTCTAAAATACTACTACCTCAATTGCACTGGCTTGTGGATCTCTCTCCTTTGAAGACTCTTGTCCCCACTCAGAAGACCTGTCCTCACTACCCTAGCTGATGGATTTATATCCACTAGATACCACTGTCCTCTCTACTCTCTCACCTCCAAATATTTGTCTCAAATCTGCACTAAACATAGTCCTTTGGTCTAGAAAAAATTTTCTCAATATCTATCTCTAGTCTGGCACAAACCTATCCTCAAATCTGTATCAAACTCTGCTCCACAAGTCTACTCAGATTTTGCTCCAATCTGCTCAATAAGTCCAATCAAAACTTGCTCAAATCTACTCAACAAGTCCACTCAGAACTTGCTTAATCTGCTCAACAAGTGCACTAAAAACTTGCTCAAATCTACTCAACAAGTCCACTCAAAAATTACTCAATTTGCTTAACAAGTCCACTCAAAACATGCTCAATTTGCTTAACAAGTCTACTCAAAACTTGCTCAATTTGCTCAACAAGTCCACTCAGAACTTTCTCAATCTACTCAGCAAGTCCACTCAGAACTTGTCCAGTCTGCTCAATAAGTCCTCTCAAGAACTTATCCAAATATACTCTCAACATGTATTGTAAGCTTCCACAAAAGCTTACTCAAATCTATCCAGAATTTCTCTTAAACACTTGCCTCAAATCTTGTCAACAAGTCCACACTAGAACTTGTCCAATCTCATAGAAACACAAAGAGAATTTGTTAGAGACCCAATATGTTCTATAATCAAATGCCCAATCACTTTCTCAACTCAAATTAGAATATAGAATAGTTTGTTTTATGGAACTTGAACAATCACTTCACACATTCACTTGAATAGGCTCAACCAATCACCCAAAGAAACAACCCTTGCTCGCAACCCCTAGTCCAAGCATGCAAACATCAACTCAAAATGTTTCCAACAATGCTCAACAACAATCCTCACATAAAAATGATACTCATATTATTTCAAACCCTAGTTCAAGTTATTTTCTCAACAACTCACTTTAACAACAATGCTCATAAAATAATATTCACATAGCAATGATACTCATGTTATTTTCAAACCCTAGTTCAAGTTCTTTTCTTAGCAACTAGTTGCTTCAACAAAAATGCTTATAAAATAAGGTTTTAACCACACTTATTTATTCCAGAAAACCTTGTAGCAATAACTCAAATACACTTAAAAGGAAACCCTAATCAAGTCCTTTTCACTCCAAACTTATTTTCCAAAAAATAACCAATCAACTTAAACTTTGAAAAATATGTCCATACCTTTTTCTTGATAAATATGACCTTCAAGAATTTTCCACAATAACACAATATTCCTTTGCCAATATCAAAATGATTAGATGACAATACAATACATATATTAATTCATGAGTATACCTTATTTTTCCAATCTCAAAATAATATCCAACATAAAACTCCAATCTCAAAATAATATCCAACATAAAACTATTTTTAATATTCACCTCTCAAGCATAAGTCACTTTACTACTTTGTTTTTCAAAACCCAAAGATATTTCTACTTATAACTCCCTAAACTTATTATTGCATTAAAGATAATTCTTTTAATAAGATAATGCAATTTATCTTTCCCTTTTCTAGGGTAAAATTATTTTACCCACAAGTTAATCTTTTCACCTCAATACTTTATAAAAACCACTCCCTTTTAATTTAGCTATTAATCAAATTAATTACAACCTTATTTTTCCTTTATTCAATCTTAGCCTAAATTAAAATTAAAGATCACAAAATTGTTACAAGTTTTATTAATTCCTGAAGCACTTCTTATTCCAAGTGCCTTCCTCTTGGCTGTCACCGTTGTGGAGCTACATTCTCCCTTGGAGCCTCCACACATTACACCTTCGCCTGCTTAAAGCCATGACTTGCTACATTCACTACCTCAAGCCACACATTGGAAACGTTTGCTACCTTGAGCCACACCTTCGCTACACTCGCTACCTTGCACCACTCCTTGGCTATGTCTGTTATCTCTAGCCACACCTTGGCTATGCTCGCTGCCTTGTGCCACTCCTTGGATATGTTTGTTGTCTCTAGCCATAGCTTGACTACCTTGCACCACTCCTTCGCTACGTTTTTTTCTGTAGCCACACCTTGGCTACATTCGCTATCTTGCACCACTCCTTGGCTATGATTACTGTCTCTCACCACACCTTGGATACTTGGTACATAATCAAAATTTTCACTGCTCTTTATTCCTTACAAACTTAAACACAATTGAACATTTTTTTTATCATCGAGTAAAACGATAATTGAAATACCTCTAAGGCATTAGCTTTTATACTAAATATCTTCCTCCATGCATAACGTCGGCGCTTGATTTATTCTCAATGTAGGCGCTAATTTTCCTTTGAAAATTTATTAATTTATACAATATTTAAATTCTTTTGAATTTAAATTTTATAAATTAATTATTTAAACCCTATTGTTTTAAAGAAAAACCTTTTATTTTTGCCACCATTGGTTTTAAATAAAAACCTTTTAATTTTTTCCACCATTGGTTTTAAAGAAAAACCTTTTATTTTTACCACCATTGGTTTTAAAGAAAAACCTTTTAACTTATGCTTCCACATAATATTTAAAAAATATTATGGAGCCCTCTACCTTTAAATTTTGCATTATTCCTTTTGATCTTGATTTTATTAGAAGCTTGTTCCAGAATATCAATGACAACTTTGATAACTTATTTTTTGATAAATTCCTTGATATTTAATGATGACTTCATTTCTTGACATCAATGATAACTTTAAATTTAAGGACTCAAAATGTCCATTTTAAAGGTGATAGCAAAGTAAACCACTGGTATTTTATTATATTAGACATAGAAGAAATTTGAAAAGTATAACTCACTGGATTAGAATATGATATTGAAGGGTGTTAACATGATAACCTACTAGTCTTATAATAATACACAAAAGGGGGTTGATAATATCATCTCATTGCTCATAAATGAGATATTAAAGAGAATTAGTAAATCAAATATCACTAGTCTTGTATCATATATAGAAGGAAGTTAAATAAATAAACTCATTGGTTTAGAACAAGATGTTAGAGGGGGAAAAGTTAGTAACCCCTTGGTCTTTTATCTAACATAGAAGTTGAAAAAACCAACTCACGAGTCTTCAATGAATATTAAAAATAGTTAGATATTAAAATTTCTAGTCTAGAATAAAATGTAAAATAATCTTGAACAAACCAAACTCACAAGACTTTAACAACACATTGAAGGAAGTTAATAAACTATACTAATTTGTCTTGTATCGTAATTGAATAAACCTAATTTCTAGTATTATATGGACATGGAAAAGAGTTGTAAAATATCAACTCATTGGTCTTAAATAAGATATTATTAAGAGTTAAGAAATTAATTTTATTGGTCTTGCGTAAGGTAATGAAGGAAGATATTAACTAGATTATTTGGTCTTATATGATTTTTTGATATTGTATAAGATATTCAAAGGTAAGTTGTTGGTATTTATAAGATGAATAAAATACATGAATAAATACACTCACAAGTATAGAATAATAGACTTTCTATTAATAATAACCAAGCTAAATTTTCTAACATAAGCAAATTATTAACTTTACCTTACCCATAACCTAATCATAGACTTTACCCTTGGATGCCTTGGACATCCAAATCATTAGATATTCAATCCTTAAAACTTTTATTATAGAGACCTTCATCCATTAGGCCATTGATTATGGAACATAATTTCTAGGACATCTTAAGCATTATTTTAATTTTACATCAAATATTTGAAAGATGTAAACCGTGAACCTAGATATTAAAGACCACAATATTAATGTCGAATATGGGTATGATATCGTTATCCATTTGTAATTTTTTAAGTTGATCAAGGGTGTCATTCCACTTGTTCATAGTTTAAGAAATGATCACATGTGTACAAATATTTAAAGCTTGAAGTATATCTTCATATTTTATACCAAATTGTTGAGTGAGGATGAATTTTATGGAGGAACTAGTGAAACAAATATATTTCTTTGCATCTAATACACGAGGAGAAAAATAAGGAAAAGCTTTATAATATCATCTCTCCAACAACCAATTTCTCCTTTCTTGCATCCAAAGCAAATTAATTCAAATTATTCTCAATATTCCCCAAATATAGGTCCGAGGTGTAGACCAATTGGTTCATCCAAACCCCATAAGGGGGCTGAGGTCCAAGGTTCAAATATCGGTCCTCGCTGGACTGAACGCTTGTTCCTTTCCTAGTGCTTTCAGTAGCGTAAAAGGTTTAAAATGATTGTGGCATGGTGGTTATAGGGGCGGACTATGCAAAGATTTGTGTGGCGGCTTCTAGGGTGGACAACGCAGAATACTGTGGCGGCCATAAAAAGTCGGACAACCTGCCCGGATTCATGGCGGCTACCGATTCCACCATGTAAATTCACAAAAAAAAAAAAAATATTCCCCAAATATTTTACCGTTAAGTTTTACTTTTCACCATTTTTCCAGCCAAAATAATATCGATGTTTTTTTCGCTTTTTGCTCTTTCCAAAAACAATTTGAATTTTATTTTTTTCCCAAATAAAAACTTAATTTCCAGCCATTTACAAGTAGTTAGTGTTGCAAAGTAATTATTGATAGTGGTTATAATAATAATTTGGTGTTAAGTGAAATGATAGAGAAAATCGGGCTGAAAATAATAGTGTATACTAGTCCTTAGAAGATGTGATGGCTTAATAATGGATATCAATTGATCATAAATTAGTAATGTATAGTTACAAATTACAATGGATGTTATTAGGTATGAAATTTGGTATGATGTAGTTACAATGGATGTTTGTCATGTCTTTTTGGGAAGACCATGACAATATTATGCAAAGGCCATTTATGATAGAAGATAACATATTATAATAATTGAGAAGAGTGGTAGGAAATGCACCTTACTTACTTTGAAGGAAAAATTAGATAGAGTTGTCCAAAATAGAAAAGTGTTTTTAATGACAAGCAAAGAATTATGAAGGATAATAAATAAGGAAGGATAATGTTATGTCATAATTTCCAAATCAATGAAGGTTAATACATTGCATAAGGTAATTGACAATGCAAACCAAGTGAGTGAGATGCTTGAATATTATGAGGATATCATTTACAAGGTTTTTCACCAAATAGAAAGTTTAGGTTGTGCATGCACAGTTCCTTATCACTTCCTTGTAGACCTTGGGAATCCATCATAATGGATCATCTCTTAAAGTTATAAAGTATTTCTCTCTAGTCTCAACTTGTGTTAGACATAGAAATGTGTTGATAAAATCCTATATTTCTAATATTGAATAATATTTAAAGGTAATAAGAAGCAATCCATTGGTATTTTATTGTATTAGACATAGAAGAATTTTGAAAAGCATAACTCATTGGACTAGAACAATATATTAAAGGGTGTAAATATAATAACCTACTTATATTATAGTAATACACAAAAGAGAGTTGATAATCCCAACTAATTGGGCTTCAATGAGACATTAAAGAGAATTAGTAAATCAAAGTTCACTAGTCTTATATCATACATAGAAGGGAGTTAAACAAATAAACTCACTGGTTTAGAAAAAGATGTTAGAGGGGGATCAATTAGTAATTCATTAGTCTTTACCTGACAAGAGTTGAAAAAAAAACTCATGGGTATTGAATTAACATTGAAAACAGTTAGATATTAAAAATTCTTGTCTAGAATAAAATATAAAATGGTGTTGAACAAACCAAACTTACTAGACTTGAACAATACATTAAAGGGAGTTAATAAATTATACTCATTGATCTTGTATCATAATTGAATAAACCTAATTCCTTATATTATATGGAAATGGATAAGATTTGTAAAAGATCAAATCATTTGTCTTAAATAAGATGTTGATGGGAGTTAAAAAAATAATCTCATTAGTCTTATGTAAGGTAATTAAGGGAGATATCCACTAGAGTCTTGGGTCCAATACAATTTTATAATTTTGGATAAGATATTCAAAGGTAAGTTATTGGTATTTATAAGATGAAGATAAAAGGAATAAATACACTCACAAGCATAGAATAATAGACTTCCTATTGGTCATTACCAGGCTAAATTTCCTAATATATTCAAACTATAAATGTTTCTCTAACTATAACCTAATTAGAGAATTGGCCCTTGGATGTTGTGGACCTCCAAAGTATTAGATATTAGATCCTCAAAACATATATTATAAAGACCTTCATCCATTAGGTCATTTATTTATGGAGCATATTTCCCAAGATATCTTAAGCATTGTTGTAATTTTACATGAAATATTTGAAATATGTAAACCCTAAGATCCTATAACCTAGATCTAAAAGACCGCAAAATTTACAATATGAATATAAATGAACTGTGAAAGTAGAAAATTTATAGCAATAAAAGTAAAACATAGATATAATAAAAGCAATAAAATGAATCCTTGTATTGATCTTATCTTTTCAAATTGTTACAATAGCATCCCTTGAGGGGATATTTATATGTATGATACAAATATTACAAAATCAAAAGTATGTGTCCCTTCTCTTCAATAAGTGATGTATGTTGGAGTAATTTTAATATCTCCTTGCTAGCTCAATGTCAGGGGAACGGGTTTTTCGATACCGTCACATCAAACCAGATGTGGATCTGGAACCTTTTGCTATCCTCAAGTCATGTTTCCTACACACAAATAAAACAAAAAGCGTATCAATAGCATATGAAGGGCCCACAAGATTTGGACCCGTATTTAATCTAAAAATACAAAAATAAAGAAAAAACAAATACATACATGTAGAACCTAAAATCTAAGCTAATGCAGAAACCAAAAAGAAGTTGATAAAAGCTAAAATAAGCAAAAAATAGAAAAATCAAGTGTCTAACTAAGACCATATTAGGTCGAGATGGTTTCACCTATGAACCATATCAGGTTGATATGTTCACTATTGCGGGATTGCATCTTTGCGTGACTAGGACTGGGCAATGTTTGATATGACACAAATTTATTTTCAATAGATCCTCATGGTGTGGAAGCAAGTTAGCAGATTTAAATAGTCATCAAAATGAGGGTATTTTTCATACGAGGAAGGAGAACACAACTTAAAATCCTGTATGGTAGTCCAACAACATAGCCTTGGCAGTGGGGAAAACTAGAATATTTAGTTTTGTAGCACTTTGTGGCATGAAAAATTGAAATCAGGATGCATAAAACTAAGGGAGCATCATTTTATAGGTCTCTTGGCTAGAGGCTAAATGTGGAAAGTTCCAATTAGGGGTAGTCTACATGAAAAATTAGAGGAGAAGTCTCCATGAAAAAGCAGATGCATACCACTAAATGATTATATGTGATTGATGAAACTACCTCATGCAAGATGTTCTGTGTTGATGCAAAATCATACGTGATGATGATAGGCATTTTTGGCTACCTGTTATTATTTTATCTTTATTTTTTGTATGACCATCTTAGGTTGAGATGGTCATGACCTTGAGACCATATCAGGTTGAAATAGTTAGGATTTTCATTGGAAAAGTTGCCTATTATTGGTGAAAACCACTAAATTAGCCTTAAGGCTACCTAATTTGGATTGTGCAAGTTAGAAAGGAGGTCTTTTGAGAGTATCCTCAAGATAATGTATTTTAGGTGTCTATAAATGCTCCTTTTTGGGATGTTATGTATGTAAGCACAATTTAGAGCGAAAATAGATGATCTAAAATGGTTGAATTGATAACATATGATGTTAATTGAATAAGTCAATATGATATTATCCAATCATGGAAAGGATGCACATCATGGAATCATTTCTTAAATATTTTATTTTATTTTGCTATAGTTATGATTAATTATTTGTATATTCTTTTATTTGATATTATTTTACTTATGTGTACATGATATAAAATTATGTGTATTTACCATGTTGTTATGTATATAACTATATTTTATTTTATGTTATCTATGTATATATAATTACTTTGTTGATTGGATAATTTTTTTGTTTACGAATTATTTTTGCTTGTGAATTTGTGTGTATACCTTATCATTTACTTTTTTGATTGATATTATTTCTCCTAAACATATAGCTAAGAAATTTCTAACCACTTATTTATCATTCTGTACTTTCTTATTGTATCTTTTGAATAGAGGTATGATGTTGGTCAAGAGAACAACATAATCTCCTCTTGTGTAGGTAGATCCATTTGCTAATAATTCATCCATTTTTATTTATTTTACAAATTAGCAAAAACACCACCAAGAATTAACTTACTATGCTTTCATAGGACAATAGGGATTTTTTCATTGAGGCAAAGAACTAAGTTTCAAGTTCCAATCATTTGCTTTTAAAAATTTGCATCCTAGGTTTATCTATTTTTTGTTCAACATCTAATCTTGTTTTAGTATTTTCTATTTTTATCCATTTAAGTTAAAGAGATAATGAGGAACTAATTAGCATTCATTTTATTAGGGGGTCATCTTTAATGTTGTATATCAGTAAAAAAATTATATATGGTCACATTAGGGCTTTCTTCATTGAATTGTGCTCTAAAACCCTTCCTTTAAAAACAAACTTTTAGTTTCATTTATCGTCAAAAATCAAAGCCATTTTATTTATTAGAATATGTTTTCCATATTGCTTGATTTATTTATATCTAATTAGGAGTATATTAAGGTTAAGCTTGTTAAAATAAAATCTTATGAGAAATGTAGGTGTTCTCTAACACAATCCACTAAACCCTAGACTTGGGCTCAAAAGACTACCCCTATCCTCAAGGGGAGAAAATAGGAAGACACAATGGATATTGTAAGAGGCCCTTCATAATTCTTTCCTCATCCTTCTCATATTTTTGTGAATATAACATGAACACTATAGTGGGTCCCAAGACTTTTATTAACCAAGATGAATCTTAATCAAAACTAAAATTTATTTAAAGCTTAAATCAAACCATTAATTATTTTATTAAGCAGGTCACATTAAATCTAGATAAGAACATAACCAATTTATAGTCCTACAAAGGATATTTGCAAGTTTTTGAGTAATTATAATATGAGTTACTAGACTATATAATGAGGCTCCTAAGATATATAGGTTGAATTAGGTATACCTATGGAATGAGATATAAGGTTGGTAAAACATATTCTCATTTATTATTTAATCATCTCTATAAATTATAAAAACTTAAATAATACTTATTCCTTATCCTAAACCTATAGCTAAGAAATGATACCTAATCTATAAGTTGTTTCACTTGTTGACCATTAACCTTGAACCACGTATCAAGGTTCATAATGAGAAACCTAACTTTGAGAAACCCACTTTTAATCAAGAAGATAATATTTTTTACCCTAATATTCTCTAATCCTTAACCATGAGGAAGTTGGAAGAGTGGTTTTACAATATATAACTCATATAGCTAATTTATTACAAAAGCATAGAAAACCATAGAGGCTTTTCTTAGAGAAGGTCATGAAACCCTACATGCCTCTATAGGAGATGATTCACAAAATCAATCCCCATATCCTAATTTAAATACTTTACTTTTAAATCATTTAGATCCATCCTTTTGATCTATGAGTGCAAACATAATGTATCAACATATCATTTAATAAATTCAACATCTTCTATTATTTCCATACTAAGATATGTTAGGAGATAAAACATATCACCCCCATTAGCATTACTTATATTTTCCTACCCTTAAAGAATTATTGTAGGTCAATACTAGTTACCCTATATCTCAATAGGTAACACAAGTTACACTACTAATGAAAATATACCATAAAGTGCCCTAGTCTCTAATATTCATATCGATTTATTCCATAATTCTTATTTTAATCCCTCAAGAATAGGTATGGGGTTTGGAAAAACTCTAACCTAACAATCTCTCATCCTTTGTATTCTAATCCTTTTGTCTAGGGTATCCTAGGGTCAGAACATACAATGCTAGCTATGAAATCATATACCAAGGTATACGAACCCCTTCTTATATGAATCATGAATATATACCCTCTATATATTAGCGTATACCTTTTGTATTATCAAATTTTAAACAATAAAACAATAAATGATAATTATCCAAGAGGTATCATCTAGCCATAAGTACTCATGATAACTTGTGTAACCGAACCCTATATCCCTTTATAGCTAGTAACCCTTTTTATCCCAACCTTGAAATATCTAATTTTTAAATGTATAAAGGGAAGGATGATCCTCTCAACCAACTGATGTTGCTTAGAATAATTTGTAGTGACCAGCTTAGTCTAATAGTTTTTGACTTCTTCAAATCTTGTTTCAATTTTGTTGAGGTATTTTTTGACTTTCTTAACTATTCAATGTTAGGAGTATACCTAAAAATATAAATTTAAATAGTGGTAATAATATCGGTGTAGCCTTATCAATCTCATCCCAATAAGTATCTCTAATTTGGTTAGTGATTTTTGTTTCTATCCATTGCTTCTCTTAATTTTTTTGGTTTAGGTCTTCTATTTCTTTTAGTAGGGTATCATTTTCTTGGTCAAATAAAGCTTATTGATTTGTTAACTTACCTAGAAATTCTTTGAGCCATCTCTCTTTTCTTTTATCCCATATCTCAGGTTTTTGGTTGAATTAGAGATGGAGTTTTTGATCTTATAAAAACATTTAAAAGGGGTATCTCTCCTTGCATATTTTGTCTTGGTGGTCATGTAATAATGATGCTCTCGTTACCCCTCTCTCATTACAAGGTCAAGTACCTTTATCTTGATTTGTTCCAGCTTCTTTTCTCTCCTCTCTAGTCTTTAGCTAGTTGATTCAAAATCATTTTTGAGTATTTTGATTTAGGTTCATTAAATACTAAGGTCATGCATCCTTTAAATCTATAACAATCATTGATAGTTTGCAATATTTTTTTATTATATCTTTTTTCAGCTTTAACACTGGTGGAACCTTTTTTTTTAAACCAATAACACCCTTTATTGAGGAGAAAAATAGAAATCTATATGAGTAGTAGCGAATTTTTTAGATAATTGGGTATGCTTTTCTTGATTAAATTGAGCTATTTCTTGTATTATATATTTTTTTTGCAATCTATATTAGTAGTAGCGAATTGTTTAGATAATTGGGCTGATTAAATTGAGCTATTTGTTGTTGTATTCTCTAAAATTATTGCCATGGAGTCAAAGATTTCCTCATTTATTTCCTTTTGTTGGGTTGAGGGTGATAATAATGGTTTGACCACCAAAGTTATTGTAGCACTAGATATCAAGAAGGCTAGAATTGTAACCCTAATTTTATGAAGTGTTTCACTATTGATCTTCTCTTCATTGTATTGCTCTAATATTGAGTTATCTACATCTAGATATTATTTATTATATAATTCATTGAACGTTGTGTCTTCCTATATTGAGCTAGGTTCTTCCTTTATTTTTTTATATTAGTTGTCTCTTCTTCCACCATACCTCTATCTTAGGTATTTTTCAATGCCTCCCTCTAAACTCCTTCACATTATCCTAACTTATTTTATCCTATGGGTTGAAACTATATTTTATTTCATAAAAGGATTTATATAATTTTAGGTTTGATAGAAAACTAGTAAGTTCATTGAGATGGCATGTTGCTACCTCATCTCTAGGATTTATAAAATTTTCAATTTTAGTCATATTCTCATGGGTGAATTTTGGGCTTTCTTCTCATTTCCATTGATTTGTCCAACAATGGAATTAGTGGTCCTATTCCAAATGACCTCTACAATTGCACTTATCCATCCATATTTTAGTCAAACGACAACCAATATAGTAGACATATCTGGGGGAAATTGACATAGATGGAGTGCCTCAAGGACTTCAATTTTGTGAATAATATGTTGTTTAGAAAAATACCCTCTAAGTGGACTATCAACAACACCCAACTTTTTTAGAACAACGATGGACTGTGTGGGAGACCGCTAAGCAAAAGGTGAAAAAAAATAGCAATGAAGTGAATCCCATGGTTGTTGTTGTTGCACTTATGCTTTATTATATTATGTTGATCACTTGGTTAATTCTTTGCTATTTATTGGTGGAATTCAATACAACAATATAAAAGAATGTCATTGGTGCTACTGCTATAATGAGCTAAGCAATTTATGCCAAGGACTTTAACAACCTTTTCTTTGCTCAAAATAATAACAATATCCAAATGTCATTGTGATACAATTTCTATGCTTGGGATTCCTTCATCAACCAACATTCAAAATATTATCAATATTTGATATCATAATCTATCTTGAGATTCCTTCATCGACCAAACATACAAATTGTTTTCTATATTTTTTATCATAATCCAATATTAAAAAGGTAGCATAAAAAACATACCAAACATACAAAATATTTTTATTTTTTGATATCATAATCCAACATTGAGAAGGTAGCATTAGGTCCAATTCTATGATGAACCTTTTGGCATGACTACAACATCGAATATGACATCTCTCATTCATGCTTTTGGTATACGTGCAACATAAAATAGGATATCTCTTATTCAAGTTGTGTGATGTAATTTTAAAATTTTAAAAGATAGAAATCTATAATCGAGAACAGTTAAAATTTTCTTCTTAAACAAATAACTATTGTTATTATCATAATAATAATTTATTACTAAATAAATTTAAATTTTAATTATTGAAATGAATAGTACAAATAAATTCATTTCTTATTATTATAAAATACATAAAATTTATTTAATAGTAATACATATTTTAATTTTTTTACAAGGACATCGAAGTGGTTAAGGCTTTGGTTTCTCTTTGGGGAGGTTCAAGGTTCAAACAATAGTATACCCAAAGGGAATACATTAGATGATGTTAGTCGAATGTTTGTAGGTTCATTTACTTACCCCCATAGGGTCAAGATCATGTTGGCTCTGTTTAATGGTATTACCAATTCCCTTATTAAAAAATAAAAAAACATATTAGATTAATATTAGATTGTGAACTTGTTAAAATTTATATATTAAAAATTTATTAAACTAAAAAAAATATTAATGATTATTTTTAATTAATAGTAAGTAGATTTTGTAAGATAGAATATATATTTTTGGATTGACTTTACAAATTGTATCCAGCTAAAAATATTAACAATAAGATTTAATTGATAATAATGTTAATTAATAGTTAATATATTTATATGATAAAATTAAAGATATTATAATAATGTGATTTTCTCTTGCAGGGATTTATTAAATCTTGCATGGGGATCCATCAAGGTGACCCCATATCCCCTTTCTTATTCATCCTCATGGCGAAAGCGCTTGGTCAATGTATCGATAGATATCACAATGAGCTTGGAGTGTAGCTGGCCTTACAAATCAATTCAATTTCTCATAAATAGTTTTTAGATGATACTCTTATGTCTTGTGTTGCAACGGTGTTCCATGCTAGAGATATAAAATACCTTCTAGAATGTTATGGGAGATCGACTTACAAGATAATTATTTTTCTAAAGAGTAGCATTTTCCTCCCAAATATGTTAGAGGTCCATCAACGAAATATAGCTAACATTTTGGGATGTAGGATTGCTTCCCTCCTAACTACCTATTTAGACCTTCCAATTTTCATTGGCCGTATCAAAGACTCCATTTGGAATCTTATTGTGGAACTGGTGTAGAAAACATTAGCCTCATGGAAGGGTACCCTTCTCATTCAAGCTGGCAAAGCGGTGCTAGTTTAGAGCACCTTAAAAAGCATCAAAATTTATTTTCTATCTCTTTTACACCTTTCTAGTAGAGTGGCAGCTAATTTCAACGACATTTTAAGGCGTTTCTTTGGAGTAGCCCCAATAGTAAAGGTAAGTTTCAGTTAGTCTCTCGGGAGTAAATATAAAGGAGGAAAAAGGATGGGGGTTTGAATCTGAAGAATGTAGCCAAAATGAAAAAGCACTAGTGTCAAAGCTTACCTACAAAGTTACTACCAATGTAGACCATTTGTGGTGGAATATCCTCAAAGCTAAAAATAATTTTGATCTCTTCCTTTTAGATACCCTCCCGAATGGTGGTTCTACCTTCTATATTAACTTGATAAAATCCCATGATTTTATTAAAGATAATGAAGAACACAATATTATATTGAGATGGGGCTAAACAATATAAGACCACTTTTTAATTTTCTTTACTCACACAATAATATCTAATATATCAATACAATGTCAACAATAGTAATGAAAGCAATGCACAATCACCACATACACAATAGAGAAACCAATTTAACGTGGTTCACCCAATGTGGGCTACTCCACGGAGAAAATATTTCACTAATATTTTCTAAATAAATCTCTTGGGGATCCTTTCCCTATTACAATGTTTATGGACCTTTGTCCAAAGGAGACACCAATACCCTAATCAAGTTTGTGGATCTCTATCCACAAGAGACCAATATCCTCAACTGGTTTGTGGATCTCTATCCATAAGAGAACTCCTTCTCCTCTACTCTGGCTGGTGAACCTTTAGAAGACTACTGCCTCCGCTACATAGTCTTGTAGATATCTCTCCATTGAAGACTCCTATCCTCATTTAGAAGATCTATCATCACTATCTTAGCTAATGGATCTCTATCCATTGGAGACTGTTATCCTTTGCTCTATCACCTCCAAATATTGCTCTCAACTCTATCACAAATTTGTACTAAATATAGTCCTTTGGTCTAGCACAAATTTGCTCAATCTCTATCTCTGATCTACACTAAACATAGTCCTTCGGTCTAGCACAAATCTGCTCAATCTCTATCTCTGATATGCACTAAATAGTCCTTCGGTATAGCACACATATACTCAATATCTATCCACAAACCTTTCATCAAATATGCACCAAAATATATCCTCAAATCTATCCTTAAGCCTTAACACAAAGCTTGATCCAATACCAAATCAAATCTACTAGATATACCCTAAGCCTTAACACAAAGCTTTAAAAAATCAATCAATCAACTCTGTTCACAAGTCTTCTCAAAGACTTGCCTCAAATATGTATAAAAAGTCCTCTCAATAACTTGCTCAAACTACTCTTAAGTCTTCTTTAAGACTTGCCTTAAATTTTCTCAATAAGTCCTCACTAGAACTTGTCCAAACTACTCTCAAGTCTTCTCTAAGACTTACCTCAAATCTTCTCAACAAGTACTCACTAGAACTTGTCCAAACTGCTCTCAAGTATTCTCTGGGACTTGCCTCAAATCTTCTCAACAAGTCCTCACTAGAGCTTGCCCAAATTTCTCTCAAGTCTTCTCGAATACTTACCTCAAATATACATTGTAATATTCCACAAAATATTACTCAACTCATACCTTAAGTCCACTCTAGGACTTACTAAAATTAGTCCACTAGCTTTCACAAAAGCTTTATACAACTCAACTCAATCTATCATAGAAAACCTCTTTAATTACATAAACAAGTTTCACACAGAATCTTGTTTTAATATCATAGAAACATATAGAGAATGGTTAGAGACTCAATATGTTTCACACTCATAAATGCTCAATCACTTTCAAACTCTCTTGTTTAACCTTAGAAACATATATAGAATGGTTAGATACTCAATATGTTTCACACTCACAAACACTCAATCACTTTCAATATATTTCTCAAATCAATTTAGAATATAGAACAATTTGTTTCATAGAACTTGAACTATCACTCCAACACACTTCAATCAATTATGCTCAATCAACTCAACCAATGAAACAAAACTTGCTTGCAAACCCTAAGCAAATGTTTCATCCAATGCTCTCAACAACTCTCACTTTGGAACTCAAAATCAACTCAATATGATTCTAAAAATCACATAACAATGATACTCATGATATTTGCATAAACCCTAGTTCAAGATAGTTTTCAAGTTCTCACTCAAGCATTCACCAATCATGCATATCAAACAAGAATATTTTCACTCCAACTTAGCATTCACAACATCCAACAATCACTCTCAAGGATAATGCACCCTTATCTCTTGTTTGAAGAAGATTTGAGTTCAAAAACCTTTCTAAATCACAATCAACTATTTACCAATTTCAAAGGTTAGGTAGCAATATCTTCTCAATTATTCACTCAATTTGATCCTTCAAAATATTTCACCATACATAGCAATAAATATCTTTTACACCTTATAATCTCCACACTTCAAAATGCAAACCAACAATTTGTGTAAGGAAAATAATCATAATAATTTTCTTTATAAACCCTTATCTCTTTAACACATTATAGCTCATCCAATAAAAAATATAATTCCTTTTTTCAACCTTATAACTCCTATTTTTAATTTACTTTATCAACAATCACAATAAAACAATTTAAGCTTTAAAACCTTATAACCACCCCTTAATAAAAACTTATCCTGCCACCTTTTAAACATTAGAAGCAATTTTAATATTTAAAAATTTTAGTACCTTGCCCTTGATGGGATTCAAACTCTTGCTTGTGCCTCCACAACGTGCTAGCCATGACCTATGTGCTATGTGATCTAGGAGCTCACCTCAACACCAAATAGTACCTCGTGTGCTTTGAAATTTCACCTTGGCACCCAAAAAACTTAACACATATACCTTAGCAAAAGCGTTGTCATCGAGTTTCAATCATGGAACCTCCTACCTGCTAGCGCCTTAAGCCATAGCCGCCTATCGTTGGCTGAACCACCATGGTTGGCAAAGAATCTCCAAGTTGCCTTCCCTTTATGTGCTCATTGATTGCCACATTTGCAAAGACTTTGTCCTCTTCTCCTCTTCTTCCACGTAGTTCACACAAATTGCATGCACTTCGATTAGTTTTATTCGAAGGATAATTTTTTCCTCCAAAGCATATGGTATAAATATAAAATTTTTGCTCTTGCCTCAACATGTCGATGGGTGGAAAGGATAGTCAACATAGATACTCGAATTATATTGCCTGCCCTTTATAACCCCAACCTTAGGGTTATTTTAATTTAAATTAATTTATAAAAAAGTTATAAATTAATTTATAATTAATTTCATCAATTAGTTCTATAATTTAGACCTTTAATATATATATATATATATTGAGTTTACATGGTGGAATTAGTAGCCGCCATGAATCTGGGCAGGCTGTCCAGCTTTTATGGCTGCCACAGTATTTTGCGCTGTCCGCCCCAGAAGCTGCCACACAGATCTTCATACAGTCTACCCCTATAAACACCATGCCAAAATCATTTTAAACCTTTTACACCACTTAAAGCACCAGGAAATGGATATGCGTTCAGTCTGGCGAGGCTCGAGATTTGAGCCTTGGACATCTGTCCCCCTTATGGGGTTTGGATGAACCAGTTGGTCTACACCTCGGACCTATTAGACCTTTAATATTATAATATTATAATATTAAAATTATAAAATTATTTTCTTGGGCCTTCCTATTGCTCTTATAGACCTTTTTGACCACCTTAAATATTATAATAAACATATTATAATATTATTTTCCCTTAGGCCTAGAAGCAATAATTTTCTTGTACTGCTCACGAAAACTGATGTTGCTCACTAAAACTGAATCTTGACATCAATGACAACAAAAATTGCTCACATTTCTAACAATCTCCCCCTTTTTCATTAATGGCAACTCAATTACCTTTTACCATTTCCTTAACATTTTTCTTTTCTGCTCCTCCTGATTGGATGCTATCCCCCTAACTCAAATCTCTCCCCCTTTAACATCAATGGAAAAGGGTAACCTTTGGGGCTCGAGGCTAAGAATAATTCTCTTAGCTTAGCTCCTCTCGCACATCTTCTTGAGGTGGTTAATTATGGGATGGGAGTATTTCTACTCCCAACATACACTGGTTTTTCTCTTTGTCCACTTTCTTCTTTGATCGATCCTTCTGATTTCTTTGATTGTTCCTATTCTTGCTTACCTCTGGAATTTCTACTCTACACCATCTTGTTGTATGCCCATAATTATTGCACTTATAACACTTAATGTTGTTATTCCTTGAAGGTGCAAATGTCTTGGGATTTCTCCTAGTGAAGCCATATACATTCTTGTTATGAACCTTGCAATTAACTGCCTTATGACCAAACTGATTACAAGAGTAGCAATACCCTTGAAAAGGATGCACGTTTCTGAGGTTCCCATATTTCTATCTTTCATGTGTCCCGCATTGTGTAGATTTGTGCCTAAACCTATGACATGAGAAGCATCGTCCATTGAAACTACCTTGTCTTGACCTCATTGGTCTCTTAGTCTCTTCCATCCTGTATTGCTTCATGTTCTATCTGTTCTTCATTTGTGCATTGTTCCTCTTCCTATTGAAATTTCTATTGTCCAACTCATCATCATAAGTATCACTTTCTCTTACACTCTCTTATTTTGAAGCTTTTTTTTCTTCAGAGCTTGAGAATGATCCCTCTCCTTGTTTTCTTTGTTCATGTTCAAATCCAAGTCCTGTTTTATTTGTTGAACGTCTTTGTAATTTGATAATATTGTCTATGGTTTTTGAGATCTTCTCAAACTTGTGTAGCTTATCTCTAGAATATTTTACTTCCTTCCTTAGTGAAGCTACTTCATGCTCTAGTTTTTCACATTCTAAAATCTTAGCTTCTAACTTCTCTTTAAATCTCCTTGTCTTAGCTATAAGCTTTCCTTTATCTTCATTACATTCTTGAAATTGAAGCTTAAGTTTGGATTTATGATTTATTACCTCCTTTAATGTATTAAGGGCAGAAATAAGTTCACCTTCAAGATCAACTTCTCCTATCTCTGATTATTCCTCTATTTCTTTGCCTTTGAAATCATCTTCATTCCCTTATGTTTTTTCTTCTATAGGATCACCTCCTTCTCCATCTATTACCATGAGTAGATTCTATTTTGGTCCTTCAAGTGTATCTTCATCATCACTGAAACTGAAACCACTCTTTGTACAACTATCTTCAATATGAACAAAGTTACCACATTTAAAACACTTGAGAATTATTGGTGATCTTTTCCTAACCACTTATTTTTCTTATGCTAGAAATAGTATTTCATCTTCATTATTGAATACTTACTTGCCTTACCTATATAGAAACACTTCTTATATCTTTGGAATAACTTCTTTCCTTGCTTGCCTTGTCCATCCCTACTTTTATTTTGGTACCTATGTTTTTATGTTTCCCTATTCTTATGATCCTATTTTTCTTCATCATTTCTATTTATAGCTTCTTTATAATCAGATGCATAGTGACCATACTTTCCACAATTAAAACATCTAATTGATTTCATACCTTTATACTTTCTCGGATCCTTGTTCATTCTGCCATAACTTGCTTCTTCATCACTAGATAACTCAATGCTTTAATTTGAATTCTTACCCTTTGTCTTCTTAGTAGCTTTTAAGGTTGCTTCTTTCTAGAGATTAGGTTCCTCTTTTGTTCTCATCTCAAAAGCTATAATAATATGTAATTAATCCCTTATCAAAATATTAATATATTTTGATTCTTCTATAGCTGAAATATTTTAACTAAATAGGTAGTGACCTTAAAATATTATCACAAATGTCATATTTTTGAACTTCAAGTCCAAGTCCTTACATAGAGTTAACAACCTCGTCTATATGAAGTAGATAAGCACTAATGTTTTTATCATCCTTCATTTTTAGGTCTTCAAATGTTCCCTTGATATTTTGCAACTTTAGATTTTTGAATTTTTTATCTCCTTCATATATGTCTTGCAACTTATCCCAAATTTCCTTTGTTGATTTGCAGTGCATAACCTTTATAAAATATAATTTATGTAAACCTCTCAAAATTGTATTCATTTATTTTTAATAGTAATGATGTATAAGCTTACCATATTTACCTGTAGGTGGAGTATCTGGTGGTGTGTATCCATTTTCAACTACTTCCCATATTTCATTTCCAAGTGCCATCAGGTGAATATTCATTCTTATACTCCAAACTACATAATTGCTCCCATAAAACACTAGTTCTAAATTATCTGAGGATCCACTATTAGAATCCATTTGTGTTCTTGTGAGCTTTTCCTTAAAATTGTTATACTCTTCTAAAGGAACCTGCTCTGATACCAATTGAAGAACACAAGCTTATATTGATATGGGGTGCACAATATAAGACCATTTTTTACATTTTTTTACTCACACAATAATATCCAATATATCAATACAATGTCAATAGCAGTAATTAAAGCAATGCAAAATCACCACACACACAATAGAGACACCAATTTAACGTGGTTCACCCAATGTGGGTTACTCCATGGAGAAAATATTTCACTAATTTTTTCTCAATAAATCTCTTGTGAATCCTTTCCCTATTACAATTTTTATGGACCTCTATCCAAAGGATACACCAATCCCAAAATAAATTTCATTGATATCTATCCACCGGAGACACCAATCTCCTTAGCTGGTTCATGGATATCTATCCATAGGAGAACTCCTCCTTTGCTCTAGTCGATGAACCTCTAGAAGACTACTACCTCCACTGCATTGGCTTGTGGATCTCTCTCCACTGAAGACTCATATCCTCACTCAGAAGACCTATCCTCACTGCCTTGGATAATGGATCTCTATGCACTGGAGACTACTATCCTCTGCTCTATCACCTCTAAATCTTGCTATTATCTCTATCACAAATTTGCATTAAATAGAGTCCTTCAATCTAGTAGAAATATAATCAATCTCTATATCTGATCTACACTAAACATAGTCCTTTAGTCTAGCATAAATCTACTCAATATCTATCTCTGATATGCACTAAACATAGTTCTTCGGTCTAACACAAATCTAATCAATATCTGTCTTTGGTTTGACATAAACCTATCCTCAAATCTACACCAAACTCTGCCCTCAAATTTTTCCTCAAGCCTTAACACAAAGCTTGATCCAATCCCAAATCAACTCTGCTATATCTACCCCAAGCCTTAACATAAATCTTGAACAAATCAATCATTCAACTTTGCTCACAAGTCTTCTCAAAGACTTGCCTCAAATCTATCTATCAAGTCCTCTCAAGAACTTTCTCAAGCTTCTCTCAAGTATTCTCTAAGACTTACCTCAAATATACTCAACAAGTCCTCACTAGAACTTGTCCAAAATGCTCTCAAGTCTTCTCTAAGACTTACCTCAAATATGCTCAACAAGTCCTCACTAGAACTTGTTCAAACTGCTCTCAAGTCTTCTCTAAGACTTACTTCAAATCTACTCAACAAGTCCTCATTAGAACTTGTCCAAATTGCTCTCAAGTCTTCTCTAAGACTTACCTCAAATCCGTATTGTAAGCTTACTCAACTCAGTCCTTAAGTCCACTCTAGGATTTACTCAAATCAGTCCACTAGTTTTTAAAGCTTTATACAACTCAACTCAATTTATCACAAAAACCCTCTTTAATCACACAAACAAGTTTCACATAGAATCTTGTTTTAATATCATAGAAACACATAGAGAATGGTTAGAGACTCAATATATTTTATACTCACAAACACTCAACACTTTCAAACTCTCTTGTTTAACCTTATAAACATATATAGAATGGTTAGAGACTCAATATGTTTCACACTCAAAAACACTCAATCACTTCCAATCTCTTTCTCAAATAAATTCATAATATATAACAATTTGTTTCACATAACTTGAACTATCACTCCAACACACTTCAATAAATTATGCTCAATAAAATCAACCAATGAAACAAAAATTTCTTGCAAACCCTAAAAAAACGTTTCATCCAATGCTCTCAATAAATCTCACTTTGGAACTCAAACTCAACTCAAGATGATTCCAAAAATCACATAACAATGATACTCATGATCTTTGCATAAACCCTAGTTCAAGATAGTTTTCAAGTTCTCACTCAAGCATTCACCAATCATGCATATCAAACCAGAACCTTTTCACTCCAACTTAGCATTCACAACATCCAACAATCACTCTCAAGGATAATGTGCTCTTACCTCTTGTTTGAAGAATATTTGACTTCATATACCTATCTCAATCAGCATCAAATCTTTGCCAATTTCAAAGGTTAGGTACCAATATCTTCTCAATTATTCACTCAATTTGATCCTTCAAAATATTTCATCATACATAGCAATAAATCTCTTTTACACCTTATAATCTCCACACTTAAAAATTCAAACCAAAAATTTGTGTAAAGAAAATAATCATAATAATTTTCTTTACAAACCCTTATCTCTTTAACACATTATAGCTCATCCACTAAAAAATATGATTCACTTTTTCAAACTTATAACTCCTATTTTTAATTTACTTTATCAACAATCACAATAAAACAATTTAACTTTTAAAACCTTATAACTCCCCCTTAATAAAAAATTATCATGCCACCTTTTAAACCTTAGAAGCAATTTTAATATTTAAAATTTTTAGTACCTTTCCCTTGGTGAGATTAAAACTCCCACTTGCACTTCCACAATGTGCTAGCCGTGGACCACATGCCATGTGAGCTAGGCACTCACCTTAGCACCAAAGAGCACCTCGTGCGCTTTGAAATTTCACCTTGGCGCTCAAAAAAAACTTAACACATGTACCTTAGTAAAAGCGCTACCTCCTGGTTTCGATCTCAGAACCTTCTGCCTGCTAGCACCTTAAGCCACAACAGCCTACCATTGGCCCAACCGCCATAGTTGGCAATGAATCTCCAAGATGTCTTCCCTTTATGTGCTCGTTGACAACCATGTTTGCAAAGACTTTGTCTTCTTCTCCTCTTATTCCACGTATTTCACACAAATCGCATGCACTTCGATTAGTTTTATTTAAAGGATAATTTTTTCCTCCAAAGCATATGGTATAAATAATTTTTTTTTGCTTTTCCCTCAACACATCGACGGGTGGAAAGGATAGTCAATGTTAGCGCTCGAATTCTATTGCTTGCCCTTTGTAACCCCAACCTTAGGGTTATTTAATTTTAAATTAATTTATAAATTAATTTTGTAACAAAGTTGTTATAATTAATTTATAATTAATTTAATTAGTTAGGTCTATACTTTAGAACTTTAATATTATAATATTAAAATTATAATATTATTTTATTAGGCCTTCTTATTGCTCTTGTAGACCTTTTTTACCACGTTAAATATTATAATAAGCATATTATAATATTATTTTCCCTTAGGCCTAGAAGCAATAATTTTCTTGCATTGCTCACAATAATTGATGTTGCTCACTAAAATTGACTCTTGACATCAATGACAACAAAACTTGCTCATATTTCCAACAGATAATTGTAGACGGGTTATTGGTAATGGAAGGTTGATAAAATTATGGGAGGACCCCTAGCTAAGGGACCGTCCCATTGCTAAGTATCTTTGCTTCAGGGATTTATGTTTGAACTCTAGTATGGTGGGCCTCTCTAAGGTGGTGGATCACCTATTATAGAATGAAGATAGTGAGGGGTCGTACTCTATCAAATCGGCTTATAAGTTGTTATGCTTTGAGGGGGCTAGTCAATTTTCTATCGAGAAAATATAGTTAAAAAATTTGACTCCTAAGATTAAATTTTTCTTTTGGCTAGCGTTGCAAAATAAAATATTAACCCTTGAGAATATCCATAAGAGGGGTTTCAATTTGGTTAACAAATATTTCCTATGCAAGCAGAATTGGAAGTTGACCTCTCGTTTGCTGCTTAAGTATCAAGTCTTTCAAGCGGTGCTCTATTTCATCCTTCAATGGCTTGGTGTCTCTTGGGTATTGCCTGATTCGATCTTGGACTATGTAATTTAATGGGTCTCACCCTTTTCTTTACCCCATCTCAAGTGTTTTTGGGATTTCCTCTTACCTCATTTGCTATGGGGTGTGTGGAAGGAACAAAATGTAAAGGTTTTCAAAAACTTGGAAAGGGAGGTTAACCACATAAGCCAAATAATAATTTGGAAGGTGGTAGAGAATGTTTTATCAGCTACCAAGGATTCTAGCATTTCTACGCCTCTTGGTCACTTGGAATTTTTTTTGGAGTAAAGTCTTGGTTTCTATCCAGAGGTTCGGTCCCCACCATCCCCTAATCTGAGAATATTTGTATGTTGGATCTCGCCATCCTTCGGTTAGTTTAAATTAAATTTTTATGGGGCATCTAAGGGCAACCTAGGATTAGTCGATGTTGGTGGCATCATACGTGACTGTAAAGGTGACCTAATTTTAGATTTTATGAAGAACCTCAGTTCAATCCTCTCATGCTATGAAAGTGAGAGCTACTTTATTAGGTGTGACTATGCTAAAATATCTAGGGATCTATAAGGCAATAATTGAGGGTAACTCACTAAATGTTACCAACATGCTCAGAGGGGTTTGTCATCCCAACTGGTGGGTGTCCAATTTAATTGAAGAATATATTTGGCATATTCAATTCACAAAGAGTATGGTGATTAAGCATGAGTTTAGAAAAGAAAATTCGATGGCTTATTTATTAGCAAATATTGATGTATCTTGCCTGGGCCTTTCAGTCTGGCAAAGGGATTTTCCACCAAATATTATCCAACTTTTGAATGATGAGAAACATTAAATTCTATCAATTGGGATTGCGTCAGCTCCTCTCATGGCTGTATCTTTCAAATTGGAGGAGCTCTTTGGTTAAGTTCCTTGCAGAGAGATCAAAGTTTGTTTCCCCTCAATTGGTTGATAGCAATCCTAATTATCTTCTGAGACCTTATTGCCTTTTCATTTGAGAATGTGTTGGTTCAGCTTTTATATTGGTATCAGGTGAGACACCCCCTTTTTCAAATTTGAAATCTTCGTAAGTGGTTTCCCCCTCGATGTATTAATTTTGAATTTGTTGGTATTGGGGCCTCTCTACTTAGTTTTTGTTTCTTATTTTCATGATTCCCAAGTTTGGCTTAGGTTTTTGAAACTTTCTCCTTGTGTCACCTTATCAAATTAGGTCTTCTCTTGTGTTTTCCTTCTATCCTTGGTTTTTGTGGTGGCAGTCCTTTTCTTTTCTTTTGAGGAAGCTTTTATTCTCTTTATCTAGTACTCTCCTTTGAGAAGTGCTTCTTGGTGATTAGGACACCTTTTTAGACCAATTTGTTAATGGCTCTAGGTTTCCCCCATGGTAGAATCCTTCTGTCTTCTTTCCTAATCATGCACACATCTGTACTGGGGTTTCTCTATTTTGTGTCAGGTGGTCTCTATCAGACTGGTCAATTTTTGAAGGTGAAGGTGGCATTTTGTTCCTCTCCCATATCCCTTTTATTGGAAATTGGCTTCCTTTACTATATGGTCTTGGTATTGGGATTTTTCCCCTTGTGTTTGAGTCCTTCAAGAATTTCCTTACATACGAGTCTATGTTCCTTCCTGTATCGAGTTTGCCTTGGTTGAGCCTGGTTTTCTCCATGGTGTTTCTCAGTGTTTTTTGGTTTCCTAGACCTGTGAGTCTCGAGAGAACCTCTTGTAATATAAATTTGACTTTGAATATAGATATTGTGTATTTATCGCTCGTTGCTTTATGGGGCCTCCAGTGGTTGGGTGTGTTTCTTGGTTTAGGCTTTATTATGATGGTTTTAAGGTCAAGCACAGAGGTTGGGAGGAAGTGGTTTCTCATTGAGCTGATGGGTCAGGCTAAAATTTTCTCTCCCAAGAAAAATTTAGCTAAGTCCCATATAGAACCTACTTCTATATCCTTTGACGATGAGGTTAAATCTATTTTGTCTAGTGGTGACCTATTCGAGTGTATTCAAAAATTTCATGAGGACAATTTGGTGCTCTCTAATTGGATGGTGGCTACCTAGAATGGTGGTTGGATGAGAATTGGTTCATGGTCTTTCTTTTGAACTGCCCTACCTTCAAAGTCAAAGCTTCTCCTAAAGAGGATGATCATGTGTGCCTAGTTTATGGTCCTACATTGGCCAATACAGTGATAGGGAGTGAAACTCGCAAGTCCAAATATTTACGTGATAAGAAGCAGGAGGAGGACAGTTTGTCCCCCTTATCCCATTCTCTTAAAGTGGATATCCTTCCAAGAGACTGCCATAGAGATAAAACTGTCAAAGATGTTTATGCATCGGAGGATACTCTTGACAAGAAAAATGTTGTTTTTTATACTCTAAAACTCATTGATATCAAACAGAGAGCGATTTGGAGCTCTCTGAAGAATGCTATGGAATTCTCATAGGAGATCTCATGGTTGAATTATTCAGTTGCTCAGGAGGTTGGTATGATGGGGTAGAACTATCTCAGTTCTCCCCTTTATCCCTTACTCTTTTTATGGTTTTATGAGTAGTTTGGTTTTCTATAATGTTTTACCTCGACGAGTTTTTTAGTTCTTAGCCCTTTTTTATGCTTGCCTTCATGGTGTGTTTGGTTGTATAGGTTGTGGGATTCCTATCAAAACCCTCTTCCTTTTAATAATATCAAAAAAATAATGTGATTTTATAAGTATTTATTTACTTATAATAAAGTGTTTAACTACTCATCTCAAACTGTAATATACAACCCTATATTTTTTAATTTGAATAAACTTTTTAAAATTTTAAAATGTTCAATATTAATAAAATTATATTATAAACCTAAAAAATAATAAAACATAGATTGTGAAGCATACTATATATAACCTAAAGAAAGATAAAATGATGTAAATTATGTAAGCTAAGTCTAAATCATATCTCTATATCTATCTATTTGTTTTATTTTATAATATGAGTGGATGTTAATGTTGATTCTAGGCATGCTTACGTACCCTATCCCTTAACAAAAAAAGGAAGGCACAAGTACTAGACTACGAAAATATTTTAAGACAAATTTTTGCATTTGGCTTCCAAACCAATTAAGGAAAAATATTGGCAACACCAAATAGTTCAATGTGATTAAATCAACCTAAATTGGAAGGGGCAACCCTTTCAAAACCCTACTAAAAAATACTAAAATGAATATATTTTTTTAAGTAATAAGTTGTAAATTTTGATAACGTATGTTTGATATAAATACTCTTAAATTTTTTTGTTATCTTCCACATCATTATAATATATATTAATATATTTTCTTACATTAATAATGGTTGACAGTTATGAAACATTAAAAATATATGAAAATAAACTTCTTGATACATTAAATTTTTAATAATAGTATAACTTGTAATATTAAGTAAACAAATAAAATTTTGAAAGATTTTGTACTAACATATAAATTCTATGTTATTGTTCTAAAATAAATAAATAAATAATTATTAATAAAATAAAATAAATAAAAAACATTTATAATTACCTAATGTATGATGGATAATTTTTCAATTTAGGAGATCTAAGTTCAAACTGAAGGGAAAATATTAGGACCCCTTTTTAACTCAAAAGCTTTTATCCATTGACTTTGAATTTATCCAAGAGAGTTAAAGATTATAAATATTTCTATATATACAAAAAAAAATTAATTATATTTAAAAAATGTATGTGATGTATATGAATTGCAGGGACAGATATTTGCAAGATCTTTCTAAAAAGTGTGGAAATTGCAAAACCATTACTAAGTTTTATAAAAAGCATTTGAATTGAAGCTTAAAAATGTTTCTAAAAGGTGTATAATATTTTATTGATGTACAACCAAGATTTAAATAATACATTTAAAATGCATTATTAAACTGAAATTCACGGCACCCTTTAAAATGAAATGCGACATTTAAAATTCAAGCGGATAACCATTAAAAGAGATTATAAAAACTAAGTCGGTCTCCTCTTGGTCCATTGTTACCATTCAAAATGCACTGTTAAACACTTCAAATTCAACGTTTAAAATTCAGCGGATAACCGCGCTTGAAATGCAACATTGAAAATACGCTCGGTCTCTTCTCCCTGTTCGTGGTTCCCTTATTGGTTTGTTGGTCCTATTAGATGTAGTTATAGTTTAGCCTATATTTTTAGATTTAGCAGGTGAGAAGAAATAGCTAGGGTTTTTGAAAAATGGCTGCTCGTCATGTTGAATTTCAACATCGTTGGTGGCCTTTTTTTGGTCAATCGATGATAGGAGCTTTGAAGGATGCCTTCCTGAGGTCCCGCAACTTTGGTTTTGTGACTTTTGCAGACGAAGAATCAATGAAAAATGAATAAGAACGATTTGGATGGGAAAAACATCACTAAGGCCACAAACATCACTAAGATTTTTCCTCAAGCCTTAACACAAATCTTGATCCAATCCCAAATCAACTCTGCTATATCTACCCCAAGCCTTAACATAAATCTTGAACAAATCAATCATTCAAATTTGCTCACAAGTCTTCTCAAAGACTTGCCTCAAATATATCTATCAAGTCCTCTCAAGAACTTTCTCAAGATTCTCTCAAGTATTCTCTAAGACTTACCTCAAATATACTCAACAAGTCCTCACTAGAACTTGTCCAAAATGCTCTCAAGTCTTCTCTAAGACTTACCTCAAATATGCTCAACAAGTCCTCACTAGAACTTGTTCAAACTGCTCTCAAGTCTTCTCTAAGAATTACTTCAAATCTACTCAACAAGTCCTCATTAGAACTTGTCCAAATTGCTCTCAAGTCTTCTCTAAGACTTACCTCAAATCCGTATTGTAAGCTTCCATAAAATCTTACTCAACTCAGTCCTTAAGTCCACTCTAGGATTTACTCAAATCAGTCCACTAGTTTTTAAAGCTTTATACAACTCAACTCAATTTATCACAAAAAACCTCTTTAATCACACAAACAAGTTTCACATAGAATCTTGTTTTAATATCATAGAAACACATAGAGAATGGTTAGAGACTCAATATATTTTATACTCACAAACACTCAACACTTTCAAAATCTCTTGTTTAACCTTATAAAAATATATAGAATGGTTAGAGACTCAATATGTTTCACACTCAAAAACACTCAATCACTTCCAATCTCTTTCTCAAATAAATTCATAATATATAACAATTTGTTTCACATAACTTGAACTATCACTCCAACACACTTCAATAAATTATGCTCAATAAAATCAACCAATGAAACAAAAATTTCTTGCAAACCCTAAAAAAATGTTTCATCCAATGCTCTCAATAAATCTCACTCTAGAACTCAAACTCTACTCAAGATGATTTCAAAAATCACATAACAATGATACTCATGATCTTTGCATAAACCCTAGTTCAAGATAGTTTTCAAGTTCTCACTCAAGCATTCACCAATCATGCATATCAAACCAGAACCTTTTCACTCCAGCTTAGCATTCACAACATCCAACAATCACTCTCAAGGATAATGTGCTCTTACCTCTTGTTTGAAGAATATTTGACTTCAAACACCTATCTCAATCAGCATCA
The DNA here is from genome assembly GCA_028583015.1 of Wollemia nobilis. Lineage (NCBI taxonomy): Eukaryota > Viridiplantae > Streptophyta > Pinopsida > Araucariales > Araucariaceae > Wollemia > Wollemia nobilis. The sequence goes on along the minus strand of JAQPPZ010003507.1, from coordinate 2,363,013 downwards.
ACTCTTTGCCAATTTCAAAGGTTAGGTACCAATATCTTCTCAATTATTCACTCAATTTGATCCTTCAAAATATTTCATCATACATAGCAATAAATCTCCTTTACACCTTATAATCTCCACACTTAAAAATTCAAACCAAAAATTTGTGTAAAGAAAATAATCATAATAATTTTCTTTACAAACCCTTATCTCTTTAACACATTATAGCTCATCTACTAAAAAATATGATTCCCTTTTTCAAAATTATAACTCCTATTTTTAATTTACTTTATCAACAATCACAATAAAACAATTTAAATTTTAAAACCTTATAACTCCCCCTTAATAAAAAATTATCATGCCACCTTTTAAACCTTAGAAGCAATTTTAATATTTAAAAATTTTAGTACCTTTCCCTTGGTGAGATTAAAACTCCCGCTTGCACTTCCACAATGTGCTAGCCGTGGACCACATGCCACGTGAGCTAGGCACTCACCTTAGCACCAAATAGCACCTCGTGCGCTTTGAAATTTCACCTTGGTGCTAAAAAAAAACTTAACACATGTACCTTAGCAAAAGCGCTACCTCCTGGTTTCGATCTCAGAACCTTCTGCCTGCTAGCACCTTAAGCCACAACAGCCTACCATTGGCCCAACTACCATAGTTGGCAATGAATCTCCAAGATGTCTTCCCTTTATGTGCTCGTTGACAACCATGTTTGCAAAGACTTTGTCTTCTTCTCCTCTTCTTCCACGTATTTCACACAAATCGCATGCACTTCGATTAGTTTTATTTAAAGGATAATTTTTTCCTCCAAAGCATATGGTATAAATAATTTTTTTTTGCTTTTCCCTCAACACATCGACGGGTGGAAAGGATAGTCGATGTCAGCGCTCGAATTCTATTGCTTGCCCTTTGTAACCCCAACCTTAGGGTTATTTAATTTTAAATTAATTTATAAATTAATTTTGTAACAAAGTTGTTATAATTAATTTATAATTAATTTAACTACTTAGGTCTATACTTTAGAACTTTAATATTATAATATTAAAATTATAATATTATTTTATTAGGCCTTATTATTGCTCTTGTAGACCTTTTTGACCACGTTAAATATTATAATAAGCATATTATAATATTATTTTCCTTAGGCCTAGAAGCAATAATTTTCTTGCATCGCTCACAATAATTGATGCTGCTCACTAAAATTGACTCTTGACATCAATGACAACAAAACTTGCTCATATTTCCAATAGATAATTGTAGACGGGTTATTGGTAATGGAAGGTTGATAAAATTCTGGGAGGACCCCTAGCTAAGGGACCGTCCCATGGCTGAGTATCTTTGCTTCAGGGATTTATGTTTGAACTCTAGTATGGTGGGCCTCTCTAAGGTGGTGGATCACCTATTATAGAATGGAGATAGTGAGGGGTCGTACTCTATCAAATCGGCTTATAAGTTGTTATGCTTTGAGGGGGCTAGTCAATTTTCTATCGAGAAAATATAGTTCAAAAATTTGACTCCTAAGATTAACTTTTTCTTTTGGCTAGTGTTGCAAAATAAAATATTAACCCTTGAGAATATCCATAAGAGGGGTTTCAATTTGGTTAACAAATATTTCCTATGCAAGCAGAATTGGAAGTTAACCTCTCGTTTGCTGCTTAAGTATCAAGTCTTTCAAGCGGTGCTCTATTCCATCCTTCAATGGCTTGGTGTCTCTTGGGTATTGCATGATTCGATCTTGGACTATGTAATTTAATGGGTCTCACCCTTTTATTTACCCCATCTCAAGTGTTTTTGGGATTTCCTCTTACCTCATTTGCTATGGGGTGTGTGGAAGGAACGAAATGTAAAGGTTTTCAAAAACTTGGAAAGGGAGGTTAACCACATAAGCCAAATAATAATTTGGAAGGTGGTAGAGAATGTTTTATCGGCTACCAAGGATTCTAGAATTTCTACGCCTCTTGGTCACTTGGAATTTTTTTTGGAGTAAAGTCTTGGTTTCTATCCAGAGGTTCGGTCCCCACCATCCCCTAATCCGAGAATATTTGTATGTTGGATCCCGCCACCCTTCGGTTAGTTTAAATTAAATTTTTATGGGGCATCTAAGGGCAACCTAGGATTAGTCGATGTTGGTGGCATCATACGTGACTATAAAGGTGACCTAATTTTAGATTTTATGAAGAACCTCAGAGTTCAATCCTCTCATGTTATGAAAGTGAGAGATGCTTTATTAGGTGTGACTATGCTAAAATATCTAGAGATCTATAAGGCAATAATTGAGGGTAACTCACTAAATGTTACCAACATGCTCAGAGGGGTTTGTCATCCCAACTGGTGGGTGTCCAATTTAATTGAAAAATATATTTGGCATATTCAATTCACAAAGAGTATGGTGATTAAGCATGAGTTTAGAAAAGAAAATTCGATTGCTAATTTATTAGCAAATATTGATGTATCTTGCCTGGGCCTTTCAGTCTGGCAAAGGGATTTTCCACCAAATATTATCCAACTTTTGAATGATGAGAAACATTAAATTCTATCAATTGGGATTGCGTCAGCTCCTCTCATAGTTGTATCTTTCAAATTGGAGGAGCTCTTTGGTTAAGTTCCTTGCAGAGAGTTCAAAGTTTGTTTCCTCTCAATTGGTTGATAGCAATCCTAATTATCTTCTGAGACCTTATTGCCTTTTCATTTGGTGATGTGTTGGTTCAGCTTTTATATTGGTATCAGGCGAGACACCCCCTTTTTCAAATTTGAAATCTTCGTAAGCGGTTTCCCCCTCGATGTATTAATTTTGACTTTGTTGGTATTGGGGCCTCTCTACTTAGTTTTTGCTTCTTATTTTCATGATTCCCAAGTTTGGCTTAGGTTTTTGAAACTTTCTCCTTGTGTCACCTTATCAAATTAGGTCTTCTCTTGTGCTTTCCTTCTATCCTTGGTTTTGGTGGTGGTAGTCCTTTTCTTTTCTTTTTAGGAAGCTTTTATTCTCTTTATCTAGTACTCTCCTTTGAGAAGTGCTTCTTGGTGATTAGGAAACCTTTTTAGACCCATTTGTTAATGGCTCTAGGTTTCCCCCATGGTAGAAGCCTTCTGTCTTCTTTCCTAATCATGCACACATCTGTACTGGGGTTTCTCTATTTTGTGTCAGGTGGTCTCTATCAGACTGGTCAATTTTTGAAGGTGAAGGTGGCATTTTGGTCCTCTCCCATATCCCTTTTATTGGAAATTGGCTTCCTTTACTATATGGTCTTGGTATTGGGATTTTTCCCCTTATGTTTGAGTCCTTCGAGAATTTCCTTACATACGAGTCTATGTTCCTTCCTGTATCGAGTTTGCCTTGGTTGATCCTGGTTTTCTCCATGGTGTTTCTCAGTGTTTTTTGGTTTCCTAGACCTGTGAGTCTCGAGAGAACCTCTTGTAATATAAATTTGACTTTGAAGATAGATATTGTGTATTTATCGCTCGTTGCTTTATGGGGCCTCCAGTTGTTGGGTGTGTTTCTTGGTTTAGGCTTTATTATGATGGTTTTAAGGTCAAGCACAGAGGTTGGGAGGAAGTGGTTTCTCATTGAGCTGATGGGTCAGGCTAAAATTTTCTCTCCCAAGCAAAATTTAGCTAAGTACCATATAGAACCTACTTCTATATCCTTTGACGATGTGGTTAAATCTATTTTGTCTAGTGGTGACCTATTCGAGTGTATTCAAAAATTTCATGAGCACAATTCGGTGCTCTCTAATTGGATGGTGGCTACCTAGAATGGTGGTTGGATGAGAATTGGTTCATGGTATTTCTTTTGAACTGCCCTACCTTCAAATTCAAAGCTTCTCCTAAAGAGGATGATCATGTGTGCCTAGTTTATGGTCCTACATTGGCCAAGACGGTGATAGGGAGTGAAAATCGCAAGTCCAAATATTTACGCGATAAGAAGCAGGAGGAGGACAGTTTTTCCCCCTTATCCCATTCTCTTAAAGTGGATATCCTTCCAAGAGACTACCATAGAGATAAAACTATCAAAGATGTTTATGCATCGAAGGATACTCTTGACAGGAAAAATGTTGTTTTTTATACTCAAACTCATTGATATCAAATAGAGAGCGATTTGGAGCTCTCTGAAGAATGCTATGGATTTCTCATAGGAGATCTCATGGTTGACTTATTCAGTTTCTCAGGAGGTTTTTATGATGGGGTAGAACTATCTCAGTTCTCCCCTTTATCCCTTACTCTTTTTATGGTTTTATGAGTAGTTCGGTTTTCTATAATGTTTTACCTCGACGAGTTTTTTAGTTCTTAGCCCTTTTTTATGCTTGCATTCATGGTGTATTTGGTTTTATAGGTTGTGGGATTCCTATCAAAACCCTCTTCCTTTTAATAATATCAAAAAAATAATGTGATTTTCTACGTATTTATTTACTTATAATAAAGTGTTTAACTACTCATCTCAAACTATAATATTCAACCCTATATTTTTTAATTTGAATATACTTTTTAAAATTTTAAAATGTTCAATATTAATAAAATTATATTATAAACCTAAAAAATAATAAAACATAGATTGTGAAGCATACTATATATAACCTAAAGAAAGATAAAATGATGTAAATTATGTAAGCTAAGTCTAAATCATATCTCTATATCTATCTATTTTTTTTATTTTATAATATGAGTGGATGTTAATGTTGATTCTAGGCATGCTTACGTACCCTATCCCTTAACAAAAAAAGGAAGGCACAAGTACTAGACTACAAAAATAATTTTTTTGGACCTATCAATTACTAGAGTAAATTATTATTCATGCACTTGGCACATATGCAAAGTAGAAGACACTTCTCATGTATGACTAAAGAGAATTAATTTAAAGCTAGATATAGTCCCTAAGCAGTGTGTGCTTTCAACATTTGAAACAAGTATTTGTGCTAAAAAATGAATTACTTTCCTTCTATCCCTTCACAAATTTAAATGACAATATTCCTATATTTATGATATATAACAATTGTGTTATAAAAGAGCACTGGGGTGGAAAATCATTTTTTCATAGATAAAAAATCAAATGGTTTGTCACTAAGGCCTTTTTTGATCCAAATGTCGACTTGGATGGCATACTGAATCGTCTTCTCCTTGTAGTCAATGTTGCAAGAATTCCCAAGGAATTTGGGCTCCCTAGAATTTTGATATTTTGCCACTCAGTTGAGAAGATTTTTATTGCATGTGATATTCAAGTAGTTGGAGTGACCAATGCAATTATCATTAGCCATGCAGTAGCTATCAAGCCCATCACATGGAGCTTCATTGGGGTATCCTGTGTAAAAAAATCCATAATGTTTCCCATACCTTAGAAGTGGTGCTTGTTCAACATATCCCTAATGTATTAGTAAATATTTTGAGAATCTATTTCTTGTAACATAATTTGTATATAGGGAGTACGAATTGAATAATCATGCACACATCACCTGAAAAAAATTTGGATTCACATGTAGTACTACATCCATCCTGCACTCAAGAAAAAAAATGCATTAGTTGTATCATTAGATATATAAAAATAGAGAAAGAGAGGTTGCCTTTCAATTAATAATGATGAAAATAAGCCAAATGATTGAAATCATGCAAGTGAATTACCTATGTGAAAGCATGGAAATAGTGAGAAAAGAAAGCAAAAGCAATTAGAAAGAGGATCATTAGCGGTTACAAAAGTTACAATTTCATCCTTTGAATGGCTACTAATATGAGATGTGCACTCCTCAAAGTTTATTTCTTGGATTTATTGACATTCTTGTTGGTATGGGGAGTTGCGAATTAGCAAGTATTGAAAATTTTATATATAAGAAGTGCCAAGTCAAGCCTTTGCCTTAACAAACGGAATCCAAGGACTTTTAAAGCTAAATATTAATTTAATAGATCTAATTAACTCTAAATGTTACCATTAGCATGAGATATCACAAGGAATACTCCTATGAAATTTAGACCCTAAAACGAACAGTTTCCAACTTGTTGAAAGAATTATTGTCAATGAACTTTTGTATTTTTATTTTTTTTCAAGCTGCTTAAGAATTGTTAGTTAAGAAAATTTTATATTTTATATTTGTTTTCAAGTCACTTTTCCAACCTTACAAGTCAATTTCACAACATCTTGGAGAAAACTCTCTTTTCATTGACCACCAACAAGATGATTAAAAAATATTTTAAGACAAATTTTTGCATTTGGCTTCCAATCAATTAAGGAAAAATATTGGCAACACCAAATAGTTCAATGTGATTAAATCAACCTAAATTGGAAGGGGCAACCCTTTCAAAACCCTACTAAAAAATACCAAGATGAATATATTTTTTTAAGTAATAAGTTGTAAATTTTGATAACGTATGTTTGATATAAATACTCTTAAATTTTTTTTTTATCTTGGCATCATTATAATATATATTAATATATTTTCTTACATTAATAATGGTTGACAGTTATGAAACATTAAAAATATATGAAAATAAACTTCTTGATACATTAAATTTTTAATAATAGTATAACTTGTAATATTAAGTAAACAAATAAAATTTTGAAAGATTTTGTACTAACATATAAATTCTATGTTATTGTTCTAAAATAAATAAATAAATAATTATTAATAAAATAAAATAAATAAAAAACATTTATAATTACCTCATGTATGATGGATAATTTTTCAATTTAGGAGATCTAAGTTCAAATTGAAGGGAAAAGATTAGGACCCCTTTTTAACTCAAAAGCTTTTATCCATTGACTTTGATTTTATCCAAGAAAGTTAAAGATTATAAAGATTTCTATATATACAAAAAAAATTAATTATATTTAAAAAATGTATGTGATGTACATGAATTGCAGGGACAGAGATTTGCAAGATCTTTCTAAAAAGTGTGGAAATTGCAAAACCATTACTAAGTTTTATAAAAAGCATTTGAATTGAAGCTTAAAAATGTTTCTAAAAGGTGTATAATATTTTATTGATGTACAACCAAGATTTAAATAATACATTTAAAATGCATTATTAAACTGAAATTCACGGCACCCTTAAAATGAAATGCGACATTTAAAATTCAAGCGGATAACCGTTAAAAGAGGTTATAAAAACTAAGTCGGTCTCCTCTTGGTCCATTGTTACCATTCAAAATGCACTGTTAAACACTTCAAATTCAACGTTTAAAATTCAGCGGATAACCGCGCTTGAAATGCAACATTGAAAATACGCTCGGTCTCTTCTCCCTGTTCGTGGTTCCCTTATTGGTTTGTTGGTCCGTATTAGGTCTAGTTGTAGTTTAGCCTATATTTTTAGATTTAGTCGGTGAGAAGAAACAGTTAGGGTTTTTGAAAATGGCTGCTCCTCATGTTGAATTCCAACATTGTTGGTGGCCTTTTTTGGTCAACCGATGATAGGAGCTTTCAAGGATGCCTTCCTGAGGTCCCACAACTTCGGTTTTGTGACTTTTGCAGACGAAGAATCCATGAAAAATGAATAAGAAAGATTTGGATGGGAAAAACATCACTAAGGCCACAAGTAGAGGTGGATGCGGCAGTAGCTTCCCCAACGGTGGAGGAGGCAGCTACAGTGGCGGTGGCTATGATAGCCATCGTAGCAGTGGTTATGGAGACGGCCATCTATGGAGGCTGTCGTAGCAGCGGGGGCTTCTATGGTGGAGGCTATGGTGGTGGAGGGTCCCGACAGCTTCTCTTGCAATGGCAGATAGAGAAGTTAAATTTTGGTAGTGTATAGGAGGGATATGGTTTTGGTTTAAATCTGTGTCCTTAGTAGTATTAGGTGAACTTTTAACTTAGTATCTGGTTCAACATGAACTTTTAACTTAGTTAAATTTTTTATTATATTTTTAAATGAATAATTATATTTTATTATGCGAAATCTAAAAGTAAGTATATATATTTGATTGGTTATTTGTGTTATTATTTTTTATTGTGATTTTATGTGTATGCATTTTCCATATATAATATTGTTTGTATGTTTTGTTGTTATGAAAAGAGTTATGGAGGCTATGGCAGTGGAGGGTCCCAGAACCTTCTCTTGCTATGGCAGATGGAGAAGTTAAATCTTGGTAGTGTAGAGGAGGGATCTGGTTCTCTGGTTTAAATATGTGGCATTATTTTTGCTAGTTTTATTAGGTGTAGTTGTAGTTTAGTTTATATTTTTAGATTTATTCGGTGAGAAGAAATAGCTAGGGTTTTTTAAAAGCGGCTTCTTCTGATGTTGAATTCCATTGTTTCATTAGTGGCCTTTCATGATCAACCGATGATAGGAACTGAAGGATGCCTTCCTGCCACCAGGTCATGGCTTGTATGGACTCCAAGGTTTTGAGCAATCGAAAGACTGAGGTCCCGTGACTTTTGCAGATGAAGAATCAATTAGAAATGCCATCGAAGACATGAATGGGAGAGATTTGGACAGGAAAAACATTACTGTGTAAATCGTGTTCAAGTCAGAGGAAGTGGAGGAGGTGGTGGTGACCGCTTCCATAGCAGTGGAGGAGGCGACTATAGTTGTGGTGGCGGCGGCTATGATAGTCATCGTAGTAGTGGTTATGGAGGCGGTCGTAAGTCAACGCAGCAACGATGGGTACGGCAGTGGCGGGCCCATATGAAGGTGGCAACTTTTCTGGTGATGGCAGAAGCTTGCTATAAGGTAGAAGATTTAAATGCTTACCATTAATTTTTAAATTTATATAGTTAAATTTTATTTATAATTTTATTGTATTTTTATAAATAATTATTTTAATAAAAATTCAATGTTATTTTGAGGAGGTAGAAATCCATTCTAAACCCCAATAATTGGGTTATTCAAATTTTATTTTAAAAAATATCAACAGGAATGTTTAATCAGGAAAGTTTAAAATGAATTTGTTCTATTATATATTTCAATAATGAATATACTTAACTTTTTCATTATATTTTTAAATGAATATGAACAAAGGTTTGTATTCATATTGATTAGAGTAAAACTTCAAATACATACTTAGAAATATATATGTTTTAAATATGAAATAATTTTTATTTATTTGACTTATATGATATATAATTGTATTTTATTCTATGCAATCTTAAAGTAAGTATATATTTTTTATTGGCTATTTGTGTTGTTTGTATATTATTTTTTGTTGTGATTTTATGTGTATGCTTTTTCTATTATATATGGTATCAGATTGTTTGTATATTCTATTGTTTTACTTGTTTCTATATTTAGTTAAAGATTAATTGTTTGTATATTTTATTATTTGAAATTATTTTACTTATGTGTATATGATATGAATTTGAGTGTATTCTATTATTTTTTAATTGGCTATTTTTATTTGTGGATTAGTTTTATTTGTGAAATGTATATGTTTTAAATATGAAATAATTTTTATTTGTTTGACTTATATGTATATGATATATAATTGTATTTTATTCTATACAATCTAAAAGTAAGTATATATATTTTATTGGCTATTTGTGTTGTTTATATAATATTTTTTGTTGTGATTTTATGTGTATGCTTTTTCTATTATATATGGTATGAGATTGTTTCTATATTCTATTGTTTGGAATTATTTGATTAATTGTTTTACTTGTTTGTATATTTAGTTAAAGATTAATTGCTTGTAGATAGAGTGGATAGAATTGTTTGGGCTACGATGCCAGTTTGTGTAAGGGATGGCAGTGATAGACAGGTTTGGGAGAGCCTTGGGGAGGAATTGTGTCTTTGCGTTATTCGTTAAGAAAATGTTGAAGACCGATTGATCTGGCGGTTGGAGAGTTCAGAAAGATATATGGTCAAATAGGCCTATAATTGCTTAAATATGGAGGAGGGGTTGCATATCCCATTCAAGTTGCTCTGGCTTAAGCATCTTTCCCCAAGGTAAATATATTTTTTTGGTTGGTTGCTCAAAATCGAACTTTAACTGTAGAAAATCTTCTCAAAAGGGCCTGGCATATGGTCAATTGGTGTTATCTTTATGAATATGATTGGGAGTCGACCTCTCATTTGTTGCTCAATTGTTGTATTTTTAAGGAGATAATTCTTTCTAATCTCAGATGTTTGGGTGTGGAGTGGGTCTTCCCGAAAATAGTTAATGATTGTATCCTTCAGTGGTCTCCACCCTTTCATTCCCCTTGCCTTAGGTATTTTTGGTGGTACTTGCTCCCCAACGCGATGTGGAATTTTGGAAAGCAAGAAATGCAAAGATATTTAGGGAGAAGATGGTGGCTACGATCTTATTGAGTAATCAAATTATTGGTAAAATGGTGGAGAATGTGGAAAGCACCGCGGTGTCTATGGACTTGCCGAAGGCATCGAAGCAGTGCAAAATTAGGTTGGAATAATTTTTAGGCTTTGGAAATATAGATCGACCACCGTTGGTGCCTAACATAAGAAATTCTATTAAATGGTGTGCCCCCCCTGTCGGGTGGGTGAAATTAAATTTTGATGGGGCAACAAAGGGAAGAATGGGGAAGGCAAGCTTGGGTAGCGTAATCCGGGACCATTATGGAAATATTTTGCTAGTGTATGCTGGTTATTTGGGTTTGAATTCTTCGTAGGTGGCGGAGGTGAGGGCGACTTACCTTGGGATTGCCTTGCTTAAAAAATTCAATTTTAAGAAAGTTGTTATTGAGGACAATTCTCGTAACATTATTAATATGCTTATTGGAGCATGCCATGTTAGTTGGAAGGTCGCCAATCTAATTGATGAAGGAGTAAAGTTGTATCGGGAGTTGGAAGATGTTCAAATTTGTCACACGCTTAGGGAGGGAAATGTTGCTGCTGACATGATGGCAAATATTGGAGTGAATCTTCATGGATATAGGGTATGGCAAGGGGAATTTCCATAGGACCTCATCAACTGTGCTCATTTTGATGTTGGTTAATTGGTCTCGGGTGGTGGTAGTTCACTTAGTTAGAAGATTTGGTGAAGTTTTTAAAGAGGTGGGATAGCTATATCTCTTTACCAGTTATGTGGCTTGTCTTTTCCTTGTATTCATTTATGGTAATGATATTTTAAATACCAAGTTTATTCATTTATGAAGGCATTTTTAAATACCCAATCAATATATTAATCAATGGTCATTAATGAAGGTATTTTTAAATATCCCATTTAATAAATTAATGAAGGTATTTTAAAATACCCAATCAATTTATTAATTATTGGTCCTTAATGAAGGTATTTTTAATACCCCATTTAATTCATTAATGAAGGTATTTTTAAATACCCAATTAATTTCAAAAAATAGGAGCGGGAATTATTTTGAATATGAGAAGCAGGAATTATTTTGAAAATGAGGAGTGGGAATTATTTCAAAAATGGGGAGCGGGAATCAAGAATATGTTTTTGCCTTGGTTTGTCTGCCTACCTTGGGAAGTGGTTATCTTCTGGGGACCATTGGGATGCGGCTCAAATGTCCAGTGGGATTATATCGTAGTTAGATGCTATGTTGTAGAACTACCTTGGATCTCTCACAGGTCTTCTCGGATCTCTCGACCCTTTGGATCCTGTGGTTTGTGGTGTCGATTTATGCAGTTACTATTTTGTTTTGGTTAGTGTTGTAGTACAGTTTTTGTACTCTTCTATTTAAGTGCTGAAGTACACTATTTTGGTTTGTTGTCTTCTTTCGGTTGTAAAAGGTTTTGGGGCCCTTTCAAAACCCTCTTCCCTTAATTTTACCAAAAAAAAATATTAATTGTTTGCATTTTTATTATTTGAAATTATTTTACTTATGTATATATGATATGAATTTGTGTGTGTATTCTATTGCTTTTTGATTGGCTATTTTTATTTGTGGATTATTTTTACTTGTGATTTTGTATGTATGCATATTCTATTATATGTGGCATGAGATTGTTTGTATATTTGTTTACTTGTATGTATTCTATTATATTTTATTATAGTTATGATCAAATTATTTGTATATTATGTAATTTGAAATTATTTGGCTTATTGTTTTACTTGTATGTAAGCAATAAAAATTATATATTTATTTTGTTATTGGTTTTATAAAATTATGTGTGTATTCTATTTTTTAAATTGTTTTATTTATTTTTATATGATATAAAATTGTATGTGTATTTACCATGTTGCATATATAACTATATTCTATTTATATGTAGTTTAAAATTTTATGTATATATATTGTATTGCTTGTTGAATGACTATTTATCATGTTTATTTATTAATTTTACATTTGATTTTGTCTATGTATATTCTATTGCACGTGGTATGAGATTGTTGGTTTATTTCTTTGCTTATAAAAATTTTATTTTATTTTGCTATAGTTATGATTAATTATTTGTATATTTTATTGTTTGATATTATTTTACTTATGTGTACATGATATAAAATTATGTGTATATCCATGTTGTTACGTATAGAAATATATTTTATTTTATGTTATCTATGTATATATAATTACTTTGTTGATTGGATACTTTTTTTGTTTACGGATTATTTTTGCTTGTGAATTTTTGTGTATACCTTATAATTTACTTTGTTGATTGATATTATTTCTCCTAAACATATAGCTAAGAAATTTCTAACCACTTATTTATCATTTTGTACTTTCTTATTGTATCTTTTGAATAGAGGTATGATGTTGGTCAGGAGAACAACATGCTCTCATCCATTTTTATTTATTTTGTAGATTAGAAAAAGCACCACCAAGAATCAATAGATAATGCTTTCATAGGACAATAGGAATTTTTCCATTGAGGCAAAGAACTAAGTTTCAAGTTCCAATCATTTGCTTTTAAAAATTTGCATCCTAGGTTTATATGTTGTTTGTTCAACATCAAATCTTGTTTTAGTATTTTCTATTTTTATCCATTTAAGGTAAAGAGATAATGAGGAACTAATTAGCATTAATTTTATTAGGGAGTCAACTTTAATCTTGTATATTAGTTAAAAAAATTATATATGGTCACATTAGGGCTTTCTTAATTGAATTGTGCTCTAAAACCCTTCCTTTAAAAAGACAATTTTATTTTCATTTATCTTCAAAAATTAAAGCCATTTTATTTATTAGAATATGTTTTCCATATTGCTTGATTCATTTATATCTAAGTAGGAGTATATTAAGGTTAAGCTTGTCAAAATAAAATCTTATGAGAAATGTTGGTGTTCTCTAACACAATCCACTAAACCCTAGACTTGGGCTCAAAAGACTACCCCTATCCTTAAGGAAAGAAAATAGGAAGACACAATGGATCTTGTAAGAGGCCCTTCATAATTATTTCCTCATCCTTATCATATTTTTTGAATCTAACATGAACACTATCATGGGTACCATTACTTTTATTTACCAATATGAACCTTAATCAAAACTAAAATTTATTTAAAGCTTAAATTAAACCATTAATTTTTTTATTAATTAGGTCACATTAAATATAGATAAGAACATAACACATTTCTAGTCCTACAAAGGATCTTTACAAGATTTTGAGTAATTATCATATGAGTTAGTAGAGTTCATAAGGAGGATCCTTAGATACATAGGTTGAATTAGGTATACCAATGGAATGAGATATAAGGTTGGTAAAACATCTTCTCTTTTATTCTTTAATCATATCTATAAATTTTCAAAACTTAAATAGTACTTATTCCTTCTCCTAAACCTATAGCTAAGAAATGATACCTAATCTATAACTTGTTTCACTTGTTGACCATTAACCTTGAACCACGTATCAAGGTTCATAATGAGAAACCTACCTTTGAGAAACCCACTTTTAATCAAGATATAGTATTTCTTTACCTTGAGATTATTTAATCCTTACCCATGAGGAATTTGGAAGGATGGTCTTAAAATATATAACTCGTCCAGCTAATTTCTTACAAAATCGTAGAAAACCATCGAGGCTTTCGTTAGATAAGGTCATAAAACCCTATATGCCTCTATAGGAGATGATTCACAAAATCAATCCCCGTATCCTAATTTAAATCCTTTACTATTAAATCATTTAGATCTGTCCTTTTGATCTATTAGTGCAAAAATAATGTATCAACATATTATTTAATAAATTCAACATCTTCTAATATTACCACACTAAGATATGTTAGGAGATAAACCCTCTCACCCCCATTAGAGTATTACTTATACTTTCCTACCCTTAAAGAATTATTGTAGGTCAATACTAGTTACCCTATATCTCAATAGGTAACACAAGTTACACTACTAATGAAAATATACCATCAATTACCCTAGTCACTAATATTCATATCGATTTATTCCATAATTCTCATTCTAATCCCTCAAGAATAGGTATGGGGTTTGGAAAAAACTCAAACCTAACAATTTATCATCCTTTATCTTCTAATCCTTTTGTCTAAAGTACCCTAGGGTTAAACCACACAATGCTAGCTATGACATCATATGCCAAGGTATACCAACCCCTTATATGAATCATGAATAGACACCCTCTATTTCTTAGTGTGTGCCTTTTATATTATCAAATTTTAAAAAATCAAACAATAAATGATCATTACCCAAGAGGTATCATATAGTCATAAGTACTCATGATAACTTGTGTAATCGAACCCTATATCCCTTTATAGCTAGTAATCCTTTTTGTTCCAACCCCTAAATACCTGATTTTTAAGTGTATAAAGGGAAGGATGATCCCCTCAACCACCTGATGTTGCTTAGAATAATTTGTAGTGATATTTATTATGATGAAATATTACTACTTAAAATAATCTATAAGATCTAGTTAGCATTAATTACATTAAAGGTAAAGAGAAAATAAAGAACTAGTTATGATTAATTAATAATTCTTCTAAGACTTTGGATTGCATATCATCCATATTGTTGGATCATCCACTATATTTAATATTCGCTCGATATATTCCTCCCTAATATAGAAGGAATTTGCATCCATTATGATCGTTTTACTCTTTTCCACTTAGAATCATACCTTTCAACACATGCCTCAACTAGCTCTAGGCAATTCCATGCTTGGACACCAAATTCATTGCCAAGACTAATGTCTAAAATTTATTAATACTCCAAGAATTCATTTTTAACCCTAATTTGAACTTCCTCAAAGCTTCATTTCTCATTTTTAGAGGATAGGTCTCACCAAACATCTTATAATGCAACTTTGGTGGAGGGTAAGGCTTATTATTCTTAGCATTGTTCTTTACTTTGCCTTTAAATTGGCTTTCTTGTGAGGTTAAAATTTGGATCTAGATGGATTCTATGAGAGTGGTGATTGAAAAAGTGGTAATGGTGGTAGATAATAATACTAATATTTATTTGGGTATGGAAGGGTTGGAAAATACAAAGGTAGTATCCATGGTGATCGAAAAAAATAAAAAAAGAAATACCAATACAAGGAAGGTGGAGTTATTTGCTTGATGAAATGGATTGAATTACTCGATAAGGGCAAGTAAATTTCTAGCTTTAGAAAACTTCAAAAAAGAAATTATTTTGACTTAGTGAATCATTTGATTTTAGAGGAAAAAATTTCTTAGTAACATTAAGTAAAATGCTTGATGGTTGAGAATTCAAAAAAAATTGTTCTAATCAAACAAATCACTCAACTTTAGATTTTCAAGTGGGGTAATTGTTGAAATATATTAAATTATTTGGTACATGTTAATGTACCATATTAGGTACATCCATAGATTAAGATAATGTCTTAGATTAGGGATTGAGTATTTAATAGTTGATGTCTTCAGCAAAGGGCTCTTCATCTTCGTCGTCTTGCATGTAAGGTTCAACTCCATTATCAAGGCCCCCATACACAGTTTGTCTGGTTTGGCGGGTAGCCTAGAGGAACAATAGTGCCAATGGGGAGACGAGGTCTCCCCATGTCCTGCATGGACTCAAGTGCGGGCGTTTCTACAATGTTTCGCACCAGGTACTCCCCTAGGACCGTATTGGCCATACCAATAGTGATTGTTGGCAGTTGAGGGGGAGGGAACGAAAGTTCTTCCTGAGTCCACTCCATGTCAGATGAACTAGGAGCCTCGACTTCCATTCTGCTAGGCATATCCTTAGTAGATATGGTTGAGACTGATTATGGCATCTCTTCCAAAGGTTGCACCTCTTCCAGAGGTTTCTTCCCTTTGTCCTTCTATGTGGCCACCATAGGTGGCATCATTGGTGAAGGATCAGATGATGAAGATGGACCCAGATGGGGTTTTGATGGACTTTTCAATGGGGATGCCTACGAAATTGAACCCTATTTAGATGGATTCAACTGGAAATCCAAATGCATTGATGAAAGGGTTGATTTTGGCATCAGCTGCATTGCATTGCAATACTTGAAGGGTTCCAAGTCTATCGGGACTACATGCACTTGCCCTTCGAATGTATACTTGAAGCACTGATGAGCTATCAAAGGGACACACTTCATGTCCCTGATCCATGGTCGACCTAGGAAGATGTTATAGGCCATCTCACCCTCCAAGATGTGGCACAATGTAGGTATAGTCTTTTGTCCCACTTGGATGGGCAGGACAATTGTGCCAACTATCGAGCATATTGCATCATTGAATGCTCACAGTGTATAGGTGGAGGCCACTATGTGAGATGCGGGTAGCTTTAGGTGCTTCAAGGCCGCTGTTGTAATGATATTACTAGATGAGCCAGTGTCCACCAACACCCTCTTATACAAAATTCTATTGACTTGTGCGATGATGTGCAGGGGTGGATCCGCCATGTCACTAGCCACTGATTTCAATTTATCTTCTCGAAAGATGATGACTGGCTCAGTGCATCATTTGACATGTCGCACGAAGTTGTTGAAGGAGTTTGCTTCATGGGGCTGCAACTCGATAGCTTTTAGTATCTCCATTAGAGCGATGGGGCGATGATTGTTGTATGAGCTCATAGATGGAGAGCCTAGCCGATATGGTCCTCAAAATCTAGGTGAGTTTGGTCCGAATTATGGCCACTGGTCTAGGTGGAGGAGGTGGTACAAGGTGTTGTTGTGGTTGTGGCGTTGTTGGCACCTCTCTTGTAGCTACCACGGGGACAGTTGTGCTCAGGTACCTCTTGTTTCGAGTCACTATACTAATCATCCCTACATACCCCTACATGGTGTAGTTCTATGTTACCTCATTAACTTGTAGGGTCTTTGCCTCACGAGCATGCAAGGGGTCCTTAAAGACCTCCATTTTTTGGTTGCTTGGTGCCACGGGGTTATCCATCGCTAATGTATTATTATCTATTAGGTCTTGCACCAAGCCTTTAAACTTCCAACATGCATTAAGGTCATGTCCCTTTCGTCTGTGGATCCTACAGTACAAGTCTTCCCTATAGCCCTTAGGTTTTGGTGCATTGGCATCTATGGGTTGAATCTCGGGCAGGTTGATCAAGTTTGTCATTGACAAGCGATCAAATAGGGAGTCTTTGGACTCTGTGTAAGGTGTGAATTATCGCCTAGGGTGACGCTGTTGATTTTGTTCTTGCCTCTAATTTTCTCTTTCATAACTATTAAGAGGCACCGCCTAATAGTTAGCCTTTTGGGGCTGTGTTGCTTGTGCAGGCTTAGGGACGTTTATAGCAACCTGATTGACCACAACGGGTTTCTATTGTGTGGTCCCTATTTTGGTGTTCTTAGACCATTCTTTCTTCTTTGGCTTGGATATCTCGCCATCCTGAATTTTGATCTCTTCAATGATTCTAGCTTGCGCCAGAGCTTCTTCTAAAGTGGCATATTGCTACAGCTGTAATAGCATGGAGATCGATCTCAAACAGCTCTTTGAGAACATTTGGTTTAGGTCGAACATAGGAGAGAGGTAGGGTAGCTTCAAAAGCAAAGTCCTCCATTGGTTCCCATATGCCACCATGGTGTCTTCCTCATAATTCTTGAGGCTGGCTAGGTCGCTTAGTGATGCCTTCTTCTTGGTGTTGAAGGTGAAGCATTAAAGGAACACATCCACTAGTTGATCTAAGTTACTAATGCTGAGCTTTGGCAATTGAGTGAACCAATCCAAGGCAGGGCCTGCAAACGTGGTTATAAACGTTCTTAACAACAAAGCATCATTGTCCTGAATGCCATAGCATTGGCTCAGGAATCTAGTCACATGCTCTTGGGCATCTTCCTCCCCTCTAAAGATTGCCAACTAAGGTAGTTTAAAGTGTTCAGGGTAAGGGGGTGTCGACACTAACGGATGCACAGGATGAGTGCAAAGCTAGCGTAAAGTGGGATTTTGGATCCTAAAAGTCTTGGTCTCCATGGACTCCAAGCGCTCTAGCAGTGCTTTATATGCATCAGAAGATTTGATCTCTTCCTCTTTGGTTAGTTCTCGCTGTGGGTTGTGGGGAACTTGAGGCCTATGGAAGGGGTGGCCGGATAGTACCCCATCTGCCTTGGTAGGGTGTTTTGGCCCGCTCTTCTTCTTGCTCATACTCCTCATAGGTTTCTTGAGGAGTTTTTAGATGAGACCTATGACCATGGGTGGGTCCCCGTGGAGGGTGCCCATCATTGTTCTTGGGAGTGGCCTCCCGCTCAGGTCTAGGAGGTCTCAAAGGTAGCACTTGGTAAGGTCGTGGAGACCTGTCTCGTACCAAGGGGTTGCGCCTCTCATACAGTTCTACTCTTTGGGTGTGAAGGGTTGGAACCCTCTTAGGCACAATGTTATGGAGCAGCTCATCTGTTTGGAACCGAATGCACTCTTTGCTAAGGCGATATAGATGCTCTAGCTGCTATTGGTCTTGCTCAAGCTGCGTGATCTGCGCTTGGTGGATGACATGTTTGGCAACTTCCAGGTCAATTTGTTTTGCCATCTTGAGTCTAGTAGGCTTAGATGCCTCTCCTACACATTTATCTCGGTCATGATGATCCAATATATCTATAGGTCACTTCCCTCTGTTGAGGTTGGCGGCATTCACTCGAGGCTCTAACCTCAGTAGGTGATTCTGGTAGATAGTAGGTGCATATGCGCATTGCTCCCATGCTGTGTATTGCTCTTGAGGAATGTAATGGTATTCCTTGTGCTCCCTTTTGTATATGTGAAAGGGGCTGGCAGAGTTGGCTTGCCTTGTTTGAAGAGCCTTACACTCTGGATTTTGCCTATTGTTTCTAACAGTGATGGGGGGTAAAGGAGGGATGACATAATCATGTGGCCTCTCCTCATGGAACCTATGCTATTCTAGCACTTCATCACATAATGGCCACTCATACCGAGCTTCTAAGGGAGCCTTCATATTTATATTGAGTGCCACGTGTAAGGATTCCTCCTGAAAGGGTCGATGTTGGATGGGAGTGCCCCTTGAAGGGGTGCCTCTATAGTCCCATTCTAAAATGGCACGATGTGGACTCTCTTGTGGGTCGGGCCACCAAGGTGGTATGACCAAGTCCTTGGGGCTATAGCATAGGTGACTTGTGCCCCCTTGTACACTCTCTACAGCTCCTGCCCGTGATTGGGCTTGGCTACAGGTGTACACCATGGTGGTTTTTTCCTACAAGATGCATAGATTTTTATTTATTTTTATGATTTTTATGCTACTTTAAATAGAAAATATCACACACACAAAGCAATGATTATCTCTTTTAAACATTGAAGGTGTGCCCTAAACCTGGTTTGGTGTGTTTTGATTTTTGTTTTGATAGTTTTGTAAAGAACGTTTAAATGCAATATGAGGGCTCTTATGACTCCCAAAAATGGTTTCCCCTTCAATATACCATTTCCAGGCTGATATACCAACCTCTCTATATACCCACCATTACGTGATGGAAACTATTGGTACGTGAGAGCAGATGGTACGGGGAACGTAGGTGGTACGGAAGGGGAATCGCCCTATTTTTGACACCTACCATAGAAGACTTATCCTCATGCACTGGGAATCACCCTAGCTACACTTGGTCAGCTTTCATCAGGATTTACGTCTAGCAATAGTAGCGATCGGGGTTTATCGATGCAAAATTTCAAGCCAAGGTGGTGATGAAATCTATCGTTGGTCTTGATCAAGGGTACGGGGTTTTACGACAAAATCCTTGGTGTTTAAATTACCACGTGGTGTGTAGGGTTATTTTTATTTTGCATAAAATGAAGCAAGCATGCAGTAAAAAAACTTTCTCTAAGAAAGAAAATACCCAGAAAATAGAAAACATGAAACATAAAATGACAGGAGTTCAAGACCTCTACCTCTTCCCTGCCCAAATATGCTAGTTCTGATTTTCTATCCTAAAACTGCATAGAGAGCTATTCGTACCTGGGTGGGATGAATAATAGAACTGTATTCATAACAGGGTGGGGCAAATGCCCATTCGTCCCTGGGTAAGATGAATTCTAGCTCTGTATTCGCCACAAGCTAGAACGAACAACAGTCTCGTGTTTGAAAACTTGGTACCTGCAAGCAAAAACAATCAAGTTTTGATCATATTTCTGATGTTAAAAATAGAGTACAAGTGTCCCACCATGATCACCACTGAAATCACAAGGATATGGAAACAAAAATGAAAATCCAAGATGCGATGTAAATGAAACAAAAGATAACGCTAAATCCTATGAATTGAAAGTGCATGAAACAGAAGAAGCATAAACGAATCGAAACCAAATAGAAAGCCAATATGGGAGATAGCCCTTTTTATTAATATGCTTTAAAACTCTGTCACAATTCACTTCCTCCCTTTTTAGGGGCTAGGAGCGTTAAATGTGTTCTTGTCACATCAATGGATGCTATTCCTTCTTTCGTGTGCCCACATGTAAAGTGGGCGGACCAAACGTCACCACTGCTTGAGTTGATGAGTCTTGAATCCTTGCTGCTCCTCTAATTTTTAGACCCTACATTCAAGGAAACAAGAAACAGTCAGTAGCACCTGTAGATAAAATGAAACATACAATCCCCAAGCCTTCAATTAGTACATGCAAAATATAAATAAAATGATAACTGAAATAGATCCAAATGAACTAAAAAATTTATAGGGGCATAAAAACATCACTGAGAAGGCACTACAAATGGAACAGTCAAAAAATTTGCCACATATTCGTATTTGCTCCAGGGTGGGATGAATAGACCTACAACAAAGCGTCAAAAAGCACTGTCCCAAATGTCACATTCGAGAAGCTCCAAATCACCTACAAAGTTGGGGGTTAGCTAAAAGGGGGTATTTTGGGAAGACCCAGAAGGTCATATTTTCCCAATTTGGCATCTATCACCGGGAATTTGGTGATGCTACCTATATGTTAGTAAAGGCAAGAAATGATAAAAACATGATAAAAAATGCTCAAAACGATGTGAAAATTGAATGAAAACCTATCTAAGAAGCATAGAATTAGATGAAAAAATAACATAAAGGAAATTTGGTACAGATTTCTAATCGCTCCTAGGCAGGGCGATTAGAACTGCAGTAGTACGGGGGGCGCCCGGGGGCAGGACGTCTGTCGTTTAGGGCCTGATTTTGACACCAATCCACTTGGGATGGGTCCAAAACCTCTTGTGTGGTGTTTTCATCAAATTTTGTAGGATGTTATGGCTAAATATCGGGTTTTTGTTCTAGATTTGCGCTTCCAATAACCACCCTATGACCTCCCTTCCAAAAGAGATCAAGGATGTGAAAGGCACAAATCAAAAAGGTGTGTGTGGATGTAAAACGACATCACTTCATTGCTCAAAATGATCCTTCCCTGTATATTTTTGGGGTGAGAAGACTCACCATTTTATAGACCTAACGGTCTCTTTGGATGAGCATGCAGAGGTGACACTTTACAATCATGCCTTCCAAGGGGGGAGAAGACCTCCCTGATTAGGGGCTCCATGACTGCCCCTGTAACTGCCTCTAACGCTCAAAAATGCTCACTCACACTTTGATGCAGTGAAGGAAGAGTTAAGTGGTGGATCTGAGCTGCCATTTGTGAAGATTTGATTTTTTGCTTGTCAAACCTACTATTTGCCCCACCCTAGAGCGAATACTGCTAATCGTCCCTGGGTGGGGTGAGTACCAGTTTGTAATCGTCCCTGGGTGGAACGAACAAGGAGTAGAGTGCTTGAAGGTGCCAAATTGACCTTTGACCTTCCAAACCTACTGTGAGAGTGGTTAGGACCACTGTTTAACCTATAGGGGCTGCTCTGGGGGCTATGTGTGTCAATGCAATCAGTGTTCGTAGTCACATAATTAGAGTGGTGCTGTTTTGGTGTCTACAAGTTGTTACTCCAATAGGAAAATTTTCAAATGGATGATGAGGCATAGAACTATATGGTGAATCAATCCATCGTATTTAGTCAACCAATGATTTATTAACCCATAATAAAACAATCAATTATGAGCCAAATATTTGTACGTTAGGATGACATAATGCAAGTACATATGATACCCGATACATCCTCGATGGGTAAAAATTGCATATTTTTGAAAGTGTTATCATGTACAATAACCACTTAGATGGGTCAATAATTCTTGCAGGATATTTCCCATATACGCATTAAGAGTCAATCCTCCTTCAACAATTATAGATCCTAGGATTGTTAAAGAAGAATTTGAATATGACATGCCAAAATTAATAGGGAAGTGTGAAGTAAAAAAATAATCTAAAGATATAGAACCAAGTGCTAGAGGAACTATCCTCACACAAAATGGACATCCAAATTCTTATGACAATAAAACATTCAATGAATCAATTAAAAAATACTCCACATATGATAAAGAGTTCTATTATATTATTTAGATATATAAATAATATAAGCATTATATTGAATAAGAAAACCATTATACATATAGATCATAAACCTCTAGAGCTCATTCAAACACAGAGTAAGATAAGAAATGAAAGACATCAAAAGTAGACCACATATTTATAACAATTTCATTTGATCATAAAGCATAAAAAATGGAGTGTCAATTCAACAGTACATTGTTTGAACCAACCTCTAATCATAGCATTCACCACTATTCTTGATTCTTGTGAGAATGATACTTCCAATTTTTCCACTATTTATCAGGTAGATTCTTATTTTGCAAATGCATACCAAGATCTTCATGTGGGTGAGCATGTATTTGATTTTTATTTGTAATATAACCTCCTCTATCACATGGGAGATATTTTTATACCAAGTAGTGAGTTCTCAATTATTATTTGTGAAGTGCACTTTAGAAAAATAGCAAATCACTTTGGGATGGAAAAACATTAACAATTCTTTAAAAGGACTAATTTTGGTTCAAAATGAGAAATGATGTTGGGATGCACATCAAGCCATGTACCTCCTATGTTGTTTCCAAACTGACCAACAAGAGGTAAATATTATATACAATATTTCCAATGCTATCCAAGCCTTCAAAATCTATATCCATGGATTTATATTATCTTTACCCAAATCTATGCATGGTAATGATTGTGTTTTTGTAGTAGTTAATATTTTTTTAATGGCTATCATGATTACTTATAAGAAATATATTTTAGTGGAGAACACAACTCGACTTTATTTTAGTCAACTCAACTAAAGGAGTTGTTAGATAGATGTGTTACCCATTCAAATGAAAGATAAGGTCCTTTTGGCCACCCAAAAAAATAAAAATAAGGATCAAATAACACAAGTCTATCCAAGGGTCATCTAAATTAAGATTGTCAAAGTGGAAAGGCAATCAACCTACCAAGAAGGAATGATAGTTGTTTAGAAGAGCTTGCAAGTTGCCCTAAAGCTATAAATCTTCATGTTGGAAGAAATATTAGTAGTTTTTAAGGTTTGCGTCATCCAAGGCCAAGGGATGGCTATCTTATGTAAAAATAAAGCCATATGAGGCTTGGTCATGGCCATCTAGAACCAATATATCTGATAGTAGTTTACCATCTGGAACAAAAAGTGGATTGTCCAACTTATGGTGGAGGTTAACCAATTGATAAAAGTCAGTAATCTTGTGTGAGAGGTTATCCAAAGATAAAATTGTTTAAAACTTGGTCAAGGTCATCTAGTGGATGGTAGAGAGTATGATATGATTGGTTATGTTTAAAAAAATCATTGTATAGATAGCATTTTTTAAAAAAAAATTATTCTAGGGAGGTACCAATTGATCACTTTTTTCCATTTCATCTCTAGGTAACTATTTTTTTGCATTGAAAGTTTATTTTATTCCTTATAAATTTAGATAATATTCTAAGGGAGAAGAAAAGGGTTCATGTGTTGGGCACATGGTGCAAGAGTTACACATGCCTACATCAACAAAGTGTATGGTCGTACAAAATAAGGTGGGTGGAACCTTTCCTTTAGCTTGTGTGGTTGCTTTTTGCATTCTAACGAGTGCCCTAGTTAAGGGAGGCTCCTAGGAGGAAAAGGAGCCTCCCTTAAGGCTTAGGGTCCTTGAGTTCTATTGTTCAAATCCCTTTTACCCAATGTTTTTGTTGAAGATGTGATATTATCTCTCTGACTAAGGATATGATACATATTAATATGTAGTTCTATATGATGATTTCACCCCTTTTTGCTTGTGGATATTGACATGGTTCCCTATGATAACATGTCACTCAATGATGACATGGCACCTAATGATGATGTGGCACTATATCATGGTATTGTATCTAATGATGACATGTCAATCAATGATGAAATGATAACTAATGATGACATGGCAGTTAATGACATGTTAGGTGACATGGCACATGATGACATTGAAAATGTTGACATGTCAAGGGTCAATGTATCAAAGGTTGACATGGAAGATAGAGTATTGTAGCATGAGTCGTAAGAATTCCATAAATAGAGGAACATGATGACAACACTCTTGGTAGTTCATGGATTATTTTATTCTACTAAATCTAATCTATTATCTCCTTATTAACTGGCATTCTATGACTTAGCAATCAAAACTCTCTTTGAAAGTTTAGAATTTATCAGGTGAAAATATTACCTACACATTCATGTTAAAAATATTCACTTTGTTGGTGTTCTACAGTAGATTGTATATCTCCAACATCTGCAACAAGTAGCTCTTAAATAATTTCTTATAAAAATTTGTAATTTGTATAATGCAACTTACACTTGGTTTTTTAAACATAGCTTTAAGTGAGTGATCACCTACACTTGCCCTCCACTAATTGTGACATTATTCTCCCACTAGTTATTGCCATGTAATTTTCTTCAATTGTATTGACTTCTTTTCTTTTCATTATGTGACACAACCTCCACTTGTTGGTCATCTAGAGTATCATCTTGAGGTTATTTTTGTGAGTGTTCAATATGCTACCTACTACTCTGCTTCATGTTAGAACCATGTTTTTTCTCTCATTCTTGTATATAATCCATAAGACTTATTCTTTACACTTGTTCTGGCACCTTATTCTCTTCTTCCTAAGCTAGGTGGATTTCATTCTCGACTCTATTTTTTCTAGCTTCATCCTCTCCCAAATGTTTGGTATTTTTTACATCTTGAATTGCAACTACTATTTTAGATGTCTACTACTACTTGTATGACCTTTACCATTTGTTGCTCACACTGGTAGAACACCTATTATCTTACTTCCAACTAGTAGAGCACCTGTCATATTCCTTCTAACTAGCATGGTAGTTTGCTCTAATTGGTATGTTATCCTCTGACATTCTTCCTTTAAATGGTATGATAGCCTTCAAATCCTTACTCAAATGGTATCTTTATCTGCTAATGACTTGTTTATCACAGTGTTTCTAGTTCACTTGACAACTTTCATGGACCACTTGTATGATAATAGCTCTTTGCATGTATTTGTGTTGTCCGCATTACTTTTATTTATTATGTATCTACAACTTCTCTTAGTTGCAACTAAAAATTTTCTCACACCCTCTCCCTTCCGTACAATTTTTTTAAAACAATCCTCTTGTGCCTTCAGTATCCTGCATAGTAATTTTTCAACGATTCATATTCACTTCTTCTCTTATTTGTAATTACATATTCCTCCATTAGTGGCTCCTTCTATTACCAACGACTCCTGCAATGTCTATATACCATCCACTTCTCTACAACTTGTTGCTCTATCATTTTCTCTATATGCCATACATCATCCCTTTCCAATATATATTGAGCACAAATGAATGACTTAGTCATACATGTATGCATTTATTTATAATATCGATTGGTGGTTGTTACCACCCATACAACTATTTTCTAGCTGCCATCTAACCACCTTGCATGCAACTACTTCATATGCTTTCTATTTTTATTTTTTCAAAATTGAAACGTGCCTTTTTGCGTCTAAATGCACCATGTGATTTGTACAATGATGGAAAATACCACTTTTATCATGTAGTTTATCAATGGATCTTGATTCCTACTATAATTAAGCATCTACTTGATTTACCATATGACTTGTACAATGATATTTTACCTCTATTATAACAATTATTGTACCTATAGATATTGACCATAAATGAATCACTTAGGCCTACTTGTATGTATTTATTTATAATATAAACTAGAGGTAGTTGTCACCCATACAACTATTTTCTAGCTTCCATCTAACCACATTGCATGCAACTGCTTCATATGCTTTTATTTTTTGTCTTATTCTCTTTTTTCCTTTTTTATTTTTTATTTTTTTTTCAAAATTGAAATGTGCATTTTTGCATCTAAATGCACCATGTGATTTATACAATGATGGCAACTACCACTTTGATTGTGTAGTCTATCAATGAATATTGCTTCCTACTATCATTAAGCATCTACTTGATTTGTCATGTAACTTGTATGACGATCTTTTACCTCTATTATACCAATTATTGTACCTATAGACATTGAGCATAAATGATTGACTTAGGCCTTCTTGTATTTGTTTATTTATAAAATCAACTAGAGGTAGTTATCACCCATACAACTATTTTCTAGCTGCCACCTAACCATATGGCACGCAACTACTTCATATGCTTTTATTTTTTGTCTTATTCTCTTTTCTCATTTTCTAATTTTATTTTTATTTTTTTTTAGAATTGGAACATACCTATTTGCATCTAAATGCACCATGTGATTTGTACAATAATGGCAACTACCACTTTGATCATACAGTCTATCAATGGATCTCACTTCCTACTATCATTGAGCATTTGCATGATTTGTCATATGACTTGTACAATGATGTTTTACCTCTATTGTACCATTACCTACCCTTATTATACCAATTCGTGCACCTCACATGCCATTACCTACTTTTATTGTACCATTGTATGCATTATTTATATGGCTTGAATTAATTAAACACTCATTGGTACAACCTACATTAGTATAGCCTTCTCTCGTACAACCTTCATTGATATCACCTTCATTCATCTTGATGCTTATTTCAATAATGCATGTTTGTTTTGGTACCTATCTCATCTAATCAAGTACTTCATTTTCTTCCTTATTCCTTGGTCCTTGTCATCACATGCTCCTTCGTAACAATCCACTTTCAAGCATATTTCTTCCATCAATTCTCGCTTCCAAGTAGGTATCGTTGACTTGGCACTACCTAGTCCTTCCTTTAGGCTATTGGAGGTTCATCTATACTCTTCCTTGATTCCTTGACTATTTGTTATGGTGTCTTCAGTTTAGAAGTGAACTAAGAGGTGCTCTTGATAGGCCAACCTACTAGTTACATTGTCTCTAGTTGTTTCATACATAAACAAGAAAATGTTCTTGGTGGCCTTTCCACTAATCATGTGGCCTAGGTATACTTGAAGGTAATATCCTTCACTACAAACTACCAAGAGGGAATCCAACCAAACGTCTCCCTTGGCTAGGAAAATGTGGATAACAAGGAAGACTTGATGATCTTCCCATACTGCCTGCATTATCTATTTCTAATACCAATGTGATAATATGTAATAACTCATGCAAAATACTTTGACCTTACACTTCTTTTATGGTATTTGCTAGCATAAAATTTATTCACATTTCTACCTTGGGGTGATTATGCGGATTGTTATATTCTATCGTAAGGACTAGTTGCAATCTTGATGCATTCCTCCTAGATAGCCTTATAAGTGGTGAACTTGAACTACCATTGCTTATGTGTGAAATTGAGTGCACATGGCCTACTACTCAAATCACTAGAGCTTGTGGAGGCAATACTGATGGTATACATCCACTAGTATCTTCCATGTTCTCCTTGTGATTTTGGTGTAGTAAAAACATTCCTCCCTAATAGTTTAGCCATTTCTTCTTTGTTCCACTTTTATTGCTCCATTTTTTCAACACCTATTGTCTCCTTGCTTTGATTATATCCAAGTTTTGAATGATCCTTCCTATATTGTGAGCAATATGTACCTCATTTACACTCATACTCCTCTTGAAACATTTTTGTTTCAAAATATATCCTTTGTTGTTGCAGACCATCTTTTGCTAGTGGGCTCATTTTCTCATGCTCATTTTTATCACTCCATGGTTCATACTCTAATCACTACACAAGATCATCTATCGATGATCTAAGTGATCTTTTCTCTTTTGTAACCAAAAAATTGTACATGAACATTAATGTCTTTTTACGGTAAGAAGAGGTTCCAACTTCTCTTGTTTTATCACAAGCTGCTCTCCTAAATTCCCAAATAATTATCTTAGTTCTTAATCATTATTGGCTCTATCTTATTCTACATCTGCACCTTCTTCTTGCTTGGTTCAACTTAATTCTCCTTCTTCCTAAAGCACTATCCCTTCCTTTACATTTATCATTCTTCCTCCTTGACTTGAAATCAACCATATTTACTTATGGTGTCACTTAATATGGTTTCAATCTCGACCCATTTACTATTTTGGGAATGATTGTCTCCTCTAATTCTTGTAATGATATCTCTTGTACGCATGATGGAGGTTTTAATGTATAATAGCCAAGTTGTTGTATTATCACTATGTGGTCATAAGATAATACAATTGGGGCCTATATCAATCCTACATAACAAATTTTAAAAAAGAATTAATATCATAATATAATAAAATGATAATATTTAATACTAAAATTTATCATTGTAAATAATTAAATAATGATATTAAAAAAAAATCTTTCTGGGATACTCCTTACAATAAGTTTTAAGGCGGATGTTGGCCCAAGCACTTCTCCCAGTTCAACGGTCAGTACTTACACCCGACTCTGGAAGTGGTTATTAACATAATACATATGCTTATTAAGCACCAAAAAAATATATATGGGTTGCGAAATCCTATGAAGGAACCGGCAGTAGCGGTTAGAGGTTTTTCCCGTCCTTTCTCCAATGCGAAACCCTCAGAGGATGGACACGTGTGTTCGCTGGTGCCGAAAATTGAAACAATTATCGAAGAGGCAAACGCTTCTGCTTAGAAAATTTATGTGGCCGTTGGGAAAGATATTAGCGAAAGCGCCTGTGCCATCAGATGGACACTACAAAATCTGAATAATGTAAGATCGGCCTCCTCTATAATTCTTCACATCCGGCTTCTCATTCGCTATGTCGACTCATCGAGTAAGCATTTATTGATGGGGTTGAGTCTTCTGTTTCTAGTGGCATATTTTTATGAAGAAATTTCATTTTACTTTAATTCCGATTCTACGGTCTCTTCATTGGGCTTTTTGTCATTGCAGTGGGGAGATTTCCTGTGAACCGAACAAACATGTCTATGGTAAATGACTAGAAGATAAAGGAAGTAGAGATAGAGATAAATAATTGCATGCAGAAATATTTGGAGATATGCTCCATAGCCATGGTACTAGCCCCGTTCCCTTAGAAGATTGCATGCAATGTACTAAATCCTGTAAACCTTATTGAATTGAAGATGAAGTTAGAATATTTAATCGTTGAAAAAGCAGAAGTTTCAAGTCTTTCAAGACGTCTTTCTTGCGGCCAAGGAAAAAGCTAAAACGAAATATGATTCCCGCAGCCAAAAGAAAAAGCTAATTCGAAAATATCTGGAATGCGACCGTTCGAAAATGTCGTTGTTGGTACAGCAATGGTCTACAAAAGCAGGCTGTCGTTGTTGCTACAACAATTGTCTGCAAAACCAATGGTCTACAAAAGCAGACTGTCGTTGTTGGTACAGCAATCGTCTGCAAAACCAGACTGTATTTAAAAAAGTTAACGCCTATGTGTGAGGTCAAACTACCATATCTTCAAATATCAGATTTCAAGACTTAGATAAACGTAGAAGCTGGGATAAAGGGC
Organism: Wollemia nobilis; assembly: GCA_028583015.1. Lineage (NCBI taxonomy): Eukaryota > Viridiplantae > Streptophyta > Pinopsida > Araucariales > Araucariaceae > Wollemia > Wollemia nobilis. Next base: position 2,333,024 of record JAQPPZ010003507.1, on the reverse strand, counting down.
CTCTCGCTCCTGCTCCTTTACGATTCTTCTTCTGAGCGAGAGGCCCATCTATTTCCTGGTTTTCCATCTGGTTGTTTTTTATGGTCTTTTTGCTCTGCTCGGGTGGTGGTTGGCTGCGTTTTTTTGCTGGTCAAGGACCTTGTCAGTTTTCTCAGAAAATCTGGTTCCCTGCCGGCCATCAGGTGGAAAGAGCTACATGCCAGCTCAATGGGATGATTTGGGGCTCTAGTAGGTGTGCATAGTTTTGGTTGGTAGTCATCTGTTTGGTTCTTGACCTGTCTGGCTTGGTGAGCGTCGGTCTCTTTTAGGTTGGTTGTTAGCTGAGGATTTTAGTCATTCGGTTCTGCTTTTTTTCTTGGTTTCGGTATGTCACTGAATATTCGGTCGTAGTCCCTGTGGGAAGGCGATTGAACCAAAGGCCGAACCAAACCTGCTAGGGTGAATGTGGAGTGTTGCTGTTGCAGTAGCTTTTGACTATTTTCCCTAGTTGGTGCTAAGCCAGGATTCCGTTGTTCTGGTGGTTGGTTAGTGGTTCTGGCTGCAGAGTTCATTTCTCCAATTTTTGTGAAAGTATTGCCCTCGTGGTTTCTCAGCTTGGTTGGATGTTTTTGTAGCAGGAAGGTGTTGCTTTCGTGCAGGGGTCCCAGTTCTTGGGGTTTTTCTTTGCCTTGGGCTTCAGCTTTGTTTTATATGGTGGTCTCCCATTTTCACTGGTCTCTGATGCTTTGGGGTTCACCTTTTTTCTATTTTGGCGGTTTTCTTGCTCCTGCGTTTTCTGTTGTGAGTATTTGGTGTCTAAAGAAGTGATGCAGGGGTTGCAGGGAACGTTGTTTCTCTAGTTAGCTTCGGCTTCGATTTCATTTTTCCTCCTGGGGAGGTCCGTTTCGCTTCGTGGTTTCCCAATCTTGGTCCTTCTGTTGGGGCTGGCTTGATTTGTTGGGTCACTCTGCGGAGTTGTAGGGGATCGTTGTGTCATCGACCGTTTCCTCTACCGGAGGTGGTTTTTGGTTTCCTTCGTGCGCGGGACTTGTTTTTATTTTCAATTTTGAATTTCTTGCTGCCTTTTGTCTTATGTTTTTTAATTCCTTAGGAGGGCGGTTTCTATTTTCCGTTCGATTCCTCTTGTGGTAGCGTCACTTGACGTTGACCTACCTTCGGTTGGAGTTTGGATTGAGGTTTTAGCTTGCCATCTTGTACGTGGTTTTTCTATTTGTTTGGCGGCATTTGGTTGTTTTACATATGGAGTTGTTTTGTTTTTGTTTTGTGTTTTATAGGTGTTGTTTTTCAAGGTTGTGGAATACCTTTTAAAACCCTCTTAATTAGTTGGTTGTGTGGGATAACTTTTAAAACCTTTTAATTAGTTGGTTGTGAGATTCATTTTAAAACTTTTTTCCTTAATATTAGAAAAAAAAAACTAGAAGCTCAAAGATTTTCGTTACGATGTATGAAATCGTTCACCATGCTTTTTTTTTATTATTTTTAAATTTACATGGTGGAATCGGTAGCCGCCACGAATCCGTGCAGGCTATTCCGCATTAGAAGCCGCCACACAGATCTTCATGCAGTCCACCCCTATAACCACCATGCCACAATCATTTTAAACCTTTTACGTCGTTGAAAGCACCAAGAAAGGGACAAACGTTCAGTCCGACGAGGCTCAAGATTTGAACCTTAGACCTCCGCCCCTTATAGGGTTTGGATGAACCAATTGATTTATACCTCAAACCTAAATCGTTATGTTATGTTTTTTTTAGTACAATTAAATTTGAGTACGGGTGAAACGAGATGTTATGTGGACAACATAGTTCGGATGTTGGGCCTTTACCATCCACCATATGCGCTCCAAAAATTTACTAAGAAAACATGATAAAAAGTGGGGTCAGGTTGGGTAAAGCTACCTTTGCTATTTTTGTTTTTAAATAATGATTCCTCTCTCCCCGCTCCCATTCGAACATGTATGTCCGTAGTAGTTGAGAAGATATATTTTATTTTATTTTTTAAATTATGTTATATTTTGGTTTAATTAAATATTTAATAATTGAATATTTTTTAAATAATGATATGTTTTATGTATATTTAAAAAATATTAATCAATTATATATATACATTTGATCTTAAAAGTATTTTTGATGAAAATGATTTTAAAAGTTAAAATATTTTAAAATATAGTAAGGTTATGTAAAGTCTTGATTAACTTAAGATTATAATATAGGAATGTGATATTTTTGGGACATTGTTCTATTTCCAAAAACTTATTTTTATCCTAACCACATTCTTAGGGTTATAACTTTGTACTTTGAATTTTGTTTTGATCCATTGATAATGAGAAAATCACTTTTATACTCTTGAAAGCTTTATTACCTATTTAAAAGTCCTTAAAAGATAAAATTGTGTATGATGTATCCTTGGATGTCTATGATGTGATTTTAGGCTAACCATTTATATGGAGGAGGCATGGTATTTATGAGTTTGCATCCCAAAGTCACTAGTGATGGTTTGGGCTTTCAAATACCATGCGTATCTTCTCCCATCTCTATTTCCTTAATTAGTGCTAAACAATATAGGAAGGTGATAGCCAAAATAATAAAGTTTAGTCTATTGATGATCAAGTCACAAAGCAGGAAGAACATTGTTACATCTACCATAGACCTTGCATAGTAAAAGCAGATGTACCAAAATCATAGCAAAATAGGATGACTTGTTCTAGTTGCCAACTGGGTCAAAACATATGATTGATTTAGTTCCTAGTTCATCTTTGCCTAATACACATTTATCATAGATTAGTCCTTAAAAATTATAACCTTAGGAGGGAAGTCTAGAAATTTTATGTTATGTTATAATTTCATCCTCAACGGCTTATGTCGATCCTGCTTTCATATGTTAGGTGGCATGAACAATCTTACAATACTCAACCAACTTGATGAATGACAATTTCAATGTTTTGCACTCATAGTAACATTCTATTCTTCCTTGATTGTGTTCTTTTTCCTCTTCCAATACTTGGTCGGTTGTGTAACATCTTTTACCTTACCAACAAAGCAATGCAAAGTTGTCTTCTCTACAATTAACGTTATGGATTCCAACTTCGCTTCTCTTCTTGGAAGTTGCAAAATCTAGATATTTGATTTTCTCCTCATACATTTTCAATATCTGAATATTGTCTCTTTTGTTTCTTACATTTCAAAATTTAGAAGTAATGATTCTTCTTCTCTAATGGTGGCCCTTCTCCACTTCAATGCTTCTTTACTCCTCCTCCTAGGATTGAAGGCTCCGTCTTTCAACAATGGCTCTCTAAAATAGCACTCTATGGGTGGCTCTTATCCTATAGATGGAGGTCCTTATGTTCTGCTCGACGGATCTTCTCCTAAGCACTACTTGGATGATTTTCCATATGTGCTTCGACATCACCTTGGCTCCTCTCCTATGGTTCTCAAAATTTATTGTTTAGTGACTCTTTTTTCAATACAGTAGTGCTTCCACTTGCTTAGTGGCCTTTTCTTTCTCGTTGATGGCTGATATTCCTTTGTTCTTTGACTATCACTCTTGAACTTGCAAATCTTCTCCTTACCTATCACTCTTGTTCTCTTTCTTGGATATCCAAATTTTGTTGCTTTTCAAATCTACAATAGGATATCTTTGTAGTCCTCTATCTTCAGTCTTTTATCTTCCAAATATGAAAATTTATTAATGTGACCTCTCTCTTAGGTCTTTTCAAAATCTAATATGTAGTCTTCAATATTCAATGAGACCTCTTTTTTAATCTCTTTAATCTATAATGTCTTCTCTTTTGTTGCAACTTAAAACTAATCCCTACGCGAGGAAAGCACACAAACTTTTAGGAAACCAAAGGTGAAATTGTTCTCTATATATTGTATAAAGCTTCTCAACTTCTAAGAATTATTTTTTTACAACAAAACATAGACAATAGCAACCAAAAACATTCAAAATTTTAGAAATCTAAAATTAATAAACTTCACTACTCATTCTCAAAACTAGTAGAAATAAATCTATGCTGAGTCCTAGTGTTCACGAGTTTCCTTCAACCTTGTGGAAAGACTCTAGCCAAATATCAATATGGAATCTTATTTTCTCTATCAAACTTTTCAATAGGACCTCCTTTTAGGTCTCTTAATATCATAAATGCAAGGTCTATATTCAAGACCTGTAAATTTCCTTCTATTATGAATTTTCTCTTGGAATAGATAAAACTTCAATCTTCACTAGTTTTCCTTCAACACAACAAAAAATACTATCTTACTTGCTTTTCTTTCCCAGAGGTAATTTCTTCAACTTCACTGGTTTCTCCTTAACCAGTGGAAATATCCTTCACAACTTTAAAATCTATGCAAGACAAAACTTTACTGTGGTTATGATACCACTGTTACCTTTTGAAGCTAAGTACTTAAGATAAAATAACCACAGGATCTAAAAGTTGTAATATGGAATATATTATAATGGAAAAATTCTAAACATATAAGAGTCATAAATAACTTCAAAAATAACTCATAGAATTATCATTAACAAATGGTAATGAAAATTGTATCTCAATTAAATAAATATCTCAAGTACACCATACTTTATGACACTCTCATTCTACAATATATGTCACACACACACACATATATAATGGAATGTGACTCTTCATATGGAGCACTCTTAGCCTTCACTCTTCTAGTGACTCTTCATCTTCCTACTCTATGGAATCATGTGCACATGGACTATTATGCACATTTTAATTACTAAAATACTTTGCATACTTTAATAATACTTGTGCATTTATTACATTACATAAATAAATACCCAATAAGGTGGTACATTAGCATGTACCAAATAATGTAATATTCTCCAACATGGTAGTCTAACTATCTTGGCTCAAAAAAAATATGGAACATACAGACTTTGTATTGATTATAAATATTAAATTTTGTTTTATGAAGAATTGTTATCCACTCCCTCATATAGATGATTTATTGTACTTAATCCATGGTGTAAATTTCTACACAAAAATTCATCTCAAATTAGGAGATCATTAAATACCTACAAAGCTCATTTATGTATGGAATATTACATTGAAGTTTAATGAGGAATTTTTTTAATGGCTAGTTATACCTTTTGTCTTGATCAATGCACCTACCATATTTACAAGGATGATGGATAATGTCTTGTGTTCCTACACTAATCCATTTGTGATAGTTTGCATAATAATAATCTCATGTATAGAATACCTACAACATGTTCGATAGATACTTTAAACTCTTTGAAGACACAAGTTATACGCTAATTTGAAGAAGTGTTTATTTGGTATGACAAGAATACAGTACCTCAGGTATATCATTGAAAAAGAGAGTATATATTGATCCCTAGAAGATTCAAGTAATTAGAGACTAGACTACCCCAAAGACTAACGAATCTATATAACCTTTTGAATCTTTCCAATTTTTATCAAATATTTATATTGGGATTACCATACATTGCTTGGCCATGACATAAAGGATGTACCAAACCCTAGTTCCATTAAGGAGATACGTAAATATAGGATATTTGAGAGGTTTAAGGACCAATTGTGTTTAGCTCCTCCAATTTTCTACTTGTTTTACATCAACCTTTTGAGGTAATTATTGATGCATTAGAGTACCCATGGGGAGCTATCCTCACACATAATGGAAATCCAAATTCTTATGACAATAAAACATTCAATGAATCAATTACAAAATACTCCACATATGATAAAGAGCTCTATTATATTATTCAGATATATAAGTAATAGAAGCATTATATATTGAATAAGAAAACCACTATCCATATAGATCATAAACCTCTAGAGCTCATTCAAGCACAGAGTAAGATAAGAAATGAAATATATCAAAAGTAGACCACATATTTATAACAATTTCATTTGATCATCAAGCATAAAAAAGGGAGTGTCAATTCAATAGTATATTGTTTGAACCAACCTCTAATCATAGCATTCACTACTATTCTTGATTCTTGTGAGAATGATACTTCCAATTTTTCCGCTATTTATCAAGTAGATTCTTATTTTGCAAATGCATACCAAGATATTCATGTGGGTGAGCATGTCTTTGATTTTTATTTGTAATATAACCTCCTATATCACATGGGATATATTTTTATACCAAGTAGTGAGTTCTCAAATATTATTTGTGAAGTGAACTTTAGAAAAATAGCAAATCACTTTGGGATGGAAAACCATTAACAATTATTTAAAAGGACTAATTTTGTTTCAAAATGAGAAATGATGTTGGGATGCCAATCAAGCCATGTACCTCCTATGTTGTTTCCAAACTGGCCAACAAGAGGTAAATATTATATACATTATTTCCAATGCTATCCAAGCCTTCAAAATCTATCTCCATGGATTTCTATTATCTTTACCCACATCTATGCATGGTAATGATTGTTTTTTTGTAGTAGTTAATATTTTTTTAATGGCTATCATGATTACTTATAAGAAATATATTTCAATGGAGAACACAACTCAACTTTATTTTAGTCATGTATGAATCAAATTTATCTTACCAAAGTCTATTGTTTCACATGGATAATATATTTCTATGTATTTTTTTGTTAACCCTATGAAGAATGATGGGCAACAAGTTAATCATGTCCATAAACTTCCATCCTAAAAATGATGGTAAAAAAAATTGTGAATCAATTGATTATATATATTCTTCAAATGTACAATTACAAGCATCCATGCACATGGGATGAGAGATTCCCCTACATTTAACATGAGTATAATAGACCTCTGCACAATTCTACCAAACACAATTCTATCCAAAGTGCTATTATGTATTGGCAATTAATTTTCTTATATTTAAGGAAAACAGAGTAGTAGAGAAAATAAAGTTGGATAGGGCAACATATCAAATTATAGCTAAGCGAGGACCAAACTTACAGAGAAACTAGTAAAACAAAGAGAAACTTCTCTGTAGATAATACAACAATACAAGAGGAGAAAAATAAGGAAAAGCTTTATTTTATGATATCTCCAATGATCAATTTCATCAAGATATTTCTTGCGACCAAAGCAAAGAAATTCAAATGTCAGTCCAAATCTTTCATGAAGCTTCCAAAATAAAAAGCTTTTACTATTAAGTTTTACTTTTTATCACTTTTCTAGCCAAAATAATTTATATGTCGTTTATCCTTTCTGCTCCTAGAAACAATTTGAATTTAAATGTTTTTCTTGCTCCTTCTATCTTTTGAATTTCTCTTATTCCTTTAAGATAAGTTTCCCTTTCCCTATTGTCATATATTTCTCATTCTATAAACCTTGCTTATTTGTCCCTATAATACCCGAATTTTTGCTTTTGCTTTGTTACTTATTTCATTACGTAAAATAAAAATGTGTACTTTTCCTAGTGCATACTTTATGCAAAAGCATCCCAAGCATAAGCATAATATAATATGATATATGGATGAGATCATAGGTCTACTAAGGGATATATAAAACAAGTTATAAGCAATAGAATATGCTAAAAGAAGGGGATGCCTGCCAAGAGGAGATGTTAGTAATGCTAAATAATTATAAGATAAAGGGAATACAGTAGTCTACAAAGATGAATAAGGGTTAAATGTAATTGAGAATAAATTTGCAATACCGTTTTGAATATTAAAAAGGTAATAAAGTGGAAATATTGAGCTATTTAGGCATGCTAAATCTAGAAGATGTTAAAAATTGTATCACAAAGATGAAAGGGTAGTTTGTATTTAATGAATTTTAAGATTATAAGAAGATGAAGATTACATAAAACAAGATAGAAGGATATGTTACATTGTGGTATGCCAAAGTGTATATTTAGTGAAATAGAAAGGGTAATGAAAAATACAAGATGGTATAGGATGCTTACAAAGTTGAAAGGAAAATTCCTTCTTATTGATTATCATTTGTAACCTATTGAACACACTTTGAAATGTAGAGAGAGTTAAGTATGAAATATTACATGGAGAATCTTAAAATATTGTTGTTAAAGTTATTTATAATAAAGTTGACCAAGAAAAGTTGGCAAGATGTGTCAATGGATTATAATTAAACATCTAAAATGATATCATCATGATAAGATTATTAATACTATAGGAATCCTACTAATAGACTTTGAAATAAGAAGATAAGTTTTCTCCAAAACATTAGAACTCCTTACAATGTAGAGAATGATCTAGTAAATAAAAAACATCATGGCAACAAAGCACAACAAAGTTGGACAAGAAGGTGAATTATTTTTTTCAAATTCAAAATCATCTATCTAATGAAGGAAAATTTAATAGAGAAAGAAGAATTTACAGCCAAGGGGAAGATTTAGTGATACTTTCCTTTTATGTGGTTAAGTAAGTCATAGGACCATTAAATGACCTCAATCCATAAAGATACCTATAGAAAATGGAATGAGACAAACATACATGTGGTGAAAATAGAAGAAAGGTCAATAACATTGATTCACATGGAAGAGCTTAAGCAAGGAGAGAACTCCATGATGAGAAATATTTTGTTGATGCTCAAGAAAGAGGAAAAACTAAAGCAAAGAAAAATATAATTTCTAACCATTTACAAGTAGGAGTGTTGCAAAGCAATTATAGATAGTGGCAATACTAATAATTTGGTTTTAAGTGAAATGATAGAGAAACTTGGGCTAAAAATGGTAGTGTATCCTAGTCCTTAGAAGATGTAATGGTTTTATAATGGTTATCAGTTGATCATGAATTAGTAATTTCCAGTTAATTTTTAGATAAGGTATAAAATTCATTACGATTTAGTTACAATGGATGTTTTACATGTCTTGTAGGGAAGGCCATGACAATATTATGCGAAGAAAATTTATAATAGAATATCAATTAATACAACAATTGAGAAGAGTGGTAGGAAATGAACATTGGTCTCTTTGAAGGAAAAATAAGATAGTGTGGTCCACAATAGAAAATATTTATATAGGATAATACAGAGAGGGGGTTGAACAATATAAGACAACTTTTTACTTTTCTTTCCAAATCAATATTATGCAATGTATAGATCAATATCAACAACAATAATCAAATCAATGCACAAAACACAATACACAATAGATACACCATAATTTACGTGGTTCACCCAATATGGGCTACTCCACGGAGAAAATATTTTGCTAAAATTTTCTCAATCACTCTCTTGGGAATCCTTTCCCTATTGCAATGTTTATGGACCTATGTCCAAAGGAGATACTGATCCCCTAAATAAAGTTCATGGATCTCTATCAATAGGAGAAATCCTTCTCCTTTGCTCTGGCTGGTGATCCTCTAGAAGACTACTACCTCCACACACTGGCTTGTGGATCTCTCTCCACTAAAGACTCTTGTCCCCACTTAGAAGACCTGTCCTCACTACCCTGGCTAATGGATCTCTATCCACTAGAGACCACTGTCCTCTTTGCTCTCTCACCTCCAAAGCTTTATTTCAAATCTACACTAAACATAGTATTTCATTCTAGCACAAATTTACTCAATATCTATCTCTGGTCTGGCACAAACCTATCCTTAAATCTGCACCAAACTCTACTCTACAAGTCCACTCAGAACTTGTTCAAATATGCTCAACAATTCCACTCAGAACTTGCTCAATCTGCTCAACAAGTCCACTCATAACTTGCTCAAATTTGCTCATCAAGTCCACTCAGAACTTGCTCAATATGCTTAACAAGTCCACTCAGAACTTGCTCAATTTCCTTAATAAGTCCACTCAAAACTTTATCTGTTTGCTCAACAAGTCCACTCAGAACTTTCTCAAATATGCTTAACAAGTCCACTCAAAACTTGCTCAATATGCTCAACAAGTCCACTCAGAACTTGTTCAATCTGCTTAATAAGTCCTCTCAAGAACTTATTCAAATCTGCTCTCAATATGTATTGTAAGCTTCCACAAAATCTTACTCAAATCTATCCACAAGTCCTCTCAAAGACTTGCCACAAATCTTCTCAACAAGTCCACAGTAGAACTTGTCCAGTCTCATAGAAAAAAAAAGAGAATTTGTTAGAGACCCAATATGTTCTATATTCAAATGTCCAATCACTTTCTCAATTCAAATCAGAATATAGAATAGTTTGTTTTATGAAACTTGAAAAATCACTTCACACACTCACTTGACCAGGCTCAACCCATCGCTCAAAGAAACAACCCTTGCTCACAAACCCTAGTCCAAGCATGTAAACATCAACTCAAAATATTTCTAACAATGCTCAACAAAAATCCTCACATAACATTGATACTCATTATTTCAAACCCAAGTTCAAGTTCTTTGCTCAAAAACTCAATTTAAGAACAATGCTCATAAAATAATCTTCACATAGTGAAAGCACGAGGATACGAAAGCAAAACAGAGTACCAGGTGTGATGCAAACAAAAGCAAAACGTAGCGCTAAGTCCTATGAACGAAAAGGCATGAAAAGAGGGAAAAAAAAATGAACTAAAACAAGATATAAAGAAAATGTCAAGTACAACCCTTTTTTATTAGTTTGCTTTGAAATCCGGTTACAATACGTCTCCTCCATTTTCAGGGGCTAGGAGCGTTAAATATGTCTTTGTTACACCACGGATGGTACACTTTCTTTCGCATGCCCACATGTAAAATGGGTGGGCCAAACGTCACCGTCGCTTGTGTGAATGTGTCTTTGATTCCTTGCTGCCCCTCCGATGTCAAGATCCTACGTTCAGAGAAACAATAAAATATTAGTAGCACCTGGAGATGAAGTGAAACATGCGATCCCCAAAGCCTACGATTAATGCATGCATAAAATAATTAAAATGATAACTAAAACATATCAGAATGAGCTAAAATTTGGACAGAGGCATGAAAACATTACCAAGCACACACTGCAAAAGGAACAGTCAGGAAATCTGCCATAGATTTCTAATCGCTCTGGGGTGGGACAATTTGGACTGTAACAAAACGTCAAAAAGCAACTTCCTAAATGTCCCATCCAGGAGGCTCCAAATCACCTGCAAAGTTAGGGTTAGGCAAAATGGGGCATTTTGGAATGACCCAAAAGATCATATTTTGCAAATTCGACCTCGATCACCCGATATCTGATGATGCTCCCTGTATGTTAGTGAAAGCGAGAAATAACAAAATCACAGTCAAAACTCATCAGAATAAACTGAAATTTAAATGGCAACATACTTGAGTAGCCTAAAATCAAATGCAACTAAAATAGTAATGAAATCTGCTATAGATTTCTAATCACTTAGGGGTGGGGTGATTAGGACTGTAGTAGTGCGGGGGGCGCCCGTGGGCAGGACACCTGCCGTTTGGGGCCCGGTTTCGAACCAATCCACTTGGGGTGGGTCCAAAACCTCTTATGGGGTTGTGTCGACAAATTGGGTGGGATATTGTGGCCAAATGTTCAGTTTTTGGGTCAGGATTGCGCTTCTAATAATAACCCAATAACCTCCCTTCCAAAAGAGAGATCAAGGATGTGAAAGGCGCAAGCAAAAGGCAAGGATGTAATTCAGTAGCACTCCATTGCTCCAAATGCTTCTGTTCTGTCCTTTTTTTGGGTGAGAAAACTCACCATTTTATATACCTGAGGGTCTCTATGAATGAGCATGCAGAGGCGCCACTTGGTGATCATGCATTCTCAGGGGAGAGAATATTCCTCCCTAATTAAGGACTCCATGACTGCCTCTATGACTGTCTCTTTGAGCTCAAAAATGCTTACTCACACTCCCATGCATTGGAGGTGGAGTTAAGTGGCAGATCTGAGATACCATTTGTCAAGGTTTGACCCTTTTGCTTGTAAAACCTGCTATTTGCCCCACCCTAGAGCAAATATTTCTAATCGTCCCGGGGTGGGACGAATACCAGTTTGTAATCATCCCAGGGTGGAACGAATAGGGAGTAGAGTGCCTGAAAGGTGCCAAATTGACCTCTGACCTTCCAAAACTACTGCAAGAGTGGTTAGGACCACTGTTTAATCTTTAGGGATGCCCTAGGGGCTATGTATGCCAATTCGATCAGTGTTTGTAGCCACATAATCGGATTGGTGCTATTTTGGTGTCTACAGATGCCCCTTTTTGGGATGTATTGTGCGTGGCGCAATGCTGAGAAAAAATAGATAACCAAAGCACTAATGATTAGGGTTTCTCAGTAACCTAACCAAATTTTGATGCCCCAAGTATGGAAAGGGCACGCATTCTTGAATCCTTGCTTCTGACGAGCTAAGGAGCTTAATTCAAGTGTTAACCTTTTTTTGGTGAGGTGTTACTTGATCTTGAACATTGTTTAGTCATTAATAGGCAAAGGGCACAACCTTTTGTCTGTGGGAACCTTGAATTCATGATTCACAAATACCAAGTGTTTGATCAGCTTGTGATTATTTCTTGTTTGCTACCCCAAGTAGGGGCATGATTGTCTTTGTCATTGATTTTTTTGAATGCATGCCATTTCCTTGATTGAGTGTGTATTTGTTGATTGGTGACTAAGTGTGACTACCCCCTCAAGCGATGAATCGGTGAGGGAATGACCGACATGAGAAAAGCAGTGAGTTGCTTGACCCAAGATGAATTTGGTAAGGGTGCCTTCAATTTTTTTCCGTTGAATTCTTATGCAGTTTCCCAACAATATGACCTATTTTTGGTGGGTGTTAACCCTTTTTGTGATGTCGTTTGGGGTTGAAATTGTCGAAAATCCATCCTCCCGTGGAGCGGTCCGGCTATGGTAGCTTTCTTAGGGAGTAGGATAGTGACAATTTGTGACCCCGACATCGGTTTTGCATGCCAATAATGTCAGGCGCAAAGGCACCTTTGTTCAACAATTTTATTGCTACTTTTGGTGCAGTTTTTACTGTTTTTGATTTTATTGCTCTGTAATCGTCCCAGGGTGGGACGAGTGCTAACTAGAGTGCTCATCCCTGGGTGGAACAATTACAAGCCTAAAAGCCTATTTAAGGGCCAAAACTAGGTTTTGGGCTCATTTGCATTTGTTTTTCTGGCGATTTGGAGCTGTGAGGAGGAGGAGGTTGAGTTCGCGTAGCGGAGCGCTGTTAAATTTTCTCAGACACCATGAGTTCACGGATCGGGTCTTCCAGTTGCGGAGCCAAGGCGAGACCGGTGAGTGCTCCTTCTCTTTATTTTGCTTGTTTTATTTTATTGTTTAAAACCGTAATTTTTTCTTTTGTATTTCATTTTTTCATTTAAACTAAAATAAAAACCCTAGTTTAATTTTTTTTGTTTGTTTGAATTTGTGCTTTGTGTTGCTTTGTAGAAACTTAGATCAAAGCCCTAGTTTAAAAAATTGTGTTTATTTTGTTTTTGTTGTAAACTAAAAAGAAAACCCTAGTTTAAACTAAGATCAACCCTAGTTTTACACATTGATTTTATTTTATGTTATGTTTTTTTATCAGTTTAGACTAAGGTTAAACCCTAGGGTAAAAATTTATTTGTCGTTATTTTGTTTTTTTGTATTTTTGGTAAGGTTAAGAAAAAAACTAGTTTTTAGATGCGTTGTTTATCTGTTTTTGTTTGAGACTAGAAAAAACCTAGTTTAAACTGAGATCAAAACCCTAGTTTAAAAATTGTTTTTATTTTGTGTTTTTCAGTTTAAACTAAAGTTAGAAACCCTAGGTTAATGAAATTTTTTTATTTTAATTTTTTTTTTTGTTTTTTATTTATTTATTAGTTTAAACTAAAGTTAAAAACCCTAGGTTATCTGAAAATTTGTTGTTATACTATTTTTTTGCTTTTTAGTTTTAGACTAAGGTTAAAAACCCTAGGTTATCTAAAAATTTGTTGTTATTTTGTTTTTTGTTTTTTATTTATCAGTTTAAACTAAAGTTAAAAACCCTAGGTTATCTGAAAATTTTTTGTTATACTATTTTTTCTGCTTTTCAGTTTTAGACTAAGGTTAAAAACCCTAGGTTATCTAAAAATTTGTTGTTATTTTGTTTTTTGTTTTTTATTTATCAGTTTTAACTAAAGTTAAAAACCCTAGGTAATTGACAATTTGTTGTTTTGTTTTAGTGTACAATTGTTAAATGTTTTTGCTTTTCATTTATTAAATGTCGATTTTGTACAATTTTTTTTGTTGTAATGTTTTTAATGTTTTTGTGTTGTTTTTGATTTTTAGGTGGTGAAGAGCCGGTATCGTCAGCCGACGGTATTCTTTGAGGCACGGGAGGCGCTAACTGTGGTGGACTGGGATTTGCTTGATGCTCTTGGGCTTAAGCAGGTGACTTGGTTAGAGCCTGTGGTGGGGGATCAGTCATATCTGATTGCGCTGATCAACTTATGGGATACCCACACCAATACATTTCACCTCCCAACAAGGGACATGACAGTGACTCTTGAGGACGTCTATCAAATTCTGTGAATTATGATAGACGGGCTTCCTATTCAGACTACTCCTCATGATCAACAGAGTACGGTGCTGACACGGTGCTTCAGGCATGGGGCGGATGTGGGTGTGGATAGTCCAATGGAGAGGGCAAAGGGGGACTGCCTGATTGGAAGGATTTTGGTGCGATGGTGGCTAGAGAGGGGCGTGTTGGGGGTGAGGCATTTATTACTGATGACCCTCATCTCCAACATGCTATTTCCTGACTCATCATGTGCGAGGTTCCCATGGAACCTGCTGGAGGTAGTTTTCAAACTGGTTGAGTGTCCGACCTTAGAGCCACTAATTATGAGGTGGGGTCAAACACTACTGGCATAACTCTATGATGAACTGTACAAGGTCCGTTGTTGAATGCGAAAGGGGATTGGGTGTAGCTACTTGATGTAGTGCTGGGGATGGCAGCACATAGCTGTGGAGCAGCCACAGGGTTTGCCATGGACTACTTGGGTAGAGATGGTGGACAGGGAGATCGGGTATGTGGCGCTGTGGCATAAATCGAAGGAGCGTGGGCATAGTCGATGGTGGGTAGGTGATGTTAGTCACTACACTAATGCCTTATCACAACTTGCTCCTAGGGAGGTGGTGTGGCGATCGTATCGGGATTGTCCAGCCTGTCTTGAGGCTAGAGAGTGGCTTCGATAGGTGCGTAGGGGGAGTGGCTGATCGGGCGATACAAGACTGAGCAGGAGTACTTCCTGTATGTTTGGGTGACACGAAAGTTTGGGGTGCACCAGGGATTGCCTAGTGAGCCCTTGATATATCAACTTCGGGGTGACGAGAGGACTTCGACCTGGTCGATCATCGAGCTACTAGGTGAGGAGGCAAATACAACTATTGATGTCCCCAACGTAGACAATGTCAGGGTGACTGTTGATTATGACCAGTGGTGGACGATGTGGTGATGGTGGGGTGAGGGGCCACTAGGAGGCATGAATGTGACTACAGCAGGTGGGGAGGGTGCATAGGTGTCAGGGGAGGGTTGGGGAGCTCTGCTAGAGGATGCGAAGATGGAGGTTGACAATTTTGGTGGGGAGGATCTAGGAGTTCCAGAGCAGTCGGATATACAAGACGTCTCAGGGCAGTGGGAGCTAGAGCAGTCTGCCATCCTAGAGATGCCCATGCCTCAGGCAGTCTCGAAGGGTATGGAGGCAATGTTTCACATTGAGATAGCGCAATTGGAAGACCTACTTCAGATACGGGATGAGGAGCTTGGGGATGCGCTTCAGGAGAGGGATCGCCTGCGGACTCAGTTGGTAGAGAGGGAGAACGCCTTGGTTGCGTATCGTCGACAATATGGGGACCTAGATGCTTCATGAGAGAGGGATCTCCTACAGACTCAGTTGGCACATCATGACAACGCATTAGCAACGTACCATCAACGTGAGATGAATTTGGTTCGACATCAACTGGAGCTGGAGGCAGAGATTATCCACCTCGATGGGCGGATACCTGAGCTCACTGGAGGTGGATCATCATGCTGCATGAGAGGGAGCAATACTGAGTAGTCAACATCCTCTTGTTGTAGGCTTCTGGGTGAGGGGAACGCTAGTGGGCATGATGTGGGGGCTAGCAGCAGCCGCTCTGAGAGCTCCCATAGGACCCACACCACTAGGGGTAGTTCTCGTCACACCGATCCTACGTGATCATGGTGGTCGATGCCCTAGGCTTGGGGGTTTTTGAGTTTTTGATGTTTTGTGAGGTTAGAGGACCGTTTATTGTAGCCTGAGGGCATTTTGATGATATATATATATATACATGACTCTACTTTTGTTTATACACTTGTCATGATTTATTTATTATTTTTGTGCACATTTATTTATGTTGATGTATGCATGTGTTGTGATGAATGCGAATGTTTCTAATTTATATGATATGCATATGGAATGGATGAAATGATTTGTTGATAACTTGGCGGTGGCACCATAGACTGTACAGGAGTTGCTAGCTTTTTTGTATTAGCCGATTGCTTTTTACAATGACTTTGCATGTGCATTTTTTTGTATTTTCGGATGGTGATGCAAGGATGGAATGTACCACAATTGTGTTAAAATGTAGTTAAGATTTTCTGACACTCAGATGTTTTAACTAACTAGCCAAGACTGTACTTTTATCTTACAATATTTTAGAACAAGGTACGAATCAAACTTGAGATTGACCAAGTTATTTCACATCCCTGTGTGTGCAATTGATTTTATTTATGTGGTATTTGTCAGGATATTGCCAGTGCCAGATAGGCTGTCAACCAAACCTGTACTGAGGATCACCTAATTAGCTCCACTAAGTCGTTTGTTGTATTTAGTAAGATTAATCTTCGGTGCCATCTAGGATGATACCATAAGCTAGCTCATCCACATGCAAACATTGATCTGCACACAATTTAATGTGACAGATATATCATCATGCGAGAGGTTTACCGCCAGTAACCGATAGACTATCCACCAAACCGATATTGAGGATCACCTCATGACCTTCCGAATGCTAAGAGTTCCAGGGATTCAAGTTCGACTCCCTTATTTTCTTCAATTGTATTGGGATACTTGCTCTTATATAGTGATAAAAATCACTGTTTATTTTTGTTTTTTTGTTTTTTCTTTTGAGCAAGGGATTTGAGTTTTGAGGGATGAGAATCACTTATTGCTTGTGCTTTTTGATGTGTGCACTTTTGAGGATTATTGTGTCAAATATTTGGATTTTTACTTTTACAAATTTTTTGATGTTTGCAACTTTTTGAGAACTTGGGATTTTTGGGGAATTTGGTAGGGAATATTCTTGTCCTTTTGCCAGCTATCAACATTCTTGGGGTCATTCACACAGGGGGATGAGCGAGATAACTTGTTCACTGTATGGTATCCTAGATTGCTTTGCAGGTTTTATCTTTCATTCACACAACTTGGGAATTTTTTATGTGTTTTAACTTGTGTTGGGATGCTTCGTAGCAAGGTGTGATCCAAGTAAAATTCTACCTTTGTAAAATCTGTCTAACTTTGTACAGTTTTTGGCTAGAAATCTAAAGATAGCTGAGTGACGAAAACCCTAGACACATTAGAAGACAACTGACTTATGGTGAAACTGTGAATGACATTTATTTTTGCTGGATTATTTACAAAATGGGAAATGTGGAAAATGATGGAATTGCCAAGTAAGTACAGTCTATGGTGCTTTTGACTTGTGTGATCAACAAATATGCAATGTATGTATGCGATGCCTAATACAGGTATGTTTTTGTGTTTTTGATTTTTGAAGTATGCATGAAAGTGAGATGCAAATTTTTGTTATTTTTGATTATTTTGTTGTTTTTGAATTTTATTTATGGTTGGTTTATTTCGCATGGGTGCGAACTGAGTGACTCTTTCGAGCCCTTGGAGGTTTTGACCAAAGGGTTGATGGATACCTTTGGGATGTTTTGGGGTTGACCAAGCGATTATGGAAATCCTTGGGGCTTTATAGGGTTGACCAAGCGTTTGCAAGAATCCTTGGGGATTTTTAGGGTTGACCAAGCGATGGCAGGAATCCTTGGAACTTTTTGGGGGTTGACCAAGCGATTGCGGGAATCCTTGAAGCTTCTGGTTTGACCAAGTGATTGCGGGAATCCTTGGAGTTTTTTGGGGTTGACCAAGAGATTATGGGAATCCTTGGAGATTTTTAGGGTGACCAAGCGATTTATGGGAATCCTTGGAGCTTTTTAGGGTGACCAAGCAATTATGGGAATCCTTGGAGCTTTTTAGGGTGACCAAGCGATTATGGGAATCCTTGGAGCTTTTTAGGGTGACCAAGCGATTATGGGAATCCTTGGAGCTTTTTAGTTTGGGCTATGGCTCTCTTAAATATAGAATGGCCTCATATGACTGACGTTTAAGAGTTCTAGCTCCTTGATTCTATCAAGAGAGGTGAGACGGTATGTCCCAGGTCCTATTTTACTGTTAATTACATAAGGACCTAACCAGTTTGCTACGAACTTGTCCCGTATATGGGGCGACAAGTTAGAGTTTTATTGGTTCTCTTTTAAGACCAAGTCACCAACCTAAAAGTCCCTCAGGTGAACTTTCATGTTGTATGCCTTCTTAAGTTGCTCTTGGTAGATACACAAATGCTTGAAAGCATTGACGCATCATTCGTCGAGCAACATAAGATGGTCTAACCGGGCCTGCCACGTAGTGTCATCATCGATGAACTCTTGCATTGATATGCGTAGGGAAGGAATTTCCAACTCAAGAGGCATGACTACCTTAGAGCCATACACCAGTGAAAATGGAGTTGCCCCAATGGGCGTCCGAATGCTAGTGCGATAAGCCCATAGAACAAGTGGTATTTGAATGTGCCAATCCTTATGACTGTTTGTGACTATCTTTTTAAGGATGGCAACTAGCATTTTGTTTGACGCCTCTGCTTGCCCATTTGCCTACGGATAATAGGGTGTCAAAAAATTGTGTTGAATATTGAACTTTGTTGTCAAAGCATGCACATCTTTGTTCTTAAATGACGTCCCATTATCCGAGATGATCTTGGTTGGAATATCGAAACGACATATGATGTTATGTAAAATAAACTCCGCAATGCAGAATCCAGTCGTAGAGGTAAGCGGAATTGCTTCCACCCACTTGGTGAAGTACTCTGTGGCCATTATGATAAACGTGTGATGACCTGACAATGCAGGGGAGATCTTTTCTATTAGATCTAAGCCCCATTGCAAAAATGGCCAAGCCGATTGGATCGACTGCAAGGCCTGAGAAGGTATGTGTGTCAAGTTAGCATGGTGTTGACACTTTACACACTTCCTTACATAGGCACAACAATCTTGCTCTAAATATGGCCAATAATAGCCCATGCGAAGAATGCGCTTTACGATGGCCATACTGCTAAAGTGGCCACCGCATGTACCATCGTGCACTTGGATGATCGCCCAAGTGGACCCTTGCTGGTCCAAGCAACGAAGGAGAATTCCTTCATAGCTTTGACGGTACAAAATGTCTCCTAGCAAGACATGTTTTGTCGCTTTTTGTTTGAATGATATTTTTGCGGTGTGTGACAATCCAAGTGGGAGGTTACCTAGCTTGAGGTAATCTCTTATGGGTGTATACCAATCCTGCTGATCAAAAACCTTGACGATATGAACATCCAATCCCTCTTGAAGTTCATCCCTAGCAAAAGTTGAGCAGGAAAGAACTTGTAAGAATAGTGTTGTGTTGCTATTAAGGGGGATAAGGGAGAACAAGGACCCCTAGTTGGCGTGATTCAGACAATTGTGGATTCAAGAGAACCTATCTTGAGACGGCTCCATCTGGATTAGGTGGATTCCTGGCATTAATTCAGAGCTTGCACGCTCCATCATGGATTGTGATAGTGTTCTAACTTGAATGGTTGTCATATCACCAAAGATGTCTTGCAGGATTTGTGACCCCAAGGAGGCCATAGTGTTCGCAAAATGATTCGATGACCAAGGGAGCGCCTTGATGTCATACCATTCAAGATTTGCCAAGAATTTGTCCACAAGGGCTTTGTAGGCCTGCAAAACTAGGCATTTACATTGGAATACCCATTTCACTTGGTTGACAATTAACAATGAATCACCAAATATGTTCAAGCATTTGATGTCATGGTGATGGCTGTCTGAAGACCTATGAGCAAGGCTTCATATTCGGTGTTTTTATTGGTGCACGAGAAATCAAGTTTAAATAATAGAGGCATTGGATCCCCTTGTGGTGTGAAGAATATGATTCCCGTGCCACCCCCTTGCTCACATTTAAAACCATCAAAAAATAGGGTTATGTTGGCCTGTGACTTAGGCTCATCAGAATCTGACAATTTTGAGACATGGAAAACCCCATCATCGGGTAGCTCTATGGTCAGAGGTTGATCGTCTTTGAGAAGAGCCTCTGCTAGTTGATCGACGATGACTTGACCTTTTATGGACTTCTTTCAAATAAATTCGATGTCACACTCTATCAACAACATGATCCATTTCATCGTGCGACTACTATGATAAGTGTGACACATCATGTACCACAATGGATTCTCCTTAGACACAATATACGTCGTGTTGCTCAGCATGTAATGGCATAGCTTTTTGGTAGCAAACACCACTTCTAGGCATAGCTTTTCGATGTATGCATAGTTAAGTTCATAACTAACAAGGGTGTGGCTAAGATAGTAATTAGACTATTCTTTGTGTAGTTCATTCTTCTAGGCTAGCATGGCGCCCAATGCCACCTTAGTAGCTGAGATGTATAAGTAGAATGACACTCCTGGTCTGGGTGGTGCCAATATTGGGGGCGAAGCCAAGTATTGCTTAATGTCATCAAAGGATGACTGGAACTCGTCATCCTAGTAAAATGCTACCCCCTTGTACAATAATTTATTCATGGGTTGGCACTTTTTAGATAATTACGCTATGAAGCGCTTGATTGACGCAACCTTTCCCTATAGGCTTTTGAGCTGCTTGATGGTAGTTGGGGGAAGAATTTCAAGGTTTGCCTTGACTTTGTTTGGATCCACCTCGATGCCTCACTTTGAGACTATGAAACCTAAGATTTTTCCAGATGTGATGCCAAATACGCACTTCTTGGGGTTTAGTCTAACTTTGTGTTTGATGAGGCGATCGAGGATCTTGCTTAAATCATCGATATGATCTGGGCGCAAAAGAGATTTGGCCAAAAAATCATCCATATAATATTCCAAAGTTTTATGTATATGATCATGGAATATGTATGTCATGGCATGTTGGTAGGTGGCGCCAGCATTTTTAAGACCAAAGGGCATGACCTTATAACAAAATGTCCCCCAAGGTGTTGTGAACGCTGTTTTTAGTTGATCCTCGAGATTGATACGAATTTAATTGTATCCCAAGAAACCATCCATGAGGGAAAGCATTTCATGGCCCACTATGGCGTCTACCAATGCGTTGATGCTAGGCAAGGGTAAATCATCCTTAGGACTCACTTTGTTTAGATCTCGAAAATCAGTGCATATGTGAATCCTCCCGTCGGGCTTTTTGACGGGCACCATGTTGGACAACCATGGTGGGTAATCCATGTAGATGACAAACTATGCATCTAACAGATTTTGCAACTTGTATTTTACCATTAAGGCTATTTTTGGGTGCATCTTACATAGTTTTTGCTTAACTGGCTTGATTGTTAGATCAAACATTAGATTATGCGTGACTAGCTACGGATCTAGCCCCGACATGTATTTGTAGGACCATGCAAAAACCTCGTTCTCCTTAAGAAGGGCAATGTAATTGGATTTCTCTTAATTGGATGAATTACCCCCAGCTTGATGATCTATGGATTCATTAGATCAGAGCCGATGTCTACGTCAGTCGTCTCCTCAACTGACATGTGGGACCCGTCCTCCAACTAGTGTGGAGTTGGGATCAGGTGGATATCATTCGCTAAATTTAGATCTGCATTGGGAACCTCGGGTTCCTCTTTAGCATGGAAGATATCTTGAGTTGGTCCTGGGGTGAGATGAAGCATCTCATCGAAATGCCAGTACTCTTATGGTTATGGTGGCGAATTAGCGCGATCCCAGCCTATGGCATCTAGGTCTAGATACAATGGCCATGTTGGATCGGCTAGATTGCGAATGGGGGTGGTTAATTCAATGGAGATCATGTTGATGAAATGATTTTGGTATCCATTACCATAGGTGAAAGCATGAGGATACGAAAGCAAAAAGGAAACACCAAGATGCGATGCATGCGAAGCAAAAGATAACGCTAAATCCTATGAATTGAAAATGCATGAAAGGAAGGAAGAGCAAACGAATTGAAAACAAGATAGAAAGCAAATATGGAATGCACAACCCTTTTATTGATATGCTTTAAAACTCGGTTACAATACGTCTCCTCCCTTTTTAGGGGCTAGGAGCGTTAAATATGGCTTCGTTACATCAATGGATGGTATTCCTTCTTCCGCGTGCCCACATGTAAAATGGGCGGACCAAACGTCGTCGCCGCTTGTACGGATGAGTCTTCGGTTCCTTGCTTCTCCTCTGATGTCGAAGACCTGCGTTCAGAGAAACATAAAAGATTAGTAGCACCTGCAGATAAAATAAAACATGCGATTCCCAAGGCCTACTATTAGTGCATGCATGAAAACATTAAAATGATAACCAAATAACATCAAAATGACCTAAAAATTTAATAGAAGCATGAGGACATTACCAGGAGGGCACTACAAATGGAACAGTCAGGAAATTCACCATGGATTTCTAATCGCTCCGGGGTGGGACGATTAGACCTACAACAAAATGTTAGAAAGCACTACCCTAAATGTCCTATCCCGGAGGCTCCAAATCACCTGCAAAGTTGGGGGTTAGGTAAAAGGGGGTATTTTGGGAAGACCCAGAAGGTCAGATTTCTCCAATTTGGCCTCTATCACCGGGAATTTGATGATGCTACCTGCATGTTAGTAAAGGCGAGAAATGACAGAAACATGATCAAAATTCATTCAAATCACATGAAATTTAAACTACAACCTATTTAAGCAACCTAGAATAAAATGCAAAAATAATAGAAAGGAAATCTGCTACAGATTTCTAATCACTCTGGGGTGGGGCGATTAGACCTGCGAGCAATGCGGGGGGCGCTCGGGGGCAGGACGCCCATCGTTTGAGGCCCTGTTTTGGCACCAATCCACTTGGGATGGGTCCAAAACCTTTTGTGGGGGTATTTTAAGCAAATTTGGTAGGACAATGTGACCAAATGTCGGGTTTTGGGGTCCGGATTTGCGCTTCCAATAATCACCCAATGACCTCCCTTACAAAAGAGATCAAGGATGTGAAAGGCACAAATCGAAAGGTGTGAGGATATAAAATGGCAGCACTTCATTGCTCAAAATGCTCCTTCTCTGTATCTTTTTGGGGTGAGAAGACTCACCATTTTATAGACCTGACGGTCTCTGTGTATGAGCATGCAGAGGCGCCACTTGGCAATCATGCCTTCCTAGGAGGGAGGAGATTCCTCCCTGATTTAGGACTTCATGACTGCCCCTGTAACTGCCTCTAGCGCTCAAAAATGCTCACTCACACTCACATGCAATGAAGGAGGAGTTAAGTGGCGGATCTGAGCTGCCATTTGTCAAGATTTGACTTTTTGCCCGTCAAACTTGCTATTCGCCCCACCCAGGAGCGAATACTGTTAATCGTCCCAGGGTGGGACGAATACCAATTTGTAATCATCCCTGGGTGGAACGAGTAGAGAGCAGAGTGCCTGAAAGGTGCCAAATTGACCTCTGACCTTCCAAAACTACTATGAGAGTGGTTAGGACCACTGTTTAACCTCTAGGGGCTACCCTGGGGGCTGTGTGTCAATGCGATCAGTGTTTGCAGTCACATAATCGGATTGGTGTTGTTTTGGTGTCTATAGATGCCCCTTTTTGGGATGCGCTGTGCATGGCGCGTAGTGCTGAGCAAAAATAGATAACCAAAGCACTAATGATTAGGGTTTCTCAGTAACCTAACCAAATTTTGATGCCCCAAGTATGGAAAGGGCATGCATTCTTGAATCCTTGCTTCTGACGAGCTAAGGAACTTAATTCAAGTGTTAACCTATTTTGGTGAGGTGTTACTTGAGCTTGGACATTGATCAGTCATGAATAGGCAAAGGGCGCAACCTTTTGTCTATGGGAACCTTGAGTTCATGATTCATGAATGCCAAGTGTTTGATCAGCTTGTGATTATTGCTTGTTTGCTGCCCCAAGCAGGAGCGTGATTGTCTTTGTCAATGATTCTTTGAATGCATGCCATTTCCTTGATTGGGTGTGTATTTGTTGATTGGTGACTAAGTGTGACTACCCCCTCAAGCGACGAATCGATGAGGGAATGACCTACATGAGAAAAGTGACGAGTCACTTGACCCAAGATGACTTAGGTAAGGGTGCCTTCAGATGTTTTTCTTTGAATGCTTATGCAGTTTCCCAACATTTGGACCTATTTTTGGTGGGTTTGAACCCTTTTGGTGATGCCGTTTGGGGATGAAATTGTCAAAAATCCATCCTCCCGTGGAGCGGTCCGGCTATGGTAGCCTTCTTAGGGAGTAGGATAGTGACAATTTGTGACCCCGACATCAGTGTTTTATGCCAAGAATGTCAAGTGCAAAGGCACTCTTATTTGGCAACTTTATTGCTTTTTTGGTGCATTTTTTGTTGTTTTTGTTGTTTTTTTATTTTCTTGCTTTGTATTCATCCTTGGTTGGGATGAGCGCCAAGTTAGTAATCATCCTAGGGTGGGACGAGTGCTAACTAGAGTGCTCATCCCAAGGTGGAATGATTACATGCCTAAAAGCCTATTTAAGGGCCAAAACTAGGGTTTGGGCTCATTTGCATTCGATTTTTTTGGCGATTTGGAGCTCTGAGGAGGAGGAGGTTGAGTCTACGAAGCGAAGCGCTACCAAATTTTTCCGGACACCATGAGTTCATGAACCGGGTCATCAAGTGGTAGAGCCGAAGCGAGACCGATGAGTGCTCCTCTCTCTTTATTTTGTTGTTTTATTTATTTAATAAAATGTTTTAAAAATAAAACCTAGGTTAGATTTTTTAATGATTTTTAAATTTTTTTAAATCTAGCTAAAAGAATCGATAAAACTAAAATATAACCCTAGGTTAAAGAAACTTAAGTTTGTCTGCTTTTTGTGTTTGTTGTTTTGCGATTTTAAAAATGAAACCCTAGTTAAAAAAATTGATTTGTGTGTGTGTGAATTTGTGCTCTGTATGGCTTCGTTAGGACTTAGATCGAAACCCTAGTGTAAACCATGTTTATTTTTTTGTTGCTGTAAAAGAAACCCTAGTTTAACTAATTTCAAGAACTTATCTTAAAACTTTTTTTATTTTATTTTTTTATCAGTTTAGACGAAGGTGAATCCCTAGGTAACTGAAATATTTATGTTTTTTTTGTTTGTCAGTTTAGACTAGGATGTAAACCCTAGGTTAGCTATTTTTTTATGTTGTAAAAAAATTTTTTAGACTAGGATGTAAACCCTAGGTTAACTGTTTTTTTTTTTTTTTGTCAGTTTAGACTAGGATAAAAACCCTAGGTTAACTATTTTTTTTTTTAATTTTGTTTTGTCGTTTAGACTAGGATGAAAACCCTAGGTTAACTGTTTTTTTTTTTTTTTTTTGTCATTTAACTAGAGTTAAAACCCTAGGTTAATTTTTTTTTTGTTTTTTTTATTTGTTTTAAACGTAGAGTTAAAAACCCTAGGTAATGAAAAATATTTTTTTATTTTGAATTTTTTTATTTGTCAGTTTAAACGTAGAGTTAAAAACCCTAGGTAATGACAAATATTTTTGTTATTTTGAATTGTTTTTATTTGTCAGTTTAAACGTAGAGTTAAAAACCCTAGGTATTGACAACTTTTTTTTTTATTTTATTTTGTTTTTATTTGTCAGTTTAAATGTAGAGTTAAAAACCCTAGGTACTGACAAACTATTTTTTTTGTTTTTTTTATTTGTCAGTTTAAACGTAGAGTTAAAAACCCTAGGTACTGACAACTGTTTTTTTGATTTTTTTTGTTTTTTTATTTGTTATTTGTCTGTCAGTGTTAACTATAAAGTTAGAAAACCATAGGTACTGACAAATTGATTTTTTGAATTTGTTTATTTATTTTGAACTCTTTTTAGTTGTACATTGTTGTATATTTATGTTATTGTTGTACATTTTGTTTTTCTTGCATGTTTTTAATGTTTTTGTGTTTTCTATGATTTTCAGGTGGTGAAGAGCCGGTACCGTCTGCCGACGGTGTTTTCTGACACCCGAGAGGCTTTGACTTTGGTTGATTGGGAGTGGCTTGATGCCCTTGGGCTCAAGCATGTGACTCGGCTAGAGCCGATGGTGGGGGATCGGGCCTATCTGACGGCCCTGATCAACTTGTGGGATCCTCAGACTAATACCTTCCATCTCCCAATAGGGGAGATGATAGTGACTCTTGAGGATGTCTATCGGATTCTATGGATTTTGATAGATGGGCTTTCGATCAGGACTACGCCATGGGATCAGCGGACAACAGTGCTGACACGATGCTTCGGGCATGGGGAGGAGGTGGGTGTGGATAGCCTAGTGGAGAGGGTAGAGGGCGACTGCCAGATTGGTGGCATTCTGGTACGATGGTGGTTTGAGAGGGGCATGTTGGGGGTGAGGCATGCATTACTGATGAGCCTCATCTCCAACATGCTACTACCTGACTCTTCAGGAGCACGAGGTTCTCATGGAACCTGCTTGAGGTGGTCTTTGGGTGGAGTGCTGACATGAGCCCCTGGATTATGATATGGGGTCAGACACTACTTGCACAACTCTATGATGAGTTGTATGAGGTCCGCTATCGAAGGTGGAAGGGTATTGGTTGCAGTTATCTATTGCAGTGCTAGGCTTGGCAAGCACATAGCGGTGGATCGACCACTTGGGTTACCATGGATGACTCGAGTGGAGATGGTTGACAGGGAGATAGGGTATGCGGCCTTGTGGTATAGGTCGAAGGAGCGGGGGCACAGTTGGTGGTGGGTAGGTGACGTTGGTCACTACATCGAGGCCTTTGCATGGCTTGCTCCTAGGGATGTGGTATGGCGGCCATATCGGGATTGTCCCGCTTGGCCTGAGGTTGGGGAGTGGCTCCGACGGGTTCGTAGGGGGAGGTGGCTGATCGGGCGGCACGGGACCGAGCAGGAGTACTTCTCATACGTCCGGGTGACACGATAGTTTGGGGTGCACCAGGGGTTTCCTGGTGAGCCCTTGATCTATCGACATCGAGGGGACGAGAGGACCTTGGCTTGGCCGATCATCGAGCCACTAGGGGAGGAGGCAGATACAGTTATTGATGCCCTAGATATGGACAACGTCGGGGTGACGACTGAGTATGAGGAGTGGTGGACACTACGGTGATGGCGAGGGAGAGGGGCCTCTAGGAGGAGTGGATGCAGCAGCAATAGGCGGGGAGGGTGCAGAGGCACTAGGGGAGGGTTGGGGTGCTCCATTGGAGGATGCGGACATGGTGGAGGTGGATGATGTGGGTGAGGATTTTGGGGTTCTGGATCATTCAGATATGCAGGACGTCCCAGAGTAGTGGGAGCCAGAGCAGCCTGCCTTTTCGGAGATGTCGATGCCTCAGGCAGTCTCGAAGGATACGGAGGTAGGGTTGCACTCGAGAATGCATGATTGGAGGGGCTACTTTGGAGGTGGGATGAGGAGCTCGGGGATGCGCTATGGGAGAGGGATCTCTTGCGAGCACAGCTGGCAGAGTGGAAGAATGCATTAGCTGCGTACCACTAGATGGGATGGGGATACAGATGTTGCACGGGCGATGGATCTCCTATGGACATAGTTGGCATAGCATGACAAGAATTTGGCGATGTATCATCAATGGGAGATGGACTTGGTGCGACATCGGTTGGAGCTGGAGGCAGAGATTAGCCACCTCGGTGGGTGGATCCCTACACTTTCTAGAGGTGGATCATCATGCCGCTCGAGAGGGAGTGATACTGAGCAGTCAGCATCCTCTCGATGCAGGTGACTGGATGAGGGAGGCGCTAGTGGGCGTGATGCGGGGGCTAGTAGTAGCCGCCCTGAGGGGTCCCAGAGGACCCACACCATGGGGGGTAGTTCCCGTCGCACCGATCCTGCGTGATCATGGTGGCCGATGCCCTAGGCTTGGGGGTTTTTGAGTTTTTGCCTTTTTGCGAGGTCAGAGGACCGGTTTATTGTAGCCTGAGGGCATTTTTGATGATATATATATACAGATGACTTTATTTTGTTTATACATGTGTTGTGATTTTATTTTATGCACGTTGTTTGATGTTGATGGATGCATGTTAATTTACTTTGATGTATGCATATGGTATGATGAATGCAAATGTTTCTAATTTATATGATATGTATATGGAATGGATGAATTGAATTTGTGATTTTTGGTGGTGGCACCATAGACTGTATAGGACTTATGGCTTTGTGTTCTAGGCGATTGCTGTGGTAAATGACTTTTTATGTATATATGTTGTTTTTTGTATTTTTTGATGGTGATGTAAGAATGGAATATATCACAGTTGGTTTAGAATGTAGCTAAGGTTTTCTGAGATTCAGATGTTTTAACTAACTAGCCAAGACTGTACTTTTATCTTACAAGACTTTTGAACAAGGTATGAATCCGACTTGACTTTGACCAAGTTATTTCACATCCCTGTGTGTGCAATTGAGTTTGTTTATGTGGTATTTGTCAGGATACCGCCAGTGCCAGATAGGCTATCAACCAAACCTGTATTGAGGATCACCTAATTAGCTCCACTAACTCCTTTGTTGTATTTAGTCAGATTAATCTGCGGTGCTATCTAGGATACCATAAGCTAGCTCATCCACATGCAAACATTGATCTGCACACAAGTTAATGTGACAGATATATCGTCATGCGGGAGGTTTGCCACCAGTGACCGATAGGCTATCCACCAAACCGGTACTGAGGTTCACCTCATGACCTTCTGAATGCTGAGAGTTCCAGGGATTCAAGTTCGACTCCCTTCTTTTCTTCAATTGTATTGGGATACTTGCTCTTTTATAGTGATAAAAATCACTTTTTATTTTTGTTTTTTTCTTTTGAGCAAGGGATTTGAATTTTGGAGTGATGAGAATCACTATTGCTTGTGCTTTTTGATGTATGCACTTTGTGGGATTTGATGTCAATTTTTGGAGTATTGACTTTTGCAAATTTTGTGATGTTTTGCAACTTTTTGAGAACTTGGGATTCTTGGGGAATTGGGTAGGGAAGATTCTTGTCCTTTTGCCAACTCTCAGCATTCTTGGGGTCATTCGCATAGGGGGATGAGCGAGATAACCTTTTCACCGTATGGTATCCTGGATTGCTTTACAGGTTTCATCTTTCATTTACACAACTTGGGAATTGTTTTATGTGTTTTAACTTGTGTTGGGATGCTACGTAACAAGGTGTAATCCAAGTAAGACTCTACCTTGTTAAAAATATTTCTGACTTTGTACAGTGTTTGGCTAGAAATCTAATGACAACTGAATGACGAAAACTCTTGATACATTAGAAGACAACTGACTTATGATATGGTGAAACTGTGGATGACGTTTATTTTTGCTGGATTATTGACAAAATGGAAAATGTGGAAAATGATGAAATTGCCAAGTGATTACAGTCTATGGTGCTTTTGACCTGTATGACCAACAAATATGCAATGTATGGATGCGATGCCTAATGCAACTATTTATTTTGTATTTTTGATTTTTGAAGTATGCATGAGAGTGAGATGCAATTTTTTTTTAATTTTGATTATTTTGTTGTTTTTGAATTTTCTTGATGGTTGGTTTATTCCGCATGAGTGCGGACCAAGTGATTCTTGCGGATCCTTGGAGGTTTTGACCAAAGGGATTATGGGCACCTTTGGGGCATTTTGGGGTTGACCAAGTGATTATGGGAATCCTTGGAGCTTTTTGGTTTGACCAAGTGATTATGGGAATCCTTGGAGATTTTGGTTTGACCAAAGGGTTTATGGGCACCTTTGGGGAATTTTGGGGTTGACCAAGCGATTATGGGAATCCTTGGAGCTTTTGGTTTGACCAAAGGGTTTATGGGACCTTTGGGGCTTTTGGGTTGACCAAGTAATTATGGGAATCCTTGGAGCTTTTGGTTTGACAAGGGTTTGGGCACTTTGGGGTTTTGGGATTGACCAAGCGATTATGGGAATCCTTGGAGATTTTGGTTTGACCAAAGGGTTTATGGGTACCTTTGGGGCATTTTGGGGTTGACCAAGCGATTATGGGAATCCTTGGAGCTTTTGGTTTGGGCTATGGCTCTTTTAGATATGGAATGGCCTCAAATGATTGATGTTCAAGGGTTCTAGTTCCTTGATTCCATCAAGAGAGGCTAGCCGGTATGTCCCAGGTCCTATTTTACTCTCAATCACATAAGGACCTAACCAGTTTGCCATGAACTTGTCCCTTAGATGGGGCGACAAGTTAGAATTTTGTTGGTTCTCTTTTAAGACTAGGTCACCAACCTGAAAGTCTCTCAGGTGAAATTTCATGTTGTATGCCCTCTTAAGTCACTCTTGGTAGATACGCAAATGCTCGAGAGCATTGACGCGTCGTTCATCGAGCAATGTAAGCTGGTCTAACCGGGCCTGCCACGTAGTGTCATCATCGATGAACTCTTGCATTGATATGCATAGGGAAGGAATTTCCAACTCAAGAGGCATGACTGCCTCAGAGCCATACACCAATGAAAATGGAGTTGCCCCGGTGGGCGTCCGAATGCTAGTGCGATAAGCCCAAAGGGCAAGTGGGATCTGAATGTGCCAATCCTTATGACTGTCTACGACTATCTTTTTGAGGATGGCAACTAGCATTTTGTTTGATGCCTCTGCTTGCCCATTTGCCTGCGGATAATAGGGTGTTGAAAAACTATGCTGAATTTTGTACTTTGTGGTCAAAGCATGCACGTATTTATTCTTGAATGATGTCCCATTATCCGAGATTATCTTGGATGGAATACCAAAATGACATATGATGTTATGTAAAATAAACTCTGCAATGCGGGATCCAGTCGTAGAGGTAAGCGAAATTGCTTCCACCCATTTGGTAAAATACTCTATGGCCATTATGATGAACGTGTGATGGCCTGACGATGTAGGGGAGATCTTTTCGATTAGATCTAAGCCCCACTATGAAAATGGCCAAGCCGATTGGATCGGTTGCAAGGCTTGAGAAGGTACGTGTGTCAAATTAGCATGGTGTTGACACTTCATGCACTTCTTTACATAAGCGCAACAATCTCGCTCTAAAGATGGCCAATAGTAGCCCATGCAAAGAATGCGCTTTGCGATGGCCATACCACTGAAGTGGCCATCGTATGTACCATCGTGCGCTTGGGTGATCACCCAAGTGGACTCCTGCTAGTCCAAGCAATGAAGGAGGATTCCCTCGTAGCTTCGATGGTACAAAATGTCTCCTAACAAGACATGTTTTGCCGCTTTCTATTTAAATGATCTTTTTGTGGCATGCGACAATCCAAGTGGGAGGTTACCTAGCTTGAGGTAATCTTTGATGGGTGAATACCAATCCTGCTGATCCGAAACCTCGATGGTATGAACAACCAATCCCTCTTGAAGTTCATCCCTAGCAAAAGTTGAGTGGGAAAGAATCTGCAAGAATAGCATTGTGTTGCTATTAAGGGGAGTAGGGGAGAACAAGGACCCCCAGTTGGCATGGTTCAAACAATCATGGATTCGAGAGAACTTATCCGAGAGATGGTTCAATCTGGATCAAGTGGATTCTTGGCATTGAGTCAGAGCTTGCACGCTCCATCATGGATTGCGATAGTGTTTTGACTTGAATGGTTGTCATATCACCAGAAAGGTCTTGCGGGATTAGTGACCCCAAGGAGGCCATAGTGTCCGCAAAATGATTCGATGATCGAGGGAGTGCCTCGATGTCGTACCATTCAAGCTTTGCCAGGAATTTGTCCACAAGGGCTTTGTAGGCCTGTAGAACTGGGCATTTACATTGGAATACCCCTTTCACTTGGTTGACGATTAATAACGAATCACCAAAGATGTTCAAGCGTTTGATGTTCATGGTGATTGTTGTCTGAAGACCTATGAGCAAGGCTTCATATTCGGCATTGTTATTGGTGCACAAGAAATCAAGTTTAAATGACAAGGGTATTGGAGCCCCTTGCGGTGTGAAGAATACAATTCTCATGCCACCTCCTTGCTCACATTTAGAACCATCAAAAAATAGGGTTATGTCAGCTTGTGACTCAGGCTCATCAGAATCTGGCAATTCTAAGACATGGAAGACCCCATCATCGGGTAGTTCTATGGTCAGAGGCTGATCATCTTTAAGAGGAGCCTCTGCTAGTTGATCGATGATGACTTGACCTTTGATGGACTTTTGTCCAATGAATTCTATGTCAAACTCCATCAACAACATGATCCATTTTGCCGTGCGGCTACTATGATAAGTATGACTCATCATGTATCATAATGGATTCTCCTTAGACACAACATACGTCATGTTGCTCAACATGTAATGGCATAGCTTTTTGGTAGCAAACACCACTGCCAAGCAGAGCTTCTCGACGTATGCATAGTTAAGTTCATAACCGACCAGGGTGCGGCTAAGATAGTAAGTAGCCTGTTCTTTGTGAAGTTCATTCTTCCGGGCTAGCATGGCACCCAATGCCACCTCGATAGGCTGAGATGTATAAGTAGAATGACACTCCTGGTCTAGGTGGTGCCAATACTGGCGGCGAAGCCAAGTATTGTTTAATGTCATCAAAGGCTGATTGGCACTCGTCATCCCAGTGAAATGCTACCCCCTTGTGCAATAATTTATTCATGGGTCGGCACTTGTCAGATAATTGCGCTATGAAGCGCTTGATCGACGCGACCTTTCCCTACAGGCTTCTGAGCTGCTTGATGGTAGTTGGGGGAAGCATTTCAAGGATTGCCTTGACTTTGTTTGGGTCCACCTCGATTCCTCGCTTTGAGACTATGAAACCCAAGAGTTTTCCAGATGTGACGCCAAATACGCACTTCTTGGGGTTTAGTCTGACTTTGTGTTCGATGAGGCGATCGAGGATCTTGCTTAAGTCATCGAGATGATCTAGGCACAAGAGGGACTTGGCCAACAAATCATCCATGTAATCTTCCAAAGTTTTGTGCATGTAATCATGGAAGATGTACGTCATGGCACGTTGGTAGGTGGCGCCGACATTTTTAAGGCCAAAGGGCATGACCCTATAACAAAATGTCCCCCAAGGCATTGTGAACGCCATTTTTAGTTGGTCCTCGGGATTGATACGAATTTGATTGTATCCCGAGAAACCATCCATTAGGGAGAGCATTTCGTGACCCGCTGTAGCGTCTACCAATGCGTCGATGCTAGGCAAGGGGAAATCATCCTTAGGACTCGCTTTGTTTAGATCTCAAAAATCAGTGCATATGCGAATCCTCCCATCAGGCTTCTTGACGGGCACCATGTTGGACAACCATGGTGGGTAATCCATGCAGATGACAAACTGTGCATCCAACAGCTTTTGCAATTCATCTTTGACCATTAAGGCCACTTTTGGGTGCATCTTACGTAGTTTTTGCTTTATCGGCTTGACTGTCGGATCAAGCGTTAGATTATGCATGACTAGCTATAGATCTAGCCCCGGCATGTCTTTGTAGGACCATGCAAAAACCTCCTTCTTCTCTTTAAGAAGGGCAATGTAGTCGGCTTGCTCTTCGGGGGATAGACTTACCCCCAACTTGATGATCTATGGATCCATTGGGTTAGAGCCGATGTCTACGTCAGTCGTCTCCTCGACTGACATGTGGGACCCATCCTCCAATTGATGTGGAGTTGGGATCAAGTGGATATCATTTGCTGAATTGAGATCTACGTTGGGAACCTCGGGTTCCTCTTCAGCATGGAAGATATCCTGAGTTGGCCCTGGGGTGAAATGAAGCATCTCACCGAAAGGCCAGTACTCTGATGGTGATGGTGGTGAATTAGCATGATCCCAGCCTATGGCATCTAGGTCTAGATGCAATGGTCATGCTGGATCGGTTGGATTGTGGATGGGGGTGGTTAAGTCAATGGAGATCATGTTGATGAAATGATTTTGGTCTCCATTACCGCGGGTGTGGTATCTCAGACTTCCTTGATGATCTTTATGCTCTGGATCTGGCTCTGGAGGTATTGGCACGAATGGATCGGCCCTATGTGCGGATAAAAGGACAGGGTCTGCCCTTGGCACTGATAACTCTATAGGGTCTCTGGGAGGAAGGTGCTCTCTGTACGCCCAAAGTGGTGGATGCAACACTTGGTCCCACTGTGCTGGGTTTAGGTGCCACTCATGTCCTGGCCTTATGTTTAGCTATTGAAATATGTCATCAATATCCATGGGGTATTGTTGCTATCGCATATGATTGAGATAGGCCATCTCAGTTTCATCTTCATAATCATTGTCAGAGATCCACAGGCCCTCGTTGGCTCCGACAACTATTTGTGACATGTGAGGCTCGTCCTGCTCGAGCAAATTGATATGATCCC
Source organism: Wollemia nobilis (assembly GCA_028583015.1). Lineage (NCBI taxonomy): Eukaryota > Viridiplantae > Streptophyta > Pinopsida > Araucariales > Araucariaceae > Wollemia > Wollemia nobilis. The sequence continues at coordinate 2,298,603 of JAQPPZ010003507.1, read as the reverse complement.
ATCGGGGTTGTTCCGCTCTCTATGGGGGGACCTAATTTTCTTGAGGTGGCACTTGCTCGATTGGAGCTTCCAAAGGGAACATTGTCAAGAGGCTTTCTTGATAGTCATCCATGGGGGTTACTTGCGAATGATTGCTATCAGATTCGAAAGGGTCCCATGGTGCTACTTCATATTCTGACTCGTCCTCGGAAGATCCTTCCTGACCTTGTCTATACCCCTCTTGTGGGTGAGTTCTTGAACTTTCTCCTCTCTCGAGCGAAGGGAAAGGGTTGTTGAGGCCAACAAGGTTGGTTGTCAACAATGGGAGATAATCCCCCAATGTATATGTCATGTTAGGATTGGCATATGGATCTAATGCCAATCCATCCTTGTTGCCTATCCCTAGGCCTTGCATGTTCTCCACCAAGATGTCAAGGGGTAGAGGGTGGTTGAACCCTACTCCCGATTTGTCGTATGACATCTGATATCTTGGTTGGCAAAGAACACGCACTCCTTGCTCATATCTACCTAACCCATATCCATGCCAATTGCATTGGCCAAGATATCTCAAAGCGAAGTCTGGGTTGGACAAATAATTGACATCTTCTATGAAAGGCTCTTCATCTTCTTCCTCTTGCATGTATGGTTCAATACCATGATCAAGGCCCCCATACACAAAGTTTGTCTGGTTTGGCGGGTAGCCTAGAGGAACAATAGTACCGATGGGGAGGCGAGGTCTCCCCATGTCCTGCATGGACTCAAGTGCGGGTGTTGCTACAATGTTCCACACTAGATACTCCCCCAGGCCCGTATTGGCCATTTCAACAGTGATTGTTGGTGATTGAGGGGGAGGGAATGGAAGTTCTTCCTGAGTCCACTCCATGTCGGGTGGACTAGGCATCTCGACTTCCATTCTACTAGGCATCTCCTCGGTGGAGATGGTTGAGACTGATGGCGGTGCTTCTTCCATGGGTTTCTTCCCTTTGTCCTTCATTGTGGCCACCTTAGGTGGCGTCGTTGGTGAAGGACCAGACGATGAAGATGGACCCGACTGGGGATCTGAGGGACTTGACAGCGGGGATGCCTATGGAATCAGACCCTATTTAGATGGATTCAACTAGAAATCCAAATGTGTTGATGGAAGGGTCGACTGCGGCATCAGCTGCATCGTATTGCAATACTTGAAGGGCTCCAAGTCTGTCGGGACTACATGCACTTGCCCTTCGAAATGTATACTTCAAGCATTGATGAGCTATTGAAGGGACACACTTCATGTCCCTAATCCATGGCCGGCCCAACAAGATGTTATAGGCCATCTCACCCTCCAATATGTGGCACAATGTAGGAATTGTCTTTTGTCCCACTTGGATGGGTAGGACAATTGTGCCAACTGTCGAGCATATTGCATCATTAAATGCTCGCAGTGTATAGGTGGAGGCCACGATGTGAGATGCGGGCAACTTCAGGTGCTTCAATGCCATTGTTGTAATGATATTACTGGATGAGCCAGTGTCCACCAATACCCTCTTATACGGGATCCCGTTGACCCGCGCGATGACGTGCAGGGGTGGATCCGCCATGTCACCAGTCACTGATTTTAATTCATCCTCTCTGAAGGTGATGACTAGCTCAGTGCATCGTTTGACATGTCCCATGAAGTTGTTGAAAGAATTTGCCTCATGGGGCTGCAACTCGATGGCTTTTAATATCTCCATTAGAGCCTCTCGATGGGGCGGTGATTGTTGTATTAGCTCGTAAATGGAGAGCCTAGCCGACGTGGTCCTCAAGCTTTGGGTAAGCTTGGTCCGAATCATGACCACTGGTCTAGGTGGAGGAGATTGCATAGGGTGCTGTTGAGGTTGTGACGTTGTTGGCACCTCTCCTATAGCTGTCATGGGGGCAGTTGTGCTCGGATACCTCTTGTTCTGAGTCACTATACTTATCATTCCGACATACCCCTACATGGGGCAGTTCTATGTCACTTCATTGACTTGTAGATTCTTTGTTGGCGCATCATGGGCGGGCAAGGGGTCCTTGAAGACCTCCATCTATTGGTTGCCTAGTGCTACGGGATTATCCACCACTAATGTCTTATTATCTATCAAGTCTTGCACCAAGCCTTTAAACTTCCAACATGCATTAAGATCATGTCCCTTCTGTCTGTGAAACCTACAGTACAATTCTTCCCTATAACCCTTTGGTTTTGGAGCGTTGGGGTCTATAGGTCGAATCTCTGGTAGGTTGATCAAGTTTGCCACTGACAAGCGGTCAAACAGGGAGTCTTTAGACTCTGTGTAAGGTGTGAATTGTCGCCTAGGGTGACACTGCTAATTCTGCTCTTGCCTATTATTCTCTCTTTCATAAGTGTTAAGAGGCACTGCCTGATAGTTAGCCTTTTGGGGCTGTGTTGCTTGTTGTATAGGCTTAGGGATGTTGATGGCAACCTGATTAACCACAGCGGGTTTTGGTTGCGTGGTCCCTGTCTTGGCATTCTTAGACCACTCTTTCTTCTTTGGCTTAGCAATCTTGCCATCCTAAATCTTGATCTCCTCAATGATTCTGGCTTGCGCCAGAGCTTCTTCTAAAGTGGCATATTGTTGTAGCTGCAATAGCATGGAGATCGATCTCAAACAGCTTTTTGAGAACATCTGGGTAAGGTCGGCCATAGGAGGGAGGTAGGGCAGCTTTGAAAGCAAAGTCCTCCATCGGTTCCCATAGGCCACCATGGTTTCTTCCTCATACTGCCTGAGGCTGGCTAGGTCACTTAGTGATGCCTTCTTCTTGGTGTTGAAGGTGAAGCATTCGAGGAACGCGTCCACTAGCTGATCTAAGTTGCTGATGTTGTGCTTTGGCAGTTGAGTGAACCAATCCGAGGTGGGGCCTACGAACATGGTTATGAATGTTCTTAACAACAAAGCATCATTGTCCTGTATGCCAAAGCATTGGCTCAGGAATCTAGTCACATGCTCTTGGGCATCCTCCTCCCCTCTAAAGATTGCCAACTAGGGAGTTTAAAGTGTTCGGGGTAAGGGGGTGCCGACACTGACGGATGCACAGGATGACTACGGAGTTGTCGTAAAGTGGGCTTTTGGGGCCCAGAAGTCTTGGTCTCCATAGACTCCAAGTGCTCTAGCAGCGCTTTATATGCATCGAAAGACTTAATTTCTTCCTCCTTAGTTTGCTCCCATTGCGGGTTGCGGGGAACTTGAGGCCTATAGAGGGGTGGCCGAATAGCACCCCCTCTGCCTTGATAGGGCATTTTAGCCTCGCTCTTCTTCTTGCTCATACTCCTCATAAGCTTCTTGAGGAGTTCTCGGGCGAGACCCATGACCATGGGTGGGCGCCCGTGGAGGGTACCCATCATTGTTCCTGGGAGTGGCCTCCCGCTCAGGTCTAGGGGGTCTCGGAGGCAGCACTTGGTAAGGTCTTGGAGACCTGTCTTGCACTAAGGGGTTATGCCTCTCGTACCTTTCTACCCTCTATGTTTGAGGGGTTGGAACCCTCTCAGGCACAGTGTTGCGGAGCAGCTCATCTGTTTGGCATCGAATGCGCTCTTTGCTAAGGCGATATAGATGCTCTAGCTGCTATTGGTCTTGCTCAAGCTGCGTGATCTGCGCTTGGTGGGCGACATGTCTGGAAAATGCCAGGTCGATTTGCTCTATCGTCTTGAGTCTAGGAGGCCTAGATGCCTCCCCTATACATCTATCTCGGTCATGGTGATCCAAGATTTCTATAGGTCGCTTCCCTCTATCGAGGTTAGCGACATTCACCCGAGGCTCTGGCCTCAGTGGGTGACCCTGATAGATAGCAGGTGCGGAGGCGCATTGCTCCCATGCTGTATATTGCTCTTGAGGAAGGTAGTGGTCTTCCTCATGCTCCCTTTCATAAGTGAGAAAGGGACGGGCAGAGTTGGCTCGCCCCGCCTGAAGAGCCTTGTGCTCTGGATTTGTCCTGTTGTTTCTGACAATAAGAGGGGGTAAAGGAGGGATGATGTAATCATGTGGCCCCTCCTTATGGACCCTATGTTGCCCTAGCGCTTCATCACGCGGTGGCCACTCATAGCGAGCATCTAAGGGAGCTTTCCCATCTATGTTGAGTGCCACATGTATGGACTCTTCCCGAAAGGGGCTGTGCTGAGTGGGCGTGCCCCTCGAAGGGGTGCCTCTATAGTCCCATTCCATCAAGGCATGACGTGGACTATCTTGTGTGTCGGGCCGCCAAGGTGGAATGACCAAGTCCTTGGGGCTGTAGCGGAGGTGACTTGTGCCCCCTTGTACACTCTCCATAGCTTCCGCCCGTGATTGGGCTTGGCTACGGGTGTACACCATGGTGGTGCCTCTCTACAAGATGCGTAGATTTTTTTTTTTTTATGATTTTTATTCTACACTAAACAAAAGGAACCACACAATCAAAAGTGATTATCTCATTTATAGATTAAAAGTGTGCCCTAAACCTGGTTTAGTGTGTTTTGATTTTTTTTTTGTTTTGATTTGACATTTTGTAAAGAACGTTTTGTAGCAAATGCAATATGATGGCTCTTATGACTCCCAAAAATGGTTGCCCCTTCGATATACCATTGCCAGGCCGTTATACCAAACCTCTCTATATACCCGCCCTTATGTGAGGGAAACTATAGGTACGTGAGAGCAGAATGGTACGTGGAACATAGGCGGTACGAAAGGGGGATCGCCCTATTTTTGACACCTACCATAGAAGACTTATCCTCATGCATTGGGAATCACCCCAACTACACTTGGTCAGCTTTCATCAGGATTTACGTCTAGCAACAGTAGCGATCGGGGTTATGGATGCAAAAATTCAAGCCAAGGTGGTGATGAAATCCACCGTTGGTCTTGATCAAGGGCTGGGGTTTTACGACCAGCTCCTTGGTGTTTAAATTACCACGTGATGTGTGGGGTTATTTTTATTTTGCAAAAGAAATCAAACATGCAGCAAAAACTTTCCCTAAGCAAGCAAATAACCAAAAAATAGAAAACAAAAAACAGAAAATGACAAAAGGTGTTTAGGACCCCTACCTTTTCTCTGCCCAAATAGGATGCCTCTGAGTTTCTGCCCTAAAATTGCACAGAGAGCTATTCATCCCTGGGTGAGATGAATAATAGAACTGTATTCATCACAGGGTGGGACGAATTCTCATTCGTCCCTGGGTGCAACGAATTCTAGCTCTGTACTCGTCACAGACTGGAACGAACAATAGTCCAACGTTTGAAAAATGGTACCTACAAGCAAAAAAAAACAACTTTTGATCAGATTTTTGATCTCAAAAAATAGAGGACAGAGTCCCACCGTGATCACCACTGAAAGCACGAGGATACGAAAGAAAAAAGGAAACACCAAGTGCGATGCATGCAAAGCAAAAGATAACGCTAAATCCTATGAATTGAAAATGCATGAAAGGAAGGCAAAGCAAGCAAATTGAAATGAGATAAAAAGCAAGTATGGAATGTAGCCCTTTTTATTAATATGCTTTAGAACTCGGTTACAATGCGTCTCCTCCCTTTTTAGGGGCTAGGAGCGTTAAATATGGTTTGTCACATCAACGGATTGGTACACCTTCTTTCGCGTGCCCACATGTAAAATGGGCGGACCAAAATGTCGCCACCACTTGTATTGATGAGTCTTCAGTTCCTTGCTGCTCCTCTAATGTCAAGATCCTATGTTCAGAGAAATAGAAAATATTAGTAGCACCTACAGATAAAGTAAAACATGTGATTCCCAAAGCCTACCATTAGTGCATGCATGAAAACATAGATAAAATGATAACTGAAATAGATCGGAATGACCTGAAAATTTCATAGAAGCATGAGGACATTACCAGGAGGGCACTGCAATTGGAACAGTCAGGAAATTCACCACGGATTTCTAATCGCTTCGGGGTGGGACGATTAGACCTGCAACAAAATGTCAAAAAGCACTGCCCAAAATGTCCTATCCCGGAGGCTCCAAATGACCTGCAAAGTTGGGGGTTAGGTAAAAGGGGGTATTTTGGGAAGACCCAGAAGGTCAGATTTCTCCAATTCGGCCTCTATCATCGGGAATTTGATGATGCTACCTGCATGTTAGTAAAGGCGAGAAATAATAGAAACATGGTCAAAATTGCTCAAAACCAGATGAAATTTAAACTACAACCTATTTAAACAACCTAGAATCAAATGCAAAAATAATAGAAAGGAAATCTACCATAGATTTCTAATCATTTTGGGGTGGGACGATTAGACCTATAGCAGTGCGGGGGGCGCCCGAGGGTAGGACGCCCATCGTTTGAGGCCCTGTTTTGGCACCAATCCACTTGGGATGGGTCCAAAACCTCTTGTGGGGTGTTGTCGACAAATTTGGTAGGACAATGTGACCAAATGTCGGGTTTTGGGGTCCGGATTTGCGCTTCCAATAATCACCCAATGACCTCCCTTACAAAAGAGATCAAGGATGTGAAAGGCACAAATCAAAAGGTGTGAGGATATAAAATGGTAGCACTTCATTGCTCAAAATGCTCCTTCCCTGTATCTTTTTGGGGTGAGAAGACTCACCATTTTATAGACCTGACGGTCTCTGTGTATGAGCATGCAGAGGCACCACTTGGCAATCATGCCTTCCTAGGAGGGAGGAGATTCCTCCCTGATTTAGGACTTCATGACTGCCCCTATAACTGCCTCTAGCGCTCAAAAATGCTCACTCACACTCACATGCAATGAAGGAGGAGTTAAGTGGTGGATCTGAGCTACCATTTGTCAAGATTTGACTTTTTTCCCATCAAACCTGCTATTCGCCCCACCCAGGAGCGAATACTACTAATCGTCCCAAGGTGGGATGAATACCAGTTTGTAATCATCCCTGGGTGGAATGAGTATAGAGAAGAGTGCCTGAAAGGTGCCAAATTGACCTCTGACCTTCCAAAACTACTGTGAGAGTGGTTAGGACCACTTTTTAACCTTTGGGGGCTGTGTGTGTCAATGCGATCAGTGTTTGCAGTCACATAATCGGATTGGTGTTGTTTTGGTGTCTATAATGGGTGTGGTGACTAAGACTTCCTTGATGATCATTGTGCTCAGGATCTAGCTCTGGGGGTATTGGCACAAATGGATCAGCCATATGTGCAAATAGAAGGACAGGGTCTGCCCTTGGCACTGATGGCTCTATAGGGTCTCTGGGCAGAAGGTGCGCTCTGTATGCTGAAAGTGGTGAATGCAACACTTGGTCCAACTGTGCCGAGTTTAGGTGCCACCTATGCCTTGGACCCATGTTTAGTTGTTGAAATATGTCATCAATATCCATGGGGTATTGTTGCTACCACATATGATTGAGATAGGCCATCTTAGTTTCATCTTCATAATCACTATCGAAGATCCACAGGCCTTCATTGGCTTCGACAACTGCTTACGACATGTGAGGCTCGTCCTGCTCGAGCAAATTGATATGGTCCCATTGGGGTTGTTCCTTTCTCTCCGAGGGGACCTAATTTTATTGAGGTGGCAATTGCTCAACTGGAGCATCAAAGGAGAACATTTCCAAGAGGCCTTCTTGATAGTCATCCATGGGGGTCCCTTTCGAGTGATTGCTATCAGAATAAAAAGGGTCCCATGATGCTACCTCATATTCTGACTCATATTCTGAAGATCCTTCTTGACCTTGTCTATACCCCTCTCATAGGTGAGTTCTTGAAATTTATCCTTTCTCGATCGAAGGGAAAGGGTTGTTGAGGTCAACAAGGTTGGTTGTCAACAATGGGAGATAATCCCCCAATGTATATGTTGTGTTAGGATTGACATATGGATCTAATGCCAACCCATCCTTGTTTCCTATCCCTAAGCCTTGCATTTTATCTACCAAGATGTCAAGGGGCAGAGGGTGGTTGAAACCTACTCCTGATTTGTCGTATGGCATCTAATATCTTCGTTGGCAAAGAATGCACACTCCTTGCTCATATTTGCCCAACCCATATCCATGCAAATTGCATTGGCCAAGATATCTCAAAGCGAAGTCTGGGTTGGAAAAATAATTGATGTCCTCAGCAAAGGGCTTTTCATATTTTTCCTCTTGCATGTAAGGTTCAATGCCATTATCGAGGCCCCCATATACAAAACTTGTATGATTTGGTGGGTAGCCTAGAGGAACAATAGTACCGATGGGGAGGCGAGGTCTCCCCATGTCCTACATGGACTCAAGTGCGGGTGTTGCTACAATGTTTCGCACTACATACTCCCCCAGGCCCGTATTGTCCATCTCAATGGTGATCGTTGGTGGTTGAGGGGGAGGGAATGGGAGTTCTTCCTGAGTCCATTCCATGTCGGGTGAACTAGGCATCTTGAATTCCATTTGGCTAGGCATCTCCTCGATAGAGATGGTTGAGACTGATGGTGGTGCCTCTTCCAGGGGTTTCTTCCCATTGCCATTGGTGAAGGACCAAATGATGAAGATGGGCCCGACTGGGTATTTGATGGACTTAACAGTGGGGATGTATGCAGAATCAAACCCTTTTTAGATGGATTCAATTGAAAATCCAAATGTGTCAATGGAAGGGTCGATTGCGGCATCACCTGATTGTGAAAACACACTTTTCGATAGGATTTGAATCTTAAATCCCCTCTTGCAAAGAAATTAAATAAATAATTTCTCCAAGGTCTCCGCTATGTTAGCATTTTGCATATATGTATTAATAATATCAAATAAAGATATTCAATTTAAATGCTTGGAACACCTTAGTGGTTGCAAGTAACTATAAACAACGGGCAATGTTGGTTTATTTTATCATGAAACTTTAGTGATTGTTCGTTAAACCAGAATAAAGCAAATATGATTTGGCCCTCATATGGGAATTTTCTATTTTCAGATTTTAAACTCTGCCATTAAGCAGCAGCTTCGGTGAAAATTTAAAAATACTAAACAACTCCAAAAATGAAAATTTTAAATGCGTATTTGAAGTATGCAATATAACCTATGCACTGGTGAAACTATTTTTGGATTTTGACATTTTTTAATTTTTATTTTAATGACTGCAAATTAAAATAAAGTTGGAGTTTCTGAAAATATAAAGTGCAGAAAAATGAAAATAAAATGCAAAAAGAAAATAAAAAATGCATTTAGTATGATGCTATCCTATTTCGATAAAACCGAAGATGTGAGGTTTTCTTGCATGCAACCTAACCTATTGGACCTGCAAAACATGCACAATCCTGATAAGCTAAGTGCTAGTTCCTAGGGTTTTGAATGGGGTTTTCAGATTTAGACATTCTCTTGAAGCAACCAAGATAACTTGCATTAAACTCCATCTATAAGCCTAAAATCTAAAAAGAGAAAAAAATATGCATTTACTCTTGCATGCAGAAAATGACTCCTCCTTTCTTGTCCATAAGATGCAACTCTCTAAATTTTTTGTATTAAAGATTTATCAGTTTACAATAACAAAACTTTCTAGTTTTCTCAAAACCAGAAAAAGGAGAAGAAAAACACTCCGAAAGCAGGCTCAAAATGGCTTGTCTCACCTTCAGCTCTGCAAATCTGCTCGTAGTGGTTTCTGACCTCTGTACCTGTCATTTTCTTCTGCTTTTAAAATTTTTGGTATGGCTCTCTGTTTTGTTCTATGACACTTCATTTCATTTCCTAGATCCTATCATTTCATCTTCCCTGCCTCTTCATTGTTTTTGACTTTCTGCTCGGCGTCGAAACGTTTGATCTTCTCTGCTAATTGTAACCGTTGGTCATGAAGCATTACACCATAGTCCTTACACCTTAGTGCCACGTGTTTTGTGCTTCCCTATAGATTCTGTAACAGTACCTCATGAATCATGATAAAAAAAATAGCATGTCATGATATCATGACGTTTTTCTACCCATAGCTTTATTCTTCTATCGACATTGCAAAAACGAGACATGTCACGATATCGTGACATTTTTATACCTGCATCTTTGTTCTTATACCTGCATCGCGAAAACAAGACATGTCGCGATATCGCGACATTTTTGTCTTTAGTCACAAAAATGCAATATTTCGCGATATCGCGACACTTTTCATTTTCGGGTTGCGAGGATGAGACAGGTCGCGATATCATGACACTTTTTCCTTTTGAGTCGTGAGAACACAACATTTCGCGATATCACAACACTTTTTCATTTTTAGTCGCGACAAAACAACATGTCATGATATCGCGACACTTTCTTTTTCTTAGCCACGATAGAGCAACATGTCGCGATATCGTGATGTTTTTATATCCCTGTACTTTTGCTGTTCTGAGCCGCAAAAACGTGACATGTCACGATATCATGACACTTTTCATTTTTACTATTTCTCCTTGCTTTCTATCATGAAAACGTGACATGTCGTGAAATCGTGACGTTTTTCCTCTACGTTCACTTTGGTTGCTTTCTGTCATGAAAACGTGACATGTCATGATATCATGACACATTTCCTTTGCTTAGCTTGTCGATTGCCATAAATCACAAAAATGAGACATGTTGCGATTTTGTGACATTTTTCTATCTTCACCTCCATTACCGTCGATAGATCATGAAAACATGACATGTCGCGATATCGCGACAACTTTGCGTTGACTATTCCTCTTGCTACCTTTGACCGCGATTTCATGACAAGTCACTAAAATATGACATGTCGCGATATCACGAAAATTTTTGTACTTAGCCCTTTTACCCATCGGACATCGCAAAAACACAACATGTCACGATATCACGACAACTTTGAGTCTTCAACTTGGTTCTTTGTCTTGCATCGTGATAATGAAACACGTCGCGATATCGTGACATTTTTGGCGTCTTGCCTTCTCTCTCCTCTATGAACCGCGATAACATGACATGTTGCGATATCGCGACACTTTTGCCTTCGCACTTTCCATTGCTTCTTTTGGTCGCGATATCACGACGTTTTTCCTCTTTTCTCTTTTCCTCTGCTTCGGACCGCGATACTGCCACATGTCATGATATCGTGACATTTTCTCTTCATGCTGTATTCTATTGTTATTAACCATGAAAACACATGTCATGATATCGTGACACTTTCTTTTTCTTAGCTGTGACAGAGCAACATGTCGTGATATCATGACACTTTATTTTTCTTAGCCGTGACAGAGCAACATGTCATGATATCGTGACACTATCTTTTTTTTAGCCATGACAGAGCAACATGTCACAATATCGTGACACTTTTTCTTTATCTTAGCCGCGATAGAGCAACATGTCGCGATATTGCGACACTTTCTTTTTCATAGAAGCAACAGAGCAACATGTCACGATGTCGTGACACTTTCTTTTTCTTAGCCATGACAGAGCAACATGTCACGATATCGTGACACTTTTTCTTTTTCTTAGCCATGATAGAGCAACATGTCGCGATATCATGACACTTTCTTTTTCTTAGCCATGACAGAGCAACATGTCTTGATATCGCGACACTTTTTATTTATGCTATCTTTTGTTCTTCCTTTGTTCTTTTAGCATACGAGCCACTTTTGTCTTCTTGAAAAACATGCAAAAATGTGGGTCCCCAATTTTGGGGTGCGTTGTGGAGTAGCCACAACAAATGGTGGCTCTGTTGGGAAATGCTCATGAGCATTTTGGTGAGAACCCAACCTGAAAATACATGAACTCAAATACAAGCATCAACAAATATAAAAAAATGCAAATAGATAAAAAATACATGAAACATTAGAATAATTAAGTATCAGCTTGGTGTGTGCAGTGTGTTCCATTTTCTATCGTTTGAAATTGATCCACATTCCATTGTCAGTTTTACATGAATGCATATATGAGGTTGTGAATGATTTGTGCAACATGATAAATATAACAACCTGCTTTATAAAGGCTCAAAACATTTTAAACCTGTCAAACCCTCTTAGGATCAACTACATGTATAATGAATTACTTTATTAGATCCCAAAGTTGGTTATGTGTCACTACCATCTTGAACCCATGTGCAAGTGAAAGTGAAATCAGAGCTTTGGGGAATCATATTCCCAACCTAAGCGATATGGGAACTTAACCCTATCCTTACTACTCTGATATGGAATTCATTACCTCACTTTGAACAAAATGATTTAACCAGTTATGGATGAAATTTTCAGGCTAGTCTATCCGTTTGAGCAGTCAGTGGTCTTACTTTTAGACAATACATGCTACCATGCATGAGCATACTCCACTTCCGGTCAGGCATCTATAGCCCCGGTGGAGATTAACCCCATAATTCATGATTTAGCTTCACTTTTATTTATTTCTTGGACCCTTGGGATGACTACCCATCCTTGTGAGGGACATGTAGTACGATCCTTTCAATCCAATATTAAGATGAAATGGGAGATATTTATTAATTTTTGTTTCTTGGACCTTGGGGATGACTACCCATCCTTGCGAGGGACGTGTAGTACAATCCTTCCAATCCAAGACTATGATGAAATGGAAAATATTTATTTTTATTTCTTGGAGCTTGGGATGACTACCCATCCTTGCGAGGGACATGTAGTACGATCCTTCCAATCCAAGATTTATGATGAAATGAAAACCAAAAGCTTTGGAGAATCAGATTCTCAACCTAAGTGATATGAGAATTATGCCCTATCCTTACTACTCCATATAGGTCAAATCAGAGCTTTGGGGAGTTGGATCCTCAACCTAAGTTTGATGAGGATTTAACCCTATCCTTACTACTCTATTTTAGGCTTTAAGCTTTATGGAAATGGTAAAAACCACTATTTTAAGAATTATGTTGCATGATCATTTTCTTCCAAGTATGGTTTTGATCATTTTGCTCAAGATTCTCTTTAATGTGCATAGAATGTGCTTGGTTCAAGATAGTTCGGGCATCAGTTCCCAACCTTAGGATATATATATATATATATATATTTTATAGAATAACCCTAAGAGGACTTGAATTTTTTATTTTTTAATGATTTGTATTTGAAATGCATATGCAACTAAGATGGCATGTATATGCAAAGCGGGATGTAATATGAATGCATTGCTTTTTTTTTTCTGAATTGTGGATGGAGTATACCATCTACGTTGCCATAATTTGTAAAACTGACAACTTCATGCATCACAAGTTCCAAACGATCTTCTTTAATGTGTCTGCGTTACTTGTGGAGCTTCCAAAAATACAATTCCAATGTTTCATGTTCTTCTCGTTATTAGTAAACATTCATGATGGCATAAGTTAATTTTTTTTTTTATTTATTTTTAGGCAAACCAAAAGTGTCCAGAGGACCAACACACAACACTTAAATCCCAACCTAAAAAGCAATCCCAAAAATGAAACTTGAAAACACAAACCAAAACCGAAAACCAAAATCTATATACAATATAGTACAAGATGATGCAAAGCTTGGACTATTACTTTCCTGGATCCCAAACATGATTAGAACACTTCAATAGAAATATAACATGATACACATGCCAAATGTTATAGGAATCCAACCAAAACAAGATTAGACCGCACCATGCAACAACTTTTAACTTACCTTGCTCACCCCACCAATTAGATTTAATTCTATTAGTATTCTCATAGGCGAGCGTCAAATTACTAAAATGATTAGACAATAAATGATATTCAATTTGGTCTTGTCTATTCTTGAAAGTATCCATTTCATAATTCGATTCATGATTTAAAATCAGGCCTTCCTTTTCAAATATGAGATGTTGCAAACAAAAACCTATTTCTAAAAGTCTTGACTTCAAATCATTTTTTAGGATTTTAAAGCAATGAAAATCATTTAAAACTTGACAAGCATCAACAAAATTTGACATTTCCTCATTAATGATATTAGCATCCAAAGGGACATCATGTAACCTATCATTTAAAATTTTTGCAGCTACTACCAAAGGGAAAGATTTCACCTTGTCATCCATACTCAAACCATCGTGGTTAGAATTTACCACAATTTGAAGAGTCTTAGTAGCTTTTTATATTTTCTCATTGTCTTCTTCATCATCCAATGCCTGTTCAAAAACACCAAAGTTAGGCACCCAATCAAACATGCGTCCATCCTTTTCAAAACACGAGCCTAGTTTTTCAATATATGTGTCGCGTGACACCTTTCCATGATCAATGGCTTGAGTTTCCTCGAAATCCACATTTTCATTAGGATCATCAATAGTATCAAACCCACACCACTTAGGTTTTGTAATTTCATCATTTTGATATGGCATAGACATTGTAGAATCAATAGGTGGATCAAGATTTTTGATTTCCTGTCCCACGAGAGGAACAAAATCAATTGATTCTCCGTCTGTATCCATGGTAGTAGAATCATTATCCTTCTCCAACCTTTGATGAGATTCCAAGCCTTCTTCCAAAACATTCTCAGATTGTACAGGGCCGGTAATATCCTCATATGAAAGGGTAATTATATTATCCTGCATATCAATAGGCACACAAAATTTATTAGACTGTTTGGAGTGAGCATACTCTTCCCATTTATCCCAAGAATAATAATGATCATCTTTCAAAATAAAATTGTGATGCTCAACTATTTGTTCATCATATTTTAATTCATCAACATGTTTCTCATCAAATTTATCTTCACCTTCCTTAGATGGTTCAATTACTTCCAAAATTGGGTTATTGCTTGTATTCAAATTGATAAGGCTATCATAGTCCACATGTGTAACCCATGATTCAAGTCTAACATATTTTGGAAGGTGCAAATTTTATTGGTCATTATTTTCAACAATGTCATCCAACGTGTCATCCGAGAAAGATTCATCCTCATAGAATTCATATTTTGGTGAGTCAAGAGTTCCCAATCTATCACATGTTCCAATACTAGTTGGATCTAGTACTCCTCCCTTGCCTAAAATCATATCATTGTGAAAATCATTGAAATTGATTTTAGAAACATATTTTGAATCAAGAAGAGTATTCTGAAGCTGATTCATACTTAAGAAATACGGTTGATCTTGCATAGTAGGTTGAGGGTTTTGAAATTGATTGAATCTTGGGAACGATTGTTGATTCTGAAATTGATTTACACTTGAATTTGGTTGAGGTGGATAAATCATTGGGTGGGTAAGGGAGGTATTAAATTATTGAAGATTATATGATCCAAAACCCACACCATAATTTTGACAAATCAATTGTTGCTCAATTGCCATTGCTTGAGTATAGGCTTGTGACAAATATGTGATTTGAGGCATCCCTCACAAATATGTGGAAGTGAGTGAGTCAAGAGCATTGACGTATATTTGGAGAGCCATTTCTTCTTGAAGATCATAAAATGTCACTAATTGAGTGTATAGTCCAAAGAACCTTTTAGAAAATGACTTCACATTTTCACTTGGTCCTTTTTTAATAGTGAAAAACTGCTCGTACATGCGGATTGGGTCAACTTGCTTTTTTTTTAATTGATTAAGAAATGTTGCCTCTAGTTGAGCCCAAGAAGTGATAGGCCCTAAAAGTATACTTGTAAACCAATCATATGCCACTTTTTCCAATGTGTAAAGGAACATTTTACAAGCAACATCATCATACTAAATTGTTAAGTGATTCACACAAAATTTGAATGCTTGAATATGTTCTTCTGCAGTATTTGTCCCGTTAGACAAAAACCGAGGAAAACATCTCTCAACACCAACGGGCAGATAATTTTGAACTCCCGGTATGTTGAATGGGCTACCTGGAATCCATGGTGTAAACATAGCCATTAGTGAATCTTAAAGAATACAACTTTAATACCAAATTTTTTTTTTTTTTTCAAATTAAATCAAATCACATTATTCCTGTATGAACAATCAAAGCGTTAGAACAATGCATAGCAATTCCTGTCCTCCTTTAATAGTAAAAATATGTATTGTTAAAAGAGTTATAAAGATAATAATCAATAGGGCATGAAATATTCAAAATTTAAATCCCTATAGCCTTAAAATCACGATGAAATAAACCATTTCAGGACCTCCTTCTAGCGCCAATCTGTTGAGTGGTATTTTCACCCGATTGTGAAAACACACTCTCCGATAGGATTTGAATCTCAAATCCCCTCTTGCAAAGAAATTAAATAAATAATTTCTCCAAGGTCTTCGCTATGTTAGAATTTTGCATATGTGTATTAATAATCTCAAATAAAGATATTCAATTTAAATGCTTGGAACACCTTAGTGGTTGCAAGTAACTATAAACAACGGGCAATGTTGGTTTATTTTACCGTGAAACTTTAGTGATTGTTCGTTAAACCAGAATAAAGCAAATGTGATCTAGCCCTCATATGGGAATTTTCTATTTTTGGATTTTAAACTCTACCATTAAGCAGCAGCTTCGATGAAAATTAAAAAATACTAAAAAACTCCGAAAATGAAAATTTTAAATGCGTATTTGAAATATGCAATATAACCTACGCACTGGTGAAACTATTTTTGGATTTTGACATTTTTATTTTTTATTTTAATGACTGCAAATTAAAATAAAGTTGGAGTTTCTGAAAAGATAAAGTGCAGAAAAATGAAAATAAAATGCAAAAAGAAAATAAAAAATGCATTCAGTATGATGCTATCCTATTTCGACAAAACCGAAGATGTGAGGTTTTCTTGCATGCAACCTAACCTATTGGACCTGCAAAACATGCACAATCCTGATAAGCTAAGTGCTAGTTCCTAGGGTTTTGAATGGGGTTTTCAGATTTAGACATTCGCTTGAAGCAACCAAGATAACTTGCATTAAACTCCACCTATAAGCCTAAAATCTAAAAAGGGAAAAAAATATGCATTTACTCTTGCATGCAAAAAATGACTCCTTTATTTTCCATAAGATGCAACTCTCTAAATTTTTTGTATTAAAGATTTATCAGTTTACAATAACAGAACTTTCTAGTTTTCTCAAAACCAAAAAAGGAGAAGAAAAACACTCCAAAAGCAGGCCCAGAATGGCTTGTCTCGCCTTCAGCTCTGCAAATCTGCTTGTAGCGGTTTCTGACCTCTGTACCTGTCATTTTCTTCTACTTTTAAACTTTCTGGTATGGCTCTCTATTTTTTTCTATGACACTTCGTTTCATTTCCTAGATCCTGTCATTTCATCTTCCCCGCCTCTTCGTTGTTTTTGACTTTTTGCTTGGCGTCGAAATGTTTGATCTTCTCTATTAACTATAACTATTGGTCATGAAGCGTTACACCATAGTCCTTACACCTTAGTGCCACGTGTTCTATTCTTCCTTGTAGATTTTGTAATGGCCCCTCGTGAATCATGATAAAAAAAATAGCATGTCGCGATATCGCAACTTTTTTCTACCTGTAGCTTTATTCTTCTACCGACATCGCAAAAATGAGACATGTCACGATATTGTGATGTTTTTATACCTGCAGCTTTGTTCTTATACCTACATCGTGAAAACAAGACATGTCGCGATATCATGACATTTTTATGTCTTTAGTCACAAAAATGCAATATGTTACGATATCACGACACTTTTCATTTTTGGGTCGCAAGGATGAGACATGTCGTGATATCGTGACCCTTTTTCCTTTCGAGTCACGAGAACACAACATGTTGCGATATTAAGACATTTTTTCATTTTTAGCCGTGACAGAGCAACATGTCACGATATCGCGACACTTTCTTTTTCTTAGCCGTGATAGAGCAACATGTCGTGATATCATGGCGTTTTTATATCTACTGTACTTTTGCTGCTTTGAGCCACGAAAACATGACATGTTGCGATATCGTGACACTTTTCATTTTTACTATTTCTCCTTGCTTTCTGTTGCAAAAATGCGACATGTCATGAATTCACGACGTTTTTCCTCTACGTTCACTTTGGTTGCTATCGGTCATGAAAATGCAACATGTCACGATATCGCGACACATTTCCCTTTCTTAGCATGTCGATCGCTGTAAATCATGAAAAATGAGACATGTCACGATTTCATGACATTTTTCTATCTTCACCTCCATTGCCACCGACAGATCATGAAAACGCGACATGTCGCGATATCGCGACAAATTTGCGTTGACTATTCCTCTTGTTGCCTTTGTCCGTGATTTCATGACAAGTCATGAAAATATGACATGTCACGATATCGTGACAATTTCCTTACTTAGCCCTTTTACCCATCGGACATCGTGAAAACACATGTTGCGATATCATGACAAATTTGAGTCTTCAATTTGGTTCTTTGTCTTGCATCGCGATAATGAAACATGTCACGATATCGTGACATTTTTTGCGGCTTGCCTTCTCTCTCCTTTATGAACCGCGATAACGTGACATGTCGAGATATTGCGGCACTTTTGCCTCTGCACTTTCCATTGCTTCTTTTGGTTGCAATATCATGACGTTTTTCCTCTTTTCTCTTTTCCTCTGCTTTAGACCGCGATACTGCCACATGTCGCGATATCATGAAAATTTATCTTCATGCTGTATTCTATTATTCTTAGCCATGAAAATGCGACATGTCGCGATATTGCGACACTTTCTTTTTCTTAGCTGCAACAGAGCAACATGTCGCGATATCATGACACTTTATTTTTCTTAGCCGCGATAGAGCAACATGTCACGATATCGTGACACTTTCTTTTTCTTAGTTGCGACAGAGCAACATGTCATGATATCGTGACACTTTTTCTTTATATTAGCTACGACAGAGCAACATGTCGCGATATCACGACACTTTATTTTTCATAGCTGTGATAGAGCAACATGTCGCGATATCGTGACACTTTCTTTTTCTTAGCCATGACAGAGCAACATGTTGCGATATCGTGACACTTTTTCTTTATCTTAACCGCAAAAGAGCAACATGTCGCGATATCATGACACTTTCTTTTTCTTAGCTGCGATAGAGCAACATGTCGCGATATCATGAAACTTTTTATTTATGCTGTCTTTTGTTCTTCTTTTGTTCTTTTAGCATAAGTGCCACTTTTGTCTTCTTGAAAAACATACAAAAATGTGGGTCCCCAATTTTGGGGTGCATTGTGGAGCAGCCACAATAGGCTCTAAGTCTGCTAGGACTACATGCACCTACCCTTTGAATGTGTACTTTAGGCATTGATGATCTATTGAAGGGACACACTTCATGTCCCTGATCCAAGGCCGACAGAGAAAGATATTATAGGCCATATCACCTTCCAAGATGTGGCACAACGTAGGAATAGTATTTTGTCCCACCTGGATGGGCAGGACAATTGTGCCAAACGTCGAGCATATCACATCATTGAATGCTCTCAGAGTATAGGTGGAGGCCACGATGTGAAATGCTAGCAACTTTAGGTGTTTCAATGTCGTTGTTGTAATTATATTGTTGGATGAGCCAGTGTCCACCAATACCCTCTCATACGGAATCCTGTTGACCCGTGCAATGACGTGCGGGGGTGGATCCGCCATGTCACCAGTCACTAATTTCAGCTCGTCCTCTCTAAAGGTGATGACTGGCTCAGTGCATCATTTTAAATGTCCCACAAGGTTATTGAAAGAGTTTGCTTCATGGGGCTGCAGCTCGATGGCTTTAAGTATCTCCATTAGAGCGTCTCGATGGGGCGGTGATTATTGTATGAGCTCATAGATGGAGAGCCTAGCCGACATGGTCTTCAA
The DNA here is from genome assembly GCA_028583015.1 of Wollemia nobilis. Classification (NCBI taxonomy): domain Eukaryota; kingdom Viridiplantae; phylum Streptophyta; class Pinopsida; order Araucariales; family Araucariaceae; genus Wollemia; species Wollemia nobilis. The sequence goes on along the minus strand of JAQPPZ010003507.1, from coordinate 2,279,089 downwards.
ACTCTGGGTAAGTTTTGCCCAAATTATGGCCACTGGTCTAGGTGGGGGAGGTTGTGTAGGGTGCTGTTCAGGTTGCGATGTTGACAAGACCTCTCTTGTAGCTACAACGGGGGCAGTTGTGCTGGGGTACCTCTTGTTCCTAGTCACTATATTTATCATCCCTACATACCCCTACATGGGGCAATTCTGTGTCACCTCATTGACTTGTAGAGTCTTTTCTTATGCATCATGGGCAGGTAGGGGGTCCTTGAAGACCTCCATCTATTGGTTTCTTGGTGCCATAGGATTATCCATCGCTAATGTTTTGTTGTCTATTAAGTCTTGCACCAAGATCTTAAACTTCCAACATGCATAAAGATCATGTCCCTTCGATTGGTGAAACCTACAGTACAAGTATTCCCTGTAGCCCTTGAATTTTGGTGCATTGGGGTCTATAGGTTGACTCTCTGGCAGGTTTATCAAGTTTGTCGCTGACAAGCGGTCAAACAAGGAGTCTTTAGACTCTATAAAGGGTGTGAATTAACACCTAGGGCAATGCTATTGATTATGCCCTTGCCGATGATTTTCTCTTTCATAACTATCAAGAGGCATTGCCTGATAGTTAGTCTTTTGGGGCTGTGTTGCTTGTGCAAGATTTGGTGCATTTATGGCAACCTGATTGACCGCAGCGGGTTTTGGTTGCGTGGTTCCTGTCTTGGCATTTTTAGACCACTCTTTCTTTTATGGCATGGCAATCTCGCCATCCTGTATCTTGATATCCTTAATGATTCTGGCTTACGTCGGGGCTTCCTCAAGAGTGGCATATTTTTGCAGCTGCAATAGCACGAAGATCGATCTCAAGTAGCTCTTTGAGAACATTTGGGTTAGGTCAACCATGGGAGGGAGGTACGATAGCTTTGAAAGCAATGTACTCCATCGATTTCCATAAGCTGCCATAGTATCTTCCTCATACTGCCTGAGGCTAGCTAGGTCACTTAATGATGCCTTCTTCTTGGTGTTGAAGGTGAAGCATTTGAGGAATGTGTCCACTAGCTGATCCAAGTTACTGATGCTATGCTTTGAAAACTATGTGAACCAATCCGAGGCAAGACCTGCGAACATGGTTATAAATGTTCTTAGCAGAAAAGCATCATTGTCCTGAATGCTGAAGCATTGGCTCAAGAATCTAGTCACGTGCTCTTGGGCATCCTCCTCCCCTCTAAAGATGGCCAACTGGGGCAGTTTAAAGTGTTCAGGATATGGGGGTGCTGGCACTGATGGATGCATAGGGTGACTACGAAGCTAGCATAAAGTGGGCTTCTGGGGCCCTGAAGTCTTGGTATCCACAGACTCTAAGTGCTCTAGTAGCACTTTGTATGCATCGAAATACTTGATCTCTTCCTCCTTGGTTTGTTCCCATTGTGGGTTGAGGGGAACTTGAGGCCTCTGGAGGGGTGGCTAGATAGCCCCTCCTATGCCTTGGTAGGGCATTTCAGCTCGCTCTTATTCTTGCTAATACTCCTCATAGGCTTCTTGAGGATTTCCTGGGTGTGACCTATAAACATGGGTGGGTGCCCACGGAGGGTGCCCATCATTTTTTCTAGGAGTAGCCTCTCGCTCAGGTCTAGGGGGTCTCAGAGGCAGCATTTGGTAAGGTCGTGGAGACCTGTCTCGCACCAAAGGGTTGTGCCTCTCATACATTTTTGCCCTCTGTGTTCTAGGGGTTGGAACCCTCTTAGGTACAGTATTCTGGAGAAGCTCATCTGTCTAATGCTAAATGTGCTCTTTGCTAAGGCAATACAGGTGCTCCAACTGTTGTTGATCTTGCTCAAGCTACGTGATTTGCGCTTGGTGGGTGGCATGTCTAGCAAATGCCAGGTTGATTTGTTCTATCGTCTTGAGTCTATGAGGGTTAGATGCCTCTCCTATACATATGTCTCGATCGTGGTGATCCTAGATCTCTATAGGTCACTTCCCTCTATTGAGGTTAGTGGCATTCATTTGAGGCTCTGGCCTTAATAGGTGATCCTGATAAATAGCAGGTGCGGAGGTGCATTACTCCCATGCTGTGTATTACTCTTGAGGAATGTAGTGGTCTTCCTCATGCTCCATTTCATAAATGTGAAAGGGCTGGGTAGAGTTGGTTCGCCCTATATGAAGAGCCTTGTGCTCTGGATTTGGCCTATTGTTCTTGACAGTAATAGGGGGTAGAGGAGGGATGATGTAATCATGTGGCCCCTCCTTATGGACCCTATGTTGTTCTAGCATGTCATCGCACGATGGCTACTCATAACGAGCGTCTAAGGGAGCTTTCCCATCTATGTCAAGTGCCATGTGTATGGACCCTTCCTGAAAGGGTCTGTGCTAAATGGGCATGCCCCTCGAAGGGGTGCCTCTATAGTCCTATTCTATCATGGTACGATGTGGACTATCTTGTGGGTCAGGCCACCAAGGTGGTATAACCAGGTCCTTGGGGCTGTAGTGGAGGTGACTTGTGCCCCCTTGTACACTCTCCATAGCTTCTGCCCATGATTGGGCTTGGATATGGGTGTACACCATGGTGGTGTCTCTCTAAAAGACACATAGGTTTTTATCTTTTTATGATTTTTTATGCTACACTAAACAAAAGGAACCACACAATCAAAGAAGTGATTATCTCATTTATAGATTAAAGGTGGGCCCTAAACCTGGTTTAGTGTGTTTTGTTTTGAAAGCTTTGTAAAATTTTTTTTGTCGTACATGCAATATGAGGGCTCTTATATCTCCCAAAATGGTTGCCCCTTCAATATACCACGGCTAGGCCATTATACTGAACCTCTCAATATACCCGCACTTACATGAGGGAAACTATTGGTATGCGAGAGCAGAACGGTACGTGGAACATAGGTGATACGAAAGGGGAATCACTCTATTTTTGAATCCTACCATAGAAGACTTATCCTCATGCACTGGGAATCACCCTAGCTACACTTGGTCAGCTTTCATCAGGATTTACATCTAGCAATGGTAGCGATCGGGGTTATGTATGCAACAATTCAAGCTAAGGTGGTGATGAAATCCACCATTGGTCTTGATCAAGGTTTGGGGTTTTACAACCAACTCCTTGGTGTTTAAATTACCATGTGGTGTGTGGGGTTCTTTTTACTTATGCAACGAAATTAAACATGTAGTAAAATTTTTCTAAGCAAGCAAAGAAACTAAAAAAATATAGAGACAAAAGACAGAAAATCACAGAAGGTGTTCAAGAAACTTACCTCTTCTCTGCCCAAACTAGATGACTCTGAGTTTCTGCTCTAAAACTACACAGAGAGCTAATCATCTCGGGGTGGAATGAATAGCAGATCTATATTTGTCACAGGGTGGGATGAATACCCATTCATCCCTGGGTGCCATGAATTTTAGCTCTGTACTCGTCACAGTCTGGAATGAGCAGCAGTCCAGTGCTTGAAATATTCGTACCTATAAGAAAAAACACACAACTTTTGATTAGAAATTTGATCCTAAAATCAGGATACTTGGTCCTATCGTGATCACCACTGAAAGCATGAGGATACAAAAGCAAAACGAAGTACCATGTGTGATGCAAACAAAAGCAAAACGTAGCGCTATGTCCTACGAGTGGAAAGGCATGAAAAGAGGGAAAAACAAATGAACTGAAATAAGATATAAAGCAAATGTCAAGTACAACCCCTTTTTATTAGTTTTCTTTAAAATCCAGTTACAATACATCTCCTCCCTTTTCAGGGGATAGGAGCATTAAATATGTCTTTGTTACACCACGGATGGTACACTTTCTTTTGCGGGCCCACATATAAAATGGGTGGGCCAAACGTCGTTGCCGCTTGCATGAATGCATCTTTTATTCCTTGTTGTCCCTTCGGTATCGATATCCTACATTCAGAGAAATAGTAAAATATTAGTAGCACCTATAGATGAAGTGAAACATGCGATCCCCAAATCCGACGATTAATGCATGCATAAAATAATTGAAACGATAACTAAAACATATTAGAATGAGCTGAAATTTGGATAGAGGTATGAAAACATTACCAACCACACACTACAAAAGGAACAGTCAAGAAATCTACCACATATTTCTAATCGCTCTAGGGTGGGACGATTAGGACTGTAACAAAATGTGAGAAAGCAACTTCCCAAATGTACCATCCAGGAGGCTCCAAATCACCTGCAAAGTTGGGGTGAGGCAAAATGAGGAATTTTGGAACGACACAGAAGATCAAATTTTGTAAATTTGGCCTTGATCGCTTGGTATCTGATGATGCTCCCTGTATGTTAGTGAAAGCAAAATCATAGTCAAAACTCATCAGAATAACCTAAAATTTAAATGGCAGCATACTTGAATAGCCTAAAATCAAATGCAACTGAAATAGTAATGAAATATACTAAAGATTTCTAATCACTCTAGGGTGGGGCGATTAGGACTGCAGTAGTGCAGGAGGCACTCGAGGACAGGACGACCGTCGTTTGGGGCCTGGTTTCAACACCAATCCACTTGGGATGGGTCCAAAACCTCTTATGGGTTTGTGTTGGCAAATTGGGTGGGATATTGTGGCCAAATATTTGGGTTTTGGGTTCGGATTGCGATAATCACCCAATAACCTCCCTTCCAAAAGAGAAATCAAGGATGTGAAAGGTGCAAGCAAAAGGTGAGGATGTAATTCGGTAGCACTCCGTTGCTCCAAATGCTCCTACTCTATCCTTTTCTGGGGTGAGAAGACTCACCATTTTATAGACCTGAGGGTCTCTGTGAATGAGCATGCAGAGGCACCACTTGGTGATCATGCCTTCTCAATGGAGAGAAGATTCCTCCCTGATTAACGACTCCATGACTACCTCTATGACTGCCTCTTTGAGCTCAAAAATGCTTACTCACACTCCCATGCATTGAAGGTGGAGTTGAGTGGTGAATCTGAGCTGCCATTTGTCAAGGTTTGACCCTTTTGCCTATCAAACCTACTATTCACCCTACCCTCGAGTGAATACTTCTAATCGTCCCTAGGTGGGACGAATACCAGTTTGTAATCATCCCAGGGTGGAACAAATAGGGAGCAGAGTGCCTGAAAGGTGCCAAATTGACCTTTGACCTTCCAAAAATGTTGTGAGAGTGGTTAGGACCATTGTTTAACCTCTAGGGGCTGCCCTAGGGGCTATGTATGACAATTCGATCAGTGTTTGTAGCCACATAATCATATTGGTGCTGTTTTGGTGTCTACACATAACAATGATACTCATGTTCTTTTCAAAACCTAGTTCAAGTTCTTTTCTCAACAACTAATGGATTCAACAACAATGCTTATAAAACAAGGTTTTAACCACACTTATTTATTCCATAAAGCCTTGTAGCAATCACTCAAACACACTTAAAAGGAAACCCTAATCAAGTCCTTTTCACTCCAAAATTATTTTCTAGAGAATAACCAATCAACTTAAACTTTGAAAAATATACCCATACCTTTTTCTTGATAAATATGACCTTCAAGAATCTGCCACAATAACACAATATTCCTTTGCCAATATCAAAAGGATTAGATGACAATACAATGCATATATTAATTCATGAGTATACCTTATTTCTCCAATCTCAAAATAATATCCAACATCAAACTATTTTGAATATCCACCTCTCAAGCATAAGTCACTTTACTACTTTATTTTTCAAAACCCAAAGCTATTTCTACTTATAACTCCCTAAACTTACTATTGCATTAAAGATAATTCTTTTAATAAGATAATGCAATTTATCTTTCTCTTTTCTAAGGTAAAATTATTTTACCCACAAGTAAATATTTTCATTTCAATACTTTATAAAAACTACTCATTTTTAATTTAGGCATTCATCAAATTAATTACAACCATATTTATCCATTATTCAACCTTAGCCTAAATTAAAATTAAAGATCACAAAAATGTTACCAGTTTTATTAATGCCTGAAGTGATTCTTCTTCCAAGTGCCCCCTCTTGGCTGTCATCGTCGTGGAGATGAATTCTCCCTTGGAGGCTCCACACCTTACGCCTTCATTTGCTTCATGCCACGCCTTGCTACATTCACTACCTTAAGCTACACATTGGCTACATTTTCTACCTTTAGCCACACCTTGGCTACACTCACTGCCTTATGCCACTCCTTGGCTACGTCTATTGTCTCTAGCCACACCTTGGCGATGCTCGTTGCATTGCGCCACTGCTTGGCTATGTATGTTGTCTCTAGCTACACCTTGGCTGCCTTGCACCACTTCTTGGCTACGTTTGCTATCTCTAGCCACACCTTGGCTATGTTTGCTACCTTGTGCCACTCCTTGGCTACGATTACTGTCTCTCACCACACCTTGGATACCTGGTGCATAAACAATATTTTCACTGCTCTTTCTTCCTTACAGACTTAAACACAATTGCACATTTTTTATCTTCGAGCAAAAGGATAATTGAAATGCCTCCAAGGCATTATATTTTATACTAAATCTCTTCTTCCATGCATGACGTCGGTGCTTGATTTATTCTCAATGTCGGTGCTCAATTTTCCTTTGAAACTTTATTAATTTATAAAATATTTAAATTCTTTTGAATTTAAATTTTATAAATTAATTTTTTAAACCCTATGGTTTTAAAGAAAAAAAAATTATTTTTGCCACCATTGGTTTTAAAGAAAAACCTTTTAATTTTTGCCACCATTGGTTTTAAAGAAAAACCTTTTATTTTTGCCACCATTGGTTTTAAAGAAAAACATTTTAACTTATGCTTCCACATAATATTTAAAAAATATTATGGAGCCCTTTGCCTTTAACTTTTGCATTGTTCATTTTGATCTTGATTTTATTTGAAGCTTCTTCCAGAATATCAATGACAACTTTGATAACTTATTTTTTGACAAATTCCTTGATATTTAATGATGACTTCATTTATTGACATCAATGACAACTTTAAATTTAAGGACTCAAAATGTCCAACAATCTCCCCCTTTGTCATTTATGGCAACCCAATTTTTTTTATCAAAAACTTGAATTCTTCTTCTGTGTTGCTCCCCCTGGGACATTGCTCCCCCTGGCTCAATGCTCTCTTCAATTGCCAAGTCTCTTCCCCTTAATAAAATCTGTCCCCTTTAACATCAATGGCAAAAGGTCACATTTTGGTCTTGGGGCTAATAATGAGCCTCTTAGCTTAGCCCCTCCCCCACATCCTCTTGAGGTGGTTAATTTTAGGGTGGTAGTATTTATACTCCCAGAAGGAATTGTTATTTACCTTTATCCTCTTTCATTCTTATCAGATTATTCTGATTCCTCTCAATATTTATTTCAGTGTTCATGTTCTTGTCCAAGTCTACATTTATGTTCCTATTTTTGTTCATATCTATGTTCCTATTTATGTTTATATTCATCTTCTTATTCCTGTTCATATTCATGTTCCTGTTCCTGTTCATATTCATGTTCCTATTCACACTTGTTTTTGAAATGTCTGCTCTACACCACTTTATTGTGTGATCATCATTATTACACTTGTGACACTTAATGTTATTATTTATTGGAGGTGCAAATATAATAGGATTTCTTCTATTTAAGTCATACCTTCTTCTTTCATGAACCCTGCAATTCATTGCATTATAACCAAACTGATTACATGAGTAGAAATATCCATGGAAGAACTATCTATTTCTATATTCATGTCTTTCATGTGTTCTGCATTGTGAAGCCATGTATCCAAACATGTGACATGAAAAGCATCTTCCATTGAATTTTCCTTGTCTTGATCTGATTGGTCTCCTAGAACTATTCTAATTGATGTTCCATATGTATCTTCTTTGTGCATTATTCCTATTTTTGTTGAACTCTCTATTGTCCAACTCATCCTCAATTGTATCACTTTCTTTTACACTATCTTTTTCTAAAGTATCTTCATCCTAATTTTCTTCTTCTCCAAAACTTGAAGTTGAATCTCCTTCCCATTTCTTTTGATTTTGTTCAAATTTGAGACCTATCTTGCTTGATGTAGTCTTTTGTGTCTTGATGAGCTTATCCAAGTTCTTTGATCTATTTTTAAACCCTTTCATCTTGATATTGGAGTCCTCTAAATATTCTTTTAGTAGTGCCACTTCTTGTGCTAATTTCTCACATTCCAAGATATTTTCTTCTAACTTATCCTTGAACCTTTTTGGCTTAGCCTTTGATTTTTCTAAATCCTCTATAAGCAATCTTCTCTCTTCATCACATTATTGAAACTGAATCTCAAGTTTAGAGTGTTGATTTCTTAGCTTATTTACTATGTCAAGGGCATAAATAAGTTCTCCCTTGATATCATAACCATTCTCTTCTGAATATTCCTCTATTTGTTTGTCTTTATCCACATATTTATTTGCTTTTGGCTTGTCTTCTATAGGATCACTTACTTCTTCTTCTAAAGCCATTAGAATATTTTCAAATGGTATTTCAAAAGCATCCTCATACTCATCATCACTAAAACTATAACCATCCCTTGTACAATCATCTTCAAGATGTCCAAAGTTACCACATCTAAAACACTTGAGAATTATTGGAGTCATTTTCTTAACTGGTTCTTTTTATTCAATCATAAATAGGACTTCATCTCTATCATTGTTTGAAAAACTAGCATCACTATCACTTGAGTACTTGCCTTATTTGCATAGTATCTCCTATTTTGTCTTTGAAATAACTTCTTTCCTTTTCTACTTTGTCTATCCTTACTTTTCTTCTGGTGCCTATATATTTCCGATTCCCTATTCCTGTGATCCTATTTTTCTTCATCATTGTTGTTCTTTGGTTCTTGACAATATGTTGTAAAATGTCCAAAATTTCCATAATTGAAACACTTAATAGATTTTAGATCTCTATATATTCTGGAATATTTATCTCTTCTACCATAATTAGCTTCTTCATCACTGGATGACTCACTACTTGATTCTGACTTCTTACCCTTTGTTTTCTTGATTGCTTTGAAGGCTGCTTCCTTCTAGGGAATATGATCTTTTGTTCTTATCTCAAAAGCTATAAGCATACCAAGAAACTTATCTCTTATCAAATAATCACTATCCATTGACACTTCTATAGCAGAAACCTATTCATTGAATATTTTTGGAAGAGTTCTTAAGACTTCACAAATATTTGATTCATTAATCTTCATTCCAAGTCCTTGCATATCATTAACAACCTCATTAATTCAAATTATATAAGCATTGATATTTTTATCATCATTCATTCTTAATGTTTCAAATTGTGCTTTGATATTTCATATCTTTGATTTCTTAACACTTTTATCTCCTTCATATATACCTTGCAATTTATCCCACATTTCTTTTATAGTTTTACAATGCATAAACTTCATAGATTTTGTTCTACATAAACCTATCATGAGTGCATTCATTGCTTTTGAATTATAGTGTTGTAGAAGCTTACATTACTTATATTTAGGAGGATTGACTAAGGGATCATATCCAAATTCCACTGCTTCTCAAACTTCATTGCCAAGTGCCATTAGGTAGATCTTCATCATCATACTCCAATACATATAGTCACTTCCATAAAATACTTGTGCTGAATTATTTGAGGACACATCCTTAGGATCCATTATGTTCTTGTTAGCTTTTCCTTCAAGATAAAATCTTATGAATGAACCCACTCTGATACCAATTGAAGAACACAAGCTTATACTGAGAGGAGGGGTGAACAGTATAAGACAACTTTTTATTTTTCTTTCCAAATTAATATTATGCAATGTATAGATCAATATCAATATAAGTAATAAAATAAATACAAAAAAAACCATACACAATAGAGACACCATAATTTACGTGGTTCACCCAATGTGGGCTAGTCCACGGAGAAACTATTTCACTAAAATTTTCTCAAACAATCTCTTGGGAATATTTTCCCTATTACAATGTTTATGGACCTCTATCCAAAGGAGATGTTGATCCCCTAAATCAAGTTCGTGGATCTATATCCATAGGAGAACTCCTTATCCTCTACTCTGGCTGGTGATCCTCTAGAAGACTACTACCTCCATTGCACTGGCTAGTGGATATTTCTCCCTTGAAGACTCTTGTCCCCACTTAGAAGACCTATCCTCACTACCCTAGATGATGGATCTCTATCCACTAGAGACCACTGTCCTCTTTGCTGTCTCACCTCCAAAGCTTTGTCTCAAATCTACGTTAAACATAGTCCTTCAGTCTAGCACAAATTTGCTTAATCTCTATCTATGGTCTAGCACAAACCTATCCTCAAATCTATATCAAACTCTGCTCTACAAGTCTACTCATAACTTGCTCCAATATGCTCAATAAGTCCACTTAGAACTTGATCAAATCTACTCAACAAGTCCACTCAGAACTTTCTTAATCTGCTCAACAAGTCCACTCAGAACTTGATCAAATCTGCTTAACAAGTCCACTCAAAAATTGCTCAATTCGCTTAAGTCCACTCAGAACATGCTCAATTTTCTTAACAAGTCCACTCAGAACTTGCTCAATCTACTCAACAAGTCCACTCATAACTTTCTCAATCTACTCAACAAGTCCACTCAGAACTTGTCCAGTCTGCTCAATAAGTCCTCTCAATAACTTATCCAAATCTACTCTCAATATGTATTGTAAGCTTCCATAAAAGCTTACTCAAATCTTTCCATAATTTCTCTCAAACACTTGCCTCAAATATTATCAACAAGTCCACACTAGAACTAGTCCAATCTCATAGAAACATAAAGAGAATTTGTTAGAGACCCAATATGTTCTATACTCAAATTTCCAATCACTTTCTCAACTCAAATAAGAATATAGAATAGTTTTTTTTATGGAACTTGAAAAATCACTTCACACATTCACTTGACTAGGCTCAACCAATCACCCAAAGAAACAACCCTTGCTCACAACCCCTAGTCCAAGCATATAAACATCAACTCAAAATGTTTCCAACAATGCTCAACAACAATCCTCACATAAAAATGATACTCATATTCTTTCAAACCCTAGTTCAAGTTCTTTGCTCAACAACTCACTTTAACAACAATGCTCATAAAATAATCTTCACATAGCAATGATACTCATGTTCTTTTCAAACCCTAGTTCAAGTTCTTTTCTCAGTAACTAATGGCTTCAACAACAATGCTTATAAAATAAGGTTTTAATGACACTTCTTTATTCCAGAAAACCTTGTAGCAATCACTCAAATACTCTTAAAAGAAAACCCTAATCAAGTCCTTTTCACTCCAAACTTATTTTCCAAAAAATAACCAATCAAATCAAACTTTGAAAAATATGTCCATACCTTTTTCTTGATAAATATGACCTTCAAGAATTTGCCACAATAACACAATATTCCTTTGCCAATCTCAAAAGGATTAGATGACAATACAATGCATATATTAATTCATGAGTATACCTTATTTCTCCAATCTCAGAAAAATATCCAACATCAAACTATTTTGAATATTCACCTCTCAAGCATAAGTCACTTTACTACTTTGTTTTTCAAAACCCAAAGATATTTCTACTTATAACTCCCTAAACTTATTATTGCATTAAAGATAATTCTTTTAATAAGATAATGCAATTTATCTTTCCCTTTTCTAGGGTAAAAGTATTTTACCCACAAGTAAATATTTTCACCTCAATACATTATAAAAACCACTCCCTTTTAATTTAGGCATTAATCAAATTAATTACAACCTTATTTCTCCTTTATTTAACCTTAGCCTAAATTAAAATTAAATATCACAAAATTGTTACAAGTTTTATTAATGCCTGAATCACTTCTTATTCCAAGCACCTTCCTCTTGGCTGTCACCGCTATGGAGCTACATTATCCCTTGGAGCCTCCACACCTTACGCATTCGCCTGCTTCAAGCCATGCCTTGCTATGTTTTTTGCCTCAAGCCACACCTTGGCTACATTTGCTACCTTGAGCCACACCTTGGCTACACTTGCTATCTTGCACCACTCCTTGACTATGTCTGCTATCTCTAGCCACACCTTGGCTATGCTCGTTGCCTTGTGCCACTCCATGGCTATGTCTGTTGTCTCTAACCACAAATTGACTACCTTGCACTACTCCTTGGCTACATTTGCTATCTCTAGCCACACCTTGGATACATTCGCTACCTTGCACCACTCCTTGGCTACGATTACTGTCTCTCACCACATCTTGGATACTTGGTACATAAACAAGATTTTCACTGCTCTTTCTTCCTTACAAACATAAACACAATTGAATATATTTTTTTTATCATCGAGCAAAAGGATAATTGAAATGCCTCCAAGGCATGAGATTTTATACTAAATCTCTTCCTCCATGCATGATGTCGGTGCTTGATTTATTCTCAATGTCGACGCTCGATTTTTCTTTGAAAATTTATTAATTTATAAAATATTTAAATTCTTTTGAATTTAAATTTTATAAATTAATTATTTAAACCCTATGGTTTTAAAGAAAAACCTTTTATTTTTGCCACCATTGGTTTTAAATAAAAACCTTTTAATTTTTGCCACCATTGGTTTTAAAGAAAAACCTTTTATTTTTGCCACCATTGGTTTTAAAGAAAAACCTTTTAACTTATGCTTCCACATAATATTTAAAAAATATTATGGAGCCCTCTGCCTTTAACTTTTGTATTGTTCCTTTTGATCTTGACTTTATTAGAAGCTTCTTCCAGAATATCAATGACAACTTTGATAACTTATTATTTGACAAATTCCTTGATATTTAATGATGACTTCATTTCTTGACATCAATGACAACTTTAAATTTAAGGACTCAAAATATCCAACTTTTTAAAGGTGATAGCAAAGTAAACCACTGGTATTTTATTATATTAGACATAGAAGAAATTTGAAAAGTATAACTCACTGGATTAGAATAGGATATTGAAGGGTGTTAACATGATAACCTACTAGTATTATAATAATACACAAAAGGGGGTTTCTAATATCATCTCATTGCTTCAAAACATCACTCTCAAGGATAATGTGCCCTTATCTCTTGTTTGAAGAAGATTTGACTTCAAAAACCTGTCTCAATCACAATAAACTATTTACCAATTTCAAAGGTTAGGTAGCAATACCTTCTCAATTATTCACTCAATTTTATCCTTCAAAATATTTCACCATACATAGCAATAAATCTATTTTACATCTTATAATCTCCACACTTCAAAATGCAAACCAATAATTTGTGTAAAGAAAATAATCACAATAATTTTCTTTATAAACCCTTATCTCTTTAACACATTATATCTCATCCAATAAAAAATATAATTCATTTTTTCAACCTTATAACTCCTATTTTTAATTTACTTTATCAACAATCACAATAAAACAATTTAAGCTTTAAAACCTTATAACCCCCCTTTAATAAAAACTTATCATGCCACCTTTTAAACCTTAGAAGTAATTTTAATATTTAAAAATTTTAGTACCTTGCCCTCGACGGGATTCGAACTCCCGCTTGTGCCTCCACAACATGCTAGCTATGACCCATGTGTTATGTGAGCTAGGTGCTCACCTCAACACCAAAGAGAACCTCATGTGCTTTGAAATTTCACCTTGGCACCAAAAAACCCTAACACATGTACCTTAGCAAAAGCGTTGTCACCAAGTTTCAATCGTGGAACCTCCTACCTACTAGCACCTTAATCCATAGCTGCTTGTCGTTGGTCCAACCACCATGGTTGGCAAAAAATCTCCAAGCTACCTTCCCTTTATATGCTCACTGACTGCCACATTTTCAAAGACTTTGTCCTCTTCTCCTCTTCTTCCACATAGTTCGCACAAATCGCATGCACTTCGATTAGTTTTATTCGAAGGATAATTTTTTACTCCAAAGCATATGGTATAAATATAAATTTTTTACTCTTCCCTCAACACGTCGATGGGTGGAAAGGATAGTTAACGTTGACACTCGAATTCTATTGCCTGCCCTTTGTAACCCAAACCTTAGGGTTATTTTAATTTAAATTAATTTATAAAAAAGTTGTTATAATTAACTTAATTAATTAGTTCTATACTTTAGAACTTTAATATTATAGTATTAAAATTATAATATTATTTTCTTGGGCCTTCCTATTGCTCTTATATACCTTTTTTACCACCTTAGATATCTTCTATGCCTAAGGGAAAATAATATTATAATAAGCATATTATAATATTATTTTCCCTTAGGCCTAGAAGCAATCATTTTCTTGCACTGCTCACAAAAACTGATGATGCTCACTAAAATTGAATCTTGACATCGATGACAAAAAAAATTGCTCATATTTCTAACAATCTCCCCCTTTTTCATTGATGGCAACCCAATCATATTTTATCATTTCCTTAACCTTTTTATTTTTTGTTCTTCCTGACTGAATGCTCTCCCCCTAAATCAAATATCTCCCCCTTTAACATCAATAGCAAAGGGGAAAATTTGGGGCTCGAAGCTAATAACAAGTCTCTTAGCTTAGCCCCTCTCCCACATCCTCTTGAGGTGGTTAATTATTGGGTGGGAGTATTTGTACTCCCAACATACACTGATTTTTCTCTTCACTTTTTTCTTTGAATGATCCTTTTGATTCCTTTGATTGTTCCTATTCTTGCTTATATTTGGAATTTCTACTCTACATCATCTAGTTGTATGTCCATAATTATTGCACTTATAACACTTAATGTTGTTATTCCTTTAAGGTGCAAATGTCTTGGGATTTCTCCTAGTGAAGCCATATCCATTATTGTTATGAACTTTGTAATTAACTTCCTTATGACCAAAATGATTACAAGAGTAGCAATGCCCTTGAAAAGGATGCATGTTTTTGAAGTTCCCATATTTATATCTTTCATGTGTCCTACATTGTGTAGCTTTGTGCCTAAGCCTATGACATGAGAAGCATCGTCCATTGAAACTACATTGTCTTGACCTCATTTGTCTCTTAGTATCTTCCATCTTGTATTGCTTCATGTTCTATCTATTCTTCATTTGTGCATTGTTCCTATTCCTATTGAAATTTCTATTGTCCAACTCATCCTCATAAGTCTCACTTTCTCTTACACTCTCTTATTTTGAAGCTTCTTTTTCTTCGAAGCTTGATATTGACCCCTCTCCTTGTTTTCTTTGTTCCTGTTCAAATCCAAGTCTTGTTTTATTTGTTGACCGTCTTTGTAACTTGATAATATTATCTATGGTTTTTGAGCTCTTCTAAAACTTGTGTAGCTTATCTCTAGAATATTTTACTTCCTTCCTTAGTGAAGGTACTTCATGATCTAGTTTTTCACATTCTAAAATCTTAGCTTCTAACTTCTCTTTAAATCTCCTTGTCTTAGCTATAAGCTTCACTTTCTATTCATTACATTCTTGAAATTGAAGCTTAAGTTTGGATTTATGATTTCTTACCTCCTTTAATGTATTAAGGGCATAAATAATTTCACCTTCAAGATCAAATTCTCCTATCTTTGATTCTTCCTCTATTTCTTTGCCTTTGAAATCATCTTCATTCCCTTCTAATTTGTCTTCTATAGGATCACCTCCTTCTTCCTCTATTACCATGAGTAGATTCTATTTTGGTCCTTGAAGTGTATCTTCATCATCATTGCAACTGAAACCACTCCTTGTACAACTATCTTCAAGATGAACAAAGTTACCACATTTAAAACACTTGAGAATTATTGGTGATATTTTCCTAACCACTTATTTTCTTATGCTAGAAATAGTATTTCATCTTCATTACCTAAGAAGATTTCATAACTATAAATTGAATACTTACTTTCCTGGACTACATAGAAACACTTCTTATATCTTTGGAATAACTTCTTTCCTTGCTTGCCTTGTCCATCCCTACTTTTATTTTGGTACCTATGTTTTTATGTTTCCCTGTTCTTATGATCCTGTTTTTCTTCATCATTGCTATTTATAGCTTCTTGATAATCAGATGCATAGTGACCATACTTTCCACAATTAAAACATCTAACTAATTTCATACCTTTATAATTTCTCGGATCCTTGTTCATTTTGCCATAAATTGCTTCTTCATCATTGGATAACTCAATGCTTGAATTTGACTTCTTACCCTTTGTCTTCTTAGTATCTTTGAAGGTTGCTTCTTTCTAGATATTAGGTTCCTCTTTTGTTCTCATTTCAAAAGCTATGAGAATACCATGTAATTCATCCCTTATCAAAATATTAATATCTTTTGATTCTTCTATAGCTGAAATATTTTAACTAAATAGGTAGTGACCTTAAAATATTATCACAAACGTCATATTCTTAAAATTCAAGTCCAAGTCCTTACATAGAGTTAATAGCCTCATCTATATGAAGTAGATAAGCACTAATGTTTTTATCATCCTTCATTTTTAGGTCTTCAAATATTCCCTTGAGATTTTGCAACTTTAGCTTTTTGACCTTTTTATATCCTTCATAGATGTCTTGCAACTTATCCCAAATTTCCTTTGTTGATTTGCAGTGCATAACCTTTATAAAATCTATTTTAAATAAACCTCTCAAAATTTTATTCATTTATTTTGAATTGTAATAATGTAGAAGCTTACCATATTTACCTGTAGGTGGAGTATTTGGTGGTGTGTATCCATTTTCAACTGCTTCCCATATTTCATTTCCAAGTGCCATAAGGTGAATCTTCATTCTTATACTCCAAACTACATAATTTATCCCATAAAACACTAGTGCTAAATTATCTGAGGATCCACTCTTTGAATCCATTTGCGTTCTTGTGAGATTTTCCTTAAAGCTATTAAACTCTTCTGAAGGAACACACTCTGATACCAATTGAAGAACACAAGCTTATATTGAGATGGGGGTGAACAATATAAGACCATTTTTTATATTTTTTTACTCACACAATAACATCCAATATATCAGTACAATGTCAATAGCAGTAATGAAAGCAATGCACAATCACCACACACCCAATAGAGACACCAATTTAACATGGTTCACCCAATGTGGGTTACTCCACAGAGAAAATATTTTCTCAATAAATCTCTTGGGAATCCTTTCCCTATTATAATTTTTATGGACCTCTATCCAAAGGATACACCAATCCCCGAATAAAGTTCATTGATATCTATCCATAAGAGACACCAATCTCCTCAATTGGTTCATGGATATCTATCCATAGGAGAACTCCTCCTTTGATCTGGTCTGTGAAACTCTAGAAGACTACTACCTCCACTACATTGGCTTGTGGATCTCTCTCCACTGAAGACTCATATCATCACTTAGAAGACCTATCCTCACTGCATTGGCTAATTGATCTCTATCCAATGGAGACTACTATCCTCTACTCTATCACCTCTAAATATTTCTATTATATCTATCACAAATTTACACTAAACATAGTCCTTCAATATAGTATAAATATCCTCAATATCTATCCTTGATATACACTAAACATAGTCCTTTATTCTAGCATAAATCTACTCAATCTCTATCTATGATCTGCACTAAACATAGTCCTTCGGTATAACATAAATATACTCAATATCTATATTTGGTTTGGCATAAAACTATCGTCAGATTTGCACCAAAATCTGCCCTCAAATTTGTCCTCAAGCCTTAACACAAAGCTTGATCCAATTCCAAATCAACTCTACTAGATCTATCCCAAGCCGTAACACAAAGCTTGAACAAATCAATCAATCAACTTTGCTCACAAGTCTTCTCAAAGACTTACCTCAAATCTATCTAACAAGTCCTCTTAAGAACTTGCTCAAGCTGCTCTCAAGTATTCTCTAAGACTTACCTCAAATCTACTCAACAAGTCCTCACTAGAACTTGTCCAAACTGCTCTCAAGTCTTCTCTAAGACTTACCTCAAATATGTTCAACAAGTCCTCACTAGAACTTGTTCAAAATGCTCTCAAGTCTTCTCTAAGACTTACATCAAATATACTCAACAAGTCCTCACTAGAACTTGTCCAAATTGCTCTCAAGTCTTCTCTAAGACTTACCTCAAATCCGCATTATAAGCTTCCACAAAATCTTACTCAACTCAGTCCTTAAGTCCACTCTAGAATTTACTCAAATCAATCCACTAGTTTTTAAAGCTTTATACAACTCAACTCAATCTATCATAGAAAATATCTTTAATCACACAAACAAGTTTCACATAGAATCTTGTTTTAATCTTATAGAAACACATAGAGAATGGTTAGAGAATCAATATGTTTCACACTCACAAACACTCAATCACTTTCAAACTCTCTTGTTTAACCTTAGAAACATATAGAGAATGGTTAGAGACTCAATATGTTTCACACTCACAAACACTCAATCACTTCCAATCTCTTTCTCAAATCAATTTAGAATATAGAACAATTTGTTTCACAAAACTTGAACTATCACTCCAACACACTTCAATCAATTATGCTCAATCAACTCAACCAATGAAACAAAACTTGCTTGCAAACCCTAAGCAAATGTTTCATCCTATGCTCTCAATAAATCTCGCTTTATAACTCAAACTCTACTCAAGATGATTTCAAAAATCACATAACAATGATACTCATGATCTTTGCATAAACTCTAGTTCAAGATAGTTTTCAAGTCCTCACTCAAGCATTCACCAATCATGCATATCAAACCAGAACCTTTTCACTCCAACTTAGCATTCACAACATCCAACAATCACTCTCAAGGATAATGTGCTCTTACCTCTCGTTTGAAGAAGATTTGACTTCAAACACCTATCTCAATCACCATCAAATCTTTGCCAATTTCAAAGGTTAGGTAGTAATATATTCTCAATTATTCACTCAATTTGATCCTTCAAAATATTTCATCATACATAGCAATAAATATCTTTTACACCTTATAATATCCACACTTAAAAATGCAAACCAACAATTTGTGTAAAGAAAATAATCATAATAATTTTCTTTACAAACCCTTATCTCTTTAACACATTATAGCTCATCCACTAAAAAATATAATTCCATTTTTCAACCTTATAAATCCTATTTTTAATTTACTTTATCAACAATCACAATAAAACAATTTAATCTTTAAAACCTTATAACTCCCCCTTAATAAAAATTTATCATTCCACCTTTTAAACCTTAGAAGCAATTTTAATATTTAAAAATTTTAGTACCTTGCCATTGGCGAGATTCAAACTCTGGCTTGAACTTCCACAATGTGCTAGTTGTGGACCACATGCCACATGAGCTAGGCACTCACATTAGCACCAAATAGCACCTTGTGCGCTTTGAACTTTCACCTTTGTGCTAAAAAAAAACTTAACACATGTACCTTATCAAAAGCACTGCCACCTGGTTTCGATCTCAGAACCTTCTGCTTGCTAGCACCTTAAGCCACAACTGCCTACCATTGGCCCAACCACCATAGTTGGCAATGAATCTCCAAGATGTATTCCATTTATGCACTCGTTGACTGCCATGTTTGCAAAGAATTTGTCCTCTTCTCCTCTTCTTCCACGCATTTCAAACAAATCACATGCACTTCAATTAGTTTTATTTGAAGGATAATTTTTTCCTCCAAAGCATATGGTATAAACATAAAATTTTTGCTTTTCCCTCAACATGTCGATGGATGGAAAGGATAGTCAATGTCAGCGCTCGAATTCTATTGCTTTCCCTTTGTAACCCCAACCTTAGGGTTATTTTAATTTAAATTAATTTATAAATTAATTTATAACAAAGTTGTTATAAGTAATTTATAATTAATTAGGTCTACACTTTAGACCTTTAATATTATAATTTTAAAATTATAATATTATTTTATTAGGCCTTCCTATTGCTCTTATAGACCTTTTTGACCACCTTAAATATTATAATAAGCATATTATAATATTAGTTTCCCTTAAGCCTAGAAGCAATCATTTTCTTGCACTGCTCACAAAAATTGATGCTGCTCACTAAAATTGACTCTTGACATCAATGACAACAAAAATTGCTCATATTTCCAACAGATAATTGTAGACGAATTATTGGTCATGGAAGGTTGATAAAATTCTGGGAGGACCCCTGGCTAAGGGACCACCCCTTAGCTGAGTATCTTTGCTTCAGGGATTTATGTTTGAACTCTAGGATGGTGGGACTCTCTAAGGTGGTGGATCACCTATTATAGAATGGAGATAGTGAGGGGTCGTACTCTATCAAATCGACTTATAAGTTGTTATGCTTTGAGGGGGCTAGTAAATTTTCTATCGAGAAAATATAGTTCAAAATTTTGACTCCTAATATTAACTTTTTCTTTTGGCTAGCGTTGTAGAATAAAATATTAACCCTTGATAATATCCATAAGAGGGGTTTCAATTTGATTAACAGATATTTCCTATGCAAGCAGGATTGGAAGTCGACCTCTCGCTTGCTGCTTAAGTGTCAAGTCTTTCAAGCGATGCTCTATTCCATCCTTCAATGGCTTGGTGTCTCTTGGGTATTGCCTGATTCGATCTTGGACTATGTACTTTAATGGGTCTCACCCTTTTATTTACCCCATCTCAAGTGTTTTTGGGATTTCATCTTACCTCATTTGCTATGGGGTGTGTGGAAGGAACGAAATGCAAGGATTTTCAAAAACTGGGAGAGGGAGGTTAACCACACAAGCCAAAGAATAATTTAGAAGGTGGTAGAGAATGTTTTATTGGTTACCAAGGATTATAGCATTTCTACGTCTCTTGGTCACTTGAAATTTTATCTGGAGTAAAGTCTTGGTTTCTGTCCTGAGGTTCGGTCCCCACCATCCTCTAATCCGAGAAGATTGGTATGTTGGATCCCGCCACCCTCCGGTTAGTTTAAATTAAATTTTGATGGGGCGTATAAGGGCAACCTAGGATTAGTCAATGTTGGTGGCATGATACGTGACTATAAAGGTGAACTAATTTTAGCTTTTATAGAGAACCTCAGAGCTCAATCCTCTCATGCTATGAAAGTGAGAGCTACTTTATTAGGTGTGACTATGCTAAAAGATCTAGAGATCTATAAGGCAATAATTGAGGGTAATTCGCTAAATGTTACCATCATGCTCAAAGGGGTTTGTCATCCCAACTGGTGGGTGTCCAATTTAATTGAAGAATCTATTTGGCATATTCAATCCACAAAGAGTATGGTGATTAAGCATGACTTTAGAAAAGAAAATTTGATGGCTGATTTATTAGCAAATATCAATGTATCTTTCCTGGGCCTTTCAGTGCAAAGGGATTTTTGTTGGCAATTTTGGGTACATTGGGTACATTGCCTTTGCTCAAGTGTTGATGTTGTCATTGATGTCAAGAAGCGGAAGGGTTTTTGTGAAAACCAAGGCAGACAAAATAAAAGGTTTTATTTAAAACCATGGACAATAGATTTGAAATGGGTTTTTCTTAAAACCCAAGTTGGCTTTTCGTTTCATTGAAAAATGTGCCCCGATGATGAAGATATTTAATTTTAAATATTTAGTTTAAATTTTATTTATTTAAAATTTAAATTAAAATTTTAAAATTAAATTAAAGTTTCTGTCGTGTTTGGAAATGCCGACGTATTTGGAAATGCTTCGAAGTGCATATATAATGAGGCTAATAAATTCATTTCAGTTTGGGCTAAGTCATCGATATCAATTGGTGTGCATTTCGTTTTCGACATCGTCTGCGCCAGCGAAGGAGAAAAACAATATAAGCATGATTAATATTTTTGGTAAAAGTGGTTAGTCGAAAGGTGCGATGCGAAGTACGAAGGCACCTTGCATTACGACGAAAGTCTGAGATACTCGGTGGATTGAGTGAAACCCTGTGCACGTGTTTCTATGATTCGGAAATTGATGATCGCACAGAATTTAGAGAAAGCATTTGTAGAGGGTTTCAGAATAAGTGGATGAGTGTGCCGAGGAGTGTTTTAAACTCCGTGCAAGGGGTGTGTGATCTACGTGTCGAGGGTTGTTTTTGAACTTCGCACCAAGGAATGTTTTGAACCATGCGCTAAGTTGCCCGATAATTTCACAAGGTTAAGGTATGCAAATTCGTACTAGACAATGCTTGGTTTTATGTTTTGGAAGGGGTAAATAATTGATGTAATTATAAGCAAGGGAGTTATAAGGTGTGAGAGTTGTTTTGATTATTAATATATTGATTATCTTTTGAAAGGATATATGTATAAGGGTAGTTTTTTGTGAGAGATTAAGTGAAATAAAGGAGTTATAAGGTAGAGTGTCTAATATTGAAATGTTGAATGAAGAAGACATAGAACCTTGATTATATTTGAACCAAGGAATATTATTGAGGAAATATTAAAGAAATATGTTGTCTACTAACCTTCTTGAGTTTGGCAAAAAGGTGGTTATGGTTATGGCAAACTTGTGAGATCTTCTTCATCTTCAATAAGGTATGGGCACATTCTTCTTATGAGTATGATTGGTGTATGTTTTTCTTGAAATAATATTGGAGTGAAAAGGTATTCAACTAGGTTTCCTTTGGTTGGGTGTAAATCCTATTTTCTGGTTTGTTGAAGACTACTTATGCATTGTTATCATTGATGAGAGTTTTGGTGAATACATAATTCTGGTTTGAGGTAGTGGAAGCATTGTGCACTAAGGTTTATGTTTGTGAGTCTTGCTACTTGCTTTGAGTTGGTGAAACCCTTGGTTGGCTGTTTTGAGGTTGATGGTTGAGTTGCTTCCATAAAGGTTGTTTGATCAAGTTATTGCTTTTACTTGATTCATGATATTGGGCCTACTCCATTGAGTTGATTTGAACAAGTTATTCTTTGCATTTGGTGATATTGTGTTGGTGGCTGTTTTGTTCAAATATCTTTGGAGGGAAAAGGATTTCTACTTGTTTCCTTTTATTGTGATGATTGGTTGAATGCTTCAAGGTTAATGTTAAGTTGAATGATGTTGGTTAAACCTTGTCTTTGAGCATTGTTGTTGAAACCCTAATTGGTTGAGAAAAGATATTGGTTTTTGGAAATAACATGAGTATCATTGTTATATGAGATATTGCATGGTTGGCAATTGTTGGGTTGTGTTTCATGTTCTTGAGAAAAGCATACTACATCTATCTTATTCTTTTGAGATTTGAGATTGAGTTGAGATTGAGATTGGGAGTTAAGTATAGAACATATTGAGTCTCTAACAATTCTCTTTATGCTTCTATGAGGTTGATGAATCACATTGGGTCTCTAACAATTCTCTTTGTGGGTTCATGCCAAGCAAGTTTTCTTGATGAACTTGTGAGCAGGTTTTGGATAGGTTCCGTTGAGGACTTGTGAGAAGATTTTGATAGGTTTTAGCAGAGGACTTGTGAAGCTGAGTTTGATAGTTCTATCAGAGAACTTGCGGACAGAGGTGCATTGGTTCTATGAGAAGAACCCGAGGACAGATTTGTGCCAAATCGAAGGACTATGTTTGGTAAGAAATAGGAATAGGACATTTGTGCTAGATCAAAGGACTATTTTTAGTGCAAATTCGAGGGCCAGCTTTGAGGTGATAGAGTTGAGGACAGAGGTCTCCAGTCAGAGCAGGGAAGACAGGTGTCTTCTGTGGATAGAGTTCCATTTGCTAAGGGTAGCGGAGGCAGAGGTCTTCTAGAGGATCACCAGACAAAGCATAGGTAGGGGAAGGTATCTCCTTTGAGCAGAGGCTCATAAATTTAGATTGGGGGAAGGTTTCTCCTTTGAGCCGAGGCTCATAAACATTGTAATTGGGAAGGTTTCCCAAAGAACTTTGAGATAACTTTTAGAGAAAAGTTTTGTGGATGAACCACATCAAAATTGTTGTGTCACTTTGTGGATGATCTTGTGCATTGTTTTGATATTGCTTTATTGTTTTGAAGTATAAAGGAAAAGTAAAAAGAGGTCTTATACTGTTCACCCCCCTCTCAGTATAAGCTTGTGTTCTTCAATTTTCCACCAAATATTATCCAACTTTTGAATGATGACAAACATTAAATTTTGTCAGTTGGGATTGCGTCAACTCCTATCATGGTTGTATCTTTGGAATTGGAGGAGCTCTTTGGTTAAGTTCCTTGTGGAGAGTTCAAAGTTTGCTTCCCCTCGATTGGTTGATAGCGATCCTGATTATTGGTTGATAGCGATCCTGATTATCTTCTAAGACATTATTGAATTTTCAATTGGGAATGTGTTGGTTTGACTTTTATATTCGTATAAGGTGAGACACCCTCTTTTTCAAATTTGAAATCTTCATAAGTGGTTTCCCCCTTGATGTATTAATTTTAACTTTATTGGTATTGGGGCCTCTCTACTTAGTTTTTGCTTCTTATTTTCATGATTCCCAAGTTTGTATTAGGTTTTTGGAACTTTCTCCTTATGTCATCTTATAAAATTAGGTCTTCTCTTATGCTTCCCTTCTATCCTTGGTTTTGGTGGTGGCAGTCCTTTTCTTTTCTTTGCAAGAAGCTTTTCTACTTTTTATCTAGTACTCTCCTTTGGGAAGTGCTCCTTGGTGATTAGGACACATTTTTAGACCCCTTTGTTAATGGCTCTAGGTTTCCCCCATGCTAGAAGCCTTCTGTCTCCATTCCTAATCATGCACACATCTGTACTGGGGTTTCTCTATTTTGTGTCAGGTGGTGTCTATCAGATTGGTCAATTTTCAAAGGTGAAGGTGGGATTTTGGTCCTCTCCCATATCCCTTTTATTGGAAATTGGCTTCCTTTACTATATGGTCTCGGTGTTGGGATTTTTCCCCTTGTGTTTGAGTCCTTCGAGATTTTCCTTGCATATGAGTCTATGTTCCCTCTTGTATTGAGTTTCCCTTGGTTGAGCCTAGTTTTCTCCATGATGTTTCTCAGTGTTTTTTGGTTTCCTAGACCTATGAGTCTCGAAAGAACCTCTTGTAATATAAATTTGACTTTGAAGGTAGATATTGTGTATTTATCGCTCGTTGCTTTATGGGGCATCCAGTGGTTGTGTGTGTTTCTTGGTTTAGGCTTTATTATGATGGTTTTGAGGTCAAGCACATAGGTTGGGAGGAAGTGGTTTCTCATTGAGTTGATGGGTCAGGCTAAAATTTTCTCTTCCAAGCAGAATTTAGCTAAGTACCATATAGAACCTACATCTATATCCTTTGACGATGAGGTTAAATATATTTTGTCTAGTGGTGACCTATTCGAGTGTATTAAAAAATTTCATGAGCATAATCCAGTGCTCTCTAATTGGATGGTGGCTACCTAGAATGGTGGTTGGATGATAATTGGTTCATGGTATTTCTTTTGAACTGCCCTACCTTCAAATTCAAAGCTTCTCCTAAAGGGGATGTTCTTGTGTGCCTAGTTGATGATCCTACATTGGCCAATATGGCAATAGGGAGTGAAACTCGCAAGTCCAAATATTTACGTGATAAGAAGAAGGAGGAGGATGGTTTTTCCCCCTTCTCCACTTCTCTCAAAGTGGATATCCTGCCAAGAGACTGCCATAGAGATAAAACTATAAAATATGTTTACGCATCGAAGGATACTCCTGACAGGAAAAATGTTGTTTTTCATAGTCTAAAACTCATTGATATCAAACAAAGAGCGATTTGGAGCTCTCTAAAGAATGCTATGGATTTATCATGGGAGATCTCATGGTTGACTTATTCAGTTACTTAGGAGGTTGGTATGATGGGGTAGAACTATCACAGTTCTCCCCTTTATCCCTTACTCTTTTTGTGGTTTTATGAGTAGTTTGGTTTTCTGTAATGTTTTACCCCGACGAGTTGTTTAGTTCTTAACCATTTTTTATGCTTGCCTTCATGGTGTATTTGGTTGTATAGGTTGTGGGATTCCTATCAAAACCTTCTCCCTTTTAATAATATCAAAAAAATAATATGATTTTCTAAGTATTTATTTAATTATAATAAAGTGTTTAACTACCCATTTCAAACTATAATATACAACCCTATATTTTTTAATTTGAATAAATTTTTTAAAATTTTAAAATGTTCAATATTAATAAAATTATATTATAAACCTAAAAAATAATAAAACATAGATTGTGAAGCATACTATATATAACGTAAAGAAAGATAAAATGATGTCAGTTATGTAAGCTAAGTCTAAATCATATCTCTAGATCTATCTATTTGTTTTATTTTATAATATGAGTAGATGTTAATGTTGATTCTAGGCATGCTTACTTACCCTACCCCTTAACACAAAAAGGAAGGCACAAGTACTAGACTACGAAAATATTTTTTTTAGACCTAACAATTACTAGAGTAGATTATTATTCATGCACTTGGCACATATGCAAAGTAGAAGACACTTCTCATGTATGACTAAAGAGAATTAATTTAAAGCTAGATATAGTCCCTAAGCAGTGCGTGCTTTCAACATTTGAAACAAATATTTGTGCTAAAAAATGAATTACTTTCCTTCTATCCCTTCACAAATTTAAACGACAATATTCCTATATTTATGATATATAACCATTGTGTTAGAAAAGAGCACTGGGTGGAAAATAATTTGTTCATAGATAAAAAATCAAATGGTTTGTCATTGAGGGATTTTTTGATCCAAATGTCGACTTGGATGGCATATTGAATCGTCTTCTCCTTGTAGTCAATGTTGTAAGAATTCCCAAGGAATTTGGGCTCCCTAGAATTTTGATATTTTACCACTCAGTTGAGAAGATTTTTATTGCATGTGATATTCAAGTAGTTGGAGTGGCCAATGCAATTATCATTAGTCATGCAGTAGCTATCAAGCCCATCACATGGAGCTTCATTGGGGTATCCCATGTAAAAAAATCCATAATATTTCCCATACCTTAGAAGCGGTGCTTGTTCAACATATCCCTAATGTATTAGTCAGTATTTTGAGAATCTATTTCTTGTAACATAATTTGTATATAGGGAGTACGAATTGAATAATCATGCACACATCACTTGAACAAAATTTGGATTCACATGTAGTACTACATCCATCCTACACTCAAGAAAGAAAATGCATTAGTTGTATCATTAGATATATAAAAATAGAGAAAGAGAGGTTGTCTTTCAGTTAATAATGATGAAAATAAGCCAAATGATTGAAATAATGCAAGTGTATTACCTATGTGAAAGCATGGAAATAGTGAGAAAAGAAGGCAAAAGCAATTAGAAAGAGGATCATTAGCTGTTAAAAAAGTTACAATTTCATCCTTTGAATGGCCACTAATATGAGATGTGCACTCCTCAAAGTTTATTTCTTGGATTTATTGACATTCTTGTTGGTATGGGGAGTTGAGAATTGGCAAGTATTGAAAATTTTATATATAAGGAGTGTCAAGTCAAGCCTTTGCCTTAACAAACGAAATCCAAGGACTTTTAAAGCTAAATATTAATTTAATAGATCTAATTAACTCTAAATGTTACCATTAGCATGAGATATCACAAGGAATACTCCTATGAAATTTAGACCCTAAAACGAACCGTTTCCAACTTGCTTAAAGAATTATTGTCAATGAACTTTTCTATTTTTATTTTTTTTCAAGTTGCTTAAGAATTGTTAGTTAAGGAATTTATATATTTTTTATTTGTTTTCAAGTCACTTTTCCAACCTTACAAGTCAATTTCACAACATCTTGGAGAAAAAACTCTTTTCATTGACAACCAGCAAGAGGATTAAAAAACATTTTAAGAAAAAATTTGGCATTTGGTTTCCAACCAATTAAGGAAAAAATCTTGGCAACACCAAATAGTTCAATGTGATTAAATCAACCTAAATTGGAAGGGGCAACCCTTTCAAAACCTTACTAAAAAATACTAAAATGAATATATATTTTTAAATAATAAGTTGCAAAATTTGATAACGTATGTTTGATATAAATACTCTTAAATTTTTTTGTTATCTTGCGCATCATTATAATATATATTAATAGATTTTCTTGCATTAATAATGGTTGACAGATATAAAACATTAAAAATATATGAAAATAAACTTCTTGATACATTAAATTTTTAATAATAGTATAACTTATAACATTAAGTAAACAAATAAAATTTTGAAAGATTTTGTACTAACATATATAAAATATAAATTCTATGTTATTGTTCTAAAATAAATAAATAAATAATTATTAATAAAATAAAATAAATAAAAAACATTTATAATTACCTAATGTATGATGGATAATTTTTCAATTTAGGAGATCTAAGTTCAAACTGAAGGGGAAAGGATTAGGACCCCTTTTTAACTCAAAAACTTTTACCCATTGACTTTGACTTTATCTTTATCCAAGAGAGTTAAAGATTATAAATATTTATATATATATATATATATATAAAATGTTAATTATATTTAAAAAATGTATGCGATGTATTTGAATTGCAGGTACAGAGATTTGCAAGATCTTTCTAGAAAGTGTGGAAATTGCAAAACCATTACTAAGTTTTATAAAAAGCATTTGACTTCAAGCTTAAAAAAGTTTCTAAAAGGTGTAAAATATTTTACTGATGTACAGCCAAGATTTAAATAATACATTTAAAATGCATTATTAAACTGAAATTCACGGCACCCTTAAAATGAATGCGACGTTTAAAATTCAAGCGGATAACCGTTAAAAGAGGTTATAAAAACTAAGTCGGTCTCCTCTCCCTGGTTTGGTTACTGGTTCTTTGGTCCATTGTTACCATTAAACGCTTGGTCCTTTGTTACCATTCAAAATGCACTGTTAAACGCTTCAAATGCAACGTTTAAAATTCAGCAGATAGCCGTTAAGGGAGAAGCTATAAAATACACGACATGCTTGAAATGCAACATTGAAAATACGCTCGATCTCTTGTCCCTGTTCGTGGTTCCGTTATTGGTTCGTTGGTGCTATTATATGTAGTTATAGTTTAGCCTATATTTTTAGATTTAGTGGGTGAGAAGAAACCGTTAGGGTTTTTGAAAATGGCTGTTGAATTCCATGTTTCGTTGGTGGCCTTTTCTGGTCAACCGATGATAGGAGCTTTCAAGGACGCCTTCCTGAGGTCCCACAGCTTTGGTTTTGTGACTTTTGCAGACGAAGAATCCATGAAAAATAATATTGAAGACATGAATGGGAGAGATTTGGATGGGAAAAACATCACTAAGGCCACAACAAGTAGAGGTGTATGCGGCGGCAGCTTCCGCAGTGGTGGAGGAGGCGGCTACAGTGGCGGTGGCTATGATAGCCGTCATAGCACTGGCTATGGAGACGGCCGTGAGCGATCTATGGAGGCCGTCGCAGCAGTGGTGGCTACGGTGGTAGGCTATGGTGGTGGAGGGTCCAGGTAGCTTCTCTTGCGATGGTAGGTGGAGAAGTTAAATCTTGGTAGTGTATAGGAGGGATCTGGTTCTGGTTCAAATCTGTGGCATTTCCTTTGTTAGTAGTATTAGGTGAACTTTAACTTAGTATCTGGTTCAACATAAACTTTTAACTTAGTTAACTTTTTCATTATATTTTTAAATGAATAATTGTATTTTATTATGTGAAATCTAAAAGTAGGTATATATATTTGATTGGTTATTTGTGTTATTATTTTTTATTGTGATTTATTGTGTATGCATTTTCCATATATAATATTGTTTGTATATTTTATTTTTATGAAAAGAGCTATGGAGGCTATGGCAGTGGAGGGTCCCGGAAGCTTCTCGGAAGCTTCTCTTGTGATGGTAGGTGGAGAAGTTAAATCTTGGTAGTGTATAGGAGGGATCTGGTTCTGGTTCAAATCTATGGCATTTCCTTTGTTAGTAGTATTAGGTGTAGTTGTAGTTTAGTTTATATTTTTAGATTTATTCGGTGAGAAGAAATAGCTAGGGTTTTTTAAAAGCGGCTTCTTCTGATGTTTCGTCGTTTTATTGGTGGCCTTTCCTGATCAACCGATGATAGGAACTGAAGGATGCCTTTCTGCCTTGCCACCAGATCATGGCTTATATGGACTCCAAGTTTTTGAGCGATTCTGTATCAATTAGAAATACCAGATTTGAACAGGAAAAACATTACTGTAAATCGTGCTCAAGTCAGAGGAAGTGGAGGTGGTGGCCGCGACCGCTTCCATAGCAGTGGAGGAGGTGGCTATAGTTGTGGTGGCGGCGGCTATGATAGCCATGTGGCTATGGAGGCGGTCGTAAGTGATCTCAACGCAGCAACGGTGGCTACCGCGGTGGCGGACCCCATATGGAGGTGGCAACTTCTCTGGTGATGGCAGAAGCTTGTTGTAAGGTAGAAGATTTAGATGCTTATCACTAATTTTTAAATTTATAGTTAAATTTTATTTATGATTTTGATGTATTTTTATGAATAATTATTTTAATAAAAATTCAATATTATTTTGAGGAGGTAAAAATCCCTCCTAAACCCCAATAATTGTGTTATTCAAATTTTATTTTAAAAAATATCATCATGAAAGTTTAAAATGAATTTGTTCTATTATATATTTCAATAATGAATATACTTAACTTTTTCATTATATTTTTAAATGAATATGAGCAACCAGGATTGTATTCATATTAATTAGAGTAAAACTTCAGATACATACTTAGAAATGTATATGTTTTAAATATGAAATAATTTTTATTTATTTGACTTATATGATATATAATGTTCAGTATTGTATTCATATTAATTAGAGTAAAACTTCAAATACATACTAATGTATATGTTTTTAATACGAAATAATTTTTATTTATTTGACTTATATGATATATAATTGTATTTTATTCTATGCAATCTAAAAGTAAGTATATATATTTGATTGGCTATTTGTGTTGTTTGTATATTATTTTTTGTTGTGATTTTATGTGTATGCTTTTTCTATTATATATGGTATGAAATTGTTTGTATATTCTATTGTTTTACTTGTTTCTATATTTAGTTAAAGATTAATTGTTTTACTTGTTTCTATATTTAGTTAAAGATTAATTGTTTGTATATTTTATTATTTGAAATTATTTTACTTATGTGTATATGATATGAATTTGAGTGTATTTTATTGCTTTTTGATTGGCTATTTTTATTTGTGGATTATTTTTACTTGTGAAATGCATATGTTTTAAATATGAAATACTTTTTATTTATTTGACTTATACGTATATGATATATAATTGTATTTTATTTTATACAATCTAAAAGTAAGTATATATATTTTATTGGCTATTTGTGTTGTTTATATAATATTTTTTTGTTGTGATTTTATGTGTATACATTTTCTATTATATATGGTATAAGATTGTTTCTATATTCTATTGTTTGGAATTATTTGATTAATTTTTTTACTTGTTTGTATATTTAGTTAAAGATTAATTGGTTGTAGACAGAGGTGATAAAATTGCTTGGGCTACGATGCTAGTTTGTGTAAGGGATGGCAGTGATAGACAGATTTGGGAGAGACTTGGGGAGGAATTGTGTCTTTGTGTTGTTCGTCAAGCAAATATGGAAGATCGAATGATCAGGTGGTTGGAGAGTTCATGAAAATATACGGTCAAATCGGCCTATAATTGCTTAAATATGGAGGAGGGGTCGCATTTCCCATTCAAGTTGCTCTAGCTTAAGCATCTTTCCTCGGGTTAAATATATTTTTTTGGTTGGTCGTTCAAAACCAAAGTTTAACTATAGAAAATATTCTCAAAAGGGGTTGGCATATGGTCAATCAATGTTATCTTTATGAATGTGATTGAGAGTTGACCTCTCATCTGTTGCTCAATTGTTGTATTTTTAAGGAGATAATTGTTTCTATTCTCAGATGTTTGGGTGTGGAGTGGGTCTTCCTGAAAACAGTTTATGATTGTATCCTTCAGTGGTCTCCACCCTTTCATTCCCCTCGCCTTAGGTGTTTTGGGCGGTACTTGCTCCCCAACGTGATGTGGGAATTTTGGAAAGCAATAAATGCAAATATCTTTAGGGAGAATATGGTGGCTACGATCTTATTGAGTAATCAAATTATTGGTAAAATTGTGGAGAATGTGGAAAGCACCACGGTATCTATGGACTTGCCAGAAGCATCGAAGCAGTGCAAAATTAGGTTGGAAAATTTTTTAGGCTTTGGAAATACAAATCGACCACCGTCGGTGCCTAACATAAGAAATTCTATTAAATGGTGTGCCCCTCTGTCGGGTGGGTGAAATTAAATTTTTATGGGGCAACAAAGGGAAGAACGAGGAAGGCAGGCTTGAGTGGCATTATCCGGGACCATTATGGAAATATTTTGCTGGCGTATGCTGGTTCTTTGGGTGTGAATTCTTCGTATGTGGCAGAGGTGAGGGCGACTTACCTTGGGATTGCCTTGCTTAACGAATTTAATTTTAAGAAAGTTGTTATTAAGGACGATTCCCGTAAGATTATTAATATGCTTATTAGCGCGTGCCATGTTAATTGGAATGTCGTCAATCTAATTGATGAAGGAGTAAAGTTGTATCAGGAGTTGGAAGATGTTCAAATTTATCATATGCTTAGGGAGGGAAATGTTGCTGCTGACGTGATGATGAATATTGGAGTGAATATTCATGGATATAGTGTATGGCAAAGGGATTTTCCATAGGACATCATCAACTGTGTGCATTTTGATGTTGGTTAATTGGTCTTGGGTGGTGGTAGTTCACTTGGTTAGAAGATTTGGTGCAAATTTTAAAGAGGTGGGACAACTATATCTCTTTACCAGTTATGTGGCTTGTCTTTTCCTTACTTGTATTCATGTATGGGAATGATATTTTAAATACCAAGTTTATTCATTTATGAAGGTATTTTTAAATACCCAATCAATTTATTAATCAATGGTCATTAATGAAGGTATTTTTAAATACCCCATTTAATTCATTAATGAAGGTATTTTAAATACCCCATTTAATTCATTAATGAAGGTATTTTTAAATACCCCATTTAATTCATTAATGAAGGTATTTTAAAATACCCAATCAATTTATTAATTATTGGTCCTTAATGAAGGTATTTTTAATACCCCATTTAATTCATTAATAAAGGTCATTAATGAAGGTATTTTTAAATACCCAATTAATTTCAAAAAATAGGAGCAAGAATTATTTTGAATATGAGAAGTGGGAATTATTTTGAAAATGAGGAGCGGGAATTATTTTGAAAATGGGGAGCGGGAATCAAGAATATGTTTTTGCCTTGGTTCGTCTACCTACCTTGGGAAGTGGTTATCTTCTGGGGACCATTGGTATGCAGCTCAAATGTCCAATGGGATTATATCAAAATTAGATGCTATGTTGTAGAACTACCTCGGATCTCTCACATGTCTTCTCAGATCTCCCGACCCTTTGCATCCTGTGGTTTGTGGTGTTAGTTTATGTAGTTACTATTTTGTTTTGGTTAGTGTTGTAGTACAGTTTCTATACTCTTCTATTTAAGTACTGAAGTGAACTATTTTGGTTTGTTGTATTATTTCAATTGTAAAATGTTTTGGGGCCCTTTCAAATCCCTCTTCCCTTAATTTTACCAAAAAAAAAAGATTAATTTTTTGGATATTTTATTGTTTGAAATTATTTTACTTATGTGTATATGATATGAATTTGTGTGTGTATTCTATTGCTTTTTGATTGGCTATTTTTATTTGTGGATTATTTTTACTTGTGATTTTGTATGTATATATATTCTATTATATGTGTCATGAGATTGTTTATATATTTATTTACATGTATGTATTCTATTATATTTTATTATAGTTATGATCAAATTATTTGTATGTTATGTAATTTGAAATTATTTGGCTTATTGTTTTACTTGTATGTAAGCAATAAAAATTATATATTTATTTTGTTATAGGTTTTATAAAATTATGTGTGTATTCTTGTAGAAACCAAAAAAACACCAATCCAATTATGCGGCTACAAGCACTAATCGCTTTGACACACACGGCCCCCAGGGCAGCCCTCAGAGGTTAAAAAGTGGTCCTAACCACTCATATTGCATGTTTGGAATGTCAAAGAGCAATTTGGCACCTTCAGGAACTTTGCTCTGAATCCGTCCCACCCCGAGACGAATTCATAATGGAATCCGTTCCACCCCAAGATGAATTCAAATTCATTTCTAGGTAGGATGAATTCCTTGTCCAACGGTCAAAAAGAGCAATCATGAAAAATGCTCTAAATTCGTCCCTTCCCGGGATGAATTCAGAATGGAATCCGTTCCACCCTGGGAAGAATTCCAATTCATTTTTTGGTGGGATGAATTCTGTGTTCAACGGTAAAAAAGAGCAATCATGACAAATGGTTTTTGAAGACAATCAATTATTGCTCCCTGCCTCACATGAGCGCATAAGTGGGCAAAGTGGACATTAGAAAATTGAAAGTGGACATTAGAAAATTGTCATAATGGCAGACATGGAGACCCAAGTCAAGGAGGAATCTCCTCCACTCATGAAAAAGCATGGCCTCCAAGTGGCACCCTTGCATACCCATCCAAAGAGACCCCTTGGGTATATAAATTGGTGAGCTTCCTCACCCAAATGGAGGATAGGTTGGGAGCATTTGGAGCAACGAAGTGCTGCCAATTTATCACCATGCATTTACCTTTGATTCACCTCTTCCACATCCTTGATCTCTTTTGCAAGGGAGGTCATTGGGTGGTTATTGGAAGTGTGAATCCGGATCCGACGCTTGACCGCATTTATCCACCCATTCACTAACAACACTAAATAATTTTTTTTGGGCCAATTCCAAGTGGATTAGTGCTGAAATAGAGACCCAAATGATAGACGCTTTGCCCATAGGCGCGCCCCGCATTGCTGTAGGTCTATTCGGCTCACCCCAAGACGAATTCGGATCTATGGCATATTTGCATACTATTATTTTTGCATTTGCTTTCATGCTGATAAAATAGGTTATGTTTCAAGTTTCATCTCATTTGAAGCATTTTTGACCATTTTGTTATCGTTTTCCACTTTCACTAACCTACAGGTGGTACCATCCAAATTGGGGTGATAGGGGAAAAATTGGAGGAATCTGACCTTCTGGGTCTTCCCAAAATGCTCCCATTTACCTAAAACCTAACCTTGTAGGTCACCTGGAGTCCCTCATATAGGAAATTTTGAGTAGTACCATTAACCGTTTACTTGAAGGTTTATCTGGCTCAGCCTGGGATGAATTGCAGGATTATCTGGCTCACCTTGGGATGAATTGCAGGTTCATATGGATCACCCTGGGATGAATTGTAGGTTTATATGGCTCACCCTGGGATGAATTGCAGGTTCATCTGGCTCACCCTAGGATGAATTGTAGGTTCATCTGGCTCACCCTGGGATGAATTGCAGGTTCATCTAGCTCACCTCGGGATGAAAAAAAATTCATGGTGAATTTCTTGACTGTTCCAATGACAGTGGCCCTCTGGTAATGTTCTCTAATTTTTGTCAAATTTGTAGGTCATTTGGAGTCAGTTTGTTTATCAATTTAGTTAATATTATGCATGCATCTTACATTGGTTTTTGGGGATCAAACACTTTATCATTTGATAGGTGCTACTAAATGATTTGTTGTTTCTTTGAATTCAGGAGTAGCAAGGATCGAATATTCATCAACACAAGCGATGGCAACACTTTGGCCCGCCCATTTTACATGTGGGCACGCGGAAGGAGGATCACTAGTCACTATTGTGACCAAAACTATGTTAACGCTCCTAGCCCCTGAAAAGGGAAGAGACGTTTGTAACCGATGTTAAAGAGAGTATAAATAAAAAGGGCTGTGCTTTCTACACTTCCTTTTATCTTGTTTAATTTGTTCTCTTTCTTTCATTTGCATTGCGTAAGATTTAGTGTTTCCTTCACATCTTTCAGAATCTGATCATGTTTTCAGTGGTGATCACGGTGGGACTAGAAAAATCTTATGGTGGGACTAGATTAATCTATTTTTGAGTAACTACATGATTACACTATCCATCCTTCACCCCCTCTAGTTGTCAGGACTAGAAGTACAAATTTAGAGCACAAGGTCTCCCCAGGCACTCCCTGGTGCACCCCAAACTATCGTGTGATCCAGGTGTAGGGAAAGTATTCTTGCTCTATCCCATGCTACCCAATGAGCCACCTCCCCCTTCGAACTTGCAGGAGCCACTCCTCAGCCTCAGGCCATGTGGGACAATCTCGGTATGGCCTCCACACCACATCCCCTAGCATAAGTCATGCAAACATCTTGATGTAGTGCTCTACATCACCAGCAAAATGTTGACTATGCCCCCGCTCCTTTGACTGGTACCATAAGGCCGCATATCCAATATCTTTGTCCACCATGTCAGCCCGTGTCGTCCAAGGTAGCCCTAACGACCGATCCACCTCTATATGCTGCCACCCCCAACTCTGCAATAAATAACTGCAACTAATCCCCTTTCACCTCTGACAATGGGCCTCATACAGTTCCTCATATAACTATGCCAAAAGTGTTTGACCCCACCTCATAATCAGGGGCTCCTCCACAGGGTAGTCCACCAATCGATACACCACCTCTAGGAGGTTCCATGGGAACCTTGCACCCAAAGAATTTGATAGTAGAATTCTAGACACGAGGCTCATAAGTAGTGCATGCCTTGCTCCCAACACCCCCCTCTCATACCACCATTGTACCAAGATGCCTCCAATCTAACAATCCTCCTCAGCCTTCTCCACGGGACTCTCCCCATCCAAGTCCCCCACATGCCCAAAGTAGCGGTCAGTACAGCTATCCTCTGGTCTCGCATCGTCGTCCTGATGGGGATCCCATTTATAGGAATCCACATAATTTGATAGACATCCTCTAAGGTCACGATCATCTCTCTTGTTGGGAGATGGAATTTGTTAGTCTACACATTCCACAAACTGATCAAGGCCATCAGGTAGGTCTGATCCCCAACCATTGGCTCCAACCGCATCACGTGCTTTAACCCAAGGGCATCAAGCCATGCCCAGTCCTCTACTGTCAACATCGCTTAGGTGTCAGCAAACATAGTTGGCACTCGGTACCGGCTCTTCACAACCCGCACATCACAAATAACACACACACATTAAAAACATGTCAAAAAACAAAATGTACAGCAATTAAAAAAAAAAAACAAAGACAGTTAAAAAAAACAAGTTTGTCAGTACATACAGTTCTTAACTTAACACTGACAGAAAAAAACAAAAACATAACAAAACAATTAAAAAAAAAGTTTGTCAGTACATACAATTCTTAACTTAACACTGACAGACACAAACAACAAACATTAAAAAAAACAATGAAAAAAAACAAGTTTGTCAGTACATACAGTTCTTAACTTAACACTGACAGACACAAACAAAAACATACCAAAACAATTAAAAAACAAGTTTGTCAGTACATACAGTTCTTAACTTAACATTGACAGACAAAAACAAAAACATAAAAAAATATTCCATTCATCTTAATCTAGGGTTTCATTTAACTCGAAAAACAAAAACCAAAATACTGCAATGGTTACTGACGGTTTACCTAAGTTAACCAGTTAAAAACAAAAACCAAAAATTTTCATCTAGGGTTTCATTTAACTCAACAAAAAAAAAACAATTTTTGACATGGTCTACCTATGGTTTTAACCTAAGTTAACTAGTTAAAAAACACAAAAAAATCATTCTCATTTAGGGTTAACCTAGGGTTTTGAATGCACTACATTCTAGGGTTTCAGTAGTCTAGGGTTTCCATTTTCACCTAGGGTTTTTCAGTTATTTTGTCCGAGGATTTTAGTTTCACTTCAGTTTTCAGGTTAACTTCAGGATGCAGTTTAACTTCGGTTAATTTGTTACAATTTTAGTGGTTTTGTTAACTTGAAGTTTATTTTGTCAAATCCAAAGCAAAGCAGAAAATAAATCATTCATTTCCATTTTGTAATTTAGGGTTTCGATCTTAAGTTTAAAAACAAAAGAAAACAAAAAAAATCGCACAATAAAACAAAACAAACAATAACAAAAAGTACACTTATTGGTCTCGCTTCGGCTCCACTGCTCGATGAACCGGTTCGTGCACTCATGCTTTATGAAAGAAATTTGGCAGTGCTTCGCTTCACAAAATCTCTCTCCTCCTCCTCAGAGCTCCGAACACCAAAAAAATCGAATGCAAATGAGCCCAAATCCTAGTTTTTGCCTTTAAATAGACCTTTTTGGCCTGAATTCGTTCCTTCCTGGGACATGCACTCTAGTTAGCACTCATACCACCTTAGGACAAATTCTAAATAGGAATTCATCCCACCCTGGGATGAATTCAGAGCAAGAAAATCAAAAAACACCAAAAATAGCAAGAAATACTCCAAAAACATGCAATAAAGCTGCCGAAGGAGAGTGCCTCTACACTTGACATTCTTGGCATGCAAAACCAATGTCGGGGTCCCAAATTGTCGATATCCTACTCCCCAAGAAGGCTTCCATAGCCGGACCGCTCCTCGGGAGGACGAATTTTTGCCAATTTCACCCCCAAAACGCGTCACAAAAAGGTCAAAAACCAACCAAAAATAGCAATAAAAGTGCCAAACGAAGGCGCCTCCGCGCCTGATATTCTTGACATACAAAACTAACGTCGGGGTCATAAATTGTCACTATCCTACTCCCCAAGAAGGCTACCATAGCCGGACCACTCCATGGGAAGACAAATTTTTGCCAATTTCATCCCTAAACGACGTCGCCAAAAGGGTTCCCACCCACCAAAAATAGGTCCAAATGTTGGAAAAATGTTTAAGCATTCAACTAAAAACATCTGAAGGCACCCTCACCTAAGTCATCTATGGTCAACCACCTCGTCGTTTTTCTCATGGCAATCATTCCCTCATCGATTCGTCGCTTGAGGGGGTAGTCACACTTAGTCACCAATCAACAAATACACATCCAACCATGTAAATGACATGCATTCAAAGAATCATTACCAAAGACAATCACGCCCTTGCTTAGGGTAGCAAACAAGTAATAATCAGAAGCTAATTAAACACTTGGCATTCCTAAAGCATGAACACAAGGTTCCCCTACGGACAAAAGGTTGTGCCCTTTGCCTATTCATGACTGATCAATGTCCAAACTCAAGTCACACCACATCAAAATAGGTTAATACTTGAAATCAAATTCCTTAGCTCGTCAGAAGCAAGGATTCAAGAATGCATGCCCTTTCCATGATTGGGGCATCAAGAGCTGGTTAGGTTACTAAGAAATCCTAATCATTAGTGCTTTGGTTATCTATTTTTTTTT
Organism: Wollemia nobilis; assembly: GCA_028583015.1. Classification (NCBI taxonomy): domain Eukaryota; kingdom Viridiplantae; phylum Streptophyta; class Pinopsida; order Araucariales; family Araucariaceae; genus Wollemia; species Wollemia nobilis. The sequence continues at coordinate 2,240,060 of JAQPPZ010003507.1, read as the reverse complement.
TTCTCAGCACTGTGTCACCCGCAACACTTTCCAAAAATAGGCATCTGTAGACATCAAAATAGCACAAATCTAATAATGCGGCTACAAGCACTAATCACTTTGACACACACAGCCCCCAGGGCAGCCCTCAAAGGTTAAACAGTGGTCCTAACCACTCATATTGCAAGTTTGAAAGGTCAAAGAGCAATTTGGCACCTTCAGGCACTCTGATCTAAATCTGTCCCACCCTAGGATGAATTCATAATGGAATTCATTCCACCCCAGTGTGAATTCCAATTAATTTTTGGGTAGGACGAATTCCTTGTTCAACGGTCAAAAAGAGCAATCATGACAAATGCTTCGAATCCATCCCTCCCCGGGATGAATTCAGAATGGAATCCATTCCACCCAGGGATGAATTCCAATTCATTTCTGGTTAGGACGAATTTTGTGTTCAACGGTCAAAAAGAGCAATCATGACAAATGGTAGTCGAAGACAGTCAATTATTGCTCCCTGCCTCGCATGCGTGCATAAGTGGGCAAAGTGGACATTAGAAAATTGAAAGTGGACATTAGACAATTGTAAGTGGACATTAGAAAATTGTCATAATGGCAGACATGGAGACCCAGGTCAAGGAGAAATCTCCTCCACTCATGAAAAAGCATGGCCTCCAAGTGGCACCCTTGCATACCCATCCAAAGAGACCCCTTGGGTCTATAAATTGGTGAGCTTCCTCACCCAAAAGAAGGACAGGTTAGGAGCATTTGGAGCAATGAAGTGCTACCAATTTATCACCATGCATTTACCTTTGATTCACCTCTTCCACATCCTTGATCTCTTTTGCAAGGGAGGTCATTGGGTGGTTATTGGAAGTGTGAATCCGGATCCGACGCTTGACTGCATTGATCCACCCATTCATCGAAAACACTAAATAACAATTTTTGGGCCAATTCCAAGTGGATTGGTGCTGAAACAGAGACCCAAAAGGCGGGCGCTTTGCCCACGGGTGCGCCCCACATTGTTGTAGGTCTATTCGGCTCACCCCGATATGAATTCATATCTGTGGCATATTTGCATACTATTATTTTTGCATTTTCTTTCATGCTGATAAAATAGGTTATGTTTCAAGTTTCATCTCATTTGAAGCATTTTTGACCATTTTGTTATCGTTTTCCGCTTTCACTAACCTACATGTGGTACCATCAAAATCGAGGTGATAGGGGAAAAATTGGAGGAATCCGACATTCTGGGTCTTCCCAAAATGCCCCCATTTGCCTAAACCCTAACCTTGTAGGTCACCTGGAGTCCCTCAGATAGGACATTTTGAGTAGTACCATTAATCATTTACTTGTAGGTTTATCTGGCTCACCCTGGGACGAATTGCAGGTTTATTTGGCTCACCCTGGGACAAATTGTAGGTTCATCTGGCTCACCATGGGATGAATTGTAGGTTTATCTGGCTCACCCTAGGATGAATTGTAGGTTCATCTGGATCACCCTGGGACAAATTGCAAGTTCATCTGGCTCACCCTGGGACGAATTACAAGTTCATCTGGCTCACCCCGGGATGAACAAAATTCATGGCAAATTTCCTGACCATTCCAATGGTAGTGGCCCTCTGGTAATGTTCTCTGATTTTTGTCAAATTTGCAGGTCATTTGGAGTCAGTTTGTTTATCGATTTAGTTAATCTTATGCATGCATCTTACATTGGTTTTTGGGGATCAAACGCTTTATCATTTGACAGGTGCTACTAAATGATTTAGTTTCTTTGAACATAGGAGGAGCAAAAAGGATCGAAGATTCATCAACACAAGTGGCGGAAACACTTTGGCCCACCCATTTTACATGTGGGCACGCGGAAGGAGGATCACTAGTCACTATTGTGACCAAAACTATGTTAACGCTCCTAGCCCCTGAAAATGGAGGAGACATTTGTAACCGATGTTAAAGAGAGTATAAATAAAAAAGGTTTGTGCTTTCTACACTTCCTTTTATCTCATTTAATTCATTCTCTTTCTTTCATTTGCATTGCGTAAGCTTTAGTTTTTCCTTTACATATTCCGAAATCTAATCGTGTTTTCAATTCTATTGTTTAAATTGTTTTACTTATTTTTATATGATATAAAATTGTATGTGTATTTACCATGTTGCATATATAACTATATTCTATTTATATGTAGTTTAAAATTTTATGTATATATATTGTATTGCTCGTTGACTGACTATTTATCATGTTTATTTATTAATTTTACATTTGATTTTATGTGTATGTATATTCTACTGCATGTGGTATGAGATTGTTAGTTTATTTCTTTGCTTATAAATATTTTATTTTATTTTGCTATAGTTATGATTAATTATTTGTATATTCTATTGTTTGATATTATTTTACTTATGTGTGCATGATATAAAATTATGTGTATTTACCATGTTTTTATGTATAGAACTATATTTTATTTTATGTTATCTATGTATATATAATTACTTTGTTGATTGGATACTTTTTTTGTTTACGAATTATTTTTGCTTGTGAATTTGTGTGTATACCTTATCATTTACTTTGTTGATTGATATTATTTATCCTAAACATATAGCTAAAAAATTTCTAACCACTTCTTTATCATTTTGTACTTTCTTATTGTATATTTTGAATAGAGGTATGATGTCAGTCAAGAGAATAACATACTCTCCTCTAGTCTAGGTAGATTCAGTTGCTAATAACTCATCCATTTTTATTTATTTTGTAGATTAGAAAAAGCACCACCAAAAATCAATGGATGATGCTTTCATAGGACAATAGGAATTTTTCAATTGAGGCAAAGAACTAAGTTTAAAGTTCCAATCATTTGTTTTTAAAAATTTGCATCCTAGGTTTATATGTTGTTTAACATCAAATCTTGTTTTAGTATTTTCTATTTTTATCCATTTAAGGTAAAGAGATAATGAGGAACTAATTAGCATTAATTTTATTAGGGAGTCAACTTTAATCTTGTATATCAGTTTAAAAAATTATATATGGTCACATTAGGGCTTTATTAATTGAATTGTGCTCTAAAACCCTTCCTTTAAAAAGACAATTTTATTTTCATTTATCGTCAAAAATTAAAACGATTTTATTTATTAGAATATGTTTTCCATATTGCTTGATTCATTTATATCTAAGTAGGAGTATATTAAGGTTAAGCTTGTCAAAATAAAATATTATGAGAAATGTCAAGGTTCTCTAACACAATCCACCAAACCCTAGACTTGGGCTCAAAAGACTACCCCTATCCTCAAGGAAATAAAATAGGAAGACACAATGGATCTTGTAAGAGGTCCTTCATAATTATGTCCTCATCCTTCTCATATTTTTGTGAATCTAACATGAACACTATCATGGGTCCCATTACTTTTATTTACCAAGATGAACCTTAATCAAAACTAAAATTTATTTAAAGCTTAAATTAAACCATTATTATTTTTATTAATTAGGTCACATTAAATATAGATAAGAACATAACCAATTTCTAGTCCTACAAAGGATATTTACAAGCTTTTGACTAATTATCGTATGAGTTAGTAGACTTCATAAGGAGGATCCTTAGATACATAGGTTGAATTAGGTATACCAATGGAATGAGATATAAGGTTGGTAAAACATCTTCTCTTTTATTCTTTAATCATCTATATAAATTATCAAAACTTAAATAATACTTATTCCTTATACTAAACCTATAGCTAAGAAATGATACCTAATCTATAACTTGTTTCACTTGTTGACCATTAACCTTGAACCACGTATCAAGGTTCATAATGAGATACCTACCTTTGAGAAACCCACTTTTAATCAAGAAGATAATATTTCTTTACCTTGAGATTCTTTAATCCTTACCCAGGAGGAAGTTGGAAGGATGGTCTTAAAATATATAACTCATCCAGCTAATTTCTTACAAAATCATAGAAAACCATCAAGGCTTTCGTTAGATAAGGTCATAAAACCCTATATGCCTCTGTAGGAGATGATTCACAAAATCAATCCCCATATCTTAATTTAAATCCTTTACTATTAAATAATTTAGATCTGTCCTTTTGATCTATGAGTGCAAACATAATGTACCAACATATCATTTAATAAATTCAACATATTCTATTATTACCACACTAAGATATGTTAGGAGATAAAACCTATCACCCCCATTGGAGTATTACTTATACTTTCCTACCCTTAAAGAATTATTGTAGGTCAATACTAGTTACCCTATATATCAATAGGTAACACAAGTTACACTACTAATGAAAATATACCATCAAGTACCCTAGTCACTAATATTCATATCGATTTATTCCATAATTCTCATTCTAATCCCTCAAGAATAGGTATGGTGTTTGGAAAAAACTCAAACCTAACAATTTCTCATCCTTTATCTTCTAATCATTTTGTCTAAAGTACCCTAGGGTCATACCATACAATGCTAGCTATGACATCATATGCCAAGGTATACCAACCCCTTATATGAATCATGAATAGACACCCTCTATTTCTTAGTGTGTGCCTTTTATATTATCAAATTTAAAAAAATAAAACAATAAATGATCATTACCCAAGAGGTATCATATAGTCATAAGTACTCATGATCACTTGTGTAACCGAACCCTAGATCCCTCTATAGCTAGAAACCCTTTTTGTCCCAACCCCTAAATACCTGTTTTTTAAGTGTATAAAGGGAAGGATGATCCCGTAAACCACTTGATATTGATTAGAATAATTTGTAGTGATATTTCTTATGATGAAATATTACTGCTTAAAACAATCTATAAGAGCTAGTTAACATTAATTACATTAAAGGTAAAGAGAAAATAAAGAACTAGTTAGGATTAATTAATAATCCTTCTAAGACTTTGGATAGCATATCATCCATATTGTTGGATCATCCACTATATTTAATATTCACTCGATATCTTCCTCCCTAATATAGAATGACTCTCCATCCATTATGATGGTTATACTCTTTTCCACTTAGAATCATACCTTTCAACACATGCCTCAACTAGATCTAGGCAATTCCATGCTTGGACACCAAATTCATTGCCAAGACTAATGTCTAAAATTGATTAATACTCCAAGAATTCATTTTTAACACTAATTTGAACTTCCATAAAGCTTCATTTCTCATTTTTATAGGATAGGGCTCACCAAACATCTTCTAATGCAACTTTGGTGGAGGGTAAGGCTTATTATTCTTAGCATTATTATTTCCTTGCATTTAAATGAGCTTTCTTGTGAGGTTAAAGTTTGGATATAGATGGATTCTATGAGAGTGGTGATTGACAATGTGGTAATGGTGGCAGATAATAATACTAATATTTCTTTGGGTATGGAAGGGTTGGAAAATACAAAGGTAGTATCCATGGTGATCTTGGGAAAAATAAAAAAAGAAATATCAATCCAAGGAAGGTGGAGTTATTTGCTTGATGAAATGGATTGAATTACTCTATAGGGGTAGGTAAATTTATAGCTTTAGAAAACTTCAAAAAAGAAATTATTTTGACTTAGTGAATCATTTGATTTTAGAGGAAAAAATTTCTTAGTAACATTAAGTAAAATGCTTGATGGTTGAGAATTCAAAAAAAATGTTCTAATCAAACAAATCACTCAACATTAGATTTTCAAGTGGGGTAATTGTTCAAATATATTATATTATTTGTTACATGTTAATGTACCATCTTAGGTACATCCATAGATTAAGATAATGTCTTAGATTAGGGACTGAGTATTTAATTTATGTAATAGATCCTTAAAACATAGATTATAAAAACCTTCATCCATTAAGCCAATGATTTATGGAGCATAGTTCCCAAGATATCTTAAGCATTGTTGTAGTTTTACATGAAATATTTGAAATATGTTAACCCTAAGATATTATAACCTAAATATTAAAGGCCGCAAATTTTAGAGTATGAATATAAATGAATTGTGAAAGTAGAAAATTTGCACCAATAAAAGTAAAAATAGATATAATAAAAGCAATAAAACAAATCCTTGTATTGATATTGTCTTTTCAAATTGTTATAATAGTATCCCTCAAGGGGATATTTATATGAATGATACAAATATTACAAAATCAGAAGTATGTATCCCTTCTCTTCAATAAGTGATGTATGTTGGTGCAATGTCAATATCTCCTTCCCAGCATAGTGTTAGGGGAGCAGGTTTTTTGATAATGTCGCATCAAATCAGATGTGGATCTAGAACCTTTTGCTATCCTTGAGTCATGTTACCTACACACAAAGAAAACAAAAAGTGTATCAATATCATATGAGGGTCCCATTAGAGTTGGACCCTTATTGAATCTAAAAATACCAAAATAAAGGAAAAACATATGCATGCATGTAGAAACTAAATTATAAGCTAATGCAGAAACCAGAAAGATGTTGATCTAAGCTAAAATAAAAAAAATCTATAAAAACCAAGTGTCTAACCAAGACCATCTTAGGTCAAGAGGGTTTCACCTATGAACCATCTTAGGTTGAGATGGTCACTGTTGCAAGCCTGCACCTCTGTGTGACTAGGTTTGAGTGATGTTTGAGATGACTTAAATATTGATATTTGATATATTCTCATGGTGTGGAAGCAAGTTAGTAGATTTGAACCATCATAAAAATGAGGGAATTTTTCATACAAGGAAGAAAAATGCAGCTTCAAATATTGTATGGTAGTCCAACAACATAGTCTTGGCAGTGGGGAAAAATTGGTAGATTTAATTTGATAGCACTTTGTGGCTTGAAAACATGATATTGGGATCCATAAAAATGAGAAGGGAGCATCATTTTATAGGCCTCTTGTCTAGAGGCTTAATTTTGTAAGTTCCAATTAGGGGTAGTCTGCATGTAAAAGTAGAGGGGAAGTATGCATGAAAAAGTAGATGCATACCACTAAATTACTGTATGTGATTGATGGAATTACCTCATACAAGATGAGTTATGTTGATGTGAAATCATACACGATTATGAATGACTGTTTGACTACCCATTATTATTTTATATTTATTTTTTATGTGACCATATTGGATTGAGATGGTCACGACCTTGAGATCACATCAAATTAAGATGGTTAGGCTTCTCATAGGAAGAGTTGCCTATTGCTGGTAAAAACCACTAAATTACCCTTAAGGCTACCTAAGGTGGATTGTGCAAGTTAGAAAGAAGGCCTTTTTGGAGTTTTCTCAAGATAATGCATTTTAGGTGTCTACAAATGCTCCTTTTTGGGATGCTTTGTACATAAGCACAATGTAGAGAAAAAATAGATGATCTAAAATAGTTGAATTGATAATGAATGATGTTAATTGAACAAGTCAACATGAGATGCTTTGATCATGGAAAGGATGAACATCATTGAATTATTTCTTCCCACACATTGATGGATTTGATTTGATATTGGTAACCTTTTGGACATAGGTAGATGTTGTTAGTCTACAAGCTTTAGAATTTAGGCATACTAAGTGTTTATTTGATTGAAATTTTTGCTTTTGCCCCAATAAGGAGGTATTTTTACTGTTAGCCCAACAAGGAGGGTGCATGATAGTTTTTAACAATGATTTTTTGAACAACACAATTTATCCTAGGATAACCTTATGAAAAGGGGTTTTCATGGCCTCTCTAAATGTGTTTTCTGTAATAAGGAGGAGGAGAGTATTGATAATATCTTAGGACATTGCTCAATTGTCTGGAATCTATGGCAATGGATTCTTAATATGTTTGGAAAATGCATGGGAATGAATAAAAAATTGAATATTGGTTAAAGTAATGGTAGATCACTTCTAAAAGTGAGGCTTTCAAATAATATGGGATATTTCAAAATATAAAACACTTTAGACTATATGGCTAGAAAGTAATAGAAGAATTTTAAAGGAAAGAAAAACAATTTAGAGGTAATTAAAAGGAAGATATGTTTACCCATAGAGGAGTCTAAACCAACCCTATCAACTCACCCTATCCCTAATTTGGAAGTAGAGATTCTTGATATATGGAGTCAAGTCATTAAATGGAATTCTGATATTGGGTACCAGAGAAGTAAAAATAAGGTAAAAAATATAAATTAGAAACCACCAGATGTGGAGTGGGTTAACGAATTTTGATGGAGCATCTAAAGGAAACCCAGAACCAGTAAGAGGAGGAGGAATACTTAGAAATAATAGAGGAGGGATTTTATCTCATTAGGATTTCAACTATGGATTTAAGATAAATAATGAAGCTAAGCTTGGGTAGCTTTAGAAGGGTTAAAAATATGTAAAAAAATAAAATGGAATAGAGTTTGGATGGAAGGTGATTCTCTCATAGTAATAAATGCAATTTGCAAAGGCTCCATGGAACATACAAGAGTTAATTGTGGAAACTCAAGATCTTGCTAAAGAGTTTGAAGAAATTAGGTTTACACATATATTAAGTGAAGCAAACAAATGTGCAGATAAGTTAGCCAATATATGGGTTTTGGTTGAGGATCATGAAGTTAACATCTCCTTTCCATGGTTAGAGGAAGTAGAAAGTTTTGTTAAAGCTGAAAAAATTGTTGATTGCCTAAATCAATTAATGATTAATATTTACTTTAATATTTTTCATTGGTAATATCTATTTTATTTTGTAACAATAATGTGTGTTCATTTATACTATTTAGTATAATTTTTGTTGTTGCACTTGTGTTTCAGGAAGGAAACTAGCAATCAAGATTTTGTAAAGTAGACTATGTTAGTGCAATGTTTTGGAAATATCACTCTACTAAGATGCAAGGCATATCTAGTAGAAGTAATTTGGAGTAATTGTATTCATACAAATATTTGAAATGATCCAAAAAATTAAAATCAAGAATTCAAACATTTTATGCAAAATGATGTAGGTTTCTAACTATAGCATCTCAATTGAGATGAGAAGTGTAACTATTTTTAAGCTCTCAAGTTATAAATAAGAGAGATGTAATTTTTTAAGGATGGGAGATCCGAGTACAACCCATTTTTATCAAGTAAAATAAATATATTAAATATATACAAGGTAATGTAATAAAATAATACAATAAACACTATATTTTTCATATGATGTAATAAATAAGTTTCCTTCAATATTCTTCCAATGAAATTTCTAGAGGTTTTCATCTTTAATGTGGCCTCATTCTATATCCTTTCATAATGCCATTGAATATTTTTGAAATGCAATGGAAATGCACCTTTTGAATTGTAACTAATTAGTTCCACATCATTTCGTATTAGAGCACTATGATTCTTCTCTATGGGATACTCCTATTTTATGTACCATGCTACCTAGTCTCTCTCTAGAAGAGATATATAAATGAGTTAAAAATATCTCTACTAAAATCCTATTGATCATATTTTCCATGCTAGAAGAAATGGAAATAGAATAAAAATTTACTTCTAAAGTTACAAAAAACATTTTTTTTTATGAAGTAACAACTAGATAAAAAAAAGGATCTGTGAGTGACAAGCCCATCATCTTACCATTATATAATACTAGTGTTATGGACAAATAAGTTGTATAAATATTTGATGGAGATAATGAATATCTCCTTGATAAAATCAAAGATGAAGTTGACATTGAAGAACTTTATGTTGCTACTACTACTATGGTGAAAATTTTATTAGCTCTTTAGACACTACCAACCCTAAATACACTAACCACTATTTTGGCCCTACATAGATTGGTTATTCCCATGTATTTATTATCATTGGATGCTCTATCACTCCTCTCTATCATACACGAGTGGTATTCCAACACATTTTTATACTATTGTCATAGTATTTTTCAAAATTTTATGTGGTCCCATTTTGCCACTCTCCACCACAACCAAGCTATCATTTTGGTTGTTCGACATTAGAAATTTACTAGATTTGCTCCACTCCACTAGCACAAAATAGGTGTCTCATACTCTTATGACCTATTTCCTACCATAATCCTCATAGAAATGTTTTGATGTTGTTATGATCTGTTGCTCCATTGTCCTACCATTCTATGTTTGCACTAGATTTTCCCATGTCTATTATTTGTTTCTCTTGTCCATCTATGTGCATTCTTGTTATAACTATGTTGTAATCTACCCTTGTTATTTTTTGTTGCATCTTACATAGCTATAACATTTATTTTTTTCTAATTTTTTAATCACATGGTCTGTTATCTTTAAAAATTTTAGTGCATCTACCCCTAGGATCACCAAATAAAAATACTCCCTCCCATGTCCTATCACCTCCTTGGTCACCTCTAGAAAATATTTTGTAATTTGATGGTCTTCACATAGCTTTATGTCTAACCATCAATAATTTTTTTGATGCTAGTTTGACTACTATTTTGCACCAACATAAAATCTACCCTACTTGTGTGAGCCATGGTTTTTCCTTTCATGTATTTTTTGCATATTTTTTCCCACCCCATATCGATGTCCACTTCTTCCCATGATCTGATCTATACCTCTATAGTCATAGCTTGGATTACCCTATCACTAGTCACACTTTTATCTATTTATTTTCTATGCATCTCCACAATAAACCCTAGCCATCAATTTTATTAGTAAAACTTAATATCCATTTTTCATAGCAAACTCTAGCCATTGTTTTCCATAGTAAACCATAGTAGTAATTTTCCATAGCAAACCCTAGTCATCAATTTCTATAGCAAACCCTACCCATCATTTTCTAAAATTGTGACCCTATAGTCTCACAATATTTTGACATTGAATCAATGATTTGGAATCTTTATTGAATATTTTGTCATGATTATAGTTGTTTCATGGCATCAAGTTGTGGATTCTTTACTCCTTATTCACATTATTTTACTTTTTGTTAGTGGATGGTGCTAGCACTATATTATAGTAATGTTATGGTTGATGATAATATAATATAAGATTTTACTCCAAACACAAATACCAAAATATTACTTATGTTATTATGTTAATTAAATCATCCATCATGCATTTTTATCACAAATTATTTTTCTATTAAATATATTCTTCAACTTCCTAGAAGTGTTATGTTTCCACAATTAGCTCCTTGACATCATTTTTTTAAGAGATAAATTCTCACTTGGCTTGTTGCCTTATAAAATTTGAATTTTACCAAGATGAGGATCAACACCATAATTGACTAAATTATTTGATATCCAATTTTATTCTCTATAAATATGCTCATATTTATAATAGTTTATGTCCAATAATAGATGATGAACATCAATAATAATATTATATTTTACCCAATCCCCACATTCATCTTTGTTGATACCAATAATGATAATTTATGAATTATCCTCAACTAAAGTATATTTTAATTTTTTTTCTATCGTGATTTTAATCTTTGTAAGAAATGTCCTACCTTGTTCATAGTTTTTAGTTGAAGTTCCATATGATTTTGAGTAGGTGAGAAAACTTTTATGTTCTTATTTTTAAAAACACCACCTCCACTGACTTTTTCAAAGTTCCCTTTAGAATCATCATTAAAATTAATTTTAATAAGCCCAAATTTAAGACATTTTTATTTTACCCTAGATTAAATAGATCATTTCCTTTAATTCTATTATCACATATGACTCTTTCATGTATGTTAAAATCTTACAACCAAATTGTTACCACCTATTTTTTTGCAATTGAGACTTTCCATAATGAGCACCATATTTGTAGACATTCTATAAGAGAGACAATAATATGGTTCCAAAATTGGGTATGAGTTTGAGATTTATTTTTCAAAATTCTATTATTCCTTTCAAACAATAAATTCCAACAAATATTGTAAGGCCAATCCTCCATATAATACATAATGCTTCAACTTTGAAATAATTAATCCAAAATTTCATAAAATATTTCAATGTTGATAGAAATACCTAATATTTTTCATATATTTAAAAAAGTAACCCAAATTGGTGTGACCAAAGAGACAATGAAGAAGTAAATAGTTCAATGTTTCTAAACCCTTCTCACATAAGGCACATATAAATATCCATGATATCCTATTCTTTGTAGACTCTCTCTTGTAAAACCCTTACTTTGAGCTGCTAATAAGTAAGAGATAAGAGGAAAGGAATTCAACCAAGCATAAAGCAAACAAATTGTATAATTTCCCTTGTTGAAGGATTATCTAATATGTTTCTTTATTAATTTCAAACTATCTAACATAAAAATTTATTAGAATTCATTTTCATGAGTATTATGATCATTCAATTTATTAAAATATTATTATATAGGTCATTAAAATACCATAGTTTGAGTAGGTCTAGTGAAGCTTACATGTCTTATACATGATATTTAAGTTTCAAAAAGAGTTAAGGTAAATATTATGTACTTAGATTAGTTGAATAATACTTTTAGACTATGTGGACCTTAAAATATTTTAAAATTAATTAACATAATACCATGATTATTATGTAATGATATTAAAATCATTTTTAATCCTTTATAATTTATTAAAATAATTATAAAGTTAATTGTTTTCTAATAAATATTCTCTATGTCTATCTATATATTAATTATTTATATATTACATTTCATATGAATTATTTTAAATTAATAATTAATTAAAAAATTTAAAATGAAATATTAATATTGATAAATATTTATATTTATATTTATTAATAATTAAAAATTTTCTAAGATACCCTAACAAGCAATCAAAAACATCAAGTGGTGGCATTAGTTCAACCGGTTAGATTCCTCAACATTTAAAGAGGAGACCAAGGTTCAAATTTTGCCAAATGATACATGGATAATATCCAACAAGTTTTTTTGTAATACATATATGGCCCATTCCAATCCCATATAACCAATTAAAAACAAAACAAAAAATCAACAACTAAACCATATTTAAACATTGCATTTACTTATTATAATACATAACTATTTATTATAAAAATCAAGTAATAATTTTTTTAAATTAAAAAATATTTATTATTTTTTTTTTAAATGGTAAAAATTTATTGAATCAACAAACTTTACAAGAACCAGAGAATCCCATAACAATAACCCTTACAAGGGCCAAAAGAAAGAAACCCCCAATACCACCGAGCATCCAACCAAAAGACATCCAATAAACAATAGCCTCAACCAGGCATATCCATAGCAAGCAAATTAACAAGATGTTGAGAATAGTATATATATATATATATTTAAATAAAGGGGTAAAAATTTATTGATAAAAAGTTGATTACAGAGTACAACTGAGCTTCCAACCAAGACTCAAATAAACAGCCAAATAGGATAAAACCACTAGACTAGAATGACACCCCGAAAAAGAGAACAAGAATAAACCATATTAAGTCTGTACATCCTTGTGGATCAAATCCATAGGCGTTGAGATTCCCCAGATGGGAGACTCTCCCAATTATTGATACTCCAAGGATCCAGCAGTTTAGAAGACCTTTTTGCCAAGTAATCCGCAACCACATTCCATTTCCTTGGAATGTGCACAAAGGATATAAATTCAAACTCTTCACTTATTCTAATAATCTGAACACTACAAATGCCAAATTCCAATTAACTTCCTCCACCATTTTACTATTTAAAATATTAACCACAATTTGAGAGTCAGACTCACAAATAATCCTATGCTAGCCAAGATAAAACCCGCTCCGCAAGAGCTTCCATAAAATTATTGGAGTGAACACCTTTATAAATGGAAAATAAGAAACTGACACCACCAGTAGAATCTCTCCCAACACCACCAATGCCAACATGTCCAGGATTACCCCTAGACGATCCATCAGTATTAATTTTTAAAACTCCTCCAGGGGGTGGCCTCCACCTACCATCTCTCCTAATTTTATTCCTAAGTTGAAGAACCCTACTAGGTCTAGAAGAGTTCACACCATCCCCAAAGAGAACAAGGGCTTGTTGTACCTTCTCCTCCCTAGAATCCAAAAGAGGGTCCACATCATATTTGCTATGGATGGTTTCCTGAACCATATACATGATCCTTTTCTGTTGCATAACTTATTATTATTAAACATGAACCATTCACCAATATGTAGAAATATCAAATCATTCATCCATAGTATATTATCCACAATAAAAATCCATAAATGAGAGAGAGATAGATAATACCCTTAAGGTAGGGCAACACCAATAATAATCCTTAAGGAAGGAATAACTCCACAAGATCTCCTAAGATGAGAGGCCACTTCGTGGGCACGACGATTACATAAGATTCTTCTTCAATGATATGAATACCTACAATGACAAATATCTCTTCTTTATATATCCATATTCTTATTCTACTTTGGAGAGCCTACTACTAATATTATATTATATTAAAATATAATAAAATATTATAATACAATCAACCTTGGGTTATGTGTGGCCCATGCCAACCCTTATACAATATAATAATATATCCCCAAATATCTATTCCTAGGTACCCTACCATGCCACCATCCTTACAAATGTTTCATCCTCGAAACATATGAAGAAACCTGATAGTATGATTTGCTAAGAAATGTTAGCAATTGGTACCAATCTCGCTCATTTGACTTCTCAACATTTGGCTCCATTATTTTAAATTCCTCTACAGATTGTTCTTTCATGTTCTCTTTGTTTGGTGTGTCCTTGTGCTCTTCTATCAAAGCTTCCTTGGACTTTGTTACTGTTATTTCCACTGAATCAGTTTCTACTACTTCTTCCATGGACTCTTTTGCTGCTATGACCTTCTTGGATTTTGTTTTAGGTTCTTCAATTTGTTTCTCTACAACCGCTTCTTGATTTTCCGTGGATCCCTGCTCCTTAAGCTGAGAAATATCTCGTAATGTTATCTTCTTTTTCCTGTACCATAACTTCATAAACTTCTTTTGCACATTAATGTTAACAGATACCCAAAGAATCTAACCAAGGATAACCAAGAACAATATCCTTATCATCCATCTCAATAGCATAGAAATCTAAATGTAAAACATATTTATCCATGGTGATCTTTAAATCTTCAAAAATATGAACATTCTCACCCTCTAGCTGTATGTCCTTGATTTTTGTTGCTTGAACTTGCAACTTCTTAGCCAAAGCAATATTAATAAAATTATATCTACTAACAGGGTCAATGGAAATAATAACTTGTTCCTTTTGAATGCTTCCATGAACCTGCATAATAGACTTTTTAGATTCAAACAAATTCCTTTGTCCATTTTCTAATTTATCTTCTACCAAAGGTATGGTTTCCTTTGTCTGCATATTGACATCTTGTTTATCTTCCCTGAACTTTTCCTCTTTCTTCTTGAGTAATTTGATTTCTTTTTCATAGTCTTCATTTTGTTTCTTGAAAACTTCCCATTCTCCTTTTATTGTATTTCACTCATTTTGAGTTTCCTGTAGTTTCTTTTCAAGGTCTTCGATGAAATTTATTATGCGATCTACATAATATGGGTCCCATTTAATCAAGAATGCATGCTCTATTTCATCCCAAGTGTATTCATTATTCCTTTCTTCACAAAACTTATTCAACCAAAACAAAGCTTTCCCTTGAAGACATATACCAAGCATGGATTTCCCCCATGAGGCATTACAATATCGAGATCTAAAATTTTTCCACCATTCTCGAGCATCAATATCATCTTCTCCAGAAAAACATTGGAATACCATTGTTCATTCCCTAATGTAACTAGGGTTTTTTGATAATAAATATCATGCCCTAATGCAAACTAGGGCTTTATGGAAAAAATATATCTTCCCACCAAGTTGAAGCTATAAATACCAAAGACAACTACATCTGCAATTTTTCTTCCAAACAAAATAAAGTGCAACTGATTTGCTTACCCGAACTAAACAAATTGTCTTTTGAAAAATTCGCGACTTGAAAATTTGTCACTTTCCTTGTTCCAGATGGCTGACTTCAAAAGGCTGTATCTCCCTCAATACTACTTAGATTCCTTCATATGACCACTCATTTTAAATCTCTTCAAATTCTGCACAATCTGATCCAAGAATCGCCTCAATCGGATTAGCTGTCGCAAAGATATGGCTTTTGAAAGATGAGACGTTTTTCCAGAAAAAATCTACAAAATTCGTCACTATCCTTGTTCTAGATACTAACTTCAAAAGGTCATATCTCAATTAATACTACTCAAATTCCATCATATGACCACTCATTTTAAATCTCTTCAAATTTTGCACAATCTGATCCAAGAATCGTTTGAATCGGATAAACTTGCGCAGAGATATGGCTCCTGAAAGATGAGATGTTTTTCCAAAAAAAATTGCCCTAATTCTAGGGTTTCACACAAAAATCCCCACTTTGCCAAAATAGTTGCTCTGATACCACTTGTTGCATAAATTATTATTATTAAACATGAACCATTCACCAATATGCAGAAATATCAAATCATTCATCCACAATATATTATCCACAATAACAATCTACAAATGAGAGAGAGATAGATAATACCCTTAAGGTAGGGCAACACCAATAATAATCCTTAAGGAAGCAATAACTCCACAAGATCTCCCAAGATGAGAGGCCACTTCGTGGGCACGACGATTACATAAGATTCTTCTTCAATGATATGAATACCTACAATGACAAATATCTCTCCTATATATATCCATATTCTTATTCTACTTTGGAGAGCCTACTACTAATATTATATTATATTAAAATATAATATAATATTATAATACAATCAACCTTGGGTTATGTGTGGCCCATGCCAACCCTTATACAATATAATAATATATCCCCAAATATCTATTCCTAGGTACCCTACCAGTTTCCATATCTGTTGAACAAGCATATAACTGCCCTGAAATATGCGCTGGGTTTGTTCGAGCCAAATTTTCCAGATGATGCAAGAAGGACCCAAATTCTAAGCCACCCGAAGGAAGGGGGCCTTGGCCGGAGGTCTGCCTAGACTACTCCAAAACTCCACCAAGGACAACACATGAAAACATGTATGGTTCCAGGCGCTCCACCAAAGGTTCCAAATGTCTCTGGCAAAGGAGCATTGGAAAAATATTTGAGAAGAGTCATCCTCATTCTTACTATAAAGTACACAAAAAGAGGGACCCTAAAATCCCCTCTTCCTCATTATCCCAAGTAAGGCATTTATTACGAGCTACCAACCAAAGAAAGAAGTTACATTTTGGCCAGGCAAATTTTTTCCACACCTTTTTCCACCAAGTGACAGGAAGACTCCCATACTTTTGCTTATCAAGAACCTAATAACCATAGGCTACCGAGTAGGTTCTCTTAGGATCAGGGTTCCAAGCCAGAATATATTTACCCCTCAATGAAGAATAAGGCCTCCCCATGAGAATAAGAGCAAACACCTCTATGTCCTTGGTCAGTCCCCTCTAGGGCCATTCTTGCGAATCTTTCCACCTGTACATCTCCATATTTCCAAAATACTGGATTTTTTTAAAGTCCTCCACACGATACCAGCCTGCTTCCAAGAAAAAAATGCTTAATAAACGTAACATAGGATATTGATTCAAGATAGGAGGGTGGCCATCCCAAGAATCCTCCCAAAAAAGAGCATTTGATCCCTTATTTGAAATCCAGAATAAACCCTGCTTTATTAAATTAGCTCCTCTTTTCAGAGTGTCCCAGATAACTGAACCTTTCCCAACCAAGCTGACTCTAGGGATTTGAGCCTCAAAATTACCTCTCAAGTATTTACAAGATAATATTTTAGCCCAAATATGATCTTGATAGGTACACCATATCCAACATATTTTTGTAGCCAAAGCCTACCCAAAAAGAGTTATTTGTCGCAACCCAAGGCCTCCTTATTGGACTGGCCTACATATAGAATCCCATGTAACCAAACTCCATTTAGATTGATCAAGTTTTCCAGACCATAAAAAATTGTCTTGACAAAGCATCCATGTCCTTGATGAAGTGAGAGGGAGCTATTTGTACAAAACATCTATAAATGGGTAAAGCTTGAACAACATATTTTAAAAGCAACACTCTACATACAGTGGATAGCCATATGAAATTCTAGTGATTCACCATCCTTCTAAACTTATCAAGCATAGACTACCAAGAAGATCTAGGTAAAGGGTGAGATGAAATTGGAATACCAAGATAAATGAAGGGGGGAGTCCCAATCTAGAATCTTAGAATGCGATCAATCCTAGCTTGAATAAGAGGGGGGTGTTGAAGAAGAAAATAGAAGACTTGTCCTCATTAATCAACTATCCAGAAGCACCAAGATATATGTCAAGAGACTGTCTAATATTGTCAGCTTCCTTGATAGTGGCAACTCCCAAAAAAGCAGTATCATCAACAAATTTAAGGTGGGAAAGAGTTGACAAACTACTATCCCACTTCCACCTCTGAATGAGATCCTGCATGACATGATACTTGAGCAATCTTCCCAACCTTTCCACCATAATGATAAACAAATAAGGAGATAAAGGATATCCTTGCCTCAATCCCCTTGAGGCCTCAAACAGCTCTGATGGCTCATTATTGACAAGAATAGAGAATGAGGAAGAAGAAACACAACTCATCACCCATATAATCCATTCCTCCTCAAATCCAAAAGCAGTAAGAACATTTTGAAGAAAGGACCATCTGACCTGCTCATAGGCTTTGGCTATGTCCAACTTAATGAACATAGTTTTCTCCTTATAAGTTTCCATTGAGCGAATAGCTTCTGTAGCAATAACAACCCCATCCAATATTTTTCGGCCAACAACAAACCCTCCTTGCTCCTCATACATGATTTTGCTTAACCATATCTTCAGCCTCTCAGCAATAATTTTTATGATGATCTTATACACAACATTGCAGAGAGCAATAGGCTTGAACATATCCAAGGAATTTGCTCCCTATTTTTTGGGTATAAGCACCACAAAGGTAGCATTTAGGGCCCTTAGCATCTGTTTGTTGTTTTGGGACTCATGGACCACCTCCAAAATATCAAATTTGATTAAATCCCAAAACTCCTAATAAATCTGGAATCCATCTGGGCCTGGGGATTTTCCTTTTTTCATCTTGAATACAACATTTTCCAACTCCTCAATGGAAATTGGACCCATCAAGTGCTCATTCATATCTCTAGAGACAATCATTGGAATACAGTTTAGAATAATCTTTTCATTCTAATCATATTATAGGGAGCTCTCCTTGAAGAGAGAGGAAAAATACCTCTTAGTCTCTTCTGAAATATCTTTGAAAGAAGAGAGCAGGGCACCCTGAGAATTCACAAGAGAGTAATCAGGTTACCATTACGATGAGCCTTAACTGATTTATAAAAGAAGGTTGTGTTCCTATCCCCTTCCTGAAGCCAATCTACTCGAGCTTTTTATTTCTAAAAAAATTCTTCCCTCATTTCCCATTCAATAAGGTCTTTCGTAGCCTTAGATTGCTCAACAAGAAGCTCCTTCGTGAATCCCTAATCTCTAATTTTCCTTGAAGCTTCTTCCATCCTCCTAAGATCCGCCAACTTAGCTAAGGAAAGGTTCCCAAAATTCAGTCTATTCCATATCTTCAATTTATGTTTTACAAATTGTAGTCACTTCATAAAGGAATACATAGTGGTTGCATGAGGAGGTTTGCCAGTGGTACACCAACCTTGCATGAAATCATGAAGCTTAGGATCACGAAGCCACATAAGTTGAAAATTAAAGGAGGAATTATTTTTTAGCCCTAACTCCAAAGTAGAGATTTTGATAGGCCAATGATCAGATCCCCTACCATCCAGAATCATAGAACTAGCACCTTTGTTATTACCCATCCAATAACTGGATATCAAAAACCTATCCAGTATCTCTGATATGGAAGCTTCCCCACACCTTCTATTGTGCCAAGTAAAGATCCCATTATCTGGATTGATTTCAACCAAGTTTAGGGCCTAGATATGAGCACTGAAGACAGAAGAAAAAGGCTCGAGACGGTCCACCCCACCATGTTTCTCCTCTAGACAAGTGATAGATTTGAAGTCTCCAGCCATAATCCATGGATACAAGGGAACCAAACTTCTCACAAAGCAAATGTGCTTCTACAAATTCACTTTACCATTATAATAAACATGAGCATACACATTTGTAAGTAGGATGATTTCACCAAATTCATTATCATGCCCGACCATTGAAATAGATCATCTGTTGGAAATCCAAGTAAGAGGGGATATCTTAACCGGATCCCATAAATAAGCGATGCCACCAACTTATCCACATTCACCAATGCACTGGCATTACCCCATTCTCCAAAACTTGGGAGCAATATTGAACATACTATCAATAGCCAATTTAGTCTCCTGAATAAACACCACATCCTAAGAATGCACACAAACCAAATCACAAACAACTTTTTGTTTGGGGATGCTATTCAACCCCCTTACATTCCATGAGAGGATAATCATTTTTTGGGGTTATAAAAATGGGAGTCCAATGTTCTCACAAAGCCTGACTCCACCAAAGTCTCCCCCATTAACTTAATTTTATCCTAGTCCTTCTTCCGACCCACCTTCATATTCTTATCCGAAAAAACTTTTTTTAATTATTTTTTGCTGCAATCCCAACATCGTAGGAGTTTTGCAGTCCAAGGATGACTGCATCAATGCCTAAGTAGGAGAGGGCATAACTAAATATGTACCACTTTCCAAAATAGTTTCCCTTATAGGGCTAGACCCAACCATGTCCCTTATACTCAGATCTAAAGCCCTTTGTTCTTCATTTAAACCCCCTAGATCTGATTACTTAAGTTCTCCCTCAAGAAGTGACATATGATTCAGCCTTTTTATATTTGCATCAGGTACCGACGTTTCAGGTATATCCATGCACTGATCAATATCATATAATATTTCAAAACGATTGAGTAGAGCATTTGGATGGCTATCCTTAAGGTTTTTGTTTGCCCTTCGTCCTTTGTTTTGAGATTTTACCGAAACAAAACCTTCCTTATCCCATTCCCCTTCATTTATCAAGGTTTTTCCTTTATCCAAACTTTGTCCATATCGAGAGGGCCCAGGATTTGAAGGCACATGCAAGACAAACTTCGAGTATTTTCTTTGCAGGTGGCCATATTCACGATAAATCTGGTAACAAAATGGAAGAGCTTCATAGTCAAGTTTTTGAACCCATGTAGTTGATCCGAATTGTATTTCCATAGAATCTGGAATAGGATTATTTAATTCAATTTCAACACAAATACGACCAACAGAGATTACCTTTTTATCCATTGTCTGTTGTGACGGTCCAACCGACTTCCCAAGCAGAAGGGCAATCTTATGCAAGATATCAGTTCTCCAAAATTCCAACGAGAGCCATGGAATCTGCACCCATACTGGAACCCACGACGACACTCTCTGTGTCATACCCAATACCATCATGACATTCCTCCAATTTTTTAGACCTCATCCGAAAGTTGCTGCCATCGTCGTAGAGCAGTTTTTCTTCATCAAACCCTAGCAGAGTAGTTTTTCCTCCGTTGAGAATAGTACATTTACTAATATAGTATAAATAATATTTTTAAATTGTCAATCAACCAAAAGATCGAATAAATGTAGATTGAAATGCATGTATCTTTTAACATTATTTTTTATATTTATAAATATGTTACTAATTAACCTCTTTATGTTATATTTTATATAATTTATTTTTTAATTAATAATTTATTACACATTTACAGTTGAAGGATTGGATTTTATATAGGACACTCCATTTAATGTTGAGTTTTTAATGGATAAACAAGAAATTTATTTGTTGGTCGAAATTTAGGGAAACTGCATATACAAATATCTAGAAGTAAAAACCTAATATCCTCTGAAACGCTCTACAAACTTCACTGATCTTGCATGCTTACATCGTATCCTTGTCTTTTTCTTCACCTAAGATTTGGTGCCATTCATATTTTTGGGTGGGGTTCCATTTTGTCCTGTCCTTGCCTTAACGTCATCTCAAGTGGTGTTCTTCACCCCATTTTTTAATGGCCACTGTTCTTACACCCAACTCAGTTTCTATGGAGTCATTTGGAGCATCTAATGGCGCTAGGGAAACATCCTTGCAAGTTCATCCCAAAAGTATACCATGAGGTAACGGTTCTACCCTAAATATTGTATTCCATTGCTAGATTATGAGAGTGCATGTGCTTGGTTTGAAAGTCATACTTTAGTTGGGTCGTATTCCCAATGATTTTTTTAATCGTACCTGGGTTCACCAAGTTTGGAGTTCGCATGGACTGAAGGTGGAAAACATTCAGAATTTAACCAAGGGTTATTTTTTGTTTCATTTTCCCGACCCCTATCAAGCCCACAAAGTTATTTCCAAAGGTTCTTGGTCTATTTATAATTCCTTGTTGGTCCTTCAACCTTATTCTCAATTTTTTTTTGTTAGTGAACATGCCTCCCTGGAAGTACTGATTTGGGTGGAATTTCTTGGTTTACCTATTCCTTTGTGGGGTTATTTACATGAAATTGGTGCTTGCTTGAGTAAGTTTGTCTACCTTGAAACTACAAAATGGTTTTTTTCTCACCCTTCTTATAGGGTTTGTGTGAAAGTAGATTTGACTCAGGATTTGAAGGAATACATGAATATCAAAATGGAGGATGTTACCTATCAAAAACATATCCTATATATGAATGTGTAGAACACCTATTATCAGTGTCATTCACTTGATCATAATATTAAGGATTGTCCTTTAATGGTAGGGATATTTAACTAAAACCCACCTTCTTATTTTGTTTTTACCGCCACTTTGTCTTATATTGTTCCTCTGGCTCCTGTAGCTTCGACTAATGGTGCTTCTAGCAGACCTGATGACTAGGTGAAGATTTCTAATAGTAAATCTCATGCTAATCATCCTCTTGGTTCTGCTAGTTCTTCGCAACAACCTTTCTCAGCCACTTCACCTGCCATATAGCCTCCTTTGGTCACTCTTGTTCCTACAAATCCATCCCCTATTATTTCCCCTCTGTTGTTAGTTTCCATGCATCCTTCCCAATCCCTTGATGCTTCTCTATCTCAGATCCCCATTGTTTCTTTATGGTATGGACCTTCTTTTGCATTAGTAATCACCAATAGGTATTCCCATGAACCTAGTCAGACTGCACCCTCTGATGTTGGTCCTATTTTTAAAGCCCATCATTCTTGCAGTCCTTTGCCCGATGATCAGAGCCCCTAATTTGATTGGCAGCAACCAATTGAGTCTAATTCATTTGACTCTTTAAGACAATTGGGTGACATAGAGAATGTCATGGTGGGGTCATTTATTAAAGGGTCTTAATTCTTTTCTTCTCTTGGAATGTTCGAGGACTGATGGATCCAGTATGAAAATACCTGGTCCATAGTGAGTTGGGTCGCATTTCTCGCATATTTGGTAGTTTGGATGTGATATGTTTAGAATAAGTTAAAATTAATGATTTTATTTTGTAGTGTACTTTTCACTTTTTGTGGCCTTGTAGTATTTTTTATGCCACCAATCACTCTTTTGGTAAAGGAGGTGCAGTCACTATTTTTTCTCCTCAGTGGCACGATCATGTGGTCTCTTGGGTGGTTGACCCTTCAAACCAAGTGGTTTGGACTTTGCTTGAGATATATGGTAAACCGCTAGAGATTGTCAATATTTATGCTTCTAATGACCCTCCCCAAAGGTGTTCTCTATGGTGCTGGCTTGCTTTAAATTTACCTTTTGCCACATGTATTTTTTGTGGTGATTTTAATATGGTGGAAAGCTTGTTGATAATATGAGTTAAACTTGTACGCGATGGTATGCTGGGGAGCATGTAGCTTGGTATTTCATGAAAAGTAAACTTAAAATTTTTGATCCCAACTCTATTTATTCTCCTTCTGACTTTTCTCAGGAGTTGTGGTTTACCTGGACTAATTTTCAAGCTGGATCAGCTAGAATTTTTGAATGCCTTGATTGGGCTATGATTTTTGATTATGATCATTTTCATGTCTCTCGTCTCAAGAATTCTCTTTCTCATGTTGTTGTTGTTTCCAATACTACCTTGTCTAATCATTCTTTAATTATTTTTTAATTTGATTCCCCATGGATAAATCCCCCTTCTTTTCCTTCGTCGTTTTATTTAAATGTCTCATTTTTGCATAGTCTTTCCATGAAATCCCATATCGTTCGTATCTAGAATCTCCTCCCTAGACCTTATAGATGTGTTGTTTGGATAGCCTGGTGGAATTTGGCTATTCACCATACTACCACTTTGTTGCAAATTCTAGGAGTTGAGGTTGCTAAGTGCAGATGTCATTCTAATTCTGCTCTACAAGATGAATTTGTTAGTCTCAAAATGACACTGAGAGGGGGGGGTGAATCAGTGTAGTTCTTTAAACTTAAATCTACAAATCTTAAATTTGAAACAATGAAAACTTAAAACCAAATAATGCAAGTATAACAAGAGAACATCACACAACACAAGATGTACCAAGGTTCACCAATTTTGGCTACTCCTCAAAATGACTATTTGGACTCCCATCCAAATACAGCCTTTGCAAAGCACCAACTTTATAATCAACTTACCAACACCCACTGGAAGGAGCACCAACCCATTATTTATCTGCACCAACAGAAAGGAGCACCAACCCCTGATTTATCTGCACCAATAGAAAGTAGCACCAACCCTTGATTTACTAGCACCAACTGGAAGGAGCACAAACCCCTGATTTATCTTCACCAACAGAAAGGAGCACCAACCCCTGATTTACCAAGCACCAACTTGGACTTCAATTTAGAAACTATAATATTGACATAAAAATGCCTTCACTTTTACAATATCTTGACTGGTCTATTGCTTACCCAACCTCTCACTGTTCACAAAACACACACACTTCTTGCACACTTACAGCCCTTGTACCGCTCTCTTTTTGCGCTTCTGAATTCTCCACACAACACTCTTTTTATAACAATATTTTCTCTTTGTAACTCCTGGTCTTCGTAACTTCCATATTCTCACATGCAACTTATTAATTGTAACTCCTATATTTAACTTCCATATTCTCACATGCAACTTATTAATAGTAATGGCTCTTTGTTTGGGCTTCAAAACGTTTCTCTTTCCAACTATTGGTCTTCATCTGATGACGTTCAGTATAACCACCGCTCGATGATTTCACTTCGTAACGGCCCCTGTAACCATCGTATTGACTTTCGTTCACTGTCACACTTCTTATTTTAGCTGCATGATTTCACTCTGTAACGGCCCCTGTAACTGTCATAGTGACTTTCATTCACTGTCACACTTCTTATTTTAGCTGCATGATTTCACTCTGTAACGGCCCCTGTAACTGTCGTAGTGACTTTCGTTCACTGTCACTCTTCTTATTTTAGCTGCATGATTTCACTCTATAATGGCCCTTGTAACTACTCGTGCTGACTTCAGTTCACTGTCACATTTCTTATTTCAACTGGGTTCTTCTTCTTGCATCACGAAAATGCGACATGTCGCGAAATCGCGACATTTCTGTCTCTTTGACCTCTTTTGTTGCTTTTGACCATGAAAATGCAACATGTGATATTGCGACATTTTTGCCTCTCTATCCTCTTTTGTTTCTTTTGGCCATGAAAATGCAACATGTCGCGATATCGTGACAATTTTTCTCTCTTGCTCTTTCTCTTCTCTTTCGGTCACAAAAATGCAACATGTCGCGATATCGCGACACTTTTTCCTTCTTGCTCTTTCTCTTCTCTCTTAGTCGCGAAAATGCGACATGTCGCGATATCACGACACTTTTTATTGCTTGCTCTTTCTCTTCTAGCATGTCGTGAAATCGCAACACTTTTTTCTACTTGCTCTCTCTCTTCCAACATGTCGCGAAATTGCGACACTTTTTCTTGCTTGCTCTTTCTCTTCCAACATGTCGCGAAATCGCGACACTTTTTCCTGCTTGCTCTTTCTCTTCCAACATGTCACAAAATCGTGAAACTTTTTCCTGCTTGCTCTTTCTCTTCCAACATGTCATGAAATCATGACACTTTTTCTTCCTTGCTATTTATCTTCCAAAATGTCGTGAAATCGTGATAGTTTTTCCTTCTTGCTCAACATGTCGCGAAATCACGACAGTTTTTATTTCTTGCTCAACATGTCAAGATATCACGATAGTTTTTATTTCTCGCTCAACATGTCGCGATATCATGATAGTTTTTCTTTCTTGCTCAACATGTCATGATATCGCGACAATTTTTCTTTCTTGCTCAACATGTCACGATATCACGACAATTTTTCTTTCTTGCTCAACATGTCATGATATCGCGATAGTTTTTCTTCCTTGTGCTTTTCCTTTGATATTTAGCCTATGGGCCACTTCGGTTCTGAATAACCTCTGAACTCCTATCCACTACATCAACCGATCTATCTGACTGTGTTGACAACAATGACAATACTATTGCTGCACCTTGCTCAACAATCTTCCCCTTTGGAATTGTTGGCAACACACGTGCAATTTCCTGTAACTCTTCTCCCCATTTGAAAATAATACCAAAGGGCTGCTGCAAACTCCCCTTGAGTCCATGCACAACATTCTCAGACAAAAATTATTACACTTAGCAAAAATCACAAACATGAGCAAAAAGATAAACAAATACATAAATGCTCCCCCTGAGTCCAAGACCACTTCATTTCACTGTTTGACAACATCATGATAAGCATAATAGGCATCAACAATATCAATAATATGAATAGCAGTAATAACAAGTGAATGAAACCATCACCGTAAACTTCACCAATACAATATGTGTAAGAACATGACTGGACCACTGTCTTCTGAGCATCAACCCTCTGTTGCTCTGCAATCTCAAACTTGTCCACTGTTAGTGAAGGCATACAATGTTCGTATATAGCCAAATTTTGTTCTGCAATGCTAGCAGCTTCTGCATATGCATCTTGGATATTCTCAACAAGCTTGAACCTAATGACAGCTATTTGTCTCTCTATGTAGTGAGAATCCAGCAGGCTACCTCAATCCACCTAACTGTGCCACCCAAACATTCAAACATGTAATGTCCGACTGCTTCATACAAATCAAAAGAAATCGGATACCCGAAGATCGGTGACCCGATGGTGACTGAACAAAATATTGCACACGTAGTTGAGAAAATGTGTAACGTTCAAATATGGATTGATCTGAATTTGTCTCCCTGAATATTTGTACTCAAATTGTATTGATGTAACTTCCTACTCATGTAACCGCTTTGAATGCAATAATAAAAATGTGAGCTTTCTGACTTTGCACATGAATTAAATATTTTCACCAAAGCATCATAATATATCTAACAATATTCACATTAATTTGTAGTACAAATACACACTGCTTTTATATATATGCAGCTACAGCAACATCCTTTCACTAGACCAAATTATCTGAATTGTTATAATCCATAACTTTGAACAGTGGCAGTAAGAACCATCAACAGTACAAAAATTACATATAGAAATACTACCAATGGTGACAAATCTCAATTTAATCACCACCCTTCACGAAACCTCCACAAACAACTACATAAATTGAAACACACTTTGACAACTATACGACAATTCCCCCTGACTACTTGCCTTTCATCCTCAAATAACCAAAAAAATACATAAGAGCATTAAAATAAAACTTTAATATTGCTCCCCCTGAGGATGTGCTACCTGGAGTTGCTTAGTGCAATAGAGGAGTAGTCTCCTTCAGTCCAAGGAGACACGATTTCCTTTCTTCTTTCTTTCTCCAAAATTTCTTAAACTTGGGCTTGAGTTTTTCAACTACATCCCTATTTTGAACCTTTTCGTGAACTTGAACATTTCTCTTGGGTGGTTGTCTCTTGTGCATCCTTGATGGATGATTATTTTCCTTTCTTTTATGCACATGATTTATTCCCTATTTGTGTTGCATTCTTTGAGTCTGATGAAATCTACGGTCTTGCCTTAGATTAGATACAACAGTGTTTGGACAAAACCTTGCTATGTGCCCATGACCATTACATTTAAAACATTGCACATGGTATTCAATCAGAGAAGCAGATGTATTTCTACCAGCATAACTCTTTGATCTATTATTCAATCCACAATAAAATGCCTTGTGACCATAATGGTTGCATCTAAAACAATAGCCATTAAAAGCATTATTATGAATAGAGTGAGAGTGATAGAACCTCTTTTGTTGTGGTTGCTTTTTTGTAGATCTCCTTTAATATTTTATTCCTTTTGAAGATTCAACTTCAAACTTTTCTTGCTTCGATCCTTCAATAGTGAACTTCTTCTTCTCTGCATATTTGGAAGATTAAGGTTGTTCAGCTTCATATCCAAGACCAAGCTTAGTCATGGAGCTTCTTTGTTTCCTTATCATTTCATCTAGAAACTTTGTGCTCTTCTCAAATTTGAGATTTGTATTGGCCTCTTCTAGTCGTTTCTTCAATAAAACAATCTCTTCTTCTTGATTTTCGTAAACAACCTCTTTCTCATTGATTTGTGACCTGAGAGTTTATTCAATCCTTTTGGACTCTTCTACTTGTAGCTTTAGATCACTAATAACTTTGTTATATTCCTCTTCACGTTTGCTACATGCATCAACTTTATCATCCGGGTGTGACTTCAAGGTTTCTTCTATTTTCTTGGCTTTATGAACTTGTAAGAAGAGATCTTCAATCTTATCCCCATATTCTTCCAACTTCTTGGACAGTATTTTTTTTTTTCTATATTCAATTCTTCAAGTGCAGCGATCAACTCACCTTCTAGATCTACTTCAATCTCAAGGTTTTCATCACATACTTCAGAATTCACTCCTTCTACCTTTTCTAGTTCAATTTTCTCTTCCAAAGGAATTGAAACTGATTGATATGCCTTATTGGAGGAGGATCTATTCTTCTTATCCATTGCGTACTAATCCAAGATCAACCCTAACTAATTTAGCCTGAAAAGGGAACTTGGATCTGATACCAATTGTTAGTCTCACAATGACACTGAGAGGGGGGGGTGAATCAGTGTAGTTCTTTAAAATTAAATCTACAACTCTTAAAGCTGAAATAATGAAAACTTAAAACCAAATAAAGCAAGTATAACAAGAGAACATCACACAACCTAAGATGTACCGAGGTTCACCAATTTTGGCTACTCCTCAAAATGACTATTTGGACTCCCATCCAAATCCATCCTTTGCAAAGCACCAACTTTACAATCAATTTACCAGCACCCACTAGAAGGAGCACCAATCCCTTATTTATCTGCACCAACATAAAGGAGCACCAACCCCTGATTTATCTACACCAATAGAAAGGAGCACCAACCCCTAATTTATCAGCACCAACTAGAAGGAGCACCAACCCTTGATTTATCTACACCAATAGAAAGGAGCACCAACCCTTGATTTACTAGCACCAACTAGACTTCAATTCTAAAACTAGAATATTAACATAAAAATGCCTTCACTTTTACAAGACCCTGACTGGTCTATTGCTTACCCAACATCTCTCACGGTTCATAAAACACACACACTTCCTACACACTTACAGCCCTCATGCCACTCTATTTCTTTGTTTCCAAATTCTCCACGCAACACTCCTTTTATAACAATATTTTCTCTTTGTAACTCTTGGTCTTCTGTAACTTCCATATTCTCACATGCAACTTATTAATTGTAACTTCTATATTTAACTTCCATATTCTCACATGCAATTTATTAATAGTAACGGCTCTTTGTTTGGGCTTCGAAATGTTTCTCTTTCCAACTGTTGGTCTTCGTCTGATGACGTTCAGTATAACCATCGCTCGATGATTTCACTCCGTAACGGCCTCTGTAATCACTATACTAACTTTCGTTCACTGTCACACTTCTTATTTTAGCTGCATGATTTCACTCTATAATGGCCCCTGTAACTGTCGTAGTGACTTCCGTTCACTGTCACACTTCTTATTTTAGCTGCATGATTTCACTCTGTAATGGCCCTTGTAACTGCCATAGTGACTTCCATTCACTGTCACACTTCTTATTTTAGCTGCATGATTTCACTCTGTAATGACCCCTATAACTGTCGTGCTGACTTCAGTTCACTGTCACATTTCTTATTTCAGTTGGGTTCTTCTTCTTGCATCGTGAAAATGCGACATGTCGCGAAATCATGACATTTCTGTCTCTTTGACCTCTTTTGTTGCTTTTGACCATGAAAATGCAACATGTCGTGATATCATGAAATTTTTGCCTCTCTGTCCTCTTTTGTTACTTTTGGCCATGAAAATGCAACATGTCGTGATATCACGACACTTTTTCTCTCTTGCTCTTTCTCTTCTCTTTTGGTCACAAAAATGCGACATGTCGCTATATCACGACACTTTTTCCTTCTTGTTCTTTCTCTTCTCTCTTAGTCATGAAAATGTGACATGTCGCGATATCACGAGACTTTTTCTTCCTTGCTCTTTCTCTTCCAACATGTCGCGAAATCGTGACACTTTTTTTTGCTTGCTCTTTCTCTTCCAACATGTTGCGAAATCATGACACTTTTTCCTGTTTGCTCTTTCTCTTCCAACATGTCATGAAATCGTGACACTTTTTCCTGCTTGCTCTTTCTCTTCCAACATGTCGCGAAATAGTGACACTTTTTCCTGCTTGCTCTTTCTCTTCCAACATGTCGTGAAATCGCAACACTTTTTCTTGTTTGCTCTTTGTCTTCCAACATGTCGTGAAATTGTGACACTTTTTCCTTCTTGCTCAACATGTCGCGAAATCGCGATAGTTTTTCTTTCTTGCTCAACATGTTGCGATATCATAACAATTTTTATTTCTCGCTCAACATGTCGTGATATCACGACAGTTTTTATTTCTCGCTCAACATGTCACGATATCGCGACAATTTTTCTTTCTCGCTCAACATGTTGTGATATCATGACAATTTTTCTTTCTCGCTCAACATGTCGCGATATTGCGACAATTTTTCTTTCTTGCTCAACATGTCATGATATTGTGACAGTTTTTCTTCCTTGTGATTTTCCTTTGTTCTTTAGCCTATGGGCCACTTCGGTTCTGAATAACCTCTGAACTCCTATCCACTGCATCAATCGATCTATCTGACTGTGTTGACAACAATGATAATACAGTTGCTGCACCTTGCTCAACAGAATTATCTCGAGCTTCAGTTTACCTTGAAACTTCTCCCTTTAATTTTTCTCTACAAGCTCAAGTTGCTACCATACGCCATGAAATTAAGAAATATGAAATATATGAAGCTAAAAGTGCTCAAATTTGAGCTCAGATGCATTGGCTTCAAGTTGGAGATAAGCTGTCTAAGGAATTTTTCCACAGACTTCACCCTCCTACTCACTATTATGAATTTCAAACCATTCAAACAGAATATTCAAGAGTTACTGCTCTTCTAGATATTATAGAAGCCTTTTATATCCATTATCAAAAATTCTTTGCTTCCCAACCTATTTTACCTATTTGCCACCGAGCATTGGAGGAATGCTATTATGTTGTTCCTGTCAAACTTAACTCAGACCAGCGTGATTTTTGTGATACACCTTTATCTTTGGAAGATCTTTTTGATGATATTTCTCACATGGCAAATGATAAGGCTCTTGGATTAGATGGTTACCCTTGTGAGTTTTATAAAGAATTTTGGGATATGCTAGGGCATGATCTTCTTCAAGTATATCATAATGCAATGCATTGTGGGTCTCTTGGCTCTATCATCAATCAGGGTAATGTTAATTTTATTTCTAAAATAGGGGACCTGAAGTCATCACAAATTGGTGATCCATTGATCTTCTCAATATTAGTTATAATATTATTGCTAAAGCGTTATCTTTAAAAATTCGGTCTCTTTTGACTTCGATCATTAGGCCTAAAAAAAATGGCTTTGTACAGAGCAGATACATTCTTGATAATATTTTGGTAATTTGGGAAGGTATGGAGTGGGTTTGAAATTTATCTCAAGATACTTTATTCATCAAAGTTAACTTTGAAAAAGCATATGATTGAATTGAATGGTATTTTATCACTTCTATGCTACAATCTTTGCATTTTGGTTCTTATTTCATTAATTTTGTTCGTATGCTTTTCAATGATGCATCAACTATTCTTACACTGAATAAATGTAAGTCTAAATAAGTTCACCTTGGTAGGTCAGTTCGCCAGGGTTATCCTCTTGCTCCCTCTCTTTTTATTTTGGCTTCCAATGCTTTTGGATATCTGTTATAAAATCAAGTTTCTCAAGGCTTGATTTGCGGCATCACCCTTCCTAATTCCACTTAGGATCTTATTAATGGCCATTTTGTCGATGATTATTTTTTGACTATTAGGGAGGACGAACAATCCTTTTCCACTGCTATTCGGTGTTTGGATATCTTTTTTCTTGCCTCTGGATCCAACGTTCAATGACGCAAAACTTCCTGTTATAGACAATCTGTTCATATTGTTCCTTCCTAGATTTATCACATCCCTTGGTCTTGGATCCAACCTAGAGAAGTTTTTAAGTTTTTGATTATCCCTTTTGCTTTTCAGGGCTCTCCTTCTTAGTTATGGCAATATGTTGTGCACAAGGTTGAAAATATATTATCCTATTGGTCATCTATGTAATTATCCTTAGCTGGGAAATTTTAGATTTATTCTAAACTTCTTGCTTCTACTCATGTGTATTATTCTTCTTGTTGGGTTCCTTCTAAGGCATGTTATCACAAATTAGAAAAGCTATTACAGGAATTTTTGTTGGCCAAGGATAAGGGTACAAAAGGCTTCCATAAAGTATCCTAGGAGTTTTGCTATTTTCCTAAAGCAAGTGGTGACATGGGATTATTTGATTGTCAAAAATAAGGGTTCTCTCTTTGTGCCAAGTGTATTATTCGAGCTCTTACAGGTGATGCAACTTGGAAAGTTCTTATCAGACATTGCTTGTATCATGGTTTACCTTATGGCAAAAAGTTATGAAAGGGGCTTAGTCTTTAAG
The DNA here is from genome assembly GCA_028583015.1 of Wollemia nobilis. NCBI lineage: Eukaryota > Viridiplantae > Streptophyta > Pinopsida > Araucariales > Araucariaceae > Wollemia > Wollemia nobilis. The sequence continues at coordinate 2,207,262 of JAQPPZ010003507.1, read as the reverse complement.
CTATTATTGTTGGTCCTGTTCCTATTTAAATTCCTAGCTCTTTTTTCATTAAGAGTATTTGGAAAGCTTGGAAGGCTATGAAGTCTTGGTTGTCCTAGAATGGATCTGCCTCAAGAGCTGGTGCTTCAATATCCTCTATTAATATTTGGTGGTCTCCTTATATAACCTATCAAGGTTTGCCTTTGGCTCAAGTTCAGTGGGTTAGAGCTAAAAGTTTTTATATAAAAGGTATTGCATGCTTGTCTGATTTTTTTTTTAATCACACTAGAGATTGGATACCTTGGGATTCTTTTAAGCAATATTATAATATTCAACAAGTAGACAAATCCACTTATGAAATTTTTGGAGAAAAATTAATAGGTATTTTCAAAAACCCTAGTGGGTTGACTAGTTTTGGCCAAACCATCAACCATTCTTGCAATACCGGGTGAAGTTGGGATATAGTTGGTTGATGCTACATGTTCCCTGTAGGATAGGTTGAATGCCAGATGGGATTTTATTTCTACACATACCTCCTGGAAGCAAATATTTAACATGGCATGGGCCTCCTATGTTGAACCCAAACAACAATTTTTGCATGGAGTATTTTGCATCAAGGGTTACTAGTTAGAGCACATCCTCTTTATATTGGGGTGGACAATCCTACTTGCATCCTTTACCATCAACCTAAGGATTGTTTACATATTTTATGACATTGTTTGCATGCAAAGTTGTCTTGGGACTAGATTCTTTCCTTTTTAAGACCGTTTATGCTGAGATCTTTATCTTGGCCTCATGCTCTTCTAGGAGATCATATTGATTTTGTTGATAAAATGCACACAGTTTAGAATATTTTTAGAATCAGAACTCTTTTTCACTTGTGGAAGATTCACAATCATGCTATTTTTTTTGCACAAGATGTATCCCCTTGTATTTTCTCTTGTTGATAAATATTCCATTTTTTATGACTGCTGGTTATAGATTTCTATTCAGATTGAGAAGGTGAATGTTGAGCTTCAACATTTGCAGAATTTGATCGCCCATTGGGCCAATTCTCCTTACACTATTAGTCACGTTCCACATTGATCTCCCAACAACCCTTCCTATTCTAGGGTTTATCTTAGGCCAACTTCTCAGCCTTTGTGACCTTATACATTTTCAAAGCACCATCGATCTCTGTCTCCACCAACTCAAAAGTGACTTCATTCTATTGGTAGGAGTTCTTCAAGCCATTTGGGTTGGGATGTGGTTACTGAGCCCTCAGAACCTATTGAGAGTTGGGGTACTCCTATTGTACTTCCTTAGCCTGTTGTTCCTGTGTTTACCGATGAGGGAGGTGTTGGTCAGCTCACTGCAATTAATGATGATGGTTGGACTTCTACTGATAGGGAGGATAATGATCCTCCTACATGTTGTCCTGTTTCATATTAGGTTTTGCTTTGCTATTATTTTCTATCATTCTTATATTTGGAGAATGGTCCTATCCCATGTGGTTCTTTAGTGTTTTTTTGGTTGGTATGTATTATTGATTTCTACTCCGGTTAGTGTTAATTATAGGGTGTGTTAATTCCACCCATCCAATTTTATATGGTTTAGCTCTTTAATATGATTTGGCTTTTCCATTAAAATATATATATATATATATATATATATATATATATATATATATATATATATATATATATATATATATAGTGAAAGCACGAGATTTCGGGCAGAGGAAACACTAATTATGCAATATAAGACGAAATGTAACGCTTTAATCCTATGCACAAAAACAAAGAAAGGAGATAATTTGGAAATGAAAGAAAAGATGTAAAGAAATCACAGCCCTCTTTATTCAAATCTCTTATCCTCGGTTACATTGACGTCTCCTCCCTTTTTAGGGGCTAGGAGCATTAAATTTGTCTTTGTTACAATTTGTGACTTAGTCTTCCTCCTTTCGCGTGCCCACACTTGAAATGGACGGGCCAAGATGATGTCGTCGCTGATGTCGATGAGTCCTTGACCTCTGCTGCTCCTCCTGCGAACAAAGAAACAACGAAGATGTCAGTAGCACCTGCTGCAAATGAAAAGTGTTTGTTCTCTAAAATCGCCAAAAGATGCATGCAAACATTTGTCTAAAACAGTGAGTAAAATGACTCTAAATGACCTAAAAACTTGACAGAAGATAGAAAACATCACCAGAAGGCCATTGCCACTGAGACAGTCGGCCAATCTGCCTTCAACTGGAATTCGTCCCTGGGCAGGATGAATTCTGACTGCAATTCGTCCCTGGGTGGGACGAATTCTTCTGTGTTGGAAAAGCCGACCTGCTCTTTGCTCCAATGTCGAATCCCGAGACCTCCAAAACGCCTACAAATAGGGGGGTTATGTAATTGGGGCCATTTTGGGACGACCCAGATGGTCGGATTCTCCCAATTTGGCCTCTATCCTCGGGAATTTGATATCGCCACCTGCAAGTTAGTGAAACAACAAAGCGACACAAAGCATGATAAAACCTGATCAAAATGTTATGAAATTGAAGCTATGAATTCACCAAACAGAATAACACAAAATGCAACATGAACAAGTAATCTAGAATGCTTCAAAATAAAACTTAGAAAGTGCGGGGGTGCCCAAGTGGGCCTCCCACCGTTGGCACTTGATTTTGGAGCCAATCCACTAGGGATGGGCCCAAAACCTCTTAGGATTGGGGGGCTGCGAATTGGTTGATTCAGGTGTCCATATGTTGGATTTGGGTCAGATTCAAGCTTCCAAAAGCCACCCAACAACCTCCCTTGCAAAATATATTGGTGGATGTGAGAAGGTGAATCAAAGGGGATGCAAGTGGGTGTTCAACTTGGCAGCACTTCGTTGCTTGAAATCTCCTTCAACCTGCCTATTTTGGATGAGAAAAGTCTCACCTTTTATAGACCCATGGGGTCTCTTTTGAGAGGGAAGCATAAGCGCCATGTGTTGGTCATAGGTGCCATGTGGCAGTCTTGTCTTCCCATGAGGGAGGGGAGTCCTCCATGACTTGGGCTTTCATAACTGCCCTTGTGACAGTCCTCTAACGGCCTATTTGTCCACCCACACACGCGTGCGAGGCATGAGTCATCAACTGACTGTCTCGGGCTGCCACTTGGCACCATTCTTCTTTTTGCCCGTTAAACTCAGAATTCGTCCCTGCCAGAGACGATTTTAGAATTTGTCCCTGGGTGAGACGAACTCCAGTTAGTATTCATCCCTGGGTGAGACGAATACCGAGCAAAGTGTCTAAATGTACCAAATTGCTTCTTGACCTTACAAAATTGCTATGAAAGTGGTTAGGACCACTGTTTGACCTCTGAGGGCTGCCCTGGGGGTTGTGTTTGTCAAAGCGATCAGTGTTTGCAGTCACATAATCGGATTGGTGCTGTTTTGGTGTCTATAGATGCCCCTTTTTGGGATGCGTTGTGCATAGCGCAGCGCCGAGCAAAAATAGATAACCAAAGCACTAATGATTAGGGTTTCTTGGTAACCTAACCAACTTTTGATGCCCCAAGCATGGAAAGGGCATGCATTCTTGAATCCTTGCTTCGACGAGCTAAGGAGTTTGATTTCAAGTGTTAACCTATTTTGGTGAGGTGTGACTTGAGCTTGGACATTGATCGGTCATGATTAGGCAAAGGGCGCAACCTTTTATCCTCGGGGGAACCTTGTGTTCATGATTCACGAAATGCCAAGTGTTTGATTGATTTGATTGTTGCTTGTTTACTGCCCCAAGCAGGAGCGTGATTGTCTTTGTCAATGATTCTTTGAATGCATGTCGTTTTCCTTAATTGGGTGTGTGATTGTTGATTGGTGACTAAGTGTGACTACCCCCTCAAGCGACGAATCGATGAGGGAATGACCTTCGTGAGCAAAGCGACGAGTCGCTTGACCCAAGATGACTTTGTGCAAGGGTGCCTTTAGATGGTTTTATCGTTAAGCATGTGCAATTTTTCCAACATTTGGACCTGTTTTTGGTGGGTGTTAACCCTTTTTGGTGATGCCGTAATGGGGTGAAATCATCGAAAACCCATCTTCCCGTGGAGCGGTCCGGCTATGGTAGCCTTCTTGGGGAAGTAGGAGAGTGATAATTTGAACCCCGACATCGATTTTCTTTGCCCAGAGGTTAAGTGCAAGAGCACTTGTGTCCGGCAATGCTTATTGCTTTGTTTTTGTGTTGCATTTTTTTATTGTTTTTGTTGTTTTTTTGTGACGCATTTGGGGATTAAATTGTCGTAATCCGTCTTCCCGTGGAGTGGTCCGGCTATGGTAGCCTTCTTAGGGAGTAGGATAGTGATAATTTTGTGACCCCAACGTCTATTTTGTATGCCCCAGATGTCAGGTGCAGTAGCACTCTTATCGGGCAAATTTATTGTCTGTTTTTAGTGCATTTTTTATCATTTTTTGATGTTTTTGAAGTTCTGGCCTGAATTCATCCCTGGGTGGGACGAATTCCATCTGGAGAATTCGTCCCTGGGTGGGACGAGTGCTAACCAGAGCGCTCGTCCCAGTCAAGGACGAATTCCAGCTCAAAAGGCCTATTTAAGGGCCAAAACTTGAATTTGGGCTCATTTGTGTCATTTTTTTCTTGCGATTTTGGAGCTCTAGGAGGAGGAGGTAATTCTGCGAAGCGAAGCGCTGCTGGAATTCTCTCTGCCATCATGAGTGCACAAACTGGTTCGAGCGGCAGAGTCGAGGCGAAACCTGTAAGTGTCTTCTAGAGCTTATTTTTGTTTAAATTTGCACTTGTTTTTTCCAAAATGTGTTTTAAAACTTAAACCCTGAAACTGGATTTAAGACAACTAAGACTTATTGTACAATTACACGTAATGTAAAACCTAGGCAAAGAATTTTGCTTACGACTAAACTTAGGATAACGGAACATAAACCGTATATTTTTTTTGTGTTTTTGAATTTCTTTTTATTTGTTTTTGAATTAATCAGTTAAGATTAGAAATCTTGTAACTGAAGATTTGTTTTTGTTTTGTTTATTTGATTTTTTTGCTTTTGTTATTGCTGTACAGTTCTTTTCCATGATTTTTAATTTTTTTTTGTTGAATTGTTTTCTTTTGCAGGTTAGGAGCCGGTACCGTGTACCTACCGCCTTTACTGAGGTGCGGGGTGCACTGACTGATGATGATTGGGAATGGCTTGATGCCCTTGGGCTCAAGAAGATGTCTCGACTCGGAGCTCGTGGTCCCGGATCGGGCCTATCTGACGGCCCTGATCAAACTTTGGGATCCGTGGACCAACACGTTCCATCTTTCGACAGGGGAGATGACTGTAACTTTGGAGGATGTCTATCGGTTGCTTCGGATTCCGATAGACGGACTGCCGATTAGGACATCGCCAGCGTGATCGGTGGACTGTCATGCCGACGAGATGCTTTGGGCATGGGGAGCGGTCGGGTGTAGCGAACCCAGTGGAGACAACCGAGGTGGATCGCCAGGCTGGCGGGATTTTTGTTGGTTGGTGGCAGGAGAGGGGGGTGTTAGGAGTGAGGCACGCATTCTTGATGGGCCTCATTTCTAACATGCTTCTACCTGATTCGTCAGGCGTGAGGTTCCCGTGGAACCTGCTGGATTTGGTATGGCAGTTGGTAGAGTGCCCGATAGAGGCACCTATGATTTTGAGGTGGGGACAGACATTGTTGGCACGACTCTATAGGGAGCTGTATGGGGTCCGCTATCGGCAGTAGAAGGGGGTCAGCTACAGCTATTTGCTGTAGTGCTGGGGTTGGCAACACATAGCAGTAGAGAGGCCGACCGGGTTACCATGGATGACTCGGGCGGCTATGGATGATGTGGAGATAGGCTATGCAGTTTTGTGGCGGCGGTCTGCGGAGCAGGGGCAGAGTCGGCGATGGGCAGGTGCTGTAGAGCACTATACTGATGCCTTCTCTCGGCTCACTCCAGGGGAGGTGTTTTGGCACCCTTATCGGGACTATCCAGCCTGGCCAGAGGCTGGAGAGTGGCTCCGTCGGGTATGCAGGGAGCGGTGGTTGACTGGGCGGCACGGGACGGAGCATGAGTTCTTTTCCTATGGTCGGGTTACACGATAGTTTGGGGTTCGCCAGGGGTTGCCTGGTGAGCCCGTGGTCTATCGGCATCGGGGAGATGAGAGGGATCTAGATCCACCGGTCATTGCGCCATTGGGTGAGGAGTCAGATGCGGTGATTGACGTCCCGGACGTAGATGACGTCGGGACTACCACTGAGTATGACTCGTGGTGGGTACTATGGCGATGGAGAGGAGAGGGGCCACTGGGAGGCACGGAGGCGGTAGTGGAGGGTGCTGAGGCAGCAGGGGATGATTGGGGAGGTCCGTTGGATGATGCGGACATGGTGGATGTGGGGGATGAGGATGTAGACTTGGGCGCTCCGGATCAGCCGAACATGCAGGACATGGAGGAGAAACGGGAGCCAGAGCAGGCTGCTATTCCAGAGGGTCTTATTCGTCAGGCAGACATAGAGGAGGTGGAGTCTGAGGTACGCGCTAAAAATGCACGTCTTACAGAGCTACTGTGGATACGGGATCTGGAGTTGGGGGATGCGAGGCGGGAGCTGGGGGACGCGCTACGGGAGAGGGATCTCCTGCGGGCTCAGCTAGCAGAGCGGGATAGGGTTTTGGCACAGCGCGATGATGCGGTGTCATACTATCATCGATGAGAGGCAGAGTGGTGTCGGCACCGGATAGAGTTGGAGAGGGAGGTCATCCGCCTTGGTGGGCGGCTACCTGAGCCCTCGGTCAGTGGATCTTCATGCCGGACGAGGGATAGTGCGACTGAGCAGTCAACATCATCTCGTCGTAGGCGATTGGATGAGGGAGGCGGTAGCAGGCGTGATGCGGGGGCTAGTAGTAGCCGCCCTTCAGGGTCCCATAGGACCCATACCACGGGGGGTAGTTCCCGTCGCACCGATCCTACGTGATCATGGTGGTCGACGCCTTAGGTTGGGTTTTTGGATATGATTGCGGGGTCTGAGGACCGGTTTTGTAGCCTGCGGGCATATTTTTGATGATATATATATATATATACCGGTTTTATTGTGGTTTTGTACATGTGATGATGTGATTTTTGTTATGCATGATGGCTAATGACTATGGATGTATGCATGTTTATTTATTTTGATGAATGCTTATGTTATGATGAATGCAAATGTTTTTGATTTCTTTTTGATATGCAAAGTGAAATGGATGAATGATATTTGTGGTGATTGGTTATGGCACCATAGGCTGTTTAAGACGCTCTTTATTTCGTTTTTAGGTGATTGCTATGATGTATGGCTCTTGTATGTATACATGTGGTTTTCTCTTTTTGTATTTTTTGATGGTATTGTAAGGATGAAAAGCAGCGTAGTTGGTTTAGAAATGTAGCTAAGGTTTTCTGAGACTCAGACGGTTTTAACTCACTAGCCAAGACTATACTTTATCTTACAAGACTTTTGAACAAGGTATGAATCAGACTTGTTTTTGACCAAGCTATTTCACATCCCTGTGTGTGCAATTGAGTTCATTTATGTGGTATTTATCAGGATACCGCCGGTGCCGGATGGGCTTTCAACCGAACTCGTATTGAGGATCACCTAATTAGCTCCACTAACTCCTTTGTTGTATTTAGTTAGATTAATCTACGGTGTTATCCAGGATGCCATAAGCTAGCTCATCCACATGCAAACATTGATCTATACGCAAGTTAATGTGATAGATATATCGTCATGCGGGAGGTTTACTATCAGTTACCGATAGGCTATCAACCAAATCGGTACTGAAGCTTGCCTTATGACCTATAGAATGCTGAGAGTTCCAGGGATTCAAGTTCAACTCCCTTCTTTTTTTCAATTATATTGGGATACTTGCTCGTTTGTAGTGATGAGATCACTGTTTATTTTGATTTGTTTTTCTTTTGAGCAAGGGATTGGGGATATGGAGTGACGAAAATCACTATTGCTTGTGCCTTTTGATGTGTGCACTGTAGGATGTCAAATTTTGGAGTTTTGACGTTTTGCAAATTTTTGATGTTTTTGCAACTATTGAGAATTTAGGGATTCTTAGGGAATTGGGTAGGGAGGATGCTTGTCCTTTTGCCAACTCTCAGCATTCTTTGGGTCATTCGCACAGGGGGATGAGCAAGATAACCGTTTCGCTTATGGTGACCTAGATTACTGTGCAGGTTTCATCTTTCTTTCACACAACTCTGGAATTGTTTAATGTGTTTTGTTTGTGTTGGGATGTTACGTAACAAGGTGTATTTCAAGTATGACTCTACCTTCGTAAAATCTATCTGACTTGATACATTACATGGCTAAAGAGTAAAATGATGACTGAATCATGAAAACTCTTGATACATTAAAAGACCACTGACTCTAGTGTGGTAAAAAGCAATGCATGGTGTTTTTGTTGGTTTTGTAAAATGGGACAATGTGGGGAACAAGATGGACTAGCATAGCAATTACAGCCTATGGTGCCTTTGACCTGTACGACCACATGGATGCAATGCTTAATGCAGCTACATATTTTTGTATTTTTGATGGATTGATTTTTGTGAATATGAATATGAGGTGCGAGAAGAGCTCTCGATTGATGAATTTGATTATGCCTAGAAATGAGATGCAAATTTTTTGTTGTTTTTGATTGCTTTTGATTTTTGACCAAGTGATTGTGGACATCATTGGAGCCTTTTGGGGTGACCAAGAGATTGCGATAATCCTTGGAGCTTTTGGGTTTGACCAAGAGATTGCGATAATCCTTGGAGCTTTTGGGGTGACCAAGTGATTGCGATAATCCTTGGAGCTTTTGGGTTTTGACCAAGCGATTGCGATAATCCTTGGAGCTTTTTGGGTTTTGACCAAGAGATTGCGATAATCCTTGGAGATTTTTGGGTGACCAAGTGATTGCGATAATCCTTGGAGCTTTTTGGGTTGACCAAGCGATTGCGATAATCCTTGGAGCTTTTTGGGTTTGACCAAGCGATTGTGATAATCCTTGGAGATTTTTGGGTTATGGCTTTCTTAGATATGGAATGGTCGCAAATGACTGATATTCAAGGGTTCTGTTTCCTTGATACCATCAAGAGAAGCTAGCCGGTACGTCCCGGGTCCTATTTTGCTATCAATGACATATGGACCTAACCAATTTGCCGTGAATTTGTCCCTCAGGTGGGACGGCAAATTAGAGTTCTGTTGGTTTTCCTTCAAAACCAAATCACCAACCCGAAAGTCCCTTAGGTGAACTTTCATGTTGTAAGCTTTCTTAAGCCGCTCTTGATAGATACGTAAGTGCTCAAGAGCATTAACGTGTCGTTCGTCAAGCAACGTAAGTTGGTCTAATCGGGCCTACCGCGCAGTGTCATCATCGATGAACTCCTGCATTGATATGCGGAGGGAAGGAATTTCCAACTCGAGAGGCATTACTACCTCTGAGCCATACATGAGCGAAAATGGAGTTGCCCCAGTTGGCGTCCGAATGCTAGTGCGATAAGCCCAAAGGGCAAGTGGGATTTGTATGTGCCAATCCTTATGACTATCTACGACTATATTTTTAAGGATGGCAACTAGTGTTTTGTTTGATGCCTCTGCTTGCCCGTTTGCTTGCGGATAATAGGGCGTTGAAAAGCTATGCTGAATTTTGTACTTTGTGGTCAAAGCACGCACGTCTTTGTTCTTGAATGATGGCCCATTATCCGAGATTATTTTGGATGGAATACCAAAACGACATATGATGTTATGCAAGATGAACTCCACAATGCGGGGTCCTTTCGTTGAGGTTAACGGAATTGCTTCCACCCATTTGGTAAAATACTCTGTGGCCATTATGATAAACGTGTGACGGCCTAACGATGCAGGGGAGATCTTTTCGATTAGATCGAGGCCCCACTACAAAAATGGCCAAGCAGATTGGACTGTCTGTAGGGCCTGGGAAGGTACGTGCATCAAATTGGCATGATGTTGACATTTCACGCACTTCTTGACATATTCGCAACAATCTCGCTCTAAATATGGCCAATAATAGCCCATGCGGAGAATGCGCTTTGCAATGGCCATACCACTAAAGTGGCCACCACATGTACCATCGTGCGCTTGGGCGACTGCCCAAGTGGACTCTTGCTTGTCCAAGCAACGAAGAAGAATTCCGTCATAGCTACGACGATACAAAATGTCTCCTATCAAGACATACTTAGCCGCTTTCTGCTTGAATGTTCGTTTTGCGGCATGCGTCAATCCAAAGGGAAGATTACCTAACTTGAGGTAGTCTCTAATGGGTAAATACCAGTCCTGTTGATCGAAAACCTTGACAGTATGAACAGCCAATCCCTTTTGAAGTTCTTCCCTAACAAATGCTGAATGGGATAGAACTTGTAAGAATAGCGTTGTGTTGCTATTGGTGGGAGTGGGGGAAAACAAGGACCCCCAGTTGGCATGTTTCAGACGATCTCGGATTTGAAAGAACTTATCCGAGGATGGTTCAATCTGGATCATGTGGATTCCTGGCGTCAAGTCTGAGCTTGCACGCTCCATCACGGATTGCGATAATGTTTTGACTTGAATAGTTGTCATATCACCGGAAAGGTCTTGCGGGATTAGTGACCCCAAGGAGGCCATTGTGTCCGCAAAATGATTCGATGATCGAGGGAGTGCCTCGATGTCATACCACTCAAGTTTTGCCAAGAATTTGTCCACGAGGGCTTTATAGGCCTTCAGAATCGGGCATTTGCATTGATATACCCCTTTGACTTGATTGACTATTAACAACGAATCACCAAAGATATTCAATCGTTTGATGTTCATGGCGATTGTTGTCTGAAGACCTAGGAGCAAGGCTTCATATTCTGCATTATTGTTGGTGCACTGGAAGTTTAATTTAAATGACAGGGGCATTGGAGCACCCTGCGGTGTGAAGAATACAATTCCTGCGCCACCACCTTGCTCACACTTAGAACCATCGAAGAATAGGGTTATGTCGGCTCGTGACTCGGGCTCATCAGAATCTGGTGATTCTGAGACATGGAAGACCCCATCATCGGGTAGTTCTATGACCAGAGGCTGATCGTCTTCAAGAGGAGCCTCTGCTAGTTGATCGGCTATGACTTGTCCTTTGATAGATTTTTGTCCAATAAACTCTATGTCAAATTTCGTCAACAACATGATCCATTTCGCCATGCGACTACTATGATAAGTACGACTCATCATGTATCGCAATGGATTCTCCTTAGACACAACATACGTAGTGTTACTCAGCATGTAGTGGCGTAGCTTTTTGGTAGCAAACACCACCGCCAAGCGAGTTTCTCAACGTATGCATAGTTAAGTTCGTAACTGACCAGGGTGCGGCTAAGATAGTAAGTAGCCTGTTCTTTGTGAAGTTCATTCTTCTGGGCTAGCATGGCACCCGGTGCCACCTTAGTGGCTGAGATGTATAAGTAGAACGGCACTCCTGGTCTAGGTGGTGCCAATAATGGCGGCGAAGCCAAGTATTGTTTGATTTCGTCAAAGGCTGATTGGCACTCGTCATCCCAATGAAATGTGACCCCCTTGTGCAATAATTTGTTCATGGGTCGACATTTGTCAGATAATTGCGCTATGAAGCATTTAATCGACGTGACCTTTCCTTGCAGACTTCTGAGCTGCTTGATAGTGGTTGGGGGAGCCATTTCAAGGATTGCCTTGACTTTGTTTGGGTCCACTTCGATGCCTCGTTTTGAGACTATAAAACCCAAGAGTTTTCCAGATGTGACGCCGAACACGCACTTCTTGGGATTCAGTCTGACCTTATGCTCTATGAGGCGATCGAGAATCTTGCTTAAGTCACCGAGATGATCTGAGCACAAGAGAGACTTGGCTAACAAATCATCCATGTAATCTTCCAAAGTTTTGTGCATGTAATCATGGAAGATATATGTCATGGCACGTTGGTATGTAGCGCCAGCGTTTTTAAGGCCAAAAGGCATGACCTTATAGCAAAATGTCCCCCAAGGCGTTGTGAACGCCGTTTTGAGTTGGTCCTCAGGATTGATACGAATTTGATTGTATCTTGAGAAACCATCCATTAGGGAGAGCATTTCGTGACCTTCTGTAGCATCTACCAACGCGTCGATGCTCGACAAGGGGAAATCATCCTTAGGACTCGCTTTGTTTAAGTCTCGAAAATCGGTGCATATGCGAATCCTCCCGTCGGGCTTCTTGACGGGAACCATGTTGGACAGCCATGGCGGATAATCCATGCAGATGACAAACTGTGCATCCAACAGCTTTTGCAATTCGTCTTTGACCATCAAGGCCACTGTTGGGTGCATCTTGTCGTAGTTTTTGCTTTACAGGCTTGATTGTCGGATCAAGCGTTAAATTGTGCATGACTAGTTGCGGGTCTAGTCCTGGCATATCTTTATACGACCATGCAAAAACCTCCTTCTTCTCTTTGAGAAGGGCAATGTAATCGGCTTGCTCTTCGGGGGAAAGACTTACCCTCGATAATCTATGGATTCTTTGGATCTGTGCCGATATTTACGTCAGTCGTCTCCTCGACTGACATGTGGGATCCGTCCTCCAACTGATGTGGAGTTGGGATCAAGTGGATATCATTAGCTGAGTTTAGATCTACGTTTGGAACCTCGGGTCCCTCTTCAGCTTGAAAGATATCTTGAGTTGTCCTTGGGGTAAAATGAAGCATTTCACCGAAAGGCCAGTACTCTGATGGTGATAAAGGTGAATTGATGCGATCCCAGTCGATGGCATCTATGTCTAGATGCAATGACCATGATGGATCGGCCGGATTGTGGATGGGTGCGGTCAAATCAATGGAGATCATGTGGATGGAATGAATTTGGTCTCCAGAACCGCGGGTGTGATAACTTGATTCTTTTAGATGCTCCCTATACTCTGGATCTGGCTCTATAGGGACGGGCATGAATGGATCTTCCCTAGGTGTTGATAGGCAAACCCTATGTGTCGATAGGAGGACGGGGTCTTCCCTCGGTACTGATGTCATGATAGGATCTCATGGTGGGCGATGCTCATCTTGAATTTGAAGCCATGGATCCAATACTTGGTCCCACCTTGTAGGGTCTACCCACCATTCATGCCCTAGCAGTATGCCCATTTGTCCCATTAGATCTTCATGAGTTAAAGGGCGGTGATGTCGTCGTGCATGTCTGAGATAGTCCATCTCAGTCTCATCTTCTGAATCACTTTCGGAGACCCAAAAATGTTCATTCTCTTCAGCAACTATTGCTTGCGACGTTGAGGACTCTCCTTGTTCCAGTAAGTTAATCTGGTCCCATTGCGGTTGTTCCACTCTTGGTGGAGGGACCTGATTCTCTTGACACTGTGTTGATTCAACTGGAACCTCTAAGGGGAACAACTTCAAAAAGATGTCCGAAAGTCGTTGATGTTCTCTTTGAGGATTACTGTCCGAACTTTCGCCTCTCTCTAGCAAAGGAGAGGGATTACTACTGTTGCCAAGGGTGTTTGTTGACCATGGGAGGTAGTCTCCCAATGTGTATTCTGTATTTGGATTGGCATAAGGATCTAATGCCAATCCCCCCTTGTTGCCTATTTCTAGGCCTTGCATATTTTCAACCAAGATGTCTAAGGGCAGGGGGTGGTTGAACCCTACTCCTGACTTGTCATATGGCATCTGATATCTTGGTTGGCAAAGGACCCGCATCCCTTGCTCATATCTGCCTAGCCCATATCCATGCCAATTGCATTGGCCGAGATATTTTAGGGCAAAGTCTGGGTTTGATAGATAGTTGATGTTTTCAACAAAAGGCTCTTCGTCTGCTTCCTTTTGTTTGCATGGTTCAAGACCATGATCAAGGCCCCCATACACAAAATTCGTCTGGTTTGGTGGGTAGCCTAGAGGAACAACTGTCCCTATGGGAAGGCGAGGTCTTCCCATGTCTTGTACTGACTCCAATGCGGGTGTTGCCACAACATTTTGCACTAAGTACTCCCCCAGGCCCGTACTTGCCATTTCAACAGTGATTGTTGATGATTGGGTGGGAGGAAACGGTAGTCCTTCTTGAGTCCATTCCATGTTTGGCATTTTAGGAGTCTTAGTTTTCATTGTGTGAGGTGTTTCTTCTGTTGATACCATTGAAATTGTGGGCAACCTCTCTTCTAGGGGCTTAGCCTCTTCCATGATCTATTTTCCCTTGTCCTTCTGTTTGGCCATGATAGGTGGCATTGATGATGAAGGAGCAGATGATGAAGTCTCACCTGGCTGGGATTTTGCCTTGTTGGTCACCAGTGGTGCCTACGGTATCGAACCCTGTTTAGATGGATTTAACTGGAAATCCAAATGCGTTGAAGGGAGGGTCGATTGAGGTATGAATTGTACCACATTGCAATACTTGAAGGGCTCTAAGTCCATTGGGACTACATGTATTTCTCCTTCATAAGCATACTTTAAGCACTAGTGGGCGATCGAAGGGACACACTTCATGTCCCTGATCCAAGGCCGCCCTAGCAGTATATTATAAGCCATCTCTCCTTCTAGCACATGGCACAGTGTAGGTATTGACTTTTGTCCTACCTGGATAGGCAGAACAACTGTGCCGACTGTCGAGCATATTGCATCGTTAAAAGCTCGCAGTGTGTACGTGGAGGCTGTGATGTGAGAGGTCGGCAGCTTCAAATGTTTTAAGGCTGTAGTGGTAATGATGTTACTGGACGAGCCAGTATCTACCAACACTCTCTTGTAGGGGATCTCGTTGACCCGCGCGATAACGTGCAGGGGTGGATCTGCCATGTCATTCGATATCGTTTTGACCTCATCTTCTCTGAATGTGATGACCGGCTCCGTACATTGTTTCACATGTCCCACGAAGTTGTTGAAAGAATTAGCTTCGTGAGGCTGTAATTCGATGGCTTTTAAAATGTCCATAAGAGCTTCCCTATGGGGTGCTGAATATTGAATAAGCTCATAAATGGACAGCCTAGCCGATGTGGTCCGCAAAATCTGCGTGAGTTTGGTCCGTATCGTGACCTCGGGTCTAGGCGGAGGCAACTGCGTTGGGCGTTGTTGAGGCTACGATGTTGTCGAAACTTCCCTCGTAGCTACCTCGGGGGCAACTGTTGGGTACCTTCTATTCCTTGTTACTATGCTAATCATTCCCACAAATCCCTGCATGGGAAGATTCTGTCGCACCTCGTTAATCTGGAGTGGTTTTTCCTGTGCCTCATGGGCAGGCAAAGGGTCCTTGAATACCCCCATTTGTTGATTGTTTGGCACTATGGGGTTGTCCACGGCCAATGTTCTATTGTCGATCAAATCTTGGATTAGTTCTTTGAACTTCCAGCATCCATTCAAGTCATGTCCTCTGCGCCTATGGAATCTACAATACAATTCCTCTCTGTATCCCCTAGGCTTAGGAGCATTAGGGTCTATAGTTTGGATTTCTGGCAGAGTGACTAAATTTTCCACTGACAAGCGGTCAAATAGGGAGTCCCTGGACTCCGTGTAAGGGGTGAATTGTCGCCTAGGGTGACGCTGCTGATTCTGCTCCTGTCTTCTATTATCTCTTTCATAAGCAGGAGGCACTGCCTGGTAATTAGCCTTTTGGGGCTGCATTTCTTGCACAGGCATGGGAACATTTATCGCAACTTGGTTGACTATAGCATGTTGTTGTTGTGTTGTCCCGGTCTTAGTGGTTTTATTCCACTCTTTCTTTTTAGGCTTGGCGATTGCGCCTTCGCCTATCTTAATCTCTTCTATAACTCTGGCTTGCACCAAAGCTTCTTCTAAGCTGTCGTATTGCCATAGCAACAATAGACCAGAGATTGATTTTAAGCAACTTTTTGTGAACATCTATGTGAGATCAGACATAGGGGGACGGTAGGGTAACTTAGAAAGCAAAGCTCTCCATCGATTCCCGTACGCTACCATTGTTTCCTCCTCAAATTGCCTGAGGCTCGCCAGATCACTCAGTGATGCCTTCTTCCTTGTGTTGAAGGCAAAGCGTTCAAGAAACGCATCTACTAATTGATCTAAGTTGCTTATGTTGTGTTTGGGTAGTTGTGTGAACCAATCCGAGGCAGGGCCTGCGAATGTGGTTATGAATGTTCTAAGCAACAATGCATCATTATCTTGGATGCCGAAGCATTGGCTTAGAAATCTTGTAACGTGTTCTTGTGCGTCCTCTTCACCTTTAAAGACTGCCAATTGAGGCAACTTGAAGTGCTCGGGGTAAAGAGGTGTAGGCACTGAGGGATGCACCGGATTACTGCGGAGTTGACGTAATGTGGGTTTTTGATGCCCAACAGCTTTTGTTTCCACAGATTCTAAACGCTCTAATAGCGCTTGGTATGCATCGAAAGATTTTATTTCTTCCTCTCTTGTTCGCTCCCGTTGTAAGTTATGGTAGATTGGAGGCCTATGGAGGGGTGGCCGAATGGCAGCCCTCCTACCTTGATGGGGAGTTTCAACATATTCTACTTATGGTTCGTACTCCTCATAAAATTCTTGAGGAGTCTCTGGGCGAGACCTATAACCCTGATTGAGTCCTTGTTGAAGGTACCCATCATTGTTTCGGGGAGTGGCCTCCCTCTCGGGTCTATAAGGTCTTGGAGGCAAAGCTTGACGAGGTCGTGGAGACCTATCCTGCACCAACGGATTATGCCTCTCATATTGTTCGGCTCTTTGAATGCGAGGGGTTGGCTCCCTCTCAGGTAGTTTATAGCGTAGCTCATCCGCTTCACGTTGCATGCGCTCTCTATCCAAGCGGTGTCGATACTCTATCTCCTGATGACTTTGTTTAAGCCGCATGATTTGGGCTTGATGGGCGGCATGTTGGGCGACTATCGGGTCAATTTGGTCTACCCTATTTTGCTCAGGAGGTTCGAATGTTCCTCCTATGTGTTTGCCTTGATTTTGATGATCTAAAATTTCAATGGGTCGCTTCCCTCTGTCGAGGTAGGCGGCATGTACTCGAGGTTCTAGCCTCAAGGGGTGATCATGATGTCCGACTGGTGCGAAAGCGCAAGGTTCCCACGTTGTATGTTGTTGTCCTTGAGGAATGCGATGATCTTCCTCGCGCTCCCTCTCATAGGTGTGAAGGGGGCGGGCGGAGTTAGCTCGCCCTGTGTAAGGAGCCCTACGCTCTGGATTTTGTCTCTCTATTCTGATGGGAGGTAAAGAAGGGATACCATATCCACGTTGTCCCTCCAAATGGACGGTGTGCCTGTCTAGCGCTTCATCGCATCGTGGCCACTCATGTCTAACCTCAGAAGGCGATTCTCTGTTTATATCAAGGTCTACATGTAATGCGTCTTCCCGAAAGGGGCTGCTTTGAATGGGCATACCCCATCGAGGATTCTGAATTGGATTCTTTTGAAGGCTAGACCGATAAGGCGGTATGACCAAATCCTCAAGACTGAAGCGAAGGCGACTTGTGCCTACTTCTTGTGTACCTTTCGGAGCTTTTGCCCTTGATTGGGCTTGGCTATGGGTGTACACCATTGCGGTGCTTCTCTACTATCTAAACAGATTTTTATCTCTTTTATGATGATTTTTCTTTTTGTCTACACTAAGCAGAAATGAACACACGCATACGCAAATCGTGATTATCTCTTTTAAGGATTAATGGTGTGTCCTAAACTGGTTTAGTGCATTTTGATGTTTTGTTTTGTTTTTGTAGGTTTTGAAGATCGTTTAAATGCATTATGACGGCTCATATAACTCCCAAAATGGTAGCCCCTTCAATATACCAACCAGGCCGATATACCAACCTCTCTATATACCCGCCCTTACGAGAGGGAGACTATAGGTACGTGAGAGCAGAAGGTACGTGGTACGTAGGTGGTACGGAAGGGGGATTGTCCTGTTAATGGCACCTACCATAGAAGACTTATCCTCGCGCGCATGGGAATCACCCCAGTGACACTCGGTCAGCTTTCATCAGGATTTACGCCTAACAACAGTTGACAATCGGGAAATGGATGCAAAGCTAAGCCAAGGTGGTGATGAACCCACCGTTGGTCTTGCTCAAGGGCTGGGGTCTTACGACCAGCTCCTTGGTTTAAAGTTGTTGCGTGATGTGTGTGTGATTCATTTTATTTAGCAAAAAATGAAACAAGCATAAATGACTTTCCCTAAGCAATGCAAGATAAAATGAAAACAATTAAAGAAACAGAAACAAAAACAGAAAATTTAACAGAGATTATGAAAATCCCTACCTCTTCTCTGCCTGGACCGGTTGCTTCCGAATTTCTGCTCTAAAAAGTTGCAGATAGAAATTCGTCCCTCGGTGAGACGAATTACAGAACAGAATTCGTCCCTCCCAGAGACGAATTTGAATTCATCTCAGGGTCAGACGAATTTCAGTAAAGCAATCACCACAGTCAAGGACGAATAACAGTCAAAAACTAAAAAGGTACCTGTCAAACACAAAACACATAAATTTAATCAGTTTTTGTGATTTTAAAAACCAGGGAACAGAGTCCCACCGTGATCGCCACTGAAAGCACGAGATTTCGGGTAGAGGAAACACTAATTATGCAATATAAGACGAAATGTAACGCTTTAATCCTATGCACAAAAACAAAGAAAGGAGATAATTTGGAAATGAAAGAAAATATGTAAAGAAATCACAGCCCTCTTTATTCAAATCTCTTATCCTCGGTTACATTGACGTCTCCTCCCTTTTTAGGGGCTAGGAGCATTAAATTTGTCTTTGTTACAATGTGTGACTTAGTCTTCCTCTTTCCGCGTGCCCACACTTGAAATGGGTGGGCCAAGATGATGCCGCCACTGATGTCGATGAGTCCTTGACCTCTGCTGCTCCTCCTGCGAACAAAGAAACAACGAAGATGTCAGTAGCACCTACTGCAAATGAAAAGTGTTTGTTCTCTAAAATCGCCAAAAGATGCATGCAAACATTTGTCTAAAACAGTGAGTAAAATGACTCTAAATGACCTGAAAACTTGACAGAAGATAGAAAATATCACCAGAAGGCCATTGCCATCGAGACAGTCGGCCAATCTGCCTTCAACTGGAATTCGTCCCTGGGCAGGACGAATTCTGACTGCAATTCGTCCCTGGGTGGGACGAATTCTTCTATGTTGGAAAAGCCGACCTGATGCTGCTCCAATGTCGAATCCCGAGACCTCCAAAATGCACTTGCAAACAGAGGGGTTATGTAATTGGGGCCATTTTGGGACGACCCAAATGGTCGGATTCTCCCAATTTGGCCTCTATCCTCGAGAATTTGATATCTCCACCTGCAAGTTAGTATAACAACAAAGCGACAAAAAGCATAACAAAACCTGATCAAAATGTTATGAAATTGAAGCTATGAATTCACCAAATAGAATAACACAAAATGCAACATGAACAAGTAATCTAGAATGCTTCGAAATAAAACTTAGAAAGTGCGGGGGTGCCCAAGTGGGCCTCCCACCGTTGACACTTGATTTTGGAGCCAATCCACTAGGGATGGGCCCAAAACTTCTTAGGATTGGGGGGTCAGCAAATTGGTGGTGTAAGGTGGTCAAGTGTTGGATTTGGGTCGGATTCAAGCTTCCAAAAGCCACCCAACAACCTCCCTTGCAAAAGATATTGGTGGATGTGAGAAGGTGAATCAAAGGGGATGCAAGTGGGTGTTCAACTCGACAGCACTTCGTTGCTTGAAATCTCCTTCAACCTGCCTATTTTGGATGAGAAAAGTCTCACCTTTTATAGACCCATGGGGTCTCTTTTGAGAGGGAAGCATAAGTGCCATGTGTTGGTCATAGGTGCCATGTGGCAGTCTTGTCTTCCCATGAGGGAGGGGAGTCCTCCATGACTTGGGCTTTCATAACTACCCTTGTGACAGTCCTCTAACGGCCTATTTGTCCACCCACACATGCGTGCGAGGCAGGAGTCATCAACTGACTGTCTTGGGCTGCCACTTGGCACCATTCTTCTTTTTGCCCGTTAAACTTGGAATTCGTCCCTACCCGAGGACGATTTCAGAATTCGTCCCTGGGTGAGACGAATTCTATTTTGAATTCGTCCCTGGGTGAGACGAATACTAGAGCAAAGTGTCTAAATGTACCAAATTGCTTCCTGACCTTACAAAATTGCTATGAAAGTGGTTAGGACCACTGTTTGACCTCTGAGGGCTGCCCTGGGGGCTGTGTTTGTCAAAGCGATCAGTGTTTGCAATCACATAATCGGATTGGTGCTATTTTGGTGTCTACATATAGAAGTAATAATTAAGAATTTTTTTTAAAAAAGCCAATCATAACCACAAAAATTTAATTTCAATTATTTTAGATGATTCCTAAGAGGGAAGGCATTGCTTTATGCCGTGTGTCTTAAAATTAATTATCCGTTGATATATTTCATTGGTAAGTGATTAGAGTTTTATTTAAGTTGAAATTAGATAAAAAGAAATTGATGGTTCCAATTACATTTCAATTACAATCAACGTCAACAAAAAAATTAAAATATATAAGTGGGTTGGATTTTTTTTTTTTAATAAAATAAGTTAAATTAGTTACTTATCTCCATTTTAATTATAGGAAAAGAGTTCCCTATTGTTGAAAAAATTAATTATAATTATATTATTGATTATATTTTATATTAATTAATATATATATATATATATATATATAAATGATTTTCTACCTTGAATGTTAGAAGAAGAGATTTTTTTTTGTTGGAAACATACAATAGTAGTTGAAGAATACAATTGGGGATATATTGAGGGCACCCTCCATGTGAATTGAACTTGGGTCTCCCTTAAGCGAGCCAAATACCTTTAGAAGTTGGGCATACTTGAGTTAATATTGTTATTTTGAGTAAGAGATAAGAGAAAATGATTTCAACCAAACATCAAACCAAAAATTTGCATGATTTTCCTTGAGGATTATCTAGTATGTTTTTTTATCAATTGCAAACTATCTAGCATAAAAAATTATTAAAATTCAATTTTCATATGATAGTTCAATTTATTGAAATATTATTATATAAGTTATTTAAATACCACAATTTGAGTAGGTTTAGTGAAGGCTTACATTTCTTATACAAGATATATTATTATATAAGTTATTTAAATACCACAATTTGAGTAGGTTTAGTGAAGGCTTACATTTATTATACAAGATATTTAAGTTTCAAATGCTAAAAACGGTAAGATAAATATTTCATGTACTTAGATTAGTTGAATAATACTTTTTGACTATGTATACCTTAAAATATTTTTAAATTAATTAAGATAATACCACGATTGTTATGCAATAATATTTTTTTTGAAAATTTTGAAAAAAATTGTATTAAAACAAAGATCAATTACAATATGGGAAGAGACTCTTCCCAGTCGAAGTTAGAGAGAACACATGCTTACAATAGTAGAAGAAGATTTGCAATGGAGCCAAATCTCCTGAACCATTAACTAGCTAGCAGGGGAGTCGACATGGTCAGTTGATGCAACATGTCGCGATATCGCAACACTTTTTCCTTTTCGGCCGTGACGAAGCAACATGTCGCAATATCGTGACATTTTTCTCCTTTGGCCGTGACTATGCAACATGTCGCGATATCGTGACACATTTTCTCCTTTGGTCATGAAAATGCAACATGTCATGATATCGTGACACCATTTCTCCTTTGGCTGTGAAAAAGCAACATGTCACGATATCGCGACACCTTTTCTCCTTTAGCCGCAAAAAAGCAACATGTTGCGATATCGCGACACCTTTTCTGCTTTGGCCGTGAAAATGCAACATGTTGCAATATCACAACACCTTTCCTCCCTTGGCCGTGAAAAAGCAACATGTCGCGATATCGTGACACCTTTACTCCCTTGGCCGCGACGAAGCAACATGTCACGATATCTCGACAACTTTCCACCCTTGGCCACGACGAAGCAACATGTCTCGATATCATGACAACTTTCCACCCTTGGCCGCGATGAAGCAACATGTCACGATATCACGATAACTTTCCACCCTTGGCCGTGATGAAGCAACATGTCGCGATATCGTGACAACTTTCCACCCTTGGCCGCAATGAAGCAACATGTCGCGATATCGTGACAACTTTCCACCCTTGGCCGTGACGAAGCAACATGTCACGATATCACAACAACTTTCCTCCCTTGGCCGTGATGAAGCAACATGTCACGATATCACGAAAACTTTCCACCCTTGGCCACGACGAAGCAATATGTCATGATATCACGATAACTTTCCACCCTTGGTCGCGATGAAGCAACATGTCACGATATCATGACAAATTTCCACCCTTGGCCGCGATGAAGCAACATGTTGCGATATTGCGATAACTTTCCACCCTTGGCCGCGACGAAGCAACATGTCATGAAATCGTGACAACTTTCCTCCCTTGGCCGCGACGAAGCAACATGTCATGATATCATGACAACTTTCCACCCTTGGCCGCGACGAAACAACATGTCACAAAATCATGACAACTTTCCACCCTTGGCCGCGACGAAGCAACATGTCACGAAATCATGACAACTTTCCACCCTTGACTATGACGAAGTAACATGTCACGATATCATGACAACTTTCCTCCCTTGGCCGTGACGAAGCAACATGTCGTGATATTACGACAAATTTTTGCCCTTGGCCGTGACGAAGCAACATGTCATGATATCGCGACAAGTTTCCTCTAGTGACCGCAACAACGCAACATGTCATGATATCATGACAACTTTCCTCCAATGACCGCGACGATGCAACATGTCATGATATTGCGACAACTTTCCTCCAATGACCGCGACAGCGCAACATGTCACAATATCACGACAAATTTTCTCCCTTTATTTTTTCTTTGATCATTGGCTCAAGGACCTTTCAAGACCCTACCTAATCACCTCATCCTCAATAGCCATGTCACTGTGCAGCTAAACCGCTACCTCCTTCTCAGCACCCATCTTAGCCAGGAAGTCGGCCGCTTTGTTTAAATCTCTACTCACATAAACTGGAATCACATCATCTAATTCCTTCCATAATTCCTTAATTTGAGTGACAAGAATCCTCAACGTCCATGCTTTCAAAGCAACGTTCCTCATACAATCTAGAGCTCCAACCATTATTTGAGAATCTGATTCAAGTATTATCCTCCTGTGGCCCTGTTTCACTACCCAAATAGAAGCAGATTTGATAGCTATGGCTTCTACTTCATTGTTTGTGGATCTTCCCAAGCCTTGCAGTTTCCAATAGAGCACTGATCCATCATGATTCTGGTAAACCACTCCAATTCTGGCACTACCTGGATTACCCTTTGCAGCTCCATCAGTATTAATTTTAATCCAACCTTCTGGGGGTGGTTTCCAACTAGCTCTATCCTGTCCCTCTTGCTCTTCAACTCCCTCTTCCATTGGCCCACTAACAACCTGAGTTTCATCTTTAGCATAGACGACAACAGTTTCTGTGGCTTTGCTCCAGATGACCTGCCAAACTCCATCTAACGAGGAAAAAATTTCTCTAAAAATTCTAGCATTTCTCTCCAACCACACTTGCCACAAAATGAAGTTTAATCCAAGCTCCCAACCAATTCGAAGAGCTTTAGATTTAAATCTACCCCTCTTCCATCTTTCCCAGATATTAGTTCGATTCAAGTCACCATTA
The DNA here is from genome assembly GCA_028583015.1 of Wollemia nobilis. Classification (NCBI taxonomy): domain Eukaryota; kingdom Viridiplantae; phylum Streptophyta; class Pinopsida; order Araucariales; family Araucariaceae; genus Wollemia; species Wollemia nobilis. The sequence goes on along the minus strand of JAQPPZ010003507.1, from coordinate 2,183,699 downwards.
ACTTGAATTTTATAGTAAAAAAGCCATCGCTTCCAAATCTGACGCATGAAAAGGCACTCAAACATCAGGTGATCAGTTGTTTCCTCGTTCTTATAGCATAATACACATTGAGATGGACCGATGATTCCTCTACATCTGAGATTGTCAAAAGTGAGAATTATGTTGTGCATAAACTGCCAGGCAAAAAAGTTTACTTTCAGCCAGCCCTTGGAGTGCCAAATATTTCTCCAATCCTCAACTGGATATGAATGGGGTGGAGGCTCTGGGAGGATCTTGTCATATACGTCCTTCATTGTATAGACACCAAGGCTTCCATAGCCCCAAGCTAATTCATCCTCCTTGTCTCTACCTGTGAGAAATATTTCTATCAATATTTTAGTCACGATGGGTGCCAACTCCGAAGGGATTGAAATTGGCCACTCCTCCAACTTCTTAAACTGCTTAAACTTATACTCCCCCAGCTGACTAGTGGTGAAATAACTTTCAATTTGGACCCATCTCTTCGTTTCTATGGCTATTTTTATTAGTTGCAATTCAAGAAATTCAACAATGATGGGTGGGTATTGATCCTATGAATCTATCCAGAAACATGCCTTCTCCCCTCTCCCCACTTTCCAAAACAATCAATTTTTAACTACCTAAGATCCTAGCTTGAGAGCCTACCACACTAAGGATCCAGAACCATCCAAAGGGAAATGACCCACCTCATTGGGGTTAACATGACCCAAATATTTACTAGTTAGGATTCTACTGAATAAGGAGGTTGGTTGGGAAATCCACCTCCAGTACAACTTTCCAGCCAAAGCTTTATTATTTAACTTGGATCTTCTCAGTCCCAGCCCTCATTTTACCTTGGGTTGGGTTACTTTATCCCAACCAACTAAGGCCCATTTCCTCTCTCCTTTTACTCCTTCCCATAAAAATCTTCTAGCCATATTGTCTAGCTCTTTCCATATAGTATGTGGGGCAGCCAGGATAGAGAATTTATAAATTGGCATGGCCTGAATGACTGACTGTAAAAAAGTTAATCTACCCCCATAGCTTAACCATTTGTGAGACCAATGATTCATTCTATATTTTATACAATCCAAAATATTCTTCTAGATATCTATTTTTAGTTTTTTAAAATGCAAAGGAACTCCCAATTAAACTACTGGGAGAGAAGTCCTTGTGAATTTCAAGATCTCAAGAACTCTGTCTTGGAGCCTTTGATCAAGATTGAGAAAGACCACTTTGGATTTTTTATCATTGATGACTTGGTTTGAAGCCCTAAGGTAGACATTAAGAGTATATCTGATCACTCTTGCTTCCTTGAAGTTGGCCACTCCAACCAATCCTGTATCATCCACAAACTGTAGGTGAGTCACAAATTCCTCACCCACCTTGATACCTGTTAGCAAATCTTGATGTCTTCTCCTCAAGAAAAGTCTACCTAATATTTCAACCAAAATGAGGAAAATATAGGGAGAGCAAGGGTCCCCTTGATGAAGGCCACGAGTGGCTCCAAAAGGTTGTGAGGGAAGACCCTTGATTAACACATAATAAGACGGAGTAGAAACATAACTCATGACCCATTCTATACAGTCTTGAGAGAAACCAAAGGCTATCATCATCTTTGAAAAGAAACTCCACTCCACCCTATCATAAGCCTTTGACATATCTAATTTAATGAGCATTCCTTTATTACCAGATTTTTGCATTGTATGGATTGCATCCTAAGCAAGAACCACCCCATCCAAGATTTGCCTACCCTCTACAAAACCCCCTTGCTCTGAGGATATAATGTTATGTAAAAGAGGTTTTAGTCGTTCAACCATTACCTTTGTGATTATTTTATAAATCACATTGCATAAGGCAATAGGTCTATAATCTGAAATATTTACCCCCTCCTCCCATTTTGGAATTAAAGTGATGAAGGTATGATTTAATGCCTTAAGCATTCTTTTATTACCTCTGGACTCCTCTATGATAGCCAAAACATCCTCCTCCAAAGTATCCCAAAAGGCCTGAAAAAACTCAATTGGAAAGCCATCTGGTCCTGGAGTTTTGCCGGTGCTCATTCCAAAGACCACATTCTTTAGTTCTTCTCTATCAATGGGTTTAAGAAGGGTCTAATTTTCTTCTTCAAAGATAACAGAGGGTATGACATCAATAACTTGGTTTCGAGCCTCTTCATATTGCTCCATACTTTCTTTAAAAAGTTTAGAAAAATAATCCATTGAATGGTAATGCATACTAGGAAGAGTATCAAAGGAGTGTCCATTCTCATATTGAAGAGCTTCCATGTTATTCATCTGTCTCCTATCATAGGCTGACCGATGGAAAATTTTGGTATTTCTATCACCTTCTAATAACCAAGTGGTTCTTGCTCTCTGTTTCCAATAGGTCTCCTCTTGGTTGTCAGTTTCCTCAACCGCTTTATGCAAGGCATCATCCTCGGCTTTGAGCTGCTCTGTAATTGTTTCTTCCCTAAAGTGTTTTTGAACCTCATCCCATCTAGCCACCAAAGGAGCTCTTTGGAGCTGGAAGTCTGTCTTGTTGGCTCGCATCCATTGTTTCAGTTGAGCTTTGACATAATGAAGCTATTTGTGGAATCTAAACATTGCTGTACCAAAAGGTAGATGACATTCTTCCCACAATTGTGGAATTTTCTTTCGAATATCCTCTTTTTGTAACCAAAAGTTCTCAAATTTAAAAGGTTTGTGATGTTGCCCTGTCATAATCCCTCCCTCCAAAAAAATGGGAAAGTGATCTGAAACCGGACCCTCCAAAATCTAAAATTTTGTATTCCATTTTAAAAATGCCTCATCTGAAACCAAAAAATGGTCTAGATTTACCTTCCTGCTATGTGGCTCCCTCCTCTTGTTAGTCCAAGTAAAGTTGGTTCTAGGGCCTTTAATATCCACTAAGTGAAAATCCTAGACTTGGGCAATCAGAAGTCGATCCCCTAGGTCCAAAATTGGGGTTCCCCCTTCTTGATCTCTAGAAGATAATTTAGCATTAAAATCCCCAACAATAATCCAGTCTAAATCTTCCCTTGAGATCCTCATGTTATGCACAACTTTCCATTGAAGCCTTTGGCCATCAAGGTTTTGAGCCCCATAAAAATTTGTGATTAGAACATGTTCAGCTGTGACATTATTCCTAAAATGAGATGTGAGAACACCCCTCCAAGCTATTTTAATGTTATGCAATAATATTAAAATCATTATAGATCCTATATAATCTATTAAAAAAATTATAAAATTAATTTTTTTCTAATAAATATTATCTATTAACTTTTTCTATATATCTATCTATTCTATCTATATATTAATTATTCATATATTACATTTCATATGACTTATATTAAATTAATAATTAATTAAAAAAAATTAAAATGAAATATTAATATTGAAATATATTTTTATTTACATTAATTAATAATTAAAAATTTGTTAAGATACCCTAACAAGCAATCAAAAATATCAAGTGGTATTAGATCCGTTAGATTTCTATATATATAATCAAATATTAATATTGAAAAATATTTTTATTTACATTAATTAATAATTAAAAAATTGTTAAGATAATCAAAAATATCAAGTGACATTAGTTCAATCCGTTGGATTTCTCAAAATATATATATATATCCTATTCCAATTGAAAAACAAGAAATTAAAAATTAAACCATATTTAAATTTTATATTTACTTATTAAAATACAAAACTATTAATTTTAAAATTAAAATAATAATTTTTTAAATTAAAAAATATTTATTAATATATTATAAATAATATTTTTAATTTGTCAAAACTTCAAATAAATGTAAATTGAAAAGCACGTATCTTTCACCATTAATTCTTTATATTTATAAACATGTTACTAATTAACCTCTTTATATATTATATTTTATATTATTTATTTTTACTTAATAATTTATTAAATGTTTGACACTTGAAAGGTGAAGGATTTTATATAGGACAATCCATTTTAATTAGTTGTGTAAAGGATAAACTTGTAAAACGAAATTTAGGGAAATAATTTAGAAAGTTTTCTTAAAAAAGGCCAATCATAGCCACAATCATTTAATTTCAATAATTTTAGAAGATTCATAGCATTAAATTAAAAGTTTAAACCATAACCGGACTTTGATAAGTGACAGTAGATATACATTAAAAACAATTCTTATACAGAAGATGGTTCCAAAGAAATTAAAAATTAAATTTGTTATGCATTAAATTTAAGAGGGCGGACTACGGGATTGCATCGTTGTATTACGAGCGGACTACGGCATCGCGAGTTGCGTGTTTGCCTGTTTGTTGAGAACAAATAAAATTCGTTCATTTACAGCCAATTTGTAATTTAATTTTGTCGCCTCTCTCGTCTATTTATTTTGTGTTGTATCCCCCACCTTGCTGAAACACAAGAAGCTTACCCTCTCGCATATTCCATCATGGCGATCCCAAAGATCGGAGCAATGTTTTTTGTTTTTTGGGCTATTACTTCGGTAGCGGTAGTAGTAGCAGGCAGGCCCCCTGCGTCGACCGATCGATATCCTATCACTTCTGATTACTGGCCTTTAAAATTCAACGAGGAGTTCAACAACCTGTGGGGTCCGGAGCACCAGAACGTTTCCAGGGACCAGTACGGAACCACCTTACTGCTGTACAGATATTCAGGTATGAATTTAAATGATTTTAAACTTTCTTTTCATTTTGTGGTTAATGTGTGTAATTGGATGAAGGAAGTGGTTTCAAATCCCAGAAGTCATACGAAGCCGGATTCTTTAGCGTATCGATGAAGCTACAGGCTGGCTACACTGCCGGCATTGACACTTCATTTTACGTACGTTTTTATTTTTATTTTTAATTTTTATTTGAATTAATTTTTAATTTTTAATTTAAAAAAAAAATTAATTAATTTTTAATCTAAATCAATTAAATAAATGTATAAATTAAATTGCATTGAAAAAAATATCAGTAAAACATATACAAAATAAGGAGACATATACTATCATTACGATGATAATAATAACAACTGTCAACTAAAGCCATTTACATTATCAATAATAAATTAATATTTAATTTTAATAAATAAAAAATTAAAATAAAAGTAATGATTCGCATATGTCTTTTCTTTCTTTCTTCCTTTAAGGAAAAAAAAAAATTTAGGGAAGCACTTGGTGAAGCACATAAAAACTGTTTTAGAAAGGTGAAGTTTAGAGAGGAACGCTCTTTCATGGAGTTTAGTTGTTAAAATCTTACGGTTTGTATTTGTTAATTTAAAATAAATAGATTTTTATTTTATTAATAATTAATTAATTATTAAATAAGTTTTGGGATAATGTTTTGGTTTTAGTTTTTTTAGAAGTTTAAATTTTAAAAAGTGGGAGAATGTGAAAAAGGTGAATATATATAGTTATGCGTTTAGTTCTTATTAATAAGTTTAACTCTTAACTTTTAACTCTCGTCCTTATTAAAAATAATGGTTAAAATAAAAATATTAAATCCTATAATTTTTTTTTAATTAATGTGTTTGAAAAAAATAGAATGCATGTTCTAAAAGAATTCTATCCTGTCTGAAAAGGCTTTCTCCTCGTGCTAAGATTCGTTTGTGGTCGTTATTGAAAACGGAAATGAGAATTCTGTTGCTGCCTCAACTCTAGAGCGGTACTTAGCATTAGTGTTTTAGTGTTTGGTTCTGTAAATTAACATGAATTCTTATGTACGCTTATTGCAGCTGTCGAACAACCAGGTGTACCCGAACTCCCACGACGAGATAGACATAGAATTTCTGGGCAATATTACCGGCAGCCCATACACTCTGCAGACCAACATATACGTGAATGCCCCCAGCAGTCAGGTCATCACGGGGCGGGAGGAGCGGACCTCGCTCTCCTTCGATCCCACCAAGGATTTCCACCGCAACGGCATCCTCTGGACTCCATCTCACATAGTGTATACCCCTCTAACTACCATAAATTTCGTTTTATTTCTCTCCCTCCTTTTTGCTTGTGATAACTTTGATGCATGCCTGATTCTTTTTTGCTACAGATTCTTTGTGGATGACAAGCCCATTCGAAAGTATCCGAAGACGGACTCTCCCAATTTCCCAGAGAAGCCAATGTCGGTGTATGGAACTATATGGGATGCCTCTTCCTGGGCCACACAGAACGGCAAATATAAGGTGGACTACCAATACGAACCCTTTGTAGCCAAGTACAAAGACTTCATCGTGGTCGACTGTTCTAACAGCAGGGCCTCCGCCTGCTCTAGGCGATTCTGAACACGGAAACGCCACCTGGGCCAGATAGAGGCTCGAGCCTTAAGAGTTGTTGTCTTCATTCGAAAATATAATAAATATTTTAACTTATGTATTAGATGATCAAATAATGTTTTATTTTAGTTTTAGTTGTGTTTTTTTTTTTAAATATTAATAGAAGAGGGTTTTGAAAGAGGTTCATTTTATAACAAAGGTAAATAACTACAAAACCAGTGCATTAAAGCATTAGACAGTCCAGAATAACAGAGCAGATTTTTTTTAATATTAAGAGAAGAGGTTTTGAAAGGAGTCATTTTTACAACTACAAAACCAATGCATTAAAGCACTAGACAGCCGAGAACAAAACAGAAAACAAAAGAAATACACCATAAATCAGGAGGACCAGAACAGCCGGTCAACCCGAGAAGACTTATGGAAGAACTGAGGTGGTTCTCCAACACAACATCCACCTTAAAAATGATTCCACTATACCTTTGAGCCGCCTCCTCCTCAAAATCTAACGCCATCTTAATGGAACAAAACCAACAGTCCCCATCAATCATACACTTCCCAAGGCAGGAAGCATAAGCATAATGATGAAGTAAAGGTAACAGGTAGCCACCTCATCACAAAGCTCTCCAATCCATGAGAAATAATGACCTCGATCCGGGTACGTTCGCGAGCTTTCCCATGCCAACAACTGAACCTTCCCAAGTCCAGAATAAAAATAGCTACAAGGCACCAACGAGAAATAATTGTGGACCAATCAATGTTGTAGAATGAGCAAAACATTCTCTGCCACAACATTCCCCAAATCCCAATACAAATAACAATGAGGATTTGAATAGCCTTATAGCATGGGGTGGCGAAGAGTGTCCACTACCCCTCACCATTACTATAGGTACCAGACCTCCTGACACAACAAACTTCCACCACCCGAAGCCAATTAATTAACATCATTGAGAGCACAATTAATGAGGTCCTATGGAAAGTCCCTCTGCCATATCACATATCCATGGATATTTACTCCAATGTTTGCCATCACGTCTACTGCAATATTTCCTTCTCTGAGCATGTGAGAAATTTGAACATATTCCAACTCTTGATATAGCTTCACTCCTTCATCAATGAGATTGGCAATTTTCCAACTGACATGGCATGCACCTTTGAGCATATTAATTATGTTACGGGAGTCACCTTCAATGATAGCTTTTTTGAATTTGAATTCGCTTAGCAATGCAATCCCTAGGTAAGCCACCCTCGCTTCCGCCACCTATGAAGAATTCAAACCCAAGGATTCGGCATACACCAATAGTAAGTTACCATTATGGTCCCGGATGATGCCTCCCGAACCTGCCATGCCATTATTACCTTTAGCCACCCCGTCAAAATTTAATTTCACCCATCCAACAGGAGGGGCATTCCATTTAATTGAGTTTCTGATATTAGGCACCAGTGGAGGCCGATCTATGTTTCCAAAACCCAAAAATTGTTCCAACCTAACTTCATTTTGCAAAGAAGCCTCCGAAAAATCCATAGAAGCAGAAGCACTAACCACATTCTCAACTGCCTTACCTATAATATGATTGCTCAATAAAGTCATCGACACAGTTTTATCACCAAAAATTATTGTGTTTCTTGCTTTCCAAACTCCCCACATTGCATGGGGAAGCAGGAACCACCAAAAACACCTGAGACATGGGGACTAAAAGGACTAAAAGGGTGGTGACCACTAAATAATTCAACCATAAACTGAATTCGAAAATACCCAGTCAACTCCCAAGCGCTTGAGAATAGAACAGATCACCTCCTTGAAAAATGGCAGTTGAGAAGTAGATGAGAGGTCGATTCCCAATCGAATTTGCAAAGATAACACCTATTGACCAAATTCCAACCCCTTTTGTGAAGGTTCTCAATAGTAAGGATACGGTTAAGAGTGGCCAACCAAAAAAATAAATTAACTCTGGGAGAAAGGTGCTTAAGCCAAAGCCTACTAAATGGAAAAAGTGACTCCTCCTCCACATTTAAACAACAATAGGCTGATTTGATCGTAAAACTTCTTCCGTTGTGCTCTTATTGTATATATTTGGAGTATTTTTTTTAGGTTGGATGTTTCTATTTTTTTCCAATAAAGGTTTGGAGATCCTTTTAAAGTTTTCTTCAATCATCTAATAAAACAAATCAAATAATATTAGTTTAATTGGTTCAATTCTAAAATTTTTAGAGAGGATATTGGTTAGCCATATCAATTCTTTAAAAAACAACTTACATATATTTAATTTTTTTAGTTTTAATTAAATAAAAATATTTTTAAATAATATTTTTAAAATATATAATATATTAAATCTTCTAATTCAACAAGTTAACATTACATTTGTTTGTTTATGGATAATTATATATATATATATTATTTTATTGTCTTTTTTCATAAATTATTTAAGTCTAAACTTGATTACGTATTGGATAAGTCCTTTTAAAATTATATAATCTAATATTTACATTTCATACTACTAATGAATATATATAATTTGATTAAGTTCAATTAAATATATTGATCATTTTAAGATAGGTGCATTATTTTGAAAGATATTATATTTAAAATATCTAATTTAACCATAACTTAAAAATTAATCTTTAATTTTTTATTTATAATATATTAAATTTCTTAGATAATTATTTATATATGTATATTGTTTTTTAAAGTATAAATAATTGGACACCTCCTTTTAAAATGACATAGTATTTATATTTGATCTTACCTAATAAATATAAATAATTTGATTAAATTTAATAAAACATGATCACTTTAAAATAGTTACATTATTTTAAAAAGGTTATGTATTTCAAATTTATATATTTTATTATTATTTGTTTAGTGTGAGAAATACCTATAATCAATGTACAGAGTTAAGCAATCTTTGAGTAGTCTCCTCCCAACCATGACCTTGCAGAGCCACCCCATCACACACTCTCCCACATCAGGTTTCAAATATAAAATTTAATTATAGCCTAAAAAGTTAATTTGAAACTTTTTTTATTATATAATTTATTATAGATTTAAAAAATTAAGAATTGTAAATTTATTATAACACAGAATAATAAAATTATATCTAAGAATTTTTTTTTTTTATAATAAAGACTTAACAATACATTTAATATGATTCACATAGTAAAGACTTTTTATAATTATGTATGTATGGTTTGATGATGAAGATTCCACTTGTGTTATGGATGAGACCTAAGTTTAACCCCACGATCAAAAAAATAAAAATAAAAATAATGTTTCATATATGTGTTTTCTTTATTTTTAGGAAAAAATCATCTAAATTGTTTTAGAAAAGTGAAGTTTAGAGAATAGGAGGTATTAAAGTGGAACACAATTCCAACATAGGAATATGCCATTAGAAATAAACAACTTTTAGTTCTACAGGGCTAACTACTCAACTGGATGTTAATAGGGGTGAGGACCAACTACACAACTGGATGTTAATAAGGGTGAGGAGTCCCACATAAGCAGGACCAAGGACTTCCACATTTAATCTTGTTATCCTATTGGCAACGAGTTTGACAAGTGTTGAGGTTCATAAACCACTCAAGTCCCACAACGGTGTCAATGTGGGATTATTAAAAAATGAGAGAAACATTCTTCCATGGAGTTTAGTTGTAGGTAAAATATTGTGGTTTATATTTATTAATCTAAAATAAATAGATTCTTATTTTAATAATAATTAATTTATTATTAAGTAGGTTTTAGGACAACATAATGGTTTAGGTTTTGATTTTTCTTCCAAGGGTTTAAAGTTCAATTTGTGGCGTTGGTAAGTGCATGAAGAGGTGGGTGTTAGAATTTCACAATAATAGACATGCAAAGAATTACACAAAATATGAAGAGAAGAGTGGAACTGATTGATTTATTCCAAGGATCAACTTTGTATAAATAGCAAAGTTGATCATTGAGAGTCGTTGGATTACAACAACTCATCAGACCTTATGAAGACACCATTGAGAGTTCTCCTGACACATGGAGGAGTGGAGACTCAAGTGTGTCTATCCTAGTGGAACTTAAGAGAATATTCTCTTATTCTAACACCCCCCTTAAGTGATACTAGGGGAGATTCATACAAATGAGTCCCAACAACAAGGCCTGATGAGGTACTCATGTACAATGACTTATTTTTGAAGAGATGGTAAAAACCCAATGGGAAAAAACCATCAATCAAAAGGAAGTAAGAGGCTTGTCTTCGTATGGTGAAGATTGTCCTCTTAATACAATAAGAAATATGAGTCCCGGTAGCATGGCCTGAGGAGGTACTCATTTATAGTTGGTGAAAAAACCCCTATGGGGAAAAACCAACTATGAGAAGAAGAGAGGCTTGTCTTCGTATGGCGAATATTGTCCTCTTTATACAAAAAATAAGGATGAGTCCCGACAACTTGGCCTGATTAGGTACTCATTTACATTTTATAGTTGGTGAAAAAACCCTTGTGGGGAAAAACCAACTATGAGAAGAAGAGAGGCTTGTCTTCGTATGGAAAATATTGTCCTCTTTATACAAAAATAAAGATGAGTCCCGACAACTTGGCCTGATTAGGTACTCATATACAACATATAGTTGGTGAAAAAACCCCTATGGGAAAAACCAACTATGAAAAGAAGAGAGGCTTGTCTTCGTATGGCGAATATTGTCCTCATAAAACCAATCAATGCAGTTGTATTACTCCAAGCTTATCTCACAACTGAAGGTAATACGGAGAAGGAAATGACTTGGTGAAGATATTTGCAATTTGATTCTCAGTTGGAATATATTCCAAGTATATATCCCCATTCTGAATATGTTGTCGTATGAAGTGCATGTGTATCTCAATGTGCTTGGTGCGTTGATGCTCAATCGGATTGCATGCAATATGAATTGTGCTCTGATTGTCACACCAAAGAGTTATAGGCTTTTCATGGGTGAAACCAAATTATCTCAAAATTTGATGAAGCCAAAGAGCTTCCTGACTAGCTAAAACTGTTGCCCTGTATTCTACCTCTGTAGAAGATAAGGCTACTGCTTGTTGTTTCTTGCATAACCAGGATATTGGTGAAGAACCAAGGCAAAAGACATAGCCTGAGGTTGAACATCTATCTTCTATTGAACCTGCCCAATTTGAATCTGTGTAGCCAATGATATCCATGGAATTTCCCTTATAGAAGAGCCCAAAGTGCGTAGTGCCTTGCAAGTAACGGAGGATTATTTTTGCTGCTTGCCAATGATTAAAATGAGGTTGATGAGAGAATCTGGATATGAGGCCAACAACATATGAGATATCTGGGTGAGTATGAGTAAGGTATAATAAACTTCCTACAAGTTGACGGTATAGAGTTGCATCACATAGAGGGGATGAGCAGGAAGTACTAAGATTAATGTCATATTGTAGTGGTGTTTTGGGGCTTTTTGTTGAATGTGAGTCAAGTTACTACCAGTGAGAAGAATATCATCAACATATAGAACAAGAATGGTGATTTTGCCTTCATTTCTCCAAATGTATATTGTGTTATCAGACTCACAATGAGAAAAACCTATGGAAAGAAGGAAGGAGTCCATATTTTCATACCAAGCTCTAGGGGCTTGTTTGAGGCCATAGAGAGACTTTTTTAGCCTACAAACAAGAGAGGAGTCTTGAGTGAAACCAACAGGTTGTTCCATGAATATTTCTTCTTTTAAATCCCCATGTAAGAAAGCACTTTTTACATCCATTTGATAGATAGGCCACCTATGGGAAGCAACCAGAGCAAGAACCAGTCTAATAGAATCCATTTTAGCAACTAGAGCAAAGGTTTCTGCATAATCAATACCTTCAATTTGAGAAAAACCTTTGGCTACTAGATGAGCTTTGTGTTTGTCTATTTCTCCATTAGGCCCATATTTAGTTTTGAAGATCCATTTACAATGAACTAACTTCCTTCCTTTAGGCAAGGGAACTAAATCCCAAGTTTTATTTTTGATTAAGGAAGAGAATTCGTTCTCCATGGCATCATCCCATTATTTAATACCTGAGGCTTCTTTGAAGGATTGAGGATCAGAGGAAATAGACTGACAGACAAGACCAGTGCCTATGGGGTTGGATGATCTAGTTGATGGAAGATTTTGGATGTAAGGAGTAGCTTCTTTAACAATGGTGCGGGCCCATTTTGGCATAGTGGAAGGAGTGGAAGGAGTTGAAAGACATTGAGTTGGAGTTATAGGTTCCTCATCTTGATTATCAATTACCAAGTTAACTTCAAGAGTTGGCTCTTCATAATATTGAGGTTCTACTATAGGAGAAGGCTCAATGGAGGAAGAGGGTGTTTGAGGATATTTTTGAGGGAATGTTTCATCAAATTGGACATTCCTATGAAATAAGACCTCATGAGTTGAGGGATCAAGAAGCCTGTAAGCTTTCAATTCTTCACAATAACCAACAAATATGAGCTTTTTGCTTTTCTTATCTAGAGCCTTCCTTTTCTTCTTTGGGATGTGAGCCCAAGAAGTACACCCAAAAATATTGAAGTAGGAAACATCTGGTTTTGAGCCAGACCATGCTTCTTCAGGAGTTAAATGGTCAAGAGCTTTATGAGGTGTGCGATTTTGAATATAATTGGCACAGTTAATAGCTTCTACCCAAAAAACTTTTGGAAGATCTCTTGAATGGAGCATACAATTTACCATTTCTTTTAATGTCTAGTTTTTCCTTTCTACAATACCATTTTGTTGAGGATTATGGGAGACATAATGTTGATGAATGATACCATGACTTGATAGAAATATGGAGAACTCATTACTGTAGTATTCCCCCCATTATCTATGTGAATCTTCTTGATTTTGCAAGATGCTTGATTTTCAACTAAGGCTTTAAAAACTTTAAAGTGGGATAGAACATCACTTTTATATTTTAGGAAGTAGACCCAGGATCTTCTAGAAAAATCATCAATAAATGTTAGAGCATACTTTTCTCCTTTGAAAGAAGGTTCTGGAAAGGACATTAAGTCACTATGGATTAAATCTAGAGGGGATGAGGCTTTTAGAGAACTACTTGGGTGGAAAGGATCTTGATGTTGCTTTCCAAGAGCACATCCAGGACAAACTCCATCAATAGAAGAGACTTGGGGTAAACCTGTTACCATATCATGGGTGCTCAAATCCTTTAGGTAGTTGTAACTAAGATGACCAAACCTTTCATGCCAAATTTGGCTTTCAAGATCTCCATGAGCCACAAAATAGGAGGCTCCTTCTGGATTTTGGAAACCTTTGAAGTGAAATAGGTGAGAGTTATGATCAATATTTCCTTTGGCTATAAGAGAATGGGGATCTTGAAAGTCTCTTATCTCAACTCCTGTTGGAGAGAAGAGAATAATTTTCCCCTTTCCAGAAGTACAAATCTGATAGACGAAGAGGAGATTTGTGGCAATGTTTGGAACATAGAGAACATTATTTATAGAGCCACCATCAATGGTTATGTCCCCTTTTCCTTTGACAGGGATAAAGGAAGAGTCACCCACTTCTATGCTACAAGTAGAGCTAGAGGAGATAGAAGAAAAAGACTTATCTGAAGCAGTCATGTGATGAGTAGCTCTAGAATCTAGGACCTAGTAATTAGAGGAAGAATTGGAGGTTTTTCCTTGAACATTAAGGGCTTTTCCTATTTGCTTTTTATTGTCTATATTTTGATCCTTCATAGCTGCCTCTAGTTGTTGTAATATTTTCTAGCATTTTTTTGTAGAGTGACCATTATTTTTGTAGTGAGTACAGGTTATGGGGGTCTTTTCCTTCTTTTTGAATTTTTCTTTAGAAGAGGTGGAGGCTACTAAGGCTTTTGAGGAAGAGGAAGAAGAAGAGATTTCATATCTAGCAAGTTTTGTTTCTTCCCTAGTTAATCTATCACAAAATTCTTCTAAAGAAGGCATTTTAAAGGTTGCACCAAGAGCATCTTTGGTAGATATAAAGGTGGTAGCAAAATTTTGAAAAACACCATTTAGCTTAGAAAGGATTAGATAAATGCATTCTTCTTCAGTCTTAGTCTTCCCACTACCTTTGTATTGAGTGAGGACTTCTTTGAACTTGGTGAGGAAGTCAACAATACTACTAAAATCTTCAGGAGACAAAGATGTTAGTTCTGCTTCTAGTTGCATTGATCTCATCTGATCTACTTTCCCAAACAAGGTCTTTAGTTTCTCCCAACTTTCATGAGGATTTTTGCAATATGTAATGTGAAACCACAAACTTTCATGAACATTAGAGCTAATAATACCCATTGTTTCGTGCATCTTTCCTTTATGAACAAAAATTTCATATTCTTTCTCAAATTCTGGTTGCTTTTCTTCTAGCAAATGAGTAAGACCTTTTTGAGAGATAAGATTTAAAATTTTAGGTTTCCAAGTGTGAAAGTTATGAGGGGTGAGAGGTTCAATTGAATTCATCATTTTAACACAAAATAAAAGTTGAAGTTTTAATTAACCAATATATCCCCCCTTAGAACTTCAATTTTTTTATTAATGCAATTGTTATAAGGGAAAAAATGAAGCTCTTCAATATTTAAAACTCAATATACCCACCCTAACAAGAGGGAAACTATAAGTATAATGAGGTTTGTAATATTGTTCACTTTTGAAATGCCAAATCCTCTTAGTTCCTCTCAATACCCACCCTTACTTGAGGGAAACTGTAAGTATAGAGAAGAATTTGTCAAGGGTTGTAGGCTTGAAATGCAGTGATTTCAACCAGATCTTAATTTGGATTTTCTCAATACTTGCCCTTACGAGAGGGAAACTATAAGTGAGAGAGATATCCAAAAAAAAAAGGTTGAATGAAAAATATATGCCAGGCCTTTATACCAATTGCCTCCAAAAACCCGCCCTTACGTGAGGGAAACTATAAGTTTTTAGTGGTAAAGATACATGGAACGTAGGCAAATATATTTTGAGGAAAAAATTATAAGTTTTTAAATATTTTTGATATCTTATAGAAATATGTAGAAAATTTAAGAGATAAAATAGTAACACATTTCTAAAAAAATATATTTGTTAAGGTTAAGAATTAAATTAACAAATATGAATTTTGAAGTTGATTTAAAAAATAGAGAATCTTCTTTTGAAATATTTTAATATTTCAACAATAACATATCTTAGTTACTTAAGTAGAACCAAATGAAGTTAGAAGAAGATAGATAAAAAGTTATATAGCTCTTCCTTAAATATTAATTATTAAAAATTTATAAACATAAAAGGAGTGTAATTTTTAATTAGAGAGTGTATTCTATATGAAATATATTATCTAATATTTCAACAATTACACCTTTTAAAAAATTACCTAAAAGGAAGAAAAAAACTTTTTAGAAGAAGATAGAAAAAAATTATACAACCCCCCTAAAGAGACACAAATGTGCAATAAATTGCACATAAACCCTCCCAAAAAAAATTATATTATAATGGTTACAATATGACTACGACTTTTCAAAGGCTCTTTTGAAAAAATTAAAAGGCTCTTTGAAAAGGAGTCAAATTATATACTTCGAAATCAAAGTTTCTAATAACCTTTACAAAAAAATAGCAAGGAGGAATTTAAAATTTTCTTAAACAATGCCTTATGGCTTCTGAGAAAAGAGATGTGCTCAGAAAAAAGGAACAGGCTGATCGGAGTAGAGGAGATGCTTAGGAAGAAGAAGACACCCGTGGAACAGTCTGCAAGCAAAACAAAAAAAATTGTGTCCTTCCTTCCTTAAGATGCGTCACTGGTTCGAACCAGGCAGAGTCAAACAAAGTAGATAGGAGGATCCGAGGATGCCGAGAAATCTAAGATGCTACCTATGCAGAGAAGATTAAAGGATCCAGAGTATTTTATAAAAGAAATAAAAAAAATTATACCTTAAGTTCTCTAGTTTTTCTTCCGAGACGTGAGCTCAGAAGAGGCCATAGAGGTGAGCGCTCTACCAGAATTAAAGATGTTGAGTCCTCTGAACAATATTTCCTATAGAACAAGTTAAAGAAAAATTTTCTAAACTTATGATGAATCAAGCAATGATAGCTATGAACCAGAGACCTTGAGAACAATAAAGTATTTATGTTATTCTTCTACCAGGTGAGGAGTATATATGGAGCATCATTGATAAAGAGCATCGGATCCAGGTATCACCCAGTGTTGAAGAGATGGAGATACGTTGTCAATGGTGCCAAGGGTGACGTGGAGGACATCGAGAGCCACGTCATGGGTGGCGCACCAAGCCTCAACATGATTAAAAAACTCACACTCGTAGCTGTTCTATAACATTTGGATCTAGTTAGAGATAATAGAGATTCATGGTATATGTTAGCTAAATTTTAAAACATGTTTTGAATCTTAGTGGGCCAAAAAATATGGAGCCACGAACTAAGAGGAAGCACCAAATAAAATATTTGGGGACACAAAAATAAGATGCAGCACCAATAAAATATTTGGGGCCACAAAAATAAATAAGATGCAGCACCAATAAAATATTTGGGGCCACAAAAATTAAAAAATACACAATGCAAAATATGAGCGCTATAAAGGCTTTAAAGATGCTACTCTTAGATAAGAATAAGAGAGCATATTTAATAGCTTAAAGACGCTATCTAAGCATTGCCAGAGATGAGCGCTATATTGAATCGAAATGAGGGATGAGATTTTGAAAAAAAAAAGGGCTCTTCCTTTTAGAATATAACAGTTGTAGGCATACAGATTGTAAACCCCGGAATGAAAAAAAGGAAGAGCGCAAAAATATAAAAAAAATTACCCTCGAGCATGAAACAATATCAACCTTTTTAAAAAAAAATGCAATACATATATTTCCAACAATAAATATTTTGCTGAAAAAAAAATTATGGATAAAACTGACTACTGCATTATATCAAGCAAGTTAGTCAAAAAAAATATCCAAAGCAAATGAACCAGATCCTAGAACCTTCAAGAGAGAATGCTAGAAAAATCTATCCTGCTCTGGTACCATGTTAGAATTTCACAATAATAGACATGCAAAGCATTACACAAAAGATGAAGAGAAGAGTGGAACTGATTGATTTATTCCAAGGATCAACTTTGTATAAATAGCAAAGTTGATCATTGAGAGTCATTGGATTACAACAACTCATCAGACCCGATGAAGACACCACTGAGAGTTCTCCTGACACATGGAGGAGTGGAGACTCAAGTGTGTCTATCCTAGTGGAACTTAAGAGAATATTCTCTTATTCTAACAATGGGTGTATGTGTGTATGGCTCTTATTGATAAGCTTAACTCTTAGCTCTCACCCTTATTAGAGGTTATGGTTGGTATGGGGATGACCATCCCTGAGTGTGGTTGGTCGCATGAGTTTCTTACACTAATCTTAATAAAAAATATATTATAAAGTAGTTTATTATAAAATTTAATATGTATAATTATTATTATTTGAGACTTAAAAATATTTATCATAATAAAAAATATTTATCATTCTTAAAACATAATTAAATATAGGGTGTATTTAATTATCTTCTCTTAAAATTAAAAATATTGTATTTTAAAGAAAAAAATTAACTATATAATTATTTATAATGAATTTAATAGTATTTTTTAGTAGGATTTTGAAAGTTTTTTTTTCCTTTTACATCAACTCAAATACATAAAATTATATAGTCTATTTGATGTTACCACGATTTGAACCTTGGTATGAGCTATGTCTCCTATATATATCAACCATTGAACTATGGTCCCATTGACAATGAATTTTTAAAATTATTATTATAATTTTTACTTTTTGGATTTGGTTGGTGTGAGAAACCCTAAAGCTTAGGGCTAGCCATCCCCATCCCACCATATCCTCTAATAAGGGATATATTTTAGCTTATCAACACGGGAAATTTAACACACAACCAACACACACATACGGTTTGAACCTTGGACCAAAGCCTAAAGCATTGCATTATTCTTATTGAGACATTACTATGAAATAAATTTAATTATTATAAAAAGATAATTCTTATTTTTTAAATTATAATATTGTTAGTATATGTAATTGAATTTAATTAAGGTAAATATTTAGCTTATAGAGAATAATTAATTTTTTTACTTTTTTAAATCAGTTATGTGGCTTGCCAATGAAACTTTGATTCAATGGTTAAGACATATGGATTATGTAACACACACCAAGGTTCAAATCTTGGTGGCATCAAACAAACTATATGGTTTAGCACTAAATAAATGTATAAGGGAAATGGAAACCCTATCATAAAAACTATTTATATATATATATAAAAGTAGTTTTTATGACAGGGTTTCCATTTCCCTTATACATTTTATATATATGGGGCCACTCCCATAAAAATACCTAAATATTGATTTGGAAGAGAGATTGCAGAGCCAAATTCAAATCAATTCATGGGGTTGGGGTTTTGAAAACTTTATTTCACCACTACAAAGCATAATAGATTAATTCAATATTGGGACAATCATTGTCATCTCATGACAAGCCCAATTCTGTGATGGAGAAGTATTTGAATACAAAAATCTAGTTATTGAAAAGTGAGGTTCCTACGATGGATGGAACTCCATTACTTCCCTTGATGTTCTTAAACCTTAGGTTTCATGGAATATTTTTTGGAATCTTATACATAGTTCCATGGAGAAGCACACAAATCCTACGAGAGAGAGGAGAGGAGCATACCAAAGCACACAAATCCTACGAGTGAGAGGAGAGGAGAATACCAAAGGGTTGCACGAGTCGGTTGCACGGTTAACCCATAAAACCCTAATCTAACAAAAGCTCAACCACATATAGAGAAAGGTTAGTCCTTTTTTGCTTTTCTTCTTGATTCATTTTTTGAAGTAGCTAATGATTTATTATATGCATTGTCATATTCTTACAAGTAAAAAATTACAAGGAAAAAGGGTGTTTACATTGTGTTTTGAATTCTATTAAAACAAAATTATTATTTTACTCACTTGTTTTAGTAAATATATGTTATAATGCACAAGTGGAGAAGCTAATACTTGTCCTGTTGAATAGGAGGTCCATGGTTTGAACCTTTGCAATGAACACAAAGGTTGTGTGTTAAATTTCCTATTGATAAACATAGACTAGGGGTCATAGTTGGAAGGAGACTCCTCGGCCCTATACGTTGGTCATAGGAGTTTCTCACACTAACCTAAAAAAATATCCCAAGGAGGACAGCACAATGGTTCGGGCTTTGGCTCTTCTTTGGATGGTCCAAGGTTCAAAATATGGCGTGGACAAGTGTGTGAGGGGGTAGGTGTGTAGTGGTTGTGTGTTAAATTCCCTGTTGATAAGTATAACTCTCCCTTTGATATAATTATCAATTTTTAATCTCAAATATAAATTAAACTAAATTTAAATAAAAAATAAATAAACTATTATACTTATTATAATTAAAAAACATATATTATATTAAAATTTAAAAAACAAAACAATATATTAATAATACATATGTTTGTTTAGTAGCGTATACCCTCAAACAAGATTGAAAACTTATAAAATAAATATAAAAATAAAAACTAAAATAAAATTATTAATAAATGGTACCTCGCAACAGTTTTTGGGTTTTGGTTCTTCTTCGAGAGGTTGAAGGTTCAAACCATGGTGTGGGCGATTGTGTGAGGGGGTGGGTGTGTGGTGGATTTGTTTTAAATTTTCTATTGATAAGTATAGCCCTCAGGTTTACGAGAAGTCATGGTTGGGAGAAGACTGTTGAGCTATGTACCTTAGTCATAAAGGTTTCTCATAATAATCAAATATTTTTTTTTTTATTAATAAGTGTTTTAAAACCTAAATGTATAAAATAAAAACTAAAATAAAATTATTAATAAATGTTTTAGATTTATCTATAATTCGAAACCAATTATGAACATAGTGGTATTTTTCGAGGATTGAGTACATAGGTAATACTTTATTTATATATATATATATATATATATATATATATATATATATATATATATATATATATATATATATATATATATATATAGTTATTGAATGACTTTTTTTAATAATTTAAATGAGTAATATTAGCAATTGAAGATTAATTGGACTGATCAAGCACATACCAAGAAGACACCTAGATTTAAATTTCCAAGGCAGCAAAGATAGCAGTGGATTGATCAAGCACTTACCAAGAAGACACCTAGATTTAAACTTCTAGGGTAGCAAAGATAGTAGTATAAGGCAGCCTATTTGTAAAGGTAGTAGTCTGATCCAACTCTACATATGGAGGATGGGTCCCAACTCCACACCAGTTGGATGACGGGTCCCACATGTCAGTCAAAGAGATGACTAACGTAGACATCAGCTCTGATCCAATGAATCTGCAAATAATTAAACTGGGGGTAATTCTATCCCTCGAAGAGAAAGCCGATTACATTGCCCTTATCAAAGATAAGAAGGAGGTCTTTGCATGGTCCTACAAAGACATGTCGGGGCTAGACTCACAGCTAGTCATGCATAATCTAACGCTTGATCTGACAGTCAAGCCAGTCAAGAAAAAACTATGTAAGATGCACCCAATAGTAGCCTTAATGGTCAAAGACGAGATACAAAAGTTGTTGGATGCATAGTTTGTCATCTACGTGGATTACCCACCATGGTTGTCCAACATGGTACCCGTCAAGAAGCCTGATGGGAGGATTCACATATGCACCAATTTTCGATATCTAAACAAAGCCAGTCCCAAGGACGATTTCCCCTTGCCTAGCATCGATGCATTGGTAGACGCTACAACAGACCATGAAATGCTTTCCCTCATGGATGGTTTCTCGAGATACAACCAAATTCGTATCAATCCCGACGATCAACTCAAAACAACATTCACAACGCCTTGGGGGACATTTTGTTATAAGGTCATGCCCTTTGGCCTTAAAAACGCTGGTGCTACCTACCAACGTGCTATGACATACATCTTCCATGATTACATACATAAAAATTTGGAAGACTATATGGATGATTTGTTGGCCAAATCTCTTTTGCGCCCAGATCATCTCAATGACTTAAGCAAGATCATCGATTGCCTCATCGAACACAAAGTCAGACTAAATCCCAAGAATTGCGTTTTTGGCATCACATCTAGAAAACTCTTGGGTTTCATAGTCTCAAAACGAGGAATTGAGGTAGATCCAAACAAATTCAAGGCAATACTTGAAATGCTTCCCCCAATCACCATCAAGCAGCTCAAAAACCTGCAGGGAAAGGTCGCGTTAATCAAGTGCTTCATAGCGCAGCTATTTGACAAGTGCCGACCCATGAATAAATTATTACACAAGGAAGTAGCTGAAAGCACGAGGATACGGAAACAAAAAAGGAAAAACTCCAAGTATGATGCAAAAACGGAACTAAACTTAACGCTACGAATTAAAAAATGCATAAAATGGAGGAAGCATAAAAAAATTGAAACCCAAATGAAACAAAATGTCCTTTTCTTTTATTGATGTATTTCACAATTCGGTTACAATTCGCGTCCTCCCTTTTCAAGGGCGAGGAGCGTTAAACTCGTCTCTTGGTTACATCCATGGATAGCCATCCCTCTTCTGCGTGCCCACATGTAAGATGGGTGGACCAAAATGTCGCCGCCTCTTGTGTATACGAGTGTCGATTCCTTGCTGCTCCTCCAATGTCCAGACCCTGTATTCAAGGAACAAGAAAAAGTCAGTAGCACCTGCGGATAAAACAAAGCATGCAATCCCCAAGCCTACTATAAGCGAATGAGAAAATGAATTAAACTATGACTAAAATGTATCCAAATGATCTAAAATTTTTATAGGGACATAGAAACATCACCAGGAAGGCATTGCAAAAAGAACAGTCAAGAAATTCCTCATCGATTTGAATTCGCTCTAGGGCGGGACGAATTTACCTGCAACAAAATGCCGAAAAGGTACTATCCCAAATGTCCTACCTAGAAAGCTCCAAAAGACCTACAAACTTGGGGTTAGCTAATTGGGGGTATTTTTGTAAGACCCAGATGGTCAGAGTTTCCCAATTTGGCCTCCATTAACAGGAATTTGATGATGCTACCTGCAAGTTAGTAAAGACAAGAAAATGATAAAACATGATAAGATTTGCTCAAAACATTACGAAATCAAAATTGTAAACTATCTAAGCAGCATGAGATGAAATGCAAGATAAAAATGATAGAAATAACAATCTTCCATAGATTCCTAATCGTTCCTAAAATGGACGATTAGACTCGCAACAGTACGGGGGCGCCCGGGCAGGCCGCCCACCGTTGGGACCTAATTTCGGCACCAATCCACTTGGGACGGGTCCAAAATCTCTTGTAAAGTGTTATCAAAAAATTGGGTGGTATTCTACGGCCAAATGTTGGGTTTTGGGCTCAATATTGGACCTTCCAATGATCACCCAAAGGCCTCCTCTCTAAAAGAGATCACGGATGTGAAAGGCACAAATCAACTAAGGATGAATGGGGAAATAAAATGGCAACACTTCGTTGCTTAAAATGCTCCCTCTCCTCTCTCTTGGGGTGAAGAAACTCACCAATTTATAGACTTGGAGGTCTCTTGAATTGGGCATGCAGAGGCGCCACTTGGCAATCATGCCTTCCTAGGAGGGAGGAGATTCCTCCCTGAATAGGGACTTCATGACTGCCCTTGTAATAGCCTCCAATGCTCGAAAACGCTCACCCACACTCCCATGCAATGAAGGAAGCGTTAAGTGGCGGATCTGAGCTACCGTTTGCCAAGATTTGACTTTTTTCCCGTCAAACCTGCAATTCGCCCCACCCAGGAGTGGATTGTGAATTCATCCCTGGGTGGGGCGAATCCCAGTTTGAATTTGTCCCTGGGTGGAGCGGATATTGAGCAAAGTTCCTGAAGGTACCAAAATGATTTTTGACCTTCCAAAACTGTTGTGAGAGTGGTTAGGACCACTGTTTAACCTCTGGGGGCTGCCCTTGGGGTTGTGTGTGTCAATGCGATCAGTGTTTGTAGTCACATAATCGGATTGGTGTTGTTTTTGTGTCTACAGATGCCCCTTTTTGGGATGTGTTGTGCAAGGCGCAGCGTCTAGCAAAAATAGATAACCAAAGCACTAATGATTAGGGTTTCTAGTAACCTAACCAAATTTTGATGCCCTACGTATGGAAAGGGCATGCATTCTTGAATCCTTGCTTCTGACGAGCGAAGGAACTCAGTTCAAGTGTTAACCTTTTTCGGTGAGGTGTTACTTGAGCTTGGACATTGATCAATCATGAATAGGCAAAGGGCGCAACCTTTTTTCCATGGGAACCTTGAGTTCATGATTCACGAATGCCAAGTGTTTGATCAGTTTGTGATTATTGCTTGTTTGCTGCCCCAAGCAGGGGTGTGATTGTCTTTGCCAATGATTCTTTGAATGCATGTTGTTTCCATGATTGGGTGTGTATTTGTTGATTGGTGACTTAGTGTGACTACCCCCTCAAGCGACGAATCGATGAGGGAATGAACTGCATGAGAAAAGCGACGAGTCACTTGACCCAAGATGACTTGTGTAAGGGTGCCTTTAGAGATTTATCTTTGAATGTGTGTGCAGTTTTCCAACATTTTGACCTATTTTTGGTGGGTGTGAACCCTTTTGGTGACGCTTTTCGGGGCTGAAATTGGCAAAAATCCATCTTCCCGTGGGGCGGTCCAGCCATGGTGGCCTTCTTAGGGAGTAGGATAGTGACAATTTGTAATCCCAATGTCTGTTTTGGATGCCAAGAATTTCAGGCATGAAGGCGCCTTCGTTCGGCAACTCTATTACTATTTTTGGGTGGGTTTTGACCCTTTTTGCGATGCCGCGTGGGGATGAAATTCTCGAAGATCCATCTTCCCGTGGAGTAGTCCGGCTATGGTAGCCTTCTTAGGGAGTAGGATAGTGAGTATTTGTGACCCCAACATCGGTTTTGCATTCCTGGAATGTCAAGTGAAAAAGCACCTGCATTGGACAGTTTTATTGTTGTTTTTGGTGCATTTTTGTGCATTTTTTTGCTATTTTTGAAATTTGTGTGCTGAATTCATCCCAGGGTGGGATGAATTCCTATGTAGTGTTGAATTTTCTGGGGGGGGGGGGGGGGGGGGGGGGGGGGGGGGGGGGGGGGGGGGGGGGGGGGGGGGGGGGGGGGGGGGGGGGGGGGGGGGGGGGTTTTGTTTTTTTGAGTTGTGCATTGTTTGATGTAGTGTTGTATATTCATGTTGTTGTTTATGCAGTTTTTTCATGAGTTTTAATGTTTTTGTGTGGTTTTCTTTTGCAGGTTGTGAAGAGCCAATATCGTGTGCCTACTGCTTTTGCTGAAGCATGGGAGGTGCTAACTGTGGCTGACTGGGAGTGGCTTGACGCCCTTGGGCTCAAGCAGGTGGCTCAGCTGGAGCCAGTGGTCGGGGATCGGGCCTATCTGATGGCCTTGATCAACCTGTGGGATCCCTGGACCAACACCTTCCATCTCCCAATAGGGGAGATGATAGTGACCTTGGAGGATGTCTATTGGATTCTTCAGATTTTGATAGATGGACTGTCGATCAGGACGACGTCATGGGATCAGTGGACAACAGTGCTGACATGCTTCTTTGGGCATGGGGAGGAGTTGGGTGTGGAGAGCCCAGTGGAGAAGGCAGAGGGTGACTGCCATATTGGGGGTATATTAGTGTGATGGTGGCTTGAGAGGGGTGTGTTAGGAGTGAGGCACGCAGTACTGATGGGCCTCATCTCTAACATGCTGCTACCTGACTCGTCAGGCATGAGGTTCCTATGGAACCTGTTGGATGTTGTCTGTCAGTTGGTGGAGTGCCCGATGGAGTCACCACTAATCATGAGGTGGGGACAGAAGCTGCTAACATAGCTCTATGGGGAGATGTACGAGGTCCGCTATCAGAGGCGAAAGGGGATTAGTTGTAGTTGTCTATTGCAGAGTTGGGCTTTAGTAGCACATAGCGATGGAGAGGCTTATTGGGTTGCCATGGATGACTCGAGCGGAGATGATGGATAAGGACATAGGTTATGCAGCTCTATGGCGGTGGTCTAAGGAGCAGGGATAGAGTCGACGATGGGCAGGTGTCGTAGGGCACTATGTCGATGCCTTCGCTCGGCTTGCTCCAGGGGAGGTGTTCTAGTGCCCCTATCGAGACTGTCCAGCCTGGACTAAAGGTTGGAGAGTGGCTTCGATGGGTACGTAGGGAGCGATGGCTGATTGGGTGGCATGGGACCGAGCATGAGTTATTCCCTTATAGCCGGGTGACATGACAATTTGGGGTGCGCTAGGGGTTGCTAGGTGAGCCCATGGTCTATCGATGCTGGGGGGACAAGAGGACTCTAGACCGGCCGATCATCATGCCTCTAGGCGAGGATTCAGATGTAGTGATTGATGTCCCAGATGTGGACGATATTGGGACTACCACGGAGTATGACCAATGGTGGATACTATGGTGATGGTGGGGAGAGAGGCCATTGGGAGGCAAAGGCAACAACAGTAGGGGGGAGGGTGTCGAGGTACCAGGAGATGATTGGGGAGCTCCACTAGAGGATGCAAACATGGTGGAGGTAGATGATGTGGGTGTGGATTATGGTGTTCCAGATCAGCCGGAGATGCAAGACGCCCCAGAGTAGTGGGAGCCCGAGAGGGAGTCGGATTCATCCGATGCACCGGAGTGGGGAGGACACAGGAGGCAGGGGTGCACACTGAGAATGCACGATTGGTGGGGTTGCTACTGGAGGCGAGATGAGGAGCTAGGGGAGGCTCTGCAAGAGAGAGATCTCTTGCAGGCTCAGCTAGCAGAGCGAGAGAACGCATGGGCTGCACACCGCTGGCAGGAGGGTGATACCGACACTACACGGGAGAGGGATCTCCTACGAATGCAGCTGCAATAGCACGACGATGTAGTAGCGATGTACCATCGATGGGAGGTGGAGTGGTGTCGACATCGAATGGATTTAGAGGGAGAGATCATCCACCTCGGGAGGTGGGTACCTGAGCCTCTCGAGGTGGCTCTTTGCGTCAGATGAGGGGCAGTGATACTGAGTAGTCAGCATCATATCGTTGCAGGCGATTGGATGAGGGAGGGGGGAGTAGGCATGATGTGGGGGCTAGTAGCAGTCACCCTGAGGGGTCCCATAGGACCCACACCACGGGGGATAGTTCCCATCGCACTGATCCTGCGTGATCATGGTGGCTGACGCCTTAGGCTTTGGGGATTTTTGAGCTTTTGGATTTTGTTGCGAGGTCATAGGACCGGTTCATTGTAGCCTGCAGGCATTTTTGATGATATATACAGATGACTTTATTTTATGTATGCACATGTCATGATTTGATGTTATGTATGATGAATATGGATGTATGCATGTTAATTTATATTGATGGATGTATATGTTTTGATGGAATGCAAATGTTTTTAATTTATATGATATGTAGATGGAATGACCGAATTGAATTTGTGATTTTTTTTTTTTTGATGGCAAGGTGAGAATAAAATATAGCAAGTTGGTTTCGAATGTAGTTAAGGTTTTCTAAGACTCAGATGTTTTAACTAACTAGCCATGACTGTACTTTATCTCACAAGACTTTTGAACAAGGTATGAATCGGACTTGTTTTGGACCAAGTTATTTCACATCCCTATGTGTGCAATTGAGTTCATTTATGTGGTGTTTGTCAGGATACCACCAGTGCCAGATAGGCTATCAACCAAACCTGTACTGAGGATCACCTAATTAGCCCCACTAACTCCTTTGTTGTATTTAGTCATATTAGTCTGCGGTGCTATCTAGGATACCATAAGCTAGCTCATCTGCATGCAAACATTGATCTGCACACAAGATACTATGACAGATATATCATCATGTGGGAGGTTTACCACCAGTGACTGCTAGGCTATCAACCAAACCGGTACTGAGGTTTGCCTCATGACCTGTCGAAATGCTGAGAGTTCCAGGGATTCAAGTTCAACTCCCTTCTTTTCTTCAATTGTATTAGGATACTTGCTCTTTTGTAGTGATAAGAATCACTGTTTATTTTTGTTTTTTTTCTTTTGAGCAAGGTATTTGGATATGGAGTGATGAGAATCACTATTTTATGTGCTTTTCTTGATGTATGCACTTTGGTTGTGATGTCAAATTTTTGGAGGTTTGACATTTGCAAATTGTTGATGTTTTGCACCTTTTGAGAACTCGGGATTCTTGGGGAATTGGGTAGGGAGGATGCTTGTCCTTTTTCCAACTCTCAGCATTCTTGGGGTCATTCGCACAGGGGGATGAGCAAGATAACCGTTTCGCTTATGGTGATCGGGACTACTTTGCAGGTTTCATATTTTGTTCACACAACTTGGGAATTTTTATGTGTTTTAATTTGTGCTGGGATGCTATGTAACAAGGCGTAATCCAAGTAAAACTCTATCTTCGTAAAATCTGTCTGACATGGTACAGTACATGGCTAGAAGGCTATTGACAGCTAAATGACAGAAACTCTTGATACATTAGAAGACCACTGACTATAGTATGGCAAAAATATGTGATTGGCATTTATTTTTGATGGACTGTTTATAGAGCGGAGAAATGTGGAAAATGAGGGTTTTGCCAAGTAATTACAGTCTATGGTGCCTTGACCTTTATGACCACAAATATGCGATGTATGGATGTGATGCGTAATGCAGCTATATATTTTTGTGTTTTTGATGGATTGATTTGTGTGAATATGAAGATGATATGCAAAAAGAGCTCTTTATTCTTTGTGACGATTTTGAGCATGCATGGAAATGAGATGCAAATTTTGTTATTTTTGATGATTTTATGGTTTTTGAATTTTCCTATTTTTGACCAAGCGATTACGGGAATCCTTGGAGCATTTTGGGGATTGACCAAGCGATTGGTGGAATCCTTGGAGCATTTTGGGGTTGACCAAGCGATTGGGGAAATCCTTGGAGCATTTTGTTTGGGCTATGGCTCTTCTAAAAATGGAATGGCCACAAATGATTGATGCTCAAGGATTCTAGTTCCTTGATTCCGTCAAGAGAGGCTAGTCAATATGTTCCAGGTCCTATTTTGCTATCAATTACATAGGGACCTAACCAGTTTGCCGTGAACTTGTCCCTTAGATGGGACGACAAACTAGAGTTTTGTTGGTTTTCTTTCAAGACCAAGTCATCGACCTGAAAGTCCCTCAAATGAACTTTCATGTTGTATGCTTTCTTAAGTCGCTCTTGATAGATACATAAATGCTTGAGAGCATTAACGCGTCGTTCATCAAGCAATGTAAGCTGGTCCAATCGGGCTTGCTGTGTAGTATCATCATCAATGAACTCTTGCATTGATATGCATAGGGAAGGAATTTCCAACTCGAGGGGCATGACAGCCTCGGAGCCATACACGAGCAAAAATGGAGTTGCCCCAGTGGGCGTTCGAATGCTGGTGCGATAAGCCCATAGGGCAAGTGGGATTTGAATGTGCCAATCCTTATGACTGTCTGCGACTGTCTTTTTGAGGATGGCAACTAGCATTTTGTTTGATGCCTTTGCTTGCCCATTTGCCTACGGATAATAGGGTGTCAAAAAACCGTGCTGAATTTTGTACTTTGTGGTCAAAGCACGCACATATTTGTTTTTGAATGACGTCCCATTATCCGAGATTATCTTGGATGGAATACCAAAATGACATATGATATTATGCAAGATAAACTCCATAATGCGGGTTCCAGTCATAGAGATAAGCTGAACTTCTTCCACCCACTTGGTGAAGTACTCTGTGGTCGTGATGATAAACATGTGACAACCTGACGACGCAGGGGAGATCTTTCCGATTAGATCTAGGCCCCACTACGAAAATGGCCAAGCCTATTGGATCGACTACAAGTCCTAGGAAGGTACGTGTGTCAAATTAGCATGGTGTTGAAACTTCACACACTTCCTGACATACGTGCAACAATCTCACTCTAAATATGGCCAATAATAGCCCATGCAAAGAATGCGCTTTGCAATGGCCATGCCGTTGAAGTGACCACTGTATGTACCATCATGTGCTTGGGCGATCGCCCAAGTGGACTCTTGCTGGTCTAAGCATCGAAGGAGGATCCCTTCATAGCTACGACGGTACAAAATGTCTCCTAACAAGACATGCTTTGCTACTTTCTACTTGAAAGCGTGTTTTGCGACATGCGTCAATCCAAGTGGAGGTTACCTAACTTGAGGTAGTCCCTTATGGGTGGATACCAATCCTACTTATCAGAAGCCTCGATGGTATGAACATCCAGTCCCTCTCGAAGTTCATCCCTAGCAAAAGCTGAGCGGGAGAGAACTTGCAAGAATAGCATTGTGTTGCTATTAAGGGGAGTAGGGGAGAACAAGGACCCCCAGTTGGTGTGTTTTAGACGATCGTGGATTCGAGAGAACCTATCCTGAGGAGGTTCAATCTGGATCATGTGGATTCCTAGCGTTAAGTCAGAACTTACACGCTCCATTGTGGTTTGTGATAGTGTTTTGACTTGAATGGTGGTCATATCACCAGAAATGTCTTGCGATATTAGCGACCCCAAAGAGGCCATAGTGTTTGCAAAATGATTCGATGACCAAGGGAGTGCCTCGATGTCGTACCATTCAATCTTTTCCAAGAACTTGTCCACAAGGGCTTTGTAGGCCTGTAGAACTAGGCATTTGCATTAGAATACCCCTTTGACTTGGTTGACGATTAACAACGAATCACCAAAGATATTCAATCATTTAATGTTCATGGTGATTGTTGTCTGAAGACCTATGAGCAAGGCTTCGTACTCTACATTGTTGTTGGTGCATGGGAAATTTAATTTGATTGACAGAGGCATTGGAGCGCCTTGCGGTGTGAAGAATACTATTCCCGTGCCACCACCTTGCTCACATTTAGAACCATCAAAAAATAGGGTTATGTCGGCCTATGACTTAGGCTTATCAGAATCTGATGATTCTGAGACATGGAAGACCCCATCATCGGGTAGTCCTATGACCAGAGGCTGATCGTCTTCGAGAGGAGCCTCTAATAGTTGATCGGCTATGACCTGACCTTTTATGGATTTCTGTCCATTAAAATCTATGTCAAATTCCATCAACAACATGATCCATTTCACCGTGCGACTACTATGATAAGTACAACTCATCATGTATTGCAATGGATTCTCCCTAGACACAACATACATCTTATTGCTCAACATGTAATGGTGTAGCTTTTTGATAGCAAACACCACTGCCAAGCAGAGTTTCTCAACGTATGCATAGTTAAGTTCATAACTGACCAGGGTGCGGCTAAGATAGTACGTAGCCTATTCTTTGTGAAGTTCATTTTATGGGCTAGCATGGCACCTAGTGCTACCTTAGTAGCTAAGATGTATAAGTAGAACAACACTCCTGGTCTGGGTGGTGCCAATACTAGCGATGAAGCTAGGTATTGTTTAATGTCATCAAAGGCTGACTATCACTCGTCATCCCAATGAAATGCTACCCCCTTGTGCAATAATTTGTTCATGGGTCGACACTTGTTAGATAGCTACGCTATGAAGTGCTTGATTGACGTGACCTTTCCCTATAGGCTTTTGAGCTGCTTGATGGTAGTTGGGGGAAGCATTTCAAGGATTGCCTTGACTTTGTTTGGGTCGACCTCGATGCCTCACTTTGAGACTATGAAACCCAAGATTTTTCCAGATGTTACGCCAAATACACACTTCTTGGGATTCAGTCTGACTTTATGTTCCATGAGGCGATCGAGGATATTGCTTAATTCATCGAGATGATCTAGGCACAAAACAGATTTGGCCAACAAATCATCCATGTAATCTTCTAGAGTTTTATGCATGTAATCATGGAAGATGTACATCATGGAACGTTGGTAGGTGGTGCCAGCATTTTAAGGCCAAAAGGCATGACCTTGTAACAAATGTCCCCCAAGGCATTGTAAACACTATTTTTAGCTGGTCCTCAAGATTGATACAAATCTGATTGTATCCCGAGAAACCATCAATGAGGGAAAGCATTTCGTGACCCATTGTAGCGTCTACCAAGGCGTTGATGCTCGACAAGGGGAAATCATCCTTAGGACTTGCTTTGTTTAGATCTTGAAAATTAGTGCATATGCGAATCCTCCCGTCGGGATTTTTGACGAGCACCATGTTGGACAGCCATGGCGGATAATCCACGTAGATGAAAAACTGTGCATCCAACAACTTTTGCAATTCTTCTTTGACCATCAAGGCCATTGTTGGGTGCATCTTACGTAGTTTTTGCTTAAATTGCTTGACTTTCGGATCAAGCGTTAGGTTATGCATGACTAGTTGTGGATCTAGGCCCAGCATATCTTTGTATGACCATGCAAAAACCTCCTTCTTCTATTTTAGAAGGGCAATGTAGTCGACTTGCTCTTCGGGGGTTAGACTTACCCCCAGCTTGATAATCTATGGATTCATTGGATCTGAGCCGATGTCTACGTCAGTCGTCTCCTCAACCAACATGTGGGATTTGTCCTCCAACTGGTGTGGAGTTGGGATCAAATGGATATCATTTGCTAATTTAAGGTCATCGTTAGGAACCTTGGGTTCCTCCTTGGCATGGAAGATATCCTAAGTTGACCCAGGGGTAAAATGAAGCATTTCACCGAAAGTCCAGTACTCTGATGGGGATGGCGGTGAATTGATGCGATCCTAGTCTATGGCATCTATGTCTAGATACAATGACCGTGCCAGATCGACCAGTTTGTGAATGGGGGCGGTTAAGTCAATGGAGATCATGTTGATGAAATAATTTTGGTCTCCATTACCACGGGTGTGATGACTCAAACATTCTAGATGTTCTCTATGCTCTGGATCTAGCTCTAGATGTATTGGCATGAATGGATCAGCCCTATGTGCGGATAGGAGGACAGGGTCTACCCTC
The DNA here is from genome assembly GCA_028583015.1 of Wollemia nobilis. Taxonomy (NCBI): domain Eukaryota; kingdom Viridiplantae; phylum Streptophyta; class Pinopsida; order Araucariales; family Araucariaceae; genus Wollemia; species Wollemia nobilis. The sequence continues at coordinate 2,151,586 of JAQPPZ010003507.1, read as the reverse complement.
GACACTGATATCACTCTAGGGTCTCAGGGTGGAAGGTACTCTTCGTATACCTGAAGTGGCGGATCCAACACTTGGTCCCATCCCATTGGGTCTATGTACCATTCATGCCCTGGCACTATGTTCAGCTGTTCAAATATGTCATTAATCTCCAAGGGGTGCCGATGCTACATCTGTCGCATGTGATTAAGATATGTCATTTTTATTTCATCTTCGTAATCACTATCGGAGATCCAAAAGCCCTCGTTGGCTCTGAAAACTGTTTTAGGTATGACAGGCTCGTCCTGCTCGAGCAAATTGATCTGGCCCCATTGTGGTTGTTCCGCTCTCTACGGTGGGGCCTGATTCTCTTGACGCAACACTGGATCGATTGGAGCCTCTAGAGGGAACATCGTCAAGAGGCTCTCTTGATAGTCATTCATGGGGACCACTTGTGAGTGATCACTATCTGATTCAAAGGGGTCATATGATGCTGGTTCATACTCTCACTCATCCTCCAAAGATACCTCTTGACACTGTCCATACCCTCCTTGAAAATGAGCTCTCGAGCTTTCTCCTCTCTCTAGTGAAGGGAAAGGGTTATTGATATTAACAAGGGTGGTTGTCCACCATGGGAGATAATCCCCCAATGTATATGTTGTGTTAGGGTTGGCGTAAGGCTCTAATGCCAATCCCCCCTTGTTGCCTATCCCTAGGTCTTGCATGTTCTCCACCAAGATGTCCAAGGGCAGGGGGTGGTTGAACCCTACTCCTAACTTGTCATATGGCATTTGGTATCTTGGTTGGCAAAGAACATGTATCCCTTGCTCATACCTACGTAACCCATATCCGTGCCAGTTACATTGGCCAAGGCATCTCAAAGCAAATTATGGGTTGGAAAAATAATTGAAATTTTTGGCAAAAGGCTCTTCATCTTCGTCCTCTTGCGTGCATGGTGGAACGCCATGATCAAGGCCTCCATACAAAAAAAAATTCTGGTTTGGATGGTAGCCTAGGGGAACAATAGTGCCAATGGGAAGGTGAGGTCTCCCCATGTCCTGCATGGACTCTAGTGCAGGCGTTACTACTATATTTTGCACCAGATACTCCCCCAGGCCCATATTGGCCATTTCAATGGTGATCGTTGGTGGTTGAGGGGGAGGGAATGGAAGCTCTCCCTGAGTCCACTCCATGTTGGGTGAACTAGGAGCCTCGAATTCCATTCGGTTAGGCATCTCCTTAGTAGAGATAGTTGATACTGATGGCAGTGTCTCTTCCAAAGGTTTTGCTTCTTCCAGGGGTTTCTTCCCTTTGTCCTTCTATTTGGCCCCCAAAGATGGTGTCGTTGGTGGAGGTCCAGACGATGAAGATGAACCCGGCTGGGATTTTGAGGAACTTGCTAACGGGGATGCCTATGAAATCGCACCCTGTTTAGATGGATTTAACTTGAAATCCAAATGCATTGATGGCAGGGTCGATTGTGGCATCAGCCGCACCGCATTACAATACTTGAAGGGTTCCAAGTCCACCATGACTACATGCACCTCCCCTTCAAATGTATACTTTAATAATTGGTAATCTATCGAAGGGACACACTTCATGTCCCTGATCCCTGTCCCTCCAATATGTGGCACAATGTGGGTATGGTCTTTTGTCCCACTTGGATTGGTAGGACTATTGTGCCAACTGTCGAGCAGATTGCATCATTGAATGATCATAGAGTGTAGGTGGAAGCTATGATGTGAAATGCAGGCAACTTTAGATGTTTTAGGGCCACAGTTGTGATGATATTACTGTATGAGCTAGTGTCTATCAACACCCTCTTGTATGGGATCCCATTGACCCACGCGATAACATGCAAGGGTGGATCTGCCATGTCATCAGTCACTGATCTCAATTCATCTTCCCAAAATGTGATGATCGACTTAGTGCATCATTTGACATGTCCCACGAAGATGTTGAAAGAATTTGTTTCATGGGGCTACAACTCGATGGCTTTCAATATCTCCATTAGAGCCTCTCGATGGGGCGTTGATTGTTGTATGAGCTCGTATATGGAGAGTCTAGCCGAGGTGGTCCTCAAACTCTAAGTTATTTTGGTCCGAAGTGTGACCACCGGCTTAGCCAAAGGAGGTTGTGCAAGGTGTTGTTGTTGTTGCGACATTGTTGGCACCTCTCCTGTAGCTGTCACAGGAGCATTTGTGCTCGAGTGCCTCCTGTTTCGAGTCACTATACTAATAATCCCTACATATCCCTGCATGGGGCAGTTTTGTTTGACCTCATTAACTTGTAGGGTCTTTGCCTATGGAGCATGAGTAGACAAGGGGTCTTTAAAGACCTCCATTTGTTGATTTCTTGGTGCCATGGGATTATCTACTGCTAGGGTCTTATTATCAATTAGGTCCTGCACCAAACCCTTAAAATTCTAGCAGGCATTTAGGTCATGTCCCTGCCGTATGTGGAACCTATAGTACAAGTCCTCCCTGTACCCCTTAGGCTTGGGAGCATTGGGGTCTATGGTTTGAATCTCTGGAAGGTTGATCAAATTTTTTGCTAACAAGTGATCAAACAGGGAGTCCCTAGACTCTGTGTAGGGTGTGAATTGTCACCTAGGGTGACGCTACTGACTCTATTATTGCCTCTGATTTTCTCTATCATAGTTGTTAGGAGGCACTGCCTGATAGTTAGCCTTTTGAGGTTGTGTTGCTTATGCAGGCTTAGGGACATTGATAGAAACTTGGTTGATCATGGTGGGTTTCTGTTGCATAGTCCCTATTTTTGTGTTCTTGTTCCATTCTTTCTTCTTAGGTTTGGCTATCTCGCCATCCTGTATCTTGATCTCTTCAATGATCCTGGATTGTGGCAGAGCTTCTTCCAAGGTGGCATATTGTTGTAGCTGCAATAGCATAGATATCAATCTCAAATAGCTCTTTGAGAACATTTGAGTGAGGTTAGACATAGGGGGAAGGTAGGGCAGCTTTGAAAGCAAGGTCCTCCATTGATTCCCATAGGCCACCATGGTTTCCTTCTCATACTGCCTGAGGCTGGCTAAGTCACTCAGTGACACCTTCTTCTTGGTGTTGAAGGTGAAGCATTCGAGGAACGCATCCACTAACTGATCTAAGTTATTGATGTTGTGCTTTGGTAACTGAGTAAACCAATCTGAAGCAGGGCCTACGAATGTGGTTATAAACGTTCTTAATAACAAAGCATCATTGTCTTGAATATTGAAGCATTGGCTCAGGAATCTCATCACATGCTCTTGAGCATCCTCCTCACCTCTAAAGGTTGCCAACTGAGGTAGCTTAAAGTGTTCAGGATAAGGGGGTGCTGGCACGAACGGATGCACAGGATGACTACGGAGTTGGCATAAAGTGGGCTTTTGGGGCCCAAAAGTTTTGGTCTCCATAGACTCCAAACGCTCTAGCAGCGCTTTATATGCATCTGAAGATTTAATCTCTTCTTCTTTAGTTTGCTCCCATTGTGGGTTGTGGGAGACTTGAGGCCTATAAAGGGGTGGTTGGATGGCAACCCCTCCACCTTGGTAGGGCATTTTGGCCCTATCTTCTTCTTGCTCATACTCTTCATAAGCTTCTTGAGGAGTCTCTGGATGAGACCTATGACCCTGGGTGGGTCCTCGCGGAGGGTACCCATCATTGTTCTAGGGAGTGGCCTCCCGCTTAGGTCTAGGAGGTCTCGGAGGCAGCACTTGGTAAGGTCACGGAGACCTATCTCGCACCAAGGGATTATGCCTCTCATATGGTTTCGCTCTTTGGGTGCGAGGGGTTGGAACCCTCTCAGGCACTGGGTTATGGAGTAGCTCATCTATTTGGCACCGAATGCGCTCTTTGCTAAGGTGATATAGATGCTCTAGTTGCTGCTGGTCTTGCTCAAGCCACGTGATCTGTTCTTGGTGGGCGGCATGTCTGGCGACTTCCAGGTCAACTTGTTTTGCCATCTTGAGCCTATGAGGCCTGGATGCCTCTCCTATGTACTTACCCGATCGCAATGATCCGAGATCTCAATAGGATTCTTCCCTCTGTCGAGGTTGGCAACATTTACCCGAGGCTCTGGCCTCAATGGGTGATCATGGTACATAGCGGGTGCATAGGCGCATGGCTCCCATGCTGTACGTTGATCTCAAGGAATGTAATGGTCTTCCTCATGCTCTCTTTCATATGTGTGAAAGGGGCAGGCAGAGTCGACTCGCCCTGCTTGAAGAGCCTTGCGCTTTGGGTTTTGTCTATTGGTTCTAACAGTGATGGGGGGCAAAGGGGGGATGCCATAATCATGTGGCCTCTCCTCCTAGACACTATGTTGCTCTAGCGCTTCATCGTGCGATGGACACTCATATCGATATTCTAAGGGAGCCTTCCTGTCTATGTTGAGCGCCACGTGTAAGGATTCCTCCTGGAAGGGGCTATGATGAACAAGCGTGTCCCTCAAAGGGGTGTCCCTATAGTTCCATATTGACATGGAATGATGCGGACTCTCTTGTGGGTTGGGCCACCAAGGTGGTATGGCCAAGTCCTTAGGGCTATAGCAGAGGCGACTTGCCCCCCCTTGTACACTTTCTGTAGCCTCCGCCCTTGATTGGGCTTGGCTACATGTGTACACCATGGTAGTGCTTTCCTACAAGCTATGTAGGTTTTTATCTCTTTTTATGATTTTTTTTGCTATACTAAAAAGAAAAGAGCACACACACACAAAAATCAATGATTATCTCATTTAAATATTGAGAGTGTGTCCTAGACATGGTTTAGTGTGTTTTGGTTTTTGATTTTGTGTTTTTTTTTTAAGGTTTTTGTAAAGAACGTTTAAATGCAAATGATGGCTCTTATGGCTCCCAAAAATGGTCGCCCCTTTGATATACCATTGTCAGGCCGATATACCAACCTCTCTATATACTCGCCCTTATGTGAGGGAAACTATAGGTACGTGAGAGTAGATGGTATGTGGAACATAGGTGGTAAGAAAGGGGAATCACCCTATTTATGACACCTACCATAGAAGACTTATCCTCATGTGCTGGGAATCTGAAGAGATATTACAGAAACATATTCTAGAAATAATGCAGAAATGATAACTAAGGAAATAATGACACCATTCAATGCACATATAACACACAAGATTTACCCTAGTTCACCCAATTTGGGCTAGTCCAACAAACAAGAGTCTATCCTCGATATATTATTCTCTCTCATCCCTAAAATGGGACATTATAATAATTATATAAGGAAACTCATACAACCCTAAACCACCAAGTGGTATTAGGGTACCGTGGATACAACACCATGGGGTAAACCACCCACACCCACTAACCACCCACCAACCATGGGAATCCTGGGGGTCACTCCAAAAGTAGCGATAAAAGTAGGTGAAAAGTAGCGATAAAAGTAGGTGAAAATTTTCCACGCATAGTCTATGTTCACAGTTTATCTTCACAGCTCCTTGAAAGAACCCAATTTTAGCGCATAGTCTTTGCAGCCATACAGCTTCCTTACTAGCATCAGTGGCTGCCATATACTCAGCTTCAGTAGTTTGAAGAGAAACAACAGTCTACCTCTTGCTCATCCAACTAATGGCCCCTCCAAACAAATTGAATACATAAGCACTAGTAGATCTTCTCCTGTCTAGATCTCTAGCCCAATCTGCATCAAAAAACCCTTCTATATCCAATTGTCTATTTTCTTTACTTGTACCCTCATAGTAGATTGTAAAATTAGATGTGCCATGCAAATATCTAAACATCCTTTTGACAGCAGTCCAATGCTCTTTACCAGGTTTAGACATATACCTACTCAAGACTCCCACTGCATGGGCAATGTCTGCTCTAGTACAAACCATGGCATACATTAAACTACCTACAACATTTGCATAAGGAATATGTGACATTTCCTCTACCTCTTATTCTGTATTTGGACATTGTTCAACAAACAATTTTTCACCTAAAGAAATAGGTACCTTCACCGGTTTGCAATCCTACATATTGAACCTTTTCAACACTGTCTCAACATACTTTTTCTGATCCAACCATAACCTTCTGTTAGAGCGATCTCTTTTTGTTTGCATACCCAATATAAAATTTGCAGGGCAAAGATCCTTCATGTCAAATTGTGATGCCAACTGAGACTTTACTTCCCTGACCAGTTTCTTGCTATTTCCAATTAGTAACATGTCATCAACATAAAGAACTATAATGACATTTACATTACCAATTTTCTTTGAATACACACAGTGATCAACATTGCTACGAACAAAACCAATTCCTAAAACATAAGTATCAAATTTTTGGTACCACATTCTAGGTGATTGTTTCAGTCCATACAATGATTTCTTTAACTTACATACCAGATCCTCCTTTCCTGCAACAATGAAACCTTCAGGCTGCCTCATATAGATTTCTTCCTCCAAATATCCATGAAGGAATGCAGTTTTCACATCCATCCTGTTCTATTTCAAGATCAAATGTAGCGCCACAAACTAACATAAATCTAATTGATGTTAGCTTTGCAACGGGAGAAAAAACTTCACCATAATCAATTCCTTCAACTTGGGAAAAACCTTTAACAACTAGGTGAGCTTTATATTTCTCCACTTTACCTTCAACATTCTACTTCTTCTTAAAGATCCACTTGCAACCTATTGCTTTCCTACCACTTGGTAATTTCACTAAATCCCATGTTCTATTATTTTTCAAGGACATCATTTCCTCATCCATGGCTTCTTCCCAACAGTTTTCCTCTCTAGAATTAACAGCTTCTCTAACTGTTCTAGGATCTTCATCAGTAACAGATAGTACAAAAGAAGTAGGAAAAGCAGATGGATCGTACCTTTCAAGTTGCTTCCTTTCCCGTGTTGATCTCCTTACCACAGGTGTATGAACCTCTTCTTCATCCTCTTCCAAATCCTCACCTGTATGCTCCTCTTCCATATCCTCATATGTATGCTCCTCTTCCAGATCCTCTACTATTTAATAGTTTTCCATGAGATCAAATTGGACCGTTCCAGGTTCCTCTTCTGTAACTACCTTCTTGGAATCACTGATCATCTCCCTAAACACCACATCTCTACTATACACTGTACTTTTAGTTTTTGGATTCCAAATCTTATATCCTTTAACACCATATTTTCACCTACTTTTCACCTACTTTTATCGCCCCACCCGTCAAATCTGCAATTCGCCCCACCCAGGAGTGAATTCTGAATTCATCCCTAGGAGGGGCAAATCCTAGTTTGAATTCGTCCCTGGGTGGAACAAATATTGAGCAAAGTTCCTGAAGGTACCAAAATGATTTTTGACCTTCCAAAACTACTGTGAGAGTGGTTAGGAGCATTGTTTAACCTCTGGGGGCTACCCTTGGGGATGTGTGTGTTAATACGATCAGTGTTTGCAATCACATAATCAGATTGGTGTTGTTTTGGTGTCTACAATAGAATTTCATTGGGATGATGCGTGCCAGTCCACCTTCGATGACATTAAACAATACTTGGATTTGCCACTAGTATTGGCACCACCTAGACTAGGAGTGTCGTTCTATTTGTACATCTTAGCTACTGAGGTGGCACTGGGCACCATGCTAGCCTAGAAAAATGAACCACATAAAGAGAAGGCTACTTACTATCTTAGCTACACCCTGGTCAATTATGAACTTAACTATGCATACATCGAGAAGCTATGCTTAGCAGTGGTATTTGCTACTAGAAAGCTATGCCACTACATGTTGAGCAATATGATGTATGTTGTGTCTAAGGAGAATCCATTGGGGTACATGATGAGTTGTACTTATCACAGTAGCCACAGGGCAAAATAGATCATGTTGTTGACAGATTTTGACATCGAATTCATTGGAAAAAAGTCCATCAAAGGTCAAGTCATCGCCGATCAACTAGCAGAGGCTCCTCTCAAAGATGATCAACCTCTGACCGTAGAGCTACCCAATGATGGGGTCTTCCATGTCTCAAAATTTCTAGATTCTGATGAGCCTGAGTCACAGGTCGACATAACCTTATTCTTCGATGGTTCTAAATGTGAGCAAGGGGGTGGTGCAAGAATTGTATTCTTCACACCACAAGGGGCTCCAATGCCTCTATCATTTAAACTTGATTTCTCATGCACCAATAACAATGTTGAATATGAAGCCTTGCTCATAGGTCTTCAAACAAAAATCACCATGAACATCAAACGCTTGAACATCTTTGGTGATTTGCTATTAATTGTCAACCAAGTAAAATGGGTATTCCAATGTAAATGCCCAGTTTTGCAGGCCTACAAAGCCCTTGTGGATAAATACCTAGTAAAACTTGAATGGTATGACATTGAGGCACTCCCTCGATCATCGAATCATTTTGTAGACACAATGTCCTCCTTGGGGTCACTAATATCGTAAGACCCTTCTAGTGAGATGATAACCATTCAAGTAAAAACACTATCGCAATTCGTGATGGAACGCACAAGCTCTGACATAATGCTAGGAATCCACCTAATCTAGATTGAACCATCTCAGGATAGGTTCACTAAAATCCATGATGGCCTAAATCACACCAACTAGGGGTCCTTGTTCTCCCCTATTCCCCTTAATAGCAACACCACACTATTCTTACAAGTTCGTTCCCTCTCATCTTTTTCTAGGGATGAACTGCAAGAGGGATTGGCAGTTCATACCATCGAGGTTTCTAATCAGCAGGATTGGTACACACCCATAAGAGACTACCTCAAGCTAGGTAACCTCCCACTTGGATTGACGCACGCCACAAAAATATCATTCAAACAGAAAGTGGCAAAACATGTCTTGCTAGGAGACATTTTGTACCGTCAGAGCTATGAAGGGATCCTCCTCCATTGCTTGGACCAATAGGAGTCCGCTTGGGCGATCACCCAAGCACACGATGGTACATGTAGTGTCCACTTTAGTGGTATGGCAATTGCAAAGCGCATTCTTCGCATGGTCTATTATTGGCCATATTTAGAGTGAGATTGTTGCACGTATGTAAGGAAGTGCGTGACATGTCAACACCATGCTAATTTGACACACGTCCCTTCTCAGGCCTTGCAGTTGATCCAATCGACTTGGCCATTTTTCACAGTGGGCTTTAGATCTAATCGAAAAGATCTCCCCTATGTCATCAGGCTGTCACACGTTCATCATAATGGCCATAGAGTACTTCACCAAGTGGGTGGAAGCAATTCCACTTACCTCTACGACTGGACCTCGCATTGCGGAGTTTATTTTACATAACATCATATTCATTTTGGTATTTCATCCAAGATCATCTCGGATAACGGGACATCATTTAAGAACAAATATGTGCATGCTTTTATAATAAAGTACAAAATTCAACACAATTTTTCAACACCCTATTATCCGTAGGCAAATGGGCAAGCAGAGGCATCAAACAAAATTCTAGTTGCCATATTTAAAAAGATGGTCACAGATAGTCATAAGGATTGGCACATTCAAATCCCACTTGCTCTTTGGGCTTATCACACTAGCATTTAGATGCCCACTAGGGCAACTCCATTTTTGTTAGTGTATGGCTCCGAGGCAGTCATACCTCTCGAGTTGGAAATACCTTCCCTAAGCATATCAATGCAAAAGTTCATCGATGATGACACTGCATGGTAGGCCCGGTTAGACCAGCTTACGTTGCTCGACGAACGATGCATCAATGCTCTCAAGCCTTTACGTATCTATCAAGAGTGGCTTAAGAAAGCATACAACATGAAAATTCACCTGAGGGAATTTCAAGTTGGTGAATTGGTCTTAAAAGAGAACAAAAAAAATTCTAACTTGCCACCCCATTTAAGGCATAATTTCATGAAAAATTGGTTAGGTCCTTATGTCATCGATAATAAAATAGGACCTGGAGCATACCGGCTCGCCTCTCTTGATGGAATCAAGGAAATCAAACCCTTGAACATCAATCATTTGAGGCCATTCCATGTTTGAAAGAGCCATGGCCCACCCCAAAAGCTCCAAGGATTCCCACAATTGCTTGGTCAAACCCCAAAATGCCCCAAAGGTGCACATAATCCCTTTGGTCAAACCAAAAAGCTCCAAGGATTCCCACAATTGCTTGGTCAAACCCCAAAATGCCCCAAAGGTGCACATAATCCCTTTGGTCAAACCAAAAAGCTCCAAGGATTCCCACAATCACTTGGTCAACCTAAAATGCCCCAAAGGTAACCATAATCCCTTTGGTCAAACCAAAAAGCTCCAAGGATTCCCACAATCGCTTGGTCAAACCCCAAAATGCCCCAAAGGTGCACATAACCCCTTTGGTCAAACCAAACGCTCCAAGGATTCCCATCATCGCTTGGTCAACCCCAAAAGCTCCAAGGATCCCACAATCGCTTGGTCAACCTAAAATGCCCCAAAGGTATCCATAAAATCTTTGGTCAAACCAAAATATCCAAGGGTTCCCACAATCGCTTGGTCAAAAATTTATATTAAAAAACAAAAAAAAACAAACGATAATAAAAAATAACAAAAAAATTGCATCTCACTTCCTTGCATACTCTTAAAAATCAAAACACAAAAATATAATAAACTGCATTAGGCATCACATCCATACATGGCATATTGGCTGATCATACACGTCATAAGAACCATAGGCTGTAACTGCTAGGCAATTCCATCATTTTCCACATTCAGTCCATTTTGTAAACACATCCATCCAGAATAATGCCATCCACATTTTTTATCATAGTCAGTTGTCTGCTAATGTCTTTAGGATTTTTCAGCATTCAGCTGTCTTTAGATTTTTGGTCAAATGTTGTATGAAGTTAGACAAATTTTACAAAGGTAGATTTTTACTTGGATCACACCTCGTTACATAGCATCCCTACACAAGTTAAAACACATAAAAATTCCCAAGTTGTGTGAACACAAGAGAAACCTACAAAGCAGTCTAGGGTACCATAGGTGAAAGGTTAGCCTGCTCATCCCCCTTTGTGAATGGTTCGAGAATGCTGAGAATTGAAAAAAGGACAAGCTCTTCCCCATCCAATTCCCTACAATAAATAGTGGTTAAAATACACTATGAAAAAACCCCAAACACCTTTGATCCCCAAAGTAGTAAGGATTCATACTACACGCCCCTGACAAGGATGGGTTGTCATCCCCAAGGCCTAAAAGATCAATGCCATTACATAATCAGATCCCCAATCACCTTTGGTCCCCAAAGTCATAAAGATTCGTACTATACGCCCCTGGCAAGTATGGGTAGTCATCCCCAAGGCCTATAGATCAATGCCATTACATAATAAGATCCCAAATAACCTTTGGTCCCCAAAGTCGTAAGGATTCATACTACACATCCCTAAACAGGATGGGTAGTCATCCCCAAATCCAAAAGGGATCAATTCCATTCGTAAGCCAAAAACCTACGAGCTCAACTTTGAAACCTAAAATGCAAAATCAAATAACAGTGGTTATCACCACTATTCAAACCCCTTGCTCAAAAAGAAAAAAAAAAGAGAAAAATAAATAGTTATTTTCATCGCTATGTATGAGAGCAAAGTTGAGCAACTAAAAGACGCCTAAGCTTGAATCCTTGGAATTCTCTACATTCAAAAAACCATCTAGGTGATCCTCATTACGGGTTTGGTGGACAGCCTACCTGGCAATGGTAGAATCCTAAACGCATGATGATATGTCTATCACATTAGCTTTGCGTGTGAGCAGACCAATGTTTGCATGTGGATGAGCTAGCCTATGGTACCTTAGATTTTCCTATGGATTAATCTTACTAAATACAACAAAGGAGTTAGTGGAGCTAATTAGGTAATCCTCAGTACAAGTTTGGTGGACATCGTACCTGGCACTGGCGGTATCCTGATAAATACCACATAAACGAACTCAATCGCACACACAAGGATGTGAAATAACTTGGTCAAAACTCAAGTATGATTCGTACCTTATTCAAAAGTCTTGTGAGATAAATGTACAGTCTTGGCTAGTTAGTTAAAACATATGAATCTCAGAAAAACCTTAACAACATTCTAAAACAAATGTTTTACATGTCCATTCTTGCATCACCATCGAAAAATACAAAACAATTTTTTTTTACACATACAAAGTCATTCCACAAAGCAATCACATAGTATAGAAAGCCAGTAAATCTTGTATAGTCTATGGTGCCATCGACAAGTTATCAACAAATCATTCCATCCATTCCATATGCATACATCATATAATTAGAAACATCGCATTCATAATAACACATGCATACATCAACGTAAATAAATGTGCATAAAAGTAACAATAAATCACGACAAGTGTATAACCAAAAAGAAATTCATGTATATATATCACCAAAATACCCGCAAGATACAATAAGTTGGTCCTCTGACCTCACAAAAACATCAAAAAAATCAAAAACCCCAAGCCTAGGGAGTCGGCTACAATGATCACATAGGATCGGTGCGACTGGAACTACCCCTAGTGGTGTAGGTCCTATGGGACCTCTCAGGGCAGTTTCTTCTAGCCCCACATCATGCCCACGAGCGTTGCCCTCACCCACCCACCTACGATGAGAGGAAGCAGACTGCTCAGTCTCACTGTCTCTCATTCGACATGAAGATCCACCTCTAGTGAGCTCAAGTAACTGCCCACTAAGGTAGATACTCTCTGCATCCAAATACAACCGATGCCAGACCTAATCCACCACCCATCGATGGTACGCAACCAATGCGTCAGTACACTATGCCAATTGAATCCATAGGATATCCCCCTCTTGTGAAGCATCTGCGTCCCCATCCCATCAGTGGTACATAGCCAATGCGTTCTCCCGCTCCATCAACTGAGTCTGCAAGAGATCCCTCTCTTGCAAAACCTCCTCGTGCTCCTCATATTGTATCCATAGTAGATCCTCCAATTGTTCTATCTCATTGCGATACCTAGTCTCCATGTCCCCTGGGCTGCCTAAGGCATGGGCATATTCGGGTCGATGGGATGCTCCAACACCCAATGCTATGGAGTGTCTTATATATCCGGTTGCTTCAAAACCCCTAGGTCATCCCCAATCAAGTCGTCAACCTCCACCATATTTGCATCATTGAGCGGAGCTCCCCAACCCTCCCTCGATGCCTCCACATCCTCACCACCTACTATTGCCGCATCCGCACCTCCTAGAGGTCCCTCACCCCGCCATCTCCACATCATCCACCATTGGTCATACTCTATAGTCGCTCCAACATTATCCATGTCAGGGACATCAATCTCTGCATCTGAATCCTCACCCAGTGGCTCAATGATCGACCAGGTCAGAGTCCTCTCGTCGCCCCAATGCCAATAGATCAAAGGCTCACCAGGAAATCCTTGGCGCACCATAAACTATCGAGTAACCCGAATGTACAATAAGTACTCTTGCTTTGTCCCATGCTGCACGATCAACCACCTCCCCCTATGCACCTACTGGAGCCACTCCCCAGCCTCAGGCAAGGCTGGATAGTCCTGGTATGGACACCAGAATACCTCCCCTAGAGCAAGACGCGAGAAGGCATCGGCATAGTTCCCTACGACACCTGCCTACCGTCAACTCTATCCCTGCTCCTCTAGCCTCTGCCATAGAGCAGCATAACCAATCTCCCTGTCCACCATATCTTCCTGAGTGGTCCAAGGCAATCCCTATGGTCACTCCACAGCTATGTGCTACCACCCCCAGCACTACAACAGGTAGCTGCATCCAATCCCCTTTCACCTCCGACAACGGACCTTGTACAACTCATCATAAAGCTATTCCAGTAAGGTCTGACCCCAGCTCATAATCAGTGGCATTGAGGTCTGATAATCCACAAGTCTAAACACCACCACAAGCAGGTTCCAAGGGAACCTCGCACCTAAGGAGTCAGAAAGCAGCATGTTGGAGATGAGAGTCATGAGCAGTGCATGCCTCACTCCCAACATGCCCTTCTCAAGCCACCACCACACCAAAATCCTACCAATCAGAAAGTCCCCCTCTGCCCTCTCCACCATCTCATCCACCCCCATCTCTGTCTCATTCCCAAAGCACCATGTCAACACCACCATACATTGATCCTGAGGAGTAGTCCGAATGGGCAGCTCGTCTACCAGAATTTGTAGAATCTAATAAATGTCCTCCAAAGTCACTGTCATCTCCCCTGTTGGGAGATGAAAGGTGTTGATGCGAGGATCCCACAAATTGATCAGGGCAGTCAGATATGCCCGATCCCCCACCATAGGCTCTAACCGAGTCACCTACTTGAGCCCAAGGGCATCAAGCCACTCCCAGTCTGCCATAGTCAGCACCTCTCGTGCTTCAAAAAATATCGTTGGCTTACGATACCGAATCTTCACCACATGCAAAACAAAAAACACAAAAACATTAAAACATAACAAAAATTAACTGTACAAGCAAAATTCACAAAATGTAGAGCAAAAAAATTCTAAAATTCAAATAAACTGTACAGAAAAACAAATTACAAAATTGCAAAATAGGGTTTTTAACCTTATTTTGAATTAAAAAACAAACAAATCACAAAAATTTTCAACCTAGGGTTTCTAACCTTAGTTTAAACTAAAAACAAAAAAATCCAGCAAAACAAAGTACAGAAAAACTGTACAGTAAAAATACAGATCATTAAATAAAAATGTACATAACTAAAACACATATACAACAATGTATACAAACTGTACAACAAAAATATTTAATAAACTGTACAACAACATTAACAAAATGTACAGTACAAACATTAAAAAAAATCAATAAACAACGCAAAATAAAACAAAATTTTAACCTAGGGTTTTTTAACTCTAGTTTAAACAAAAAACAAAATAAACGCAAAATTTGGAACTTAGGGTTTTTAACTCTAGTTTAGACAAAAAAAAAAAAATATCAAAATTTGTAACCTAGGGTTTTTAACTCTAGTTTAAACAAAAAACAAAACAAAACAAAATAACATCAAAATTTTAACCTAGGGTTTTTAACTCTAGTTTAAACTAAAAAAACAAAAAACAAAATCAAAACAACATTTTAACCTAGGGTTTTTAACTCTAGTTTAAACTAAAAAAACAAAAAACAAAATCAAAACAACATTTTAACCTAGGGTTTTTAACTCTAGTTTAAACTAAAAATAAAAAAACAAAATCAAAACAACATTTTAACCTAGGGTTTGTAACTCTAGTTTAAACTAAAAAATCAAAATAAAACAAAATTTTAACCTAGGGTTTTTAACTCTAGTTTAAACTAAAAAAACAAAATAACAACAAAATTTTTAAACTAGGGTTTTGATCTTAGTTTAAAACAACGCAACAAAATACAAATACAGAACAATTAAACTAGGGTTTTGATCTTAGTTTAAACAAAAAAATGAAATATAAAATAAATTACGGTTTTGAACTGTAAAATAAAAACAACAAAATAAATCACAGGAGCACCTACCGGTCTTGCCTCGGCTCCGCCACTCGATGATCCGGTCCATGCACTCATGGTATCCATGAAATCTCGACAGCGCTCCGCTACGCAGACTCGAACTCCTCCTCACAGCTCCAAATTGCCAGAAAAAACAAATGCAAATGAGCCCAAAACCTAGTTTTGGCCCTTATATAGGCTCTTAGGCCTGTAATCGTTCCACCTTGGGACGAGCACTCTATTTAGTACTCGTCCCACCCTAGGACGATTATAGAGCAAGAAAATCAAAAACAACAAAAACTGCACCCAAAATGCACCAAAAACAACAATAAAATTGCCAAACAAAGGGGCCTTTGCGCCTGTGATTCTTGGCATCCAAAATCGATGTTGGGGTCCCAAATTGTCACTATCCTACTCCCTAAGAAGGCTACCATATCCGGAAAACTCCGCGGGAGGACATATTTTCGACAATTTCATCCCCAAAAGGCATCACAAAAAGGGTCAAAGCCCACCCAAAAACAACAATAAAACTGCCAAACAAATGTGCCTTTGCGCCTGACGTTCTTGGCATAAAAAATAGACGTTAGGGCCACAAATTATCAATATTATACTCCCTAAGAAGGCTACCATAGCCGGACCGCTCCACGAGAGGATAGATTTTTGACAATTTCAGCTCCAAAAGGCGTCACAAAAAGGGTAAAACCCACCAAAAATAGGTCAGATTATTGGGAAACTGCATAAGAATTCAATGGAAAACAACTGAAGGCACTCTTAAAAAAGTCATCTTGGGTCAAACGACTCGTCACTTTTCTCATTTCTATCATTCCCTCATCGATTCGTCGCTTGAGGGGGTAGTCACACTTAGTCACCAACCAACAAATACACACCCAATCAAGGAAATGACATGCATTCAAAGAATCATTAACAAAGACAATCACGCTCCTTCTTGGGTCAGCAAACAAGCAATTATCACAAGCTGATCAAACATTTGGTATTATAAAATCATGAACTCAAGGTTCCCATAGACAAAAGGTTGAGCCCTTTGCCTATTCATGACTGAACAATGTCCAAGATCAAGTAACACCTCACCGAAAAAGGTTAACACTTGAATTAATATCCTTAGCTCATTAGAAGCAAGGATTCAAGAATGCGTGCCCTTTCCATACTTGGGGCATCAAAATTTGGTTAGGTTAATGAGAAACCCTAATCATTAGTGCTTTGGTTATCTATTTTTGCTCAGCATTGCGCCATGCACAACACATCCCAAAAAGGGGCATCTGTAGACACCAAAACAACACCAATCCGATTATGTGACGACAAGCACTGATCAAATTGACATACATAACCCCTAGGGTAGCCCCCAGAGGTTAAACAATGGTCCTAACCACTCCCGCATTAGTTTTGGAAGGTCATAGGTCAATTACCTTTTAGGCACTCTACTCCCTACTCGTTCCACCCTAGGATGATTACAAATTGGTATTCGTCCCACCCCGGGATGATTAGCAGCATTCGCTCCAGGGTGGGGCGAATAGCAGGTTTGATGGGAAAAAGGTCAAACCTTGACAAATGATAGCTCAGATCTGCCACTCAACTCCACCTTCAATGCATGGGAGTGTGAGTGAGCATTTTTGAGCTCAAAGGGGTAGTCATAGAGGTAGTCATGGAGCCCTTAATCAGGGAGGAATCTTCTCTCCCCTAGGAAGGCATGATGGCCAAGTGGCACCTCTACATGCTCATTCATAAGAGACCCTCAGGTCTATAAAATGGTGAGTCTTCTCACCCCCAAAAAAGGACAGAATAGGAGCATTTGGAGCAACGGAGTGCTACCGAATTACATCCTCACCCCTCACTTGTGCTTCTTACATCCTTGATCTCTCTTTTGGAAGGGAGGTAATTGGGTGAACATTGGAAGCGCAATCTGGACCCAAAACCCAAATATTTTGCCACAATACCCCACCCAATTTGCTAACACAACCCCCTAGGAGGTTTTTGACCCATCCCAAGTGGATTGGTGTCAAAACCAAGCCCCAAATGACGGGCATCCTGCCCCCGGGTGCCCCTCGCACTGCTGTAGTCCTAATCGCCCCACCCCAGAGCGATTAGAAATTTGTAGAATATTTCTCTACTATTTATTTTGCATTTTATCTTATGTCATTCATATATGCTGCCATTCAAATTTCATGCCATTCTGATGAGTTTTGACTGTGTTTTCATTGTTTTTCGCCTTCACTAACATACAGGGAGCATCTTCGGATACAGGGTGATTGGGGCCGAATCTATAGAATCCGACCTTCTGGGTCATCTCAAAATGCCCTATTTTTCCTAACCCCAACTTTGTAGGTTTTTTGGAGGCCTCTGGATGGGATATTTAGGAGGTTTCTTTTTGACATTTTATGACAGTCCTAATCATCCCACCCCGGAGTGATTAGAAATCTACAACATATTTCTTGACTGTTCATTTTGTAGTGTGTTCCTAATAGTGTTTACATTCTTCTGTCAAAATTTCACCTTATTATGACATGTTTTGATTACCGTTTTAATTATTTCATGCATGCATTAACAAGAGGCCTTGGGGATTGCATATTTCCTTCCATACGCAGGTGCTACTAATCGTTTGCTATTTCTTTGAATGTAGGATCTCAACACCAGAGGGCCAAAAAGGAACTAAATATGCATTCATGCAAGTGGTGGCGACGTTTGGCCCTCCCATTTCAAATGTGGGCACACGAAAGATCTCGAAGGGAAGCGTACCATCCATGGTGTAACAAAGCTATATCTAACACTCCTAGCTCCTAAAAATGAAGGAGACGTATTGTAACCTGGTCTCAAAGCAAAATTAATAAAAATAAGGGCTGCACTTTACATTTGCTTTATATCTCATTTTAGTTCGTTTGTTTTCCCTTTTTCATGCACTTTAGTCCTTTTCCTTCATTTGTAGGACTTAGCGTTTCGTATGCTTTTGTTTGCACCACACCCGGTATGCCTATGGGCTTTCGTATCCTCGTGCTTTTAGTCGTCTCTTCGACTGACATGTGGGAACCATCCTCCAACTGGTGTGGAGTTGGGAGTAGCATAGTGACTAAGAACAAGAGGTACCCAAGCACAGCTGCCCCCGTGGTAGCTACAGGAGAGGTTTCATCAACATCACAACCTCAACAACACCCTAGGCAACCTCCCTCACCTAGACCAGTGGCCACAATTCAGAATAAACTTACCCAAAGTTTAAGGACCATGTCGGCTAGGCTCTCTATCTACGAGCTCATCCAAAAATAATCGCCCCATCGGGAAGCTCTAATGGAGATATTAAAAGCCATCGAGCTGTAGCCCCACGAAGCAAACTCTTTCAACAACTTTGTGGGACATGTAAAATGATGTACAAAACCAGTCATCACCTTTAGAGAGGACGAACTAAAATCGGTGACTGGTGATATGGCAGATCCACCCCTACACATCATTGCGTGGGTCAAAAAGATTCAATTTAAGAGGGTGTTGGTGGACACTGTCTTGTCCAACAATATAATCACAACAGCAACATTGAAGCACCTCAATTTGCCAGAATCTCACATTGTGGCCTCCACCTATACTCTTCAAGCATTCAATGATGCAATATGCTCGACGGTTGGCACAATTGTCCTGCCCATCCAAGTGGGACAAAAGACTATTCCTACGTTGTGCCACATCCTGGAAGGTGAGATGGCCTACAATATTTTACTAGGCCGGCCTTGGATCAAGGACATGAAGTGTGTCCCTTCGATAGCCCATCAATGCCTAAAGTACACATACGAAGGGCAAGTGCATGTGGTCCTGGAAGACTTAGAGCCCTTCAAGTATTGCAATGTGGTGTAGCTGATGCCACAATCGACCCTTCCATCGACACATTTGGAATTTCAATTGAATCCATCCAAATAGGGTCCAATTTCGCATACATCCCTACTGTTAAATACCTCAAATCCCTAGTCGGGTCCATATTCATCGTCTGGTACTTCACCAACAGTGCCACCTACCGTGGCTACATCGAAGGACAATGGGAAGAAACCCCTGGAAGAGGCATCGCCATCAGTATCAATCATCTCTACCAAAGAGGTGCCTAGCCGAATGGAAGTCAAGGCGCCTAGTTCACCCGACATGGAGTGGACTCAAGAAGGACTACCATTCCCTCCCCCTCAACTGCCAACGATCACCATTGAGATGGCTAATACGAGCCTAGGGTAGTATCTAGTGTGGAACATTGTAGCAACACCCACGCTTGAGTCCATGAAGGACATGGGGAGACCTCGCCTCCCCATAGACACTATTGTCCCTTTGGGTTACCCACGAAACCAGAAAATTTTGTATATGGGGGCCTCAACAACCACATTGAACCTTACCTGCAAGAGGAAGAGGACGAATAGCCCTTTGTCGAGAACGTCAACTATCTGTCCAACCTGGACTTCACTTTGAAATACCTTGGCCAATGTAATTGGCATGGATATGGGTTAGGTAGATATGAACAAGGGGTGCGCATTCCTTGTCAACCAAGATATCAGATGTCGTATGACAAATTAAGAGTAGAGTTCAACCACCCTCTGCCCCTTGACATCTTGGTAGAGAACATGCAAGGCCTAGGGATAGGCAACAAGGATGGGTTGGCACAAGATCCATATGTCAATCCTAACACAACATATACATTGGGGGATTATCTCCCATTGCTAACAACCAACCTTGTTGACCTCAACAACCCTTTCCCTTCGATTGAGAAAGGAGAAAGTTCGAGGACTCACCTACAAGAGGGATATAGACAAGGTAAATAAGGGTTTTCAGAATATGAGTCAGAGTATGAGGTAGCACCTTGGGACCCTTTCGAGTTTGATATCAATCACTCGCAAGTGACGCCCATAGATAACTATCAAGAGAACTTCATGACAATGTTCTCCTTCAATGCTCCAATCGAGCAAATGCCACTTCAAGAGAATTAGGTCCTCCCACAGAGAGCGAAACAACCCCGATGGGACCAAATTAACTTGCTCATGCAAAATGAGCCTCACATGCTGCAAACAACTATCGGAGCCAACAAAGGCCTATGGATATTTGATAGCGATTATGAATATGCGACTGAAATGGCATATCTCAATCATATGCGGCAGCAACAATACCCCATAGACATTGATGACATTGAATAGCTAAACATGGGGCCAAGGCATAGGTGGAACCTAAACCAAGCACAGTTGGACCAACTACCGCACCTGCCACTTCAGGCATACAGAGAGCACCCTCCACCCAGAGACCTTATAGAGCCATCAGTGCCAAGGGCAGACCCTGTCCTTCTGTACACACATAGGGTCGATCCTTTTGTGCTAGTACCCACAGAGCCAGCTTCGGAGCACAAATATCACCAAGGATGTCCGAGTCACCACCCGCATGGTAATGGAGACCAAATTCGCTTCATCAACATGATCTCCATTGACTTAACTGCCCCCATCCACAATCCAGTCGATCCAACATGACCATTGTATCTAAACCTAGATGCCATAGACTGGAATTGCGATAATTCGCCACCATCCCCATCAGAGTACTGACCTTGCGGTGAGATGCTTCATTTCACCCGAAGACCAACTCAGGATATCTTCAATACTGACGAGGAACCCGATGTTCTAAACATAGATCTAAATTCAGCAACTGATATCCACATGATCTCAACTCCACACTAGTTGGAGTACGGGTCCCACATGTCAGTCAAAGAGACGACTGACGTAGACATCGACTCTAATCTATTGAATCCGCAAATCATTAAACTTTGGGTAAGTCTATCCCCTAAATAGCAAGCCGACTACATTGCCCTTATCAAAGAGAATAAGGAGGTTTTTGCATGGTCCTACAAAGACATATCGGGGCTAGACCCATAGCTAGTCACGCATAATCTAATGCTTGATCCGACAGTCAAGCCAGTCAAGAAAAAACTACGTAAGTTGCACCTAATAGTAGCCTTAATGGTCAAAGATGAGATACAAAAGCTGTTGGATGCATAGTTTGTCATCTAAATGGATTACCCACGATGGTTGTCCAACATAGTACCCATCAAGAAGCCTGATGGGAGGATTCGCATATGCATCGATTTTCGAGATCTAAACAAAGAGAGTCCCAAGGATGATTTCCCCTTGCCTAGAATTGATGCATTGGTAGACGCTACATTAGGCCATGAAATTCTTTCCCTCATGGATGGTTTCTCGAGATACAACCAGATTCATATCAATCCCGATGATCAACTCAAAATGGCGTTCACAACGCCTTGGGGGACATTTTGTTATAAGGTCATGCCCTTTGGCCTTGAAAACGCTGGTGCTACCTACCAACGCGCTATGACATACATCTTCCACGATCATATACGTAAAAATTTGGAAGACTATATGGATGATTTGTTTGCCAAATATCTTTTGCGCCCAGATCATCTCGATGACTTAAGCAAGATCCTCGATCACCTCATCGAACACAAAGTCAGACTAAACCCCAAGAAGTGCGTGTTTGGCATCACATCTAGAAAACTCTTGGGTTTCATAGTCTCAAAATGAGGAATCAAGGTAGATCCAAAAAAAGTCAAGGCAATCTTTGAAATGCTTCCCCCAACCACCATCAAGCAGCTCAGAAGCCTGTAGGGAAAGGTTGCGTCAATCAAGCGCTTCATAGCGTAGCTATCTGACAAGTGCCGACCCTTGAATAAATTAGTACACAAAGGGGTAGCATTTCACTGGGATGACGAGTGCCAGTCTGCCTTCGACAACATTAAACAATACTTGGCTTCGCTTCCAGTATTGGCACCACCTAGACTAGGAGTGTCGTTCTATTTGTACATCTCAGCTACTGAGGTGGCACTGGGCGCCATGCTAGCCCAAAAAAATGAACTACATAAAGAACAAGCTACTTACTATCTTAGCCGCACCCTGGTTAGTTATGAACTTAACTATGCATACATCGAGAAGCTATGCTTAGCAGTGGTATTTGCTACCAAAAATTTATGCCACTACATGCTGAGCAATACGACGTATGTTGTGTCTAAGGATAATCCATTGCGATACATGATGAGTCGTACTTATCACAGTATCCGCACGACGAAATGGATCATGTTGTTGATGGAGTTTGATATCGAATTTATTGGACAAAAGTCCATCAAAGGTCAAGTCATCGTCGATCAACTAGCAGAGGCTCCTCTCGAAGACGATTAGCCTTTGATCGTAGAGCTACCCGATGATGGAGTCTTCCATGTCTCAGAATCGCCAAATTCTGATGAGCCTGAGTCACAGGCTGACATAAATTTATTATTCGATGGTTCTAAATGTGAGCAAGGAGGTGGCGCAGGGATTGTATTATTCACACCGCAAGGGGCTCCAATATCTCTATTATTTAAACTTGATTTCTCGTGCACCAATAACAATGCTGAATACGAAGCCTTGCTCATAGGTCTTCAGACAACCATCACCATGAACATCAAACGCTTGAACATCTTTGGTGATTCGCTGTTAATTTTCAACCAAGTAAAAAGGGTATTCCAATGTAAATGCCTAGTTCTACAGGCCTACAAAGCCCTTGTGGATAAATCCCTAGCAAAACTTGAATGGTACGACATCGAGGCACTCCCTCGATCATCGAATTGTATGGTCTCCTTCATGTGGGTCATGATGATGATATGAATCCTCAGTGACCTATGATTCTCTTCATGTAGGTCATGATGATGATATGAATCCTCAGTGACCTATGATTCCCTTCATATAGGTCATGATGATGATATGAATACTTATGGTTCCTTTCCTATGAATCAATAATAATAATAATAGAGAATAAATTTGGTGGAAACAATTAATGTAAAAAACACTTATTTCATATGGTTTATGTTTTAATTAACATTAAAATTTATTTTTTGTTCTTAACTTTATTAAAAAAAAACAAACAAATATAAAAATAAACCAACATAAATAATTATTTATAATTTAAACAAAAATCAAAACTCTTTTAAAAATATAATTAATTTATCACTTTATTTCCAAAAACATAGCGATGAAACTGCCTGGGAGCTAGAGCTATGAGACAGAAATGCCGTAAGACGAGATACCATATCGGAGATGCCACGAGAGCGTTTTGAATAGCGTCTATCTCTTCCTCGCTATGGATGCTAGTTGTGATAGGGCCTAGGGGTTTCGATTGATTCATCTCAAAGTAATGAATCATAGTTCCTCTCCTCATTAATATAGGGCGGTTCGGTGTTCAGCAGGTTCTACTCTCTCAACAACCCTGGGTTAAGAATCAGCAGCCGGAAACCCCACCTGGGCCAGTTAGAGGCTAAAGCCTTGACTTATATATTAGATGATCAAATAATAACCCTGAGCGGCCGTAAACTCCACCTGGGCCAGTTGACTTATATATTAGATGATGAAATAATATTAGTTTGATTGGTTTAATTTTTAAAATGAAGATTAGGTTTTCATATTGGTTAATTATATAATAATTAAGTTTCAATTGTATATAATTAATTAAAAAAAACTTATATATTTAATTTTATAACTTTATTTTTTAATTAAATAAAAATATTTTTAAATTATATTTTAAAATAGATAATTAATAAATAAGTCCTTTTAAAATTATATAAACTAATATTTATATTTTATACTGTCTAATAAATTCAAATAATTTGATTAAGTTGATCACCTTAAAATAGGTGCATTTTTTTTTTTAGATATTATATGTAAAATATTCAATTCAACCATAATTTAAAAATTAATCTTTAACTTTTATTTATAATATATTAAATTTGTGGGATAATTATTTATATATATATTTTATTGATTTTTTTTTAATATAAATAATTTGGTTAAGTCTAAGTCTTAGTAACTTCTTATAGATAAATAATTGAAAATGTTTTTTTTTTTTTTTTTTGTTATTGTGAGAAACTTCTATATGCATAGGGCTCATCAGTCTCCTCCCAACCATGACCACTCGTAAAACCAAAAGCTATACTTATCAATAGAGAATTTAACACAAAGCCACCACACACCCACCCCCTCACACACTCGGTGACATAATATTTATATTTGATCTTTGCCTAATAAATATAAATAATTTAGTTAAATTTAATAAAACATGTTGATCAATTTAAAATAGTTACTTTCTTTTAAAAAGGTCATCCATTTCAAATATAAAATTTAATTATAGTATAAAAATTAATTTTTAAATTCTTTTGTTTATATAAAAGTTCTGCAAATATACCTGATCTCTCATCAGTAGTTTGCCGATGATACTTTGCTTTCTTGCATGGCGTCAGTATTTCTTGCTCGTGATGTTAAGTTTATCTTAGACTGTTATTGGAGAGCTACGGGCCAATTTATGATTTTTTTGAAAAGTAGCATTTTATTTCTTAATACCCCAAAGGTTCATCAACAACAGATCACTTCTATTCTAGAATGCAGGGTTGTGTCTCTTGCAGTCACCTATATTGGCCTTCTGCTGTTTTTAGGAAGACTTAAAGATTCGCTTTGGACTTTAGTTGTCGAAAGAGTGCATAGGAAACTCTCTTCTTGTAAGGGGTTGTTCTTCCAAATAACCCTTAATGGTATTCCTATTTATTTTTTATCTTTTTTCCACCTTTCGACTAAAGTGTCATCTAAATTTGATAGCATTTGCAAAGCTCTTCTATGGTTGGGTCTTGAGTTGAAGGGTAAATTTCATTTAATTTCTTGGGAATAAATTTGTTCTAGGAAGAGATATGGGGGTCTAAATCTCAAGAAAGTGACTATCATGAACAAGGCATTGATGTATAAGCTGGATTGGAAAGTTACCTCCAATTTCGATCGTATTTGGTGCCATATTCTCAAAGCCAAATACAATTTCAACCAGTTCCTCTCAGATCATCTCCCAATTGGAGGCTCTAATTTTTAGAATAGTTTAATTAAAGCCAAGATTTTATCAGAGATAATTGTTGTTGGGTTATTGTTAATGGCAGATCAGTTTCCTTCTGGGATGACCCGTGGCTTAGGGATAGCCCCTTGGTTTAAGACCCCCATTTCAGAGATTTGAGCCTGCTTTCCAAGGATGCTGGTTTTCTCAGGGTGGTTATAAAATTTGGTCTCTTCCCCTCCCTTCCTCAGTAATGTTAAATATTAGTTGACGTGGGAGTCCCTTATTTTTGAGATACAAAGGTATGTGGTGTGCTAGGAGGAGGTGACAGACCGGTTGGTTTGGGATTGTGATAGTGAAGGCTTATTTATGGTAAAGGTGGCATATTCTCTTCTTTGCCCTCGAAGAGCTGGTGACTTCCCCTGCTCCAAGATTTGGTTTAAAAATCTCACTCCAAAGATTAAATTTTTTTTTCTGGTTGGTGGTGCAAAATAAAGTCCTTACTATAAAAAAATTGCAGAAGAGAGGGTTTAATTTTATTAATCGATGCTTCCTCTACAAACATGATTTGGAATCTTCCTCTCATTTGTTCCTTAAGTGTAATATATTTCATGAAATTCTTTAAAACTCCCTTCAATAGATTGGGATCACCTAGATTTTGTCAGATTCTTTATATGAGTTGGTCATTCAGTCGTCATACCATTTCTCTTCTCCTCGTTTAAAATGTTTTTAGAATTTTTTGCTTCCCCATATTCTATGGGGGGTGTGGAAGGAGCGAAATGCTAGAGTGTTTAAAAATTTTGAGGGGGATTTCTTTCATTTAAATCAGAGAATTATCTGGAAGGTGGCTGAAAATGTTCAAGCAACTTTGAAAGACTACCTCCCTTTAATGCCTCATGGCCACCATGATTTTGTTATGGAGCAGTTTCTTGGCTTACATCCCAAGTTAAGGCCCCACCAACTCTGAATATTCATTCGACTATCCGTTGGGTCCCACCCCATACTGGGTGGTTCAAAATTAATTTTGATGGCATGTCGAAGGGAAATCTAGGCCCAATTAGAGCAGGTGGTATCATTACTTATTGTCATGGTCAAGCTATCCTGTCTTTCATAGAATATCTTGGCATCCAATCATCACACTTTGTTGAAGCTCGTACCTTCTTCTTTGGAATACAAATGCTAAAGGACCTTCGTATTTGCAATGTAGTCGTTGAGGGGGATTCACTGAATGTCATTAAAATGCTTAAGGGTGAATGTCATCCTGGATGGCATATTTCAAATCTTATTGAGGAATCCAAGGCCCATTATTATCGTTGGAAGAGCTACAACTTAATCATGAGTTCAGGGAATGAAATATGGTTGTAGACACTTTTGCGAATCTAGGCGTATCTCGTCATAATATGGTGATCTGGTGTACTGATTTTCTGCCTGAAATCATCCATTTAGTTAATGAAGACATTGTTTAATGCTTGTCAGGTGGTGCCTTGCCAACGGTCACTCTTCCTTACCTTTTGTTGGTGGTGGAGTTTGATTTTGACTATCCTAACGGCGGAGAGCATCAACTTTGGGCCCTAGCATTGTATTCTTGGGTGCTTATGGCTTGAAGTTTTATCTTGGTGGTGTCAAGTGATTCGGTTATCTTCATTTCAATTTTTGAATTTCCCTTGTGTGAATTTTTCATGGGCCTTTCTTTTTAGGGTGTCAATTTATCGAACAATCTCCTGGAGCATTTTTGTTAGTTTACCCTCACCTCATATTTTTCTCTCTATATTTTCTTGGGATGTCACCCATTCCTCCTCTCAAGGTTTGGCAGTCTTCTCATCCTGAGGGGGAGGATTTTAAGATATTATATGTAAAATATTCAATTCAACCATAATTTAAAAATTAATCTTTAACTTTTATTTATAATATATTAAATTTGCGGGATAATTATTTATATATATATATATATATATATATTTTTAATATAAATAATTTGGTTAAGTCTAAGTCTTAGTAACTTCTTATAGATAAATAATTGAAAATGTTTTTTTTTTTTATTGTGAGAAACCTCTATATGCACAGGGCTCATCAGTCTCCTCCCAACCATGACCACTTGTAAAACCAAGAGCTATACTTATCAATAGAGAATTTAACACAAAGCCACCACACACCCACCCCCTCACACACTCGGTGACATAATATTTATATTTGATCTTTGCCTAATAAATATAAATAATTTAGTTAAATTTAATAAAACATGTTGATCAATTTAAAATAGTTACTTTCTTTTAAAAAGGTCATCCATTTCAAATATAAAATTTAATTATAGTATAAAAATTAATCTTTAAATTCTTTTGTTTATATAAAAGTTCTGCAGATATACCCGATCTCTCATCAGTAGTTTGCCAATGATACTTTGCTTTCTTGCGTGGCATCAGTATTTCTTGCTCGTGATGTTAAGTCTATCCTAGACTATTATGGGAGAGCTACGGGCCAGTTTATGATTTTTTTGAAAAGTAGCATTTTATTTCTTAATACCCCAAAGGTTCATCAACAACAGATCACTTCTATTTTGGGATGCAGGGTTGTGTCTCTTTCAGTCACCTATATTGGCCTTCTGTTGTTTTTAGGAAGACTTAAGGATTCGCTTTGGACTCTAGTTGTCGAAAGAGTGCATAGGAAACTCTCTTCCTGTAAGGGGGTTGTTCTTCCAAATAACCCTTAATGGTATTCCTATTTAATTTTTATCTTTTTTCCACCTTTCGGCTAAACATCTAAATTTGATAGCATTTGCAAATCTCTTCTATGGTTGGGTCTTGAGTTGAAGGGTAAATTTCATTTAATTTTTGGGAATAAATTTTTTCTAGGAAGAGATATGGGGGTCTAAATCTCAAGAAAGTGACTATCATGAACAAGGCGTTGGTGTCTAAGCTGGCTTGGAAGGTTACCTCCAATTTCGATCATCTTTGGTGCCATATTCTCAAAGCCAAATACAATTTCAATCAGTTTCTCTCGGATCATCTCCCAATTGGAGGCTCTAATTTTTGGAATAGTTTAATTAAATCCAAGGATTTTATCAGAGATAATTGTTGTTGGGTTATTGGTAATGGTAGATCAGTTTCCTTTTGGGATGACCCGTGGCTTAGGGATAGCCCCTTGGTTTAAGACCCCCATTTCAGATATTTGAGCCTGCTTTCCAAGGATGCTGGTTTTCTCAGGGTGGTCATAAAAATTGGTCTCTTCCCCTCCCTTCGTCAGTAATGTTCAAGATTAATTGACATGGGAGTCCCTTCTTTTTGAGATACGATGGTATGTGGTGTGCTAGGAGGAGGTGACAGACCGGTTGGTTTGGGATTGTGATAGTGAATGCTCCTTTATGGTAAAGGTGGCATATTCTCTTCTTTGCCCTCGAAGAGCTAGTGACTTCTCCTACTCCAAGATTTGGTTTAAAAAGCTCACTCCAAAGATTAATTTTTTTTTTCTGGTTGGCAGTGCAAAATAAAGTCCTTACTATAAAAAAATTGCAGAAGAGAGGGTTTAATTTGATTAATCGATGCTTGCTCTACAAACATGATTTGGAATCTTCCTCTCATTTGTTTCTTAAGTGTAATATATTTCATGAAATTCTTTAAAAATCCCTTCAGTAGATTGAGATCACCTGGATTTTGTCAGATTCTTTATATGAGTTGGTCATTTAGTAGTCATACCATTTCTCTTCTCCTCGTTTAAAATGTTTCTAGAATTTTTTGCTTCCCCATATTTTATGGGGGGTGTGGAAGGAACAAAATGCTAGTGTTTAAAAATTTTGAGGGATATTTCTTTCATTTAAGTCAAAGAATTATCTAGAAGGTGGCTGAAAATGTTCATTGAAATACTACCTCCCTTTCATGCCTCATGGCCACCATGATTTTGTTATGGAGTAGTTTCTTGGCTTACGTCCCAAGTTAAGGCCCCCACCAACTCTGAATATTCGTTTGACTATCCGTTGGGTCCCACCCCATACTAGGTGGTTCAAAATTAATTTTGATGGTGTTTCAAAGGGAAATCTAGGCCCAATTAGAGCAGGTGGTATCATTCATTATTGTCATGGTCAGAATATCCTGGCTTTCACAGAATATCTTGGCATCCAATCATCACACTTTGTTGAAGCTCGTACCTTCTTCTTTGGAATTCAAATGCTAAAGGACCTTGGTATCCGCAAAGCAGTCATTGAGGGGGATTCACTGAATGTCATTAAAATGCTTAAGGGTGAATGCCATCCTGGATGACATATTTCAAATCTTATTGAGGAATCCAGGGCCCATTATTATCGTTGGAAGAGCTACAACATAATCATGAGTTCAGGGAATGAAATATGGTTGTAGACTCTTTTACGAATCTAGGCATATCTCGTCATAATATGGTGATCTAGTGTACTAATTTTTTGCTTGAAATCATCCATTTAGTTAATGAAGACATTGTTTAATGCTTGTCAGGTGGTGCCTTGCCAACGGTCGCACTTCCTTGCCTTTTGTTGGTGGTGGAGTTTGATTTTGACTATCCTAACGGTGGAGAGCATCAACTATGGGCCCTAGCATTGTATTCTTGGGCACTTGTAGCTTGAAGTTTTATCTTGGTAGTGTCAAGTGATTCGGTTCTCTTCATTTCAATTTTTGAATTTCCCTTGTGTGACCATTTGGTGGGCCTTTCTTTTTAGGGTGTCAATTTATCAAACAATCTCCTAGAGCATTTTTGTCAGTTTACCCTCACCTCATATTTTTATCTCTATATTTTCTTGGGATGTCACCCATTCCTTCTCTCAAGGTTTGGCAGTCTTCTCATCCTGAGGGGGAGGATTTTAACTTTGTTGTTGATCGCATCTTATTGAGAGTGTACTATCATGGCTCTTTTTGGGTGAGCCCCTTTATTCCTATTAGTACACCTATTAGAGGTTTTATTAGATGGCTAACATCTGGTTTATTTGGTGGTGGTATTCCCTTGGTATTTTTTCTGATTTTTTGGTCCCTCCCTCATCATCCTAGGCCCAATATCAACTTTTTATTGTTTTTAGTGTTGCTTTCCTCTGTGATGGGGCTAGTTTTGCTCCCCTTACTCTTGTTTTCAACTTTCTTCCTTGGCTATGGCTCATTTTTCTTCATTTCTATTCTCAAATTTCCTTGGTTTTCCTTGTTGGTGAGTCCCAACCCCTCTTTTGAGTCTTTGCACTTGAATTTTGGGAGCGCGGTGTTGCTATTTCAACTTGGATCACCATGGGGTCCTAGCTACCTATTCTCTTCTACGATGTGGTGTTGGTTCAGTTGTGCCTATTTTTTATGGCCATGGTTTTAAATTTTTTGGATTTCTTTTTAGATGGGAAAAGTGAAGATTTTTTTTCCCAAACAAAAGTTTTGTAAGTCCTGGTTCGAACCAGCTTCTATCACCTTTGATAATGAAGTTAAGTCTATTTTGGTGGATGGTGGTCTTCTGGAGTGCATCCAAAAGTTTCATTGGTTCAATATGGTGCTTACTAACTGGATGGTAGCCTTGTGTAATTATGTATGGGTGTGGATTGGATCATGGTCATTCCAGGTGACAGAAGAATTTATCAGTGGATCGCTGGCTTGCTTTTGGATGATGGCTATCACAATCGTGATAGACACTCTACTCCAAGAAATCAGTTTGTTTCTAGATAAGGAGGAATATCTTTTGAGAATCCAAAATGGCTTTAGTATGGTAGCATTACCCCCTCCTTGGGACCGTGTTGCTAGGGTTATAATGGATTATTTCACTTTAGATTCCTCTTATGAAATTATTAGGAGTTTTCATGCTATATTTTAAACCATTTACATCGTAATGCCCGCATGAATATCCCATTGTTTCTTTTTTAGTATTTAAAGAAGTATTTTAGTAACGTGCAAAGTGGTCAGGGCTAAGCCCCCATTCATCAAGTCCTAAATCTTCTTGTGTTTGAATAGGTCTCTATGGAGCACGGGTTGGTGGCTGACAAAATTATCAAAGTCTCTATTGAACCCCTTGGTCCTATTTTGAGTACTTCTAAGGAGGTTTTGAAATATGACTCTAAAGATAGAGAGGAAATTTACTCTTTTACCTTTGGTTTGGGATCTAATAATGTTTCTAGAGAGATTTAAGTTTTTGCAAAAGGTATGCATGGCAAGGCCTCTGTTGATGGTTGTCGAGCTCCGATTTTGGGCCCCTCTGTTAGGTTTCATTTTCTTCCCATAGTGGTAGAAGAGGAGCCAATGGATTTTGACTTAGTTCCCATTCATAATGTTGTGGGTACTGCCACACGTAAGTCTAAGCATCTGCATAACAAATTTTGTGAAGAATATAGTTCTCCCCACCTCTCTCCCTCTCCTAATTATGACTTTCTCCCTCGTGATTTCCATAGGGAGAATATGGTTGATGAAGTTTATATCTCGGTGGTTTCAGAGGAGAAAAAGTGAGTCCTTCATAATTTGAAACTCATTGATATTAACCAAAGAAAAACTTAGAGCTCGCTGAAGTTGATGCTAGATTTCTTTGAAGATATTGCTCGTCTCACTACTATTGTTGCTCAAGATATGAACATGTTGGGGTAGAACTATCTCAGTTCTCCTCTTATTTTTATTTCTTGTGTTGGTTTTGGGTAGTACTTTTGTGTTCTACCTCTAGGTATCTGTGGGGTTCTTCTATGTTTTATGTTCATCTATATTATGTCCTATGTGTAGTGGTTGTGGGATCCCATTAAAACCCTCATATTTTTTTATAGTACAAAAAAAATTAATAATAATAAATTTATTTATTTATTTATTTTATATTTGGTCAATGTGATAAACCCCTACGACCAACACACAATCTCCCTCCAACCATAACCCCTCATAAAGTTGAGAGCTATGCTTATCAATAGGGAATTTAACACATAGCCACCACACACCCACCCTTTCACACACTCACCCACCCCGCGGTTTGAACCTTGAACCTCTCATTGTCCCCTTAGGACAATAATAATAAATGTATTATAACACATATAAGATAATAAAATTATATTTCAACCAAAAAATGTAAAGACATATGATAACATAAAACCAACATAACAATATTTGTTTTTACACAAGATCTCTCTCAAACACACACCCATGGTGGTTTGAACCTAGGTCTCTTATATCTCACTCTTATTAGAGGTCATGGTTGGGATGGGGATGCACAACCCTTACTTTTTGGTCATATGGGTTTCTCACACTAACATTAATAAAAAAATATTATTAAGTAGTTTATTATAAAATTTAATATTTATAATTATTATGATTTGAAAAATCAAAATATTTACCATGTTTAGAACATAATTAAATACAGGTTTGAGTTAAGTATCTTCTCTGAAACTTAAAAATATTTTATTTAAAAGAAAAAACATTCACTATCTAATTATTTATGAAAATTTTAGTAGTATTTTTTATTTTTTAGTAGTATTTTGAAAGGGTTTCCATTTCCGTTTTACATCAACTTGGTTACATAAAATTATATAGTCTATTTGGTTTAGTAGGATTTGAACCTTGGTATGAGTTAGGCCACCTATATATTTCAACCATTGAACCATAGTCCCATTGACAATAATACTTTTAAATTACTATTATACTTTTTTTTGGATTTGGTTAGTGTGAGAAACCTATATGACTGGAACTTATGTCTAGGCATTCTCATTCCACTATAACCTCTTATAAGGGAGAGATTTGAGTTTATCAACAGGGAGTTTAAAATACAACCTATTTGAACCTTGGACATCCTCAAGAAGAGCCAAAGCCTAAATCGTTGCATTGTTCCCATTTAGAACATTATTATAAAATAATTTTAATTATTATAAAAATATAATTCTTATTTTTAAATTATAATATTGTTAATATATGTAATTGAAATTAATTTGGGTAAATATTTAGCTTATAAAGAATAATAATTATTTTTATTTTTAAAATTAGTTATATGTAGGTTACCAATGAAACCTTGGTTTAATGGTTGAGACATATGGATAATATAATCCACACTAAGTTTCAAATTTTGGTGGCATCAAATAGGTTATATGATTTAATATAACTAAGTATATTTATAAAGGAAAGGAAAACCCTTTCAAAAAACTACTTAAATATAAATATGTGTGTGTGCATGTGTAAATGCATACACCTTATGTTGGGGGCCACTTCCATCAAATTACATAAATATTTATTTAGGAGAGACATTATAGATTCAAATTAAAATCAATTCATGGGGATGTGGCTTTGAAACGTTGATTTCACTACTACAAAGCATAATAGATTAGAGTGAATATTGGGACAATTATTGCTATTTTATGAGAAGCCCAATTATACGACAGAGAAGTATTTGGATACAAGAAATAAATCATTGAAAAGTATACATGAAATGTGAGGTTTTCATGATGGATGGAACTACATCCCTTGATGTTCTTAAACCTTAGGTTCCATAGAATTTTTTTTGAAATATTATACATAGTTTCATGGAGATGCACACAAATCTGAAGAGTGAGAGAATCATACCTAAGGGTTGCATGGTTGACCCATCAACCCCTAATCTAACCAAAAATAAACCACATGTAGAGCAAGTTTAGTCCCTTTTGATTGTTCTTCTTGATTTATTTTTTGAAGTAGCTAATCTCATATCAGAATGCATTGTCATCGTATTTTTTTATGGGGGATATACCCTAAGCCTAAAAATCTCAAATGGGTTAGAGGGGTTTGAGAAAATACTAGAGTATGAATAGTTGAGGCTATTCAAGGATTGGTAAGGGGATACATAGTTGTATCCTTTAAAAATTCTAGGCATAACCAAAATGTTCTTCAATATGAAACATGGGTTATATGTAGTCAAACTAGCTATCTTCAATATTTGTTACTCTTTTTGTATAGAACTTCCTTTTTTATCTCTCTCATGTCATCCATTTATTGATAAAATGGTTAATTTTCTTTGTAAGGTATTTTAGTCTCATCTTAAAAAAAAAATTATTTATAGAGTTCACCACCATGTTTGTGTGGAAATTGACATATCTAAGCCATTACCTCTCTCCCTCAACATTAATATGCCAAGTTTATATGTTAATCAACCTCTTATCTACCTAAAATTACCTTGTAGAGAAGTAGGATAGTTGATCAAGATTTTTCTAAAAGTAGTAGGAAAAAAGAAATAGATAGAAGTCATTGCTAAAAATATAGGTAAAAAATTTCTACTAATGGACCTCATACAAAAGCAACCACTTAGAATCTAGCAAAAAACTTACCTGTTGATGATCATCAAAACTCCTCAACTCCTAAATATACTTCTCCATTTCCTCGGACCATAATCCCTAAGAACCCCCTTGCCTCTTCCACATATTATACTAAATCATTGGCTATTCTTATTAATCCCTAAGCCTCACTAGATTCAACTACATGCCTTGAGTTAGATATCATTCATTCACTAACCACCATGAAAGATAATCCTATGATAGATGGGTGGGAAATAGTACATAAGAGATAATGATCATTGAGTCCACCAAAATCACCCTTTCTAGATAGAGGATAAAACCTCACTATAAAATATCTTGTTAGATCCTTCTCTCAAGGTGCCCAAAATATGGTTCTAGTTGATCATACCTACAACACACAATTGTTTCCCCTTAAAAAAATAAATTATAGTCTCTAGTTCATGAGGTACAATAGCCTCTAAATTAAATTAGATGTAAATAGTGAGGATTCAAAAGCCTTTGATTATAAATAATTTCAAAATAAAATCTTAGTTCCATATGATATTATTTTAGAAAAAAATATATTTTTCCTATAGAAGCAATTGTTATGGTTGTTGGAATGAAAATAAATAAATAAATAAAATTACATAACACTTTTCTAAACAAATGAAGAGTTGGAGTTGGTATTTATACCAATACAAAACCCTAATTACATAATAAAGTCTAACTTAATTCAATATAATAAGAGGGTTTAGTTATTGATTGGGTTTAGCCATAATAAGGTTAGTCTTGGCCCATAAGGCCTACATAATAAACTATTATAAAATGATTATTACATTGTTCAATGAAATTTTCTTACACCAATCTAATAGATCACACAATGTTGGATCTTAGGCATGAATCAAATTACAATTTCAACACCCCTCCATAATATGAACCAAGGGACTAAGGATATGAGACATTAATAACAATAATATTTACCCCCCATAATGGATGCTTTAGTGGGCCTCCATATTTTAAGGTACAATCATCTAGATCCCCTCATCATCTTAAATATATCGTTGCATAAATAGTTTCTACATATTTTTTCTTAGGTTTGACCATAGTCACTATTGTCATTATTAAAAACCCTTGCAATTATCTCAAAGGACTTCCACTTAGACTTTAAATAAAGAAGAAGATTCAAAATCATCACCTTCTCTAAATATAAGCTCTTTTAATATTTTATTTTCACATAAGTTATGTCTTGGAAGTATACATTTTCCATTCATGGAATATACCCTCTTACTTGTGGACCACCTAATTTTAGTCACCAAAAGAGGATTTGCATGAACCTAAATATATAACAAAATTTCAAGAGTTTCTTGATAATAGAAGGAATATATCATGAAGGATTAAATATTCATGAATAAGTTTAATCAAACACCCAAAAAAGAAAGAGGAGTTAACTAAAGTACACCCTAAATTCTTCTTTTGTAAGCCTCTAAAAGACTCAAGATCTATTGTAATTATCACAAATCCATCTAAATCTCCTAAAAATCTAGGCCAAATATTTCAATTGCTTAGAAAATTGTAAATGTATCCTATTAAACTAGGGAAATAGTATTTGAGGACTATTTTACACAATTTGGCTCCAAACATAGGAACAG
This sequence comes from Wollemia nobilis, assembly GCA_028583015.1. NCBI lineage: Eukaryota > Viridiplantae > Streptophyta > Pinopsida > Araucariales > Araucariaceae > Wollemia > Wollemia nobilis. The sequence continues at coordinate 2,115,541 of JAQPPZ010003507.1, read as the reverse complement.
GTCCATATATTGATGTCACCAATGTGTAGAGCTCAAAAAATCATGTGATTAAAAAAATAGGTTCAAAATTCTTCCATATGTAAAACTTAGTTCCTCTAATTTTTTTTCCTAATAGCCCTAAAAAAATAAAAATCAAAACCTCTAACCTTTTAATTTGCCACTTCATGGTCATTCAATCATTTTTGTGCCACCTAATTGCCTTTGATTGGTTAGATCTCTATTGATTCTTTAATTTGATTGATTGAATGCTTTTAAATAGGTAAATAAAATATTTTTTTTTCTCTTTGAGTACCACATCGACATCGACCTTAGCCAACCATTGAGTTATAAGGTATGGCAACTTGCAAAAACATAGGCAGATATGTTCAAACTACAAACCTTTACGAAATGAATGATTTAGATAAGTTTTTCTAGCCATTTTTTTGTACCTTCACCATGAGATGAGCACACTCCACTCACCCGTTAATGTGAGTACATCCTTCTAAAATGCAAAAATAAAACTTGATAGGAGGTCTTACACACTTCTTGGTAGGGTACATCTATACACTTGAAGACTAAAAGGGGATTTCCATCAACTCCTACTTGTTATAGCTATAAAATTATGCAGTGTTTTTTAATACAAAATGAGTCAAACCAAGTAGGTGGTATAATTAAAATTTCTTTCCTCTTTGAGGCTTTTAGTTGTCTATCCATTTGATATGTAATGCACTTGGTATAGATTTATCAATAATCGAGGTATGTTTATACAATGTGACGTATGGAAATATGATATTTATAGAGATTCATGTCCTTCCTCTCCTAAAAAATTTGGGCTATTCTATACAACACCATCTACATGCCCTCGAATAATTATAACTCTAGTGAGATAGTGAAGTCAACTGATAAGTTGGATTTATTTAGTTGTAGGATTAATAAATCCTATCAATTTGTGCTAATTTATATATAGTAAAAAATAATATTGATTTTTAGGGATACATAATATCCACAATGTAGAACCATATTCCACCTTAATCATATTTATTATAACTCCATACTTGATGTGAACTTCTTCCCAAGGGGTCATATCTTTCCATGATTATTCCACTAACTCTGGAAAACTCTAAACTTGAAGCACTAGGTTCATTACTAGCCCTAATCTCCATGTATGACATATGCTTCAAGAGTTAGTTTCTAAAACTAGGTTGAATCTCCTAAGGGCCTCTTTCCTTGTACAATTGGGTGTGTGGTAAAGTGAATGACTTGATTTATTTTGTGACACTTAGGAAATTTTTGGTCTTAGAGAAATTTGTTTAAACTTGCAAGTGTTTTGCTTAGTTTAGGAGATTTGAAAATTTCATGATCTTAATGATAGTCAAATGGTTCACTTATGATAGATAGGGATTTTATTCTACTTTAAATAATTTTTTCTTGGAGACCAAGCAATCCACTCGGTATTTATATTAGGAATATATGAGCAATTCATCCATGGTATGAAGCTTATTGATCTCACACCTATGGAACATAACGAAAGGTGAAAAGCACAAACATAACGAAAGAAAAATGTATAGATGTGACAATTGATGAAAAATTGTAGCCTAAAATACAAAGTAGTAGAAGTATGTCAATGATGTCAGAAAAGGTAAAATTATGGAACATATGAGTTTAGCAACAACATGAACGTATGCAAAAGTTATCTAAATTTAAGAGAAGAAATGTAGATGAAAATGGAGAAGATGAAATGTTGGAATTAAGAGAAAATATTAAATGGGTTGGAAGAAATAGCTATTGATGGTAAATATTAAACTTAATATTTAATGGAAAGTTTGATTGAATTCAAGGAATCATAATGAAACATGATAAGAATATAAATTTTCCCAAGGAGGAATTTATAATGCTTAAGGAGATTGGAATTTGTGACATCAAAAGTGAAGGTGAGTTGTGTAATTTTCATGATGATATGATTCCATTGGAGAATTAATTTGAAAAATTCAGCATGTGCAAAAGAACATAACATTTGCTTTTAAATTTATTTTCAACATTTGATGACACTTTAATATTTAAAAATAAGACTAAAATTGTAAGAGAAATATTTGAGAAGAGAAAAATTTATTAGAAGATAAAAGGGAAAAGGATATCATTTGATGCCTTAGTAAATGAAATTGAAGAAGATTTAAAAATAATAATAATAAAAAATATTATAACAATAAGTCAAGGTAGAAAGAAGAAGATAAACTACAAAAGGAGATATTGAAAGGAAATATTAGTTTTCTCTTTGAGAAGAAAAATTCATTCAAATTTTGAAGTCTATTTGATTTTATAAAGTGCAAAATATATTTTAAAATAAATGTTTGGAAAGGATATTTTTGAAGGAATACTTTCAAATTAGAAACATTGAAGGTTGGTTCAAAGATAAAGTCAGATTATTGAAGCACTTTTCATAAGGTACGAAATATATGTTCTAATTATTTTCTCTAAAGTTGATTGGTATAAGAAAATAGAAAATATTGAAAGAATATTGAAGGATCGTGAGATTTAATATTTTTATGAAAGAATTTTTTTTTTTTTTAAATAAAGAGAAAAAATAAAAGGAAACATTGAAAAAAAAAATTATATTTGAATAAAGGAAAGTTAAAATAAGAAAAATGTTTTAAGAATATAAAAGAATAAAAAATTCATAGTGAATTAATTAGGGATTCAAAAGGTTTTCTACTTGGTGATTAAAATAATTTTTAAAATTTGTCTATCTTTCCATCATCCAAGCAAATTATAGAAGAAATTAGAAGAGTTGATTGTAATTTGAAAGAAAGGGAATTAGAAAATTTGATCATATTTTTGAAGAAATTTAGGTAGACATTATTAGTAATCATATATTTATAAACTTTTTTTAAAAATATACTGTGGAAAAAACAATCTCAATTACTAAAGGGAACATAATTCATTCCTTGAAAAAATTAGATGAAGTCACTACTTATTGCTGAACAAAATTGGGATATAGTCATTGGAGATAAAAGCTACCCATAGGATACCACAACTAGAAAAAATATAAAAAAGAAGAAGGAAAAGCTCTAATGCTTATAATATTTGGGATATAAAATGAAATACAAGCACATGTGAGTGAGGCCAAAAATTCACAAGATGTTGGGATAAACTATGCACCATATTTGAGGGAAGGACCGAAGCCAATATTCTATATTTATAATCACAACTATGCACACTAAAATTTAGAGATGTGGAAAATATAGATTACTTTCTTATAAGGATAGAAAATTTAAAATAAAAACTATAAACTATGGTAAGGAAAGTAGAATATATGTTTCTTGTCTCAATTACACTTAGAGAACTTCCATAATCATTTAAAACATTTATCACATCTCTCCAAGTATAAAAAAAAAAGTTTCATTTAAAGAGTTAGTTAATACTTTTTAGCAATATGAAATAGAAAATCAAGTAGGAGATGAACTATTAAACAATGCTCTCGTTTTAGAAAAAAAACGGTCACTAAGTAACACAAGAAATCCTTCTGCTTCATCATCATATAATAAGCTGTAATAGAAATTAAGATATTGTCATATATGTTTCGAATAAGGACACATCACCAGATTTTGTAGATTTAATTTACTCAATCAATGGAATCAAGTTTGTAAATATCAAAGAATCAACAAAGATAATACCAAAACAAAAACATTAAAAAGAATAAAACCAAAACTTACTTATAGCCCAATATGTACAAGAATAAAAAACTAACAATGAGGAGGACTATAAATAAATTCATAAAGCACTTGTAGCAAAATAAGTGTTTAAAACAAGTATGATATCAAAATATTACAAAGAATATTCTAAAAAAGAACAATATGAAGTTTTGGAAAATAAGATTACAGTAATAAATAAAAAGTCATTATACATGTGACCTACATTGTCAGAGTGATGCTAGGGACATTGCTCATAATAATGATAAAAAAATAGTGGCTATGTTTGTATTAAAGGGTCAAAGAATATTTATGTTGATCATACAAAAAATGTTTGTAAGGCCATGAATGTTTGTGATGGCCATGCTAGAATAAGTAATTATTCTCTTAACTTCTACTAGGATAAACATACTTGAGTTTCCATTCCTCCATGCGTCAGGTGAACTCTCAGTATAGTCTAGATCATATTTAATGAGTTGTTGTAATCCAATGGCTCTCAATGATCAACTTTTCTATTTATACAAAGTTGATCCATGGAATAAATCAATCAGTTCTACTTGTATCTTCATATTTTGTGTAATTCTTTGCAAGTCTAGTTTGGGAAATTCTAACATGGTATTAGAGAAGGATAGCTTTTGCTAGCACTCTATCTTGAAGGTTCTAGGATTTGTTTTATTTGCTTTGGATATATTTTTTTGACTAACTTGCTTGAAAGTAATGCAGTAGTCAGTTTTTTATCCATAGGCATCTTTTATTTCAACAATTTTATTTTTATTTTTTTTGTTGAAAAATATGTGTAGGCAAGAGAATGATGGGTCTTCTTGTAAAATATAAATATTTTTCTTTTTTTTTGGGTGGGGGGGGACTTCTATTGAGGTGCATAATATTGCACCGATTTAGGGGGTTGTTATTGTTGATCCTTGCATCTTCTATCGTGCTTCTTGGATTTAATATGACCTTCCTTTAATTAATTTCCTTATAGTAAAGATAAATTTTAAATTATTTAAAAGAAAATAAAACTTAATATAGTGTGTAAGATTTTAATTTCAAATAAACGAAAAGTAAAACTTCATAATTTTCTTGTTTTTAAATTCTTTACATCCATTCATTAAAGGACTTCCAATCAATAAATTTCAAGCATTGGACTTCTCAAAAACTTATAGTTTCCCTCCATTAAGGGCAGGTGAAAGCACGAGATTTCGGAAAACAAAAAGGAAAAACTCCAAACACGATGCAAGAACGAAACTAAACTTGATGCTACAAATTAGAAATGCGTAAAATGGAGAAAGCATAGACAAATTGAAACCTAAATGGAACGAAACAACCCTCTTATTTTATTGATGTATTTCAAATTCGGTTACAATTAGCTTCCTCATTTTTTAGGGGAAATGAGCATCAAACTTGTCTCTTCGTCACATAAATGGAAAGTCATCTCTCTTCCGCGTGCCCACATGCAAAATGGGCGGGCCAAAGTGTTGTCGCCGCTTGTGTGAATGAATCCTTGATCCTTGCTGCTCCTCCTGCATTCAAAGAAACAAAAAAATTGTTAGTAGCACCTGTGGCAAAATATGAAACGTTTGTTTTCTAAAAACAATGGAAGATGCATGCAAAAGATTGATTACAATGATAAATAAACCGATTCTAAACAACTTGCAAATTTGATAGGAACCAGGGAACATTACCAAAGGGCCACTGCCATCAAAAAAATTGAACAAATCACCATCGATTCGAATTCAAATGTAATTCGTCCCTGGGTAGGACGAATTCGACTATAATTCGTCCCTGGGTAGGACGAATTCGCCTGCAACAAAGCATCGAAGTGATGCTGCCCAAATGTCGTGTCTCGGGATCTCCAAAAGACCTACAAACTTAGGGGTTAGCTAATTGGGGGCATTTTGGGAAGACCCAGATGGTCAGATTCCCCCAATTTGACCTCCATCAACGATAATTTGATGTCGTTACCTGCAAGTTAGTGAGGACAACAAAAGCGACAAAATATGATAAGATTTGATCACAGCATTATGAAATTGGAATTACAAACTATTGAAACAACATAAAATGGAATGCAAGATAAAAAAGTGACAAAAGAACACTCTGCCATGAATTCTAAATCATTCTTAAAAAAGAATATTAAGCTCGTAGGAGTGCAGGGCGCCCGGGCGGGCCGCCCACCGTTGGAACTTGATTTCGGGACCAATCCACTTGGGATGGGCCCAAAATATCTTGTAATGGGTTGTCGAAAAATTGGTAGATCAATGTGATCAAATTTCGAGCTTTGGGTCTGTATTCACACTTCCAATAACCACCCAATGACCTCCCTTGCGAAAGAGATCAAGGATGTGGAAGAGGTGAATCAAAAAATGTAAAAGTGTGTCATCAAATTTGGCAGCACTTCATTGCTTGAAAATGCTTCCAACTTGTCTCATTTTGGGTGAGAAAGTTCACCATTTTATAGAGCCAGGGGGTCTCTCTGGAGGGGCATGCATAAGCGCCATGTGGCAGTCATGCCTTCCCATGAGGGAGGAAAGTCCTCCATGACTTGGGCTTCCATGACTACCCTTGTGATAGTCCTCTAATGTCCAATTTGCCCACCTACACGTGCATGCAAGGCAGGAGGAATTAATTGACTGTCCTCGGCTGCCATTTGGCACAATTTCTCTTTTTTCCTGTTGAACTTGAAATTCGTCCTAACCAAGAGCGAATTCATAATTCATCCCTGGGTGAGACGGATCCCAATTTGAATTCGTCCCTGGGTGAGACGGATACTGAGCAAAGTTCCTAAATGTGCCAAATTGCCTTATGACCTTCGAAAATTGTTGCAAAAGTGGTTAGGACCACTGTTTAACCTTTGAGGGCTGCCCTAGAGGCTGTGTGTGTCAAAGTGATCAGTGTTTGCAATCACATAATCGGATTGGTGTTGTTTTGGTGTCTACAGATGCCCCTTTTTGGGATGCGTTGTGCATGGCGCAGCGCTGAGCAAAAAATAGATAACCAAAGCACTAATGATTAGGGTTTCTTGGTAACCTAACCAAATTATGATGCCCCAAGTATGGAAATGGCATGCATTCTTGAATAATTGCTTCTAACGAGCGAAGGCACTCAATTCAAGTGTTAACATTTTTTGGTGAGGTGTTACTTGACCTTGGACATTGATCAGTCATGAATAGGCAAAGGGCGCAACCTTTTGTCTGTGAGAACCTTGAGTTCATGATTCACGAAATGCCAAGTGATTTTATCAGATTGTGATTATTGCTTGTTTATTGCCCCAAGCAGGAGAGTGATTGTCTTTGTCAATGATTCTTTGAATGCATGTTGTTTTCCTTAATTGGGTATGTGTTTGCTGATTGGTGACTAAGTGTGACTACCCCATCAAGTGACGAATCGATGAGGGAATGACCTTCGTGAGAAAAGTGATGAGCCGCTTGACCCAAGATGACTTGTGCAAAGGTTCCCTTAGCTGGTTTAGCGTTAAGCATGTGCAATTTTTTTGACATTTAGACCTATTTTTGGTGGGTGGTAACCCTTTTTGCGACGCTTTTTGGAGCTAAAATTGGCAAAAATCCATCCTCTCGTGGAGCGGTCCGGCTATGGTAGCCTTCTGAGGGAGTAGGATAGTGATAATTTGTGACCCCAACGTCTATTTTGTATGCCCAAGATGTCAAGTGCAATAGCACTCTCATCGGGCAAGTTTATTAGCAGTTTTAGTGCATTTTTGTTCAATTTTTGATATGTTTTGAAAATTTTGCCCTGAATTCGTCTCAGGGTGGGACAAATACCAGCTTAGAATTCGTCCCATGGTGGGACGAGCACTAACCAGAGTGCTCATCCTAGGGGAGGACGAATTTAAGCTCAAAAGGCCTATTTAAAGGCCAAAACTAGGGTTTGGGTTCATTTGCATCTGAATTTTCTTGCAATCTGGAGCTCTGGGGAGGAGGAGGTTAATTCTACGAAGCGAAGCGCTGCCAGATTTCCCCTGACATCATGAGTGCACAAACCAGATTGAGCGATAGAGCTGAAGCGAGACCAGTAAGTGCTCCCTAGAGTTATTACTTTTGTTTAAAACTACAAGTGTTTTGTTTAATTATTTTTGTGATGATGTTTTTCAAAATTTTAAAACTTAAACCTTGAAACTGAGCTGAAAAAAACTAAGACTTAGTGTACAACTAAACGTAGCGAAAAACCTAGGTAAAGAATTGTTATTTAGCTTATAACTAAACCCTAGGATAAACGGAACGAAAAACCCTAAGACTTAATGTTTTGTTTGTTTTTTGAATTTTTGTTCTGTTTTTAAATTAATCAGTTAGGATTAGAAACCCTAGGACTGAAAAATTAATTTTTGAATTTTGTTTTGTTTTATTTTTGGAATTTATCAGTTAGGATTATGAACCCTAGAACTGAAAAATTAATTTTTGTTTGAATTTTAAATTTTTGTTTTTAAATTAATCAGTTAGGATTAGAAACCCTAGAACTGAAAAATTAATTTTTTTTGAATTTTTATGTTTGTTTTTTGCTGTACATTGGTAGGCAATGTTGTATATTCATGTTATTGTTGTACAATTATTTTCCATGATTTTAATGTTTTTGAATTGTTTTCTTTTGCAGGTTGTTAGGAGCCGGTACCGTGTACCCACTGCTTTTACTGAAGCACGGGGGGCGCTGACTGTGGATGACTGGGAGTGGCTTGATGCCCTTGGGCTCAAGCAAGTGGCTCGACTAGATCCTGTGGTCATGGATCAAGCCTATTTGACGACCCTGATCAATCTTTGGGATCCACGGACCAACACCTTCCATATCCCAACAGGGGAGATGATTGTGACCTTGGAGGATATCTATCGGCTTCTATGAATTTCGATAGATGGACTACCGATCAGGACATCACCAAGTGACCAGCAAATATTTGTACTAATGTGATGCTTCGGGCATGGGGAGGAGCTGGGTGTGGAGGATCCATTGGAGAGGGCAGAGGGCGACTGCTAGATTGGTAGGATTTTGGTCCGATGGTGGCTGGAGAGGGGGGTTTTGGGAGTGAGGCATGCATTCCTTATGGGCCTCATGTCCAACATGCTGTTACCTGACTCGTCAGTCGCGAGGTTCCCATGGAACCTGCTGGATTTGGTTTGGTAGTTGGTAGAGTGCCCGATAGAGGCACCGCTAATAATGATATGGGGACAGACGCTGTTGGCACAGCTCTATGGGGAGCTATATGAGGTCCGCTATCGATAGTGGAAGGGGATTAGTTGTAGCTACTTGTTGCAATGCTGGGCTTGGCAGCACATAGCAATGGAGAGGCCAGTCGGGTTACCATGGATGACTCGGGTGGTGATGGAGGATAGAGAGATAGGTTATGCAGTTCTATGGCAACATTCCAGGGAGCAGGGGTAGAGTCGACGATGGGTAGGTGTCGTAGGGCACTATTCCGATACCTTCTCTCGGCTTACTTCAGGGGAGGTGGTCTGGTGCCCTTATCAAGACTGTCCAGCCTAGCCGGAGGCTAGAGAGTGGCTTCGATGGGTACGTAGAGAGCGATGGATGATTGGGCGACACGGGACCGAGCATGAGTTCTTCTCATATAGTTGGGTGACACGATAGTTTGGGGTGCGCCAGGGGTTTCCTGGTGAGCCCGTGTTCTATCGGCATCGGGGGGATGAGAGGACTCTAGATCGATCGGTAATCACCCCATTGGACGAGGATTCAGACACAGTGATCGACGTCCTGAACGTGGATGACGTCGAGACTACCATAGAGTACGACTAGTGGTGGGTATTGCGACGATGGTGGGGATAGGGGCCACTGGGAGGCACGAAGGTGGTAGTGGTGGGCAGGGAGGGTGCTGAGGCACCAGGGGATGATTTGGGAGGTCCTTTGGAGGATGCGGACATGGTGGATGTGGAGGGTGAGGATGCGGATTTGGGGGCTCTGGATCAGTCGGAGATGTAGGACATTGCGGAGCAATGGGAGCCAGAGTAGGCTGCTATTCCAGAGAGTCCCATGCCTTAGGCAGATACGGAGGACACGAAGTCTGGGATACACGATGAGAATGCATGGTTGATGGAGCTGCTACGGAGGTGAGATGAGGAGCTGGGGGATGCGTTGCAGGAGAGGGATCTCCTATGGGCTCAGCTAGCGGAGTGGGAGATCACATGGGTTGTGCATAGTTGATAGGAGGAGGGAATTGACACTGCCCTAGAGAGAGATCTCCTACGGACGTAGCTAGCATAGCGCGATGATGTAGTCATGATGTACCGTTGATGGGAGGTGGAGTGGTGCCAGCACCAGATGGATTTGGAGGGGGAGATCATCCGCATTGGGGGGTGGGTACTTGAGCCCTCGGGAGGTGGATCTTTGTGTCGGATGAGGGATAGTGGTACTGAGCAGTCAGCATCATCTCATTGCAGGTGATTGGATGAGGGAGGCGATATCAGGCATGATGCGGGGGCTAGCAGTAGCCACCCTGAGGGGTTCCATATGACCCACACCACGAGGGGTTCATTGTGTGATCCTGGTGGCCGACGCCTTAGGCTGGGTGGTTTTATTGTATGATTGCGGGGTCAGAGGACCAGTTTTGTAGCCTACGGGCATTTTTTTGATGATATATATATATACCGACTTTATTTTGTTTATGCACATGTGATGATTTGATCTTATGCATGATGGTTGATGAATATGGATGTATGCATGTTAATTTATTTTGATGGATGTATATGTTATGATGAATGCAAATGTTTTTGATTTATATGTGATATGCAAAATGTAATGGATGAAATGAATTTGTGTTGGTTGGTTAGGGCACCATAGACTGTTTAGGACTTTGCTATTTTGTTTTTAGGCGATTGTTGTGGTAAATGAATTTGTATATATACATGTGGTTTTTTTTTTGTATTTTCTGATGGTATTGTAAAAAGTAGCGCAGTTGGTTTAGAAATGTAGCTAAGGTTTTCTGAGACTCAAATGGTTTTAACTCACTAGCCATGACTGTACTTTATCTTACAAGACTTTTGGACAAGGTATGAATCGAACTTGTTTTTGACCAAGTTATTTCACATCCCTGTGTGTGCGATTGAGTTCATTTATGTGGTATTTTTCAGGATACCGCCAGTGCCAGATAGGCTATCAACCAAACCTGTACTGAGGATCACCTAATTAGCTCCACTAACTCCTTTATTGTATTTAGTCAAATTAATCTGCGGTGCTATCTAGGATACCATAAGCTAGCTCATCCACATGCAAACATTGATCTATACACAAGTTAATGCGATAGATATATCGTCATGCGAGAAGTTTACCGCCAGTGACTGATAGGCTATCCACAAAACCGGTACTGAGGTTTGCCTCATGACCTATCGAAATACTGAGAGTTCCAGGGATTCAAGTTCGACTCCCTTCTTTTCTTCAATTGTATTGGGATACTTGCTCATTGGTAGTGATAAAAATCACTGTTTATTTTTATATGTTTTTATTTTGAGCAAGGGATTTGGATTCGAGTGATAAGAATCACTATTGTATGTGCTTTTTGATGTGTGCACTCTAGGGATGATGTCAAATTTTTGGAGTTTTGACGTTTTGCAAAATTTTGATGTTTGCAACTTTTTGAGAACTTAGGATTCTTGGGGAATTGGGTAGGGAAGATGCTTGTCCTTTTGCCAACTCTCAGCATTCTTTGGGTCATTTGCACAGGGGGATGAGCAAGATAACCGTTTCTCTTATGGTGACCTAGATTACTATGCAGGTTTCATCTTTCGTTCACACAACTTAGGAATTTTTATGTGTTTTAATTTGTGTTGGGATGCTACGTAACAAGGTGTGATCCAATTAGAACTCTACATTCGTAAAATATTTCTGACTTGGTACAGTACGTGGCTAGAAAGCAAAATTATGACTGAAAGATGAAAACTCTTGATACATTCGAAGACAACTAACTCTAGTGTGGTAAAAAGCAGTAAATGGCATGTTTTTGTTGTTTTTTGGACTGCTTATAAAATTGAAAAAAATGTGGAACAAGATGGACTAGCAGAGTAATTATAGTCTATGGTGCCTTTGACCTGTACGACCACAAATATGCAATGTGTGGATGCGATGCTTAATGCAGCTATATATTTTTGTATTTTTGATGGATTGATTTTTGTAGATATGAAGATGAGATGTGAGAAGATCTTTTTATTGATGAATTTGAGCATGCCTGAAAATGAGATGCAAATTTTTGTTGTTTTTGATGATTTTTGAATTTTCTTATTTTTGACCAAGATATTGTGGGAATCCTTGGAGCATTTTGGGGTTGACCAAGTGATTGTAGGAATCCTTGGAGCATTTTGGGATTGACCAAGCAATTATAAGAATCCTTGGAGCATTTTGGGATTGACCAAGCAATTATAAGAATCCTTGGAGCATTTTGGGATTGACCAAGCGATTGTAGGAATCCTTGGAGCATTTTGGCATTGACCAAGCGATTATAAGAAACCTTGGAGCATTTTGGGATTGACCAAGAGATTGTAGGAATCCTTGGAGCATTTTGGGATTGACCAAGCGATTGTAGGAATCCTTGGAGCATTTTGGGATTGACCAAGCGATTATATGAATCCTTGGAGCATTTTGGGGTATGGCTCTCTTAGATATGGAATGGTCACAAATGACTGATATTCAAGGGTTTTGTTTCCTTGATTCCATCAAGAGAAGCTAGTTGGTATGTGTAGACACCAAAATAGCACCAATCCGATTATGTGACTGCAAACACTGATCGCTTTGGCAAACACAACCCCCAGGGCAGCCCTCAGAGGTTAAACAATGGTCCTAACCACTTTCATAGCAATTTTGTAAGGTCAAGAAGCAATTTGGCACACTTGGAAACTTTGCCCAGTACTCGTCTCACCCCGGGACGAATTCAAAATAGAATCCGTCCCACCCCAAGACGAATTTTGAATTCGTCCCCGGGTGGGACGAATTCTAAGCTTAACGGGCAAAAAGGCAAATGGTGCCAAGTGGCAGCCCAAAACAGTCAGTTAAGGGCTCCTGCCTTGCACGCATGTGTAAGTGGACAGAGGGGCCGTTAGAGGATTGTTACAAAAAGCATTTATCAAAGTTCAAGTCAATGGAGGACTCCCCTCCCTCATGGGAAGACAAGACTGCCACATGGCGCCTATGGCCAACACATGGCATTGGTGCTTCCCTCCCAAAAGAGACCCCTTGGGTCTATAAAAGGTGGGACTTTTCTCACCCAAAACATACAGAGGTTGAAGGAGTGTTCAAGCAACGAAGTGCTGCCGAATTGAAGACTCACTTGCATCCCCCTTTGTTCACCTTCCTACATCCACCAATATCTTTTGCAAGGGAGGTTGTTGGGTGGCCTTTGGAAGCTCGAACCTTACTCAAATCCGACATTGGAGCAGCAGCAGGTCGGTTTCTCCTACTCAGAAGAATTCGTCCCACCCAGGGACGAATTACAGTCAGAATTCATCCTGCCCAGGGACGAATTCTAGTTTAAGGTGGATTGTCCAGCTGCCTCAGTGGCAGTGGCCTTCTGGTAACTTTTCTTACCTTCTGTCAGGTTTTGAAGCAATTTGGATTCACTGTTTTCACTGTTTCAGGAAAATTTTCGTATGCATATTTTGTTAGTTTTAGAGAGAGAATGCTTTTCATTTGCAGCAGGTGCTACTAATGTCTTGATCATTTATTTGTTCATAGGAGAAGCAGCAGAGGCGAAGAACTCATCGACATCAACGGTGACATCATCTTGGCCCGCCCATTGCAATCGTGGGCACGCGGAAGGAGGAATCATTCAACGATTGTAATCAAACCCTATTTGCGCTCCTAGCCCCTGAAAAGGGAGGAGGCATTATTGTAACAGAGATCGAAGGAAATTAATGAAAGGGCTGTGTTTTCTTTATCTGATTGCGTCTCTTCCAATGTGTCTCTTTTTTGTTTCATGCAATTTACATTCCTAGGACTTAAGCGTGCTTAACTTTGAATGCAATTGCACTTGGTGTTTCCTTTGACCAAAATCTCGTGCTTTCAGTATGTCCCGGGTCCTATTTTGCTATCAATTACATATGGACATAACCAATTTGCCATGAATTTGTCTCTTAGGTGGTATCACAAACTAGAGTTCTGTTGGTTTTCCTTCAAAACCAAATCACCAACCCGAAAGTCCCTTAGGTGAACTTTCATGTTGTAAGCTTTCTTAAGTCGCTCTTGATAGATGCATAAATGCTCGAGAGCATTAACGCGTCATTCATAAAGCAATGTAAGCTGGTCTAACCGGGCCTGCCACGTAGCATCATCATCGATGAACTCTTGCATTGATATGTGCAGGGAAGGAATTTCCAACTCTAGAGGCATGACTGCCTCGAAGCCATACACGAGCAAAAATGGAGTGGCCCCAGTGGGTGTCCGAATGCTAGTGCAATAAGCCCACAAGGCAAGTGGAATTTGGATGTGCCAATCCTTATGACTATCTGTGACTATATTTTTAAGGATGGCAACTAGCATTTTGTTTGATGCCTCTGCTTGCCCATTTGCCTGCGGATAATAGGGTGTTGAAAAACTATGCTAAATTTTGTACTTTATGGTCAAAGCACGCATGTCTTTGTTCTTGAACGACATCCCATTATCCGAGACTATTTTGGATGGAATACCAAAATGACATATGATGTTATGCAAAATGAACTCCACAATGCGGGGTCCTGTTGTAGAGGTAAGCGAAACTGCTTCCACCCACTTGGTAAAATACTTTGTGGTCGTTATGATAAATGTGTGATAGCCTGATGATGCAGGGGACATCTTTCCAATTAGATCGAAGCCCCATTGCAAAAATGGCCAAGTGAACTGGACTATCTGCAATGCTTGGGAAGGTACATGCATCAAATTGGCATGGTGCTGACACTTCACGCACTTCCTGACATATGTGCAACAATCTTGCTCTAAAGATGGCCAATAATAGCCCATGAGAAGAATGCGCTTTGTGATGGCCATACCACTGAAGTGGCCACCACATGTACCATCATGCGCTTGGATGACTACCCAAGTGGACTCTTGCTGGTCCAAGCAACGAAGGAGGATTCCTTCATAGCTGCAATGGTACAAAATGTCTCATATTAAGACATACTTAGCTGCTTTATGCTTGAATGCTTTTTTCGTAGCATGCGTCAATCCAAGCGGGAGATTACCTAACTTGAGGTAGTCTATAATGGGTAAATACCAGTCCTGTTGATCAGAAACCTCGACGGTATGAACAACCAATCCCTCTTGAAGTTCATCCCTAGCAAACGCTGAGCGGGATAGAACTTGTAAGAATAGAGTTGTGTTGATATTAATGGGAGTAGGGGAGAACAAGGACCCCCAGTTGGCCTATTTTAGATGATCGTGGATTCGAGAGAACTTATCCGAGGACAGTTCAATCTGGATCATGTGGATTCCTGGCGTCAAGTCAGAGATTGCATTCTCCATTGTGGATTGCGATAGGGTTTTGAATTGAATGGTTGTCATATCACCAGAATGGTCTTGCGGGATTAGTGACCCCAAGGAGGCCATTGTGTTCGCAAAATGATTCGATGATCGAGGGAGTGCCTCGATGTCATACCACTCAAGTTTTGCCAAGAATTTGTCCACAAGGGCTTTATAAGCCTGTAGAACTAGGCATTTGCATTGGAATACCCCTTTGACTTGATTGATAATTAACAGTGAATCACCAAAGATGTTCAGTCATTTGATGTTCATGGTGATTGCTATCTAAAGACCTATGAGCAAGGCTTCATACTCTGCTTTATTTTTGGTGCATGGGAAATTTAATTTAAATGACAAGGACATTGGAGCACCCTACGGTGTGAAGAATACTATTCCTACGCCACCACCTTGCTCACATTTAGAACCATCAAAAAATAGGGTTATGTTAGCTTGTGACTCAGGCTCATCAGAATCTGGCAATTCTGAGACATGGAAGACCCCATCATCGGGTAGTTCTATGACTAGAGGCTGATCGTCTTCGAGAGGAGACTCTGTTAGTTGATTAGCTATGAATTGTCCTTTGATAGATTTATGTTCGATAAACTCTATGTCAAATTCCATCAACAACATGATCCATTTCACCGTGCGACTACTATGATAAGTATGACTCATCATGTATCGCAATGGATTCTCCTTAGACACAACATACGTAGTGTTGCTTAGCATGTAGTGGCGTAGCTTTTTGGTAGCAAACACCACTGCCAAGCAGAGTTTCTTGACATATGCATAGTTAAGTTCATAATTGACTAGGGTGCAGCTAAGATAGTAAGTAGCCTGTTCTTTGTGAAGTTCATTCTTCTAGGCCAGCATGGCACCCAGTGCCACCTCAATAGCTAAGATGTATAAGTAGAACGACACTCCTAGTCTAGGTGGTGCCAATACTGGTGGCAAAGCCAAGTATTATTTGATGTCATCAAAGGCTGACTGGCACTCGTCATCCCAGTGAAATGTAACCCCCTTGTGCAATAATTTGTTCATGGGTCGGCACTTGTCAAATAGCTGTGCTATGAAGCGCTTGATTGATGCGACCTTTCCCTATAGACTTCTGAGCTGCTTAATGGTAGTTGGGGGAACCATTTCAAGGATTGCCTTGAATTTATTTGGGTCCACCTCGATGCCTCGATTTGAGACTATGAAACCCAAGAGTTTTCCAGATGTGACACCAAATATGCACTTCTTGGGATTCAGTCTGACTTTATGCTCCATGAGGCGATTAAGGATCTTGCTTAAGTCATCGAGATGATCTTGGCGCAAAAGAGACTTGGCCAACAAATCATCCATGTAATCTTCCAAAGTTTTATGCATGTAATCATGGAAGATGTACGTCATGGCACGTTGGTAGGTGGCGCCAGCATTTTTAAGGCCAAAAGGCATGACCTTATAACAAAATGTCCTCCAAGGCATTATGAACGCCATTTTTAGTTGATCCTCAAGATTGATACGAATCTGATTGTATCTCGAGAAACCATCCATGAGGGATAGCATTTCGTGACCTACTGTAGTGTCTACCAATGCGTCGATGCTTGGCAAGGGGAAATCATCCTTAGGATTCGCTTTGTTTAGATCTCAAAAATTAGTGCATATGCGAATCCTCCCATCGGGATTTTTGACGGGCACCATTTTGGATAGCCATGGCGGATAATCCACGTAGATGACAAACTGTGCATCCAACAGCTTTTGCAATTTGTCTTTGACCATCAAGGCCACTGTTGGGTGCATCTTACATAGTTTTTGCTTAACTGGCTTGATTGTCGGATCAAGCATTAGATTATGCATGACTAGCTACGGATCTAGCCTCGGCATGTCTCTATATGACCATGCAAAAACCTCATTCTTCTCTTTGAGAAGGGTAATGTAGTCGGCTTTCTCTTTAGGGGATAAGCTTACCCCTAGCTTGATAATCTATGGATTCATTGGATCTAAGCCGATGTCTATGTCAGTCATCTCCTCGACCAAAATGTGGGATCCGTCCTCTAACTGATGTGGAGTCAGGATCAAATGGATATCATTAGCTGAATTTAAATCTACGTTGGGAACCTCGGGTTCCTCTTCAGCCTAAAATATATCCTGAGTTGTCCTTGGGGTAAAATGAGGAATTTTACCAAAAGGCCAGTACTCTAATGGGGATAGAGGTGAATTGACGTGATCCCAATCGATGGCATCTATGTCTAGATGCAAGGACCATGCTGGATCGACCGGATTGCGGATGGGTGCGATCAAGTCAATGGATATCATGTGGATGAAATGAATTTGGTCTCCATTACCACGAGTGTGATGACTCAAACATTCTGGATGTTCTTTGTGTTCTGGATCTGGTTCTGTAGGTACTGGTATGAATGGATTGGCCCTGTGTGCTAATAAGAGGATAGGGTCTGCCCTCGGCACTGATATCACCCTAGGGTCTCGGAGTGGAAAGTGCTCTTCGTGTACCCAGAGTAATGGATCCAACACTTGATCCCACCTTGCTGGGTCTACATACCACTCGTGCCCTGGCACTATGCCCATGTGTGCAAATATGTCATTAATCCTCAAAGGGTATCGTTGTTGCATTTGTCGCATGTGGTTGAGATAGGCCATCTTAGTTTCATCTTTCGAATCGCTGTCGGAGATCCAAAAACCCTCATTGGCTCCAACAATTGCTTGCGACATCTGAGGCTCATCTTGTTCTAGAAAATTAATCTGGTCCCATTGTAGTTGTTCCACACTTCATGGGGGGACCTGATTCTCTTGACGTGATACTGGCTCGATTGGAGCTTCTAGAGGGAATAGATTTAAAAATATCTCTTGCCAGTTATTCATGGGAATCTCCTATGAGTGATCACTATCGGATTCGAAGGGAACATATGACATTGGTTCATGTTCTGATTCATCCTTCGAAGATCCTTTTGGACACTATTTATGCTTTTCTTGAAAGTGAGTTCCCAAAATTTCACCTCTCTCTAGCAAAGGAGAAGGATTACTGATGTTACCAAGGGTGGTTTTTGACCATGGGAGGTAATATCCCAATGTATACATTGTATTTGGGTTGGCATAAGGATCTGATGCCAATCCCCCATTGTTGCCTATTCCTAGGCCTTGCATGTTTTCCACCAAGATGTCTAAGGGTAGGGGGTGGTTGAACCCTACTGCCAACTTATCATAAGGCATTTGGTATCTTGGCTGGAAAAGGACACACACTCCTTGCTCATACCTACCTAGCCCGTATCCATGTGAATTGCATTGGCCAAGATATCTCAAAGCGAAGTCCGGGTTAGACAGATAGTTGACATCTTCTGCAAAAGGCTCTTCATCCTCGTCCTTTTGCATGCATGGTTCAGCACCATGGTCAAGGCCCCCATACACAAAATTGGTCTGGTTCTGTGGGTAACCTAAAGGAACAACTGTCCCAATGGAGAGGCAAGGTCTCCCCATGTCTTGCACTAACTATAGCATGGGCATTGCTACAACATTATGCACTAGATACTCCCCCAGGCCCGTACTGGCCATTTCAACAGTAATTGTTGGCGATTGAGAGGGAGGGAACGGAAGCTCTTTCAGAGTCCATTCCATGTTGGGTGGACTAGGAGCCTCAGCTTCCATTATGCTAGGTATCTCTTCTATTGAGATGGTTGATATTGTTGGCAGCACCTCCTCTAGGGGTTGAGCTTCTTCCAGGATTTGTTTCCCTTTGTCCTTTTGTTTAGCCATGACAGGTGGCATTGGTAGTGAAGGAGCAAATGATGAAGATGCACCTGGCTAGGGTTTTGATGGATTAGTCACCAGTGGTGGTCACGGTATCAGACCCTGTATAGATGGATTTAACTAAAAATCCAAGTGTGTCGATGGGAGGGTCGATTGCGGCATCAACTACACTGCATTGCAATATTTTAAGGATTCTAAGTCCGTCGGGACAACATGTACTTATCCTTCAAATGCATACTTCAAACACTAGTGAGCTATCAAAGGGACACACTTCATGTCTCTGATCCATGGCCGCCCTAGCCATATGTTGTATGTCATCTCGCCTTCCAAAATATGGCACAATGTAGGTATCGTATTTTGTCCTACCTGAATGGGTAGAACAATTGTGCCAACTGTCGAGCATATCGCATCGTTGAATGCTCATAGTGTGTAAGTTGAAACTGTGATGTGAGAGGCTGTCAACTTCAGATGTTTCAATGCTGCTATAGTAATGATGTTACTAGACAAGCCAGTGTCTACCAACACCCTCTTATACGAGATCCTATTGACCCATGCGATAATGTGTAGGGGTGGATCTGCCATGTCATCAGATACTGATTTAACTTCGTCTTCTCGAAAGGTAATGACTGCCGTGCATCATTTTACATGTCCCACGAAGTTATTGAAGGAATTCACTTCGTGGGGCTGTAACTCGATGGCTTTCAAAATCTCCATGAGAGCCTCCCGATGGGGTGTTGATTGCTATATAAGCTCATATATGGAGAGCCTAGCCGACGTGGTCCACAAACTCTACGTGAGTTTGGTCCGTATTGTGATCTCGGGTCTAGGCAGAGGTAACTACACAAGGTGTTGTTGAGGTTGTGACGTTGCAGGAACCTCTCTTGTGGCTGCCTCGGGGCCAACTCCTGGGTATTTCTTGTTCTTGGTCACTATGTTGATCATTACCACATACCCTTGCATGGGAAATTTTTTTCGCACCTCATTGACCTGAAGGGGTTTTGCCTATGCCTCATGGGTAGGCAAGGGGTCCTTGAAGACTCCCATATACTGGTTATTTGGTGCTATGGGGTTGTCTACTACCAATGTTTTATTATCAATCAAGTCTTGTATCAATCCTTTGAATTTCCAGCATGCATTCAGGTCATGTCCCCTTCTCTTGTGGAACCTACAATACAAATCCTCTTTGTATCCCTTAGGCTTGGGAGCGTTAGGATCTATGGTTTGGATCTCTGAAGGGTGATTAAATTTGTCACTGACAAGCGGTCAAATAGGGAGTCCCTAGACTCTGTATAAGGGGTGTATTGTCGCTTAGGGCGATGCTACCGATTTTGCTCCTATTTTTTATTTTCTCTTTCATAATTGTTAGAGGCACTACCAGATAATTAGCCTTTTGAGGCTGTATTTCTTATGCAGGCTTAGGAACATTTATAGCAACTTGATTAATAGCAACAGGTTTTTGTTGCGTAGTCCCTGTCTTTATGTTTTTGTTCCACTCTTTCTTTTTAGGTTTGGCAATTTTTCCATCCTATATTTTGATCTCTTCGATAACTCTGGCTTGTTCCAGAGCTTCTTCTAAGGTGGCATATTGCTACAGCTGCAATAGCCCAGAGATCGATCTTAGAAAACTTCGTGAAAACATTTTTGTGAGGTCGAACATAGGGGGAAGGTAGGGTAGCTTAGAAAGCAGAGCCCTCCATCGATTCCCGTAGGCCGCCATTGTCTCCTCCTCATATTTCCTGAGACTGGACAGGTCACTCAATGACACCTTCTTCTTGGTGTTGAAGGCGAAACGTTCAAGGAATGCATCCACTATTTGATCCAAGTTATTGATGTTGTGCTTCGACAACTGGGTGAACCAATCCGAGGCAGGGCCCATGAATGTGGTTATGAATGTCCTTAGCAATAGCGCATCATTATCTTGAATGCCAAAGCATTGGCTCAGGAATCTTGTCACATT
Source organism: Wollemia nobilis (assembly GCA_028583015.1). Classification (NCBI taxonomy): domain Eukaryota; kingdom Viridiplantae; phylum Streptophyta; class Pinopsida; order Araucariales; family Araucariaceae; genus Wollemia; species Wollemia nobilis. The sequence goes on along the minus strand of JAQPPZ010003507.1, from coordinate 2,094,745 downwards.
CTCTTGGGCATCCTCTTCACCCTTAAAGACTACCAACTGAGGCAACTTGAAATGTTCGGGGTAAGGAGGTGTGGGCACTGACGGATGCATTGGATGACTATGGAGTTGGCGTAACATGGGATTTTGGGGCCTAGAAGCTTTGGTTTCCATAGACTCCAAATGCTCTAACAACACTTTGTATGCATCGAAATATTTAATCTCTTCCTCTTTAGTTTGCTCCCATTGTGAGTTGTGGGAGACTGGAGGCCTATGGGGGGGTGGCCGAATAGCAGCCCCTCCACCTTGGTAGGGCATTTTAGCCTGCTCTACTTCTTGTTCATACTCCTCGTAAACTTCCTGAGGAGTCTCTGGGCAAGACCTATGACCCTGAGTGGGTCCCCGTAGAGGGTACCCATCATTGTTTCAGGGAGTGGCCTCCCTCTCAGGTCTATGGGGTCTCAGAGGCAAAGCTTGACGAGGTCGTGAAGACCTAACCTGCACCAAGGGATTGTGCCTCTCATATGGTTCTGCTTTTTGGGTGCGAGGGGTTGGAACCCTCTCAGGTAAGTTATAAAGCAGCTCGTCTACTTGGCGCTGAATGTGCTCTTTGTTAAGGCGGTATAAGCACTCTAACTGCTACTAATATTGCTCAAGCCGTGTGATCTACGCTTGGTGGGCAGCATGTCTGGCGAATGCCAGGTCAATTTGATCTGCCATATTGGGCTTAGGAGGACTGAATGTTTCTCCTATGTATTTGGCTTGGTCATGATGATCCGAGATCTCAATGGGTTGCTTCCCTCTATCGAGGTTGGTGGCATTTACCCGAGGCTCTGGCCTCAGTGGGTGACCATGATATCTAGCACGTGCAGAAGTGCAAGGCTTCCACACTGTATATCGCTCTCGAGGAATGTGATGGTATTCCTCGTACTCCCTTTCGTGGGTGTGAAAAGGGTGGGCAAAGTTAGCTCGCCCTATTTGGGGAGCCCTGCGCTCTGGGTTTTGTATGTCGGTTCTAACAATGATGGGAGGCAAAGGAGAGATGCCATAGTCACGTGGCCTCTCTTCATGGACACTATGCCTCTCTAGCGCTTCATCGCATGGTGGCCACTCATATCTAGCCTCTAAGGGAGGTCTTCTATCTATGTTAAGTGCCACATGTAAATATTCTTCCCGAAAGGGGCTGTGATGAATGGGCATGTCCCCCAGAGGGGTGTCCTTATAATTCCACCTTGACATGGAATGATGTGGACTCTCTTGTAGTCCAAACCGCCAAGGCGGTATGGCCAAGTCCTTAGGGCTAAAGCGAAGACAACTTGTGCCCGCTCCTTGTACACTTTCCACAGCTTCTGCCCTTGATTGGGCTTGGCTATGTTTGTACACCATGGTGGTGCTCTTCTACCAGCTAAGTAGATTTTTATCTCTTTTATGATTTTTTTTATGCTACACTTAAACAGAAAAGAACACACACATACACAAACGGTGATTATCTTGTTTAAAGGTTGAAAGTGTGTCCTAAAACTGTTTTAGTGTGTTTTGTTGTTGTTTTTGAGGTTTTTGTAAAGAATGTTTAAATGTAGAATGTTGGCTCATATGACTCCCATAAATGGTCGCCCCTTCAATATACCATTGCCAGGCCGATATACCAACCTCTTTATATATCCGCCCTTACGAGAGGGAAACTATAGGTACGTGAGAGTAGATGGTACATGGTACATAGGCGGTATGGAAGGGGGATTGCCCTATTTATGACACCTACCATAGAAGACTTATCCTTGCATGCTGGGAATCACCCCAGTGACACTCGGTCAACTTTCATTAGGATTTACGTCTAACAACAGTGACAATCGGGGTAAATGAATGCAAAATTCAAGCCAAGGTGGTGATGAACCCACCATTGGTCTTGATCAAGGGCTGGGGTCTTACGACCAGCTCCTTGGTTTAAAAATGCCACGTGATGTGTGTGTGGTTTATTTTAATTTGCAAAAATGAAACAGGCAATCAAAAGGAAACTTTCCCTAAGCCATACAAAAACTGAAAATCAGAAAACAAATTTTTTTTTTTTGATAGAAGCTTGTTAAAAATCCCTACCTCTTCTCTGCCCAAAAAGATGTTTCTGATCTTCGGCTCTGAAACTGCACAGACAGAAATTTGTCCCTGGATGAGATTAATTACAGAACAAAATTCGTCCCAGTCTAAGACAAATTAGAATTCATCTCAGGGTCAGACGAATTACAGTAATGTATTCGCCATAGGCAAAGACGAATAATAGTCAGAGTTTGAAAAAAATGGTACTTGTAAGCACAAAAACACAAATTTTTGATCAGTTTCTTGATCTCAAAAACCAGGGGACAGTGTCCCACCGTGATCGCCACTGAAAGCACGATATTCTGGAAAACAAAAAGGGAAAACTCCAAACATGATGCAAGAACGAAACTAAACTTGATGCTACAAATTAGAAATGCGTAAAATGGAGAAAGCATAGACAAATTGAAACCCAAATGGAATGAAACAAACCTCTTATTTTATTTATGTATTTCAAATTTGGTTACAATTAGCTTCCTCCTTTTTTAGGGGAAAGGAGCATCAAACTTGTCTCTTGGTCACATCAATGGAAAGTCATCTCTCTTTCGCATGCCCACATGCAAAATTTGCAAGCCAAAGTGTTGCCGCCACTTGTGTGAATGAATCCTTGATCCTTGCTGCTCCTCCTGCATTAAAATAAACAACAAAATTGTTAGTAGCACCTGTGGAAAAATATGAAATGTTTGTTTTCTAAAAACAATGGAAGATGCATGCAAAAGATTGATTACAGCAAAAAATAAACCGATTCTAAACAACTTGCAAATTTGAAAGGAACCAGGGAACATTACCAGAGGGCCACTATCATCAAAACAGTTAGAAAAATCACCGTCGATTCGAATTTGACTATAATTCATCCCTGGGTAGGATGAATTTGACTGTAATTTGTCCCTGGGTAGGACGAATTCGCCTACAACAAAGCATCGAAGTGATGCTGCCAAAATGTCGCATCTCGGGATCTCCAAAAGACCTAAAAACTTAGGGGTTAGCTAATTGGGGGCATTTTGGGAAGACCCAGATGGTTAGATTCCCCCAATTTGACCTCCATCAATAGGAATTTGACGTCATTACCTGCAAGTTAGTGAGGACAACAAAAGTGACAAAACATGATAAGATTTGATCACAGCATTATGAAATTAGAATTACAAACTATTGAAACAACATAAAATGGAATGCAAGATAAACAAGTGACAAAAGAACACTCTGCCATGAATTCCCAATCATTCTTAAAAAAGAAGATTAAGCTCATAGGAGTTCGGGGCACCCGGGCAGGTTGCCCACCGTTGGAACTTGATTTCGAGACCAATCCACTTGGGATGGGCCCAAAATCTCTTGTAATGGGTTGTCGGAAAATTGGTAGATCAATGTGGTCAAATTTCGAGTTTTGGGTCTAGATTCACACTTCCAATAACCACCCAATGACCTCCCTTGCGAAAGAGATTAAGGATGTGGAAGAGGTGAATGAAAAAATGTAAAAGTGTGTCATCAAATTTGGCAGAACTTCATTGCTTGAAAATGCTTCCAACCTATCTCCTTTTGGGTGAGAAATTTCACCATTTTATAGAGCCAGGGGTCTCTTTGGAGGGGCATGCATAAGCGCCATGTGGCAGTCATGCCTTCCCATGAGGGAGGAAAGTCCTTCATGAATTGGGCTTCCATGACTGCCCTTGTGACAGTCGTCTAACGTCCAATCTGCCCACCTACACGCGCATGAAAGGAAGGAGGCATTAATTGATTGTCCTCGACTACCATTTGGCACAATTTCTCTTTTCTCTTGTTGAACCTGGAATTCGTCCTGACCAAGAGCGAATTCATAATTCATCCCTGGGTGAGACGAATACTGAGCAAAGTGCCTGAATGTGCCAAATTGCCTTCTGACCTTCGAAAATTGCTGTAAAAGTGGTTAGGACCATTGTTTAACCTCTGAGGGCTGCCCTGGAGGCTGTGTGTGTCAAAGCGATCAGTGTTTGCAATCACATAATCGGATTGGTGCTATTTTGGTGTCTACAACGGGTTATTGAGATATACAATATATCGGTCTAGTTGATTATCTTAAATCAAAAATCCTATGTTCCACATACATTTCTCTCATTACTTATAGTTTCCCTCTCGTAAGGGCGGGTAATTGAGAAAATAAGTATAAAGGCCTAGCCATTTTTCCTACATAAACCTATTTTGAAGTATCAAAACTCCTCATTTGCTTATAGTTTCCTCTCGTCAGGGTGGGTAAATTGAGGGAATTGGTATTCGTCTAAGGTTTTTTGTATTCTCTAACTAAAAAAAAATACTTGAAGTCAAAGGGGGGAATTATTGGTTCACTTAAAATTTCTTTGGAAAAATGAATACAATGAATATTATTGAGCCTCTCACCCATCATAACTAATATACATGGAAACCAAAAATATTAAATCTCATTTCTCGAAAAGTGCTCACTCGCTTGCTAGAAGAGAAGTAACCTGAATTTGAGAAAGAATATGAAATATTTGTTCATAAAGGTAAGATGTATGAAACAATGGGTATTATAAGCACTAATGTAAATGAAAGCTTATGGTTTCACATTACAGAGTGTAAAACTCCATATGACTAGGAGAAACTAAATAACTTGTTTGGGAAAGTAGATCAAATAAGATCAATGCAACTAGAGGCATAATTAACAACATTATCTCCTAAAGACTTCAGCAATATTGTTGACTTTCTCACCAAATTTAAATAAATCCTCACTCAATACAAATGTAGTGGGAAGAATAAAAGATAAGAAGAATGCATATATCTAATTATTTCTAAATTAAATGGTGTATTTCAAATTTTTGCAACCACCTTTCTATCTACAAAATATGCTCTTGGTGCAAGCTTTAAAATGCCCTCCTTAGAAGAATTTTGTGATAGGCTAACTAGAGAAGAAACAAAACTTGCAAAGTATGAGATCTCTTCCTCTTTATCAAAAGCCTTAGTAGCATCAACCTCTACTAAATAAAAATTCAAAAAGAAAGAAAAGAGTCCCATAACTTGTACTCACTACAAAAAGAATGGTCATTCTATGAACAAATGTTGGAAAAAACTACAACTAGAGGCAACAATGAAGGATCAAAATATAGACACTAAGAAGTAAATAGGAAAAACCCTAATTTTCAAGGCAAGATCATAAAAACTTCATCAAAATACTGGGTTCTAGATTCAGGAGCAACTCATCACATGACTTCCTCAGATGAGTCATTCTCTTCAATATCCTCAAGTTCAAAAAGTAGCATAGAAGTTGGTGATTCATCCTTTATCCCAATCAAAAGAAAAGGTGGCATATCCATTGATGGTGTTTCTATCAATAATATTCTCTATGTTCCAAACATTGCAACAAATCTCCTCTTCGTCTATCAGATTTGCACTTCTAGAAAGGGAAAAATAGTTCTCTTCTCACTAGTAGGAGTTGAGACAAGAGACTTTCAATATCCCAACTCTCTCATAGCTGAAGGATATATTGATCATAACACTCGCTTGTTTCACTTCAAAGGATTCAAAAATTTAGAAGATGCCTCCTATTTTGTTGCTCGTGGGGATCTTGAAAGCAAAATTTGGCATGAAAGGTTTAGACATCTTAGTTATAACTACCTAAAGTAATTAAACACCCATGAAATGGTAACAAAATTACCTCAAGTGTCTTCTATTGATGGAGTATGTTCTGGACGTGCTCTTGGAAAGCAACATCAAGATCATTTCCATCCCAATGGTTCTCTAAAGGCCTCATCCACTCTAAAGTTAATCCATAGTGAGTTTATGGTCTTCCATAGAACTTGGGTATATTTCCTAAAATACAAAAGTGATGTTCTTTCCCACTTCAAAATCTTCAAAGCCTTAGTTGAAAATTAAGCCTCTTGCAAAATCAAGTAAATTCGTACAAATAATGGGGGGGGAATACTTTAGTAATAAGTTATCAAGTTTTCTATCAGGTCATGGAATAATTCATCAATATTATGTTTCCCATAATCCTCAGCAAAAATGGTATTGCAAAGAGGAAAAATAGAAATTTAAAGGAAATGGTAAACTATATGCTCCACTCAAGAGATCTTCCAAAAAAATTTTGGGCCAAAGTAATCAACTATGCAAACTATATTTAAAACCACACTCCTCACAAATCTCTTGGCCATTTAACTCCCAAGTAAGCATGGACTGGCTCAAAACATGATGTCTCCTTCTTCAAAAAAAATGGGTGTATAGCTTGGGCACATATCCCAAAGAAGAAAAGGAATTCTATAGATAAGAAAATCAAAAAGCTCATCTTTGTTGGTTATTTTGAGGAAATGAAAGCATATAGGCTCCTTGATCCCACAACTCATGAGGTCTTTTTTTATAGGAATATCCAATTTGATGAAACATTCCCTCATAAATATCCTCAACCATCCTCTTCCAACATTGAGTCTCTTGAGCCGTATCCAATAATAGAGCCTCAATATAATGAAGAACCAAATTTAGAAATTAATTTAGAGATTAATGATCAAGATGAGAATCCTATTACTCCAACTCAAAGTCCTACCATTCCTACTATTCATTCCACTATGCCAAAATGGGCTCGCACCATTGTTAAAGGTGCTACTCCCTACATCCAAGATCTTACATCATCCAGATTAGGCAACTCTGTAGGATTTGGTCTTGTCTATCAATCCATTTCCACTAATCCTCAATCCTTCAAAGAAATAAATGGGATGATGCCATGGAGATTGAATTCTCTTCCTTAATAAAAAACAAAACTTGGAATTTAGTTCCCCTACCTAAAGGAAGGAAATTAGTTCATTGTAAATGGATTTACCGAACAAAATATGGATCTAATGAAGAAATTGACAAACAAAAAGCTCACCTGGCAGCCAAAGGTTTCTCTCAAACTGAAGGAATTGATTATTTTGAAACATTTGCACCAGTTTCCAAAATGTATTTTGTTAGATTGGTTCTTGCTCTAGCTACTTCCCAAAAGTGGTTTGTCATTCAAATGGATGTAAAAAGTATGGGGACTTAAAGGAAGATATATTCATGGAATAACCTGCTAGTTTCACTCAAGACTCCTCCCTTTTTGTAAGCTAAGGAAGTCTCTCTATGGCCTCAAACAAGCTCGTAGATCTTGGTATGAAAAAATGGACTCCTTCATTCTTTCCTCAGGTTTTTCTCATTATGAGTCTGATCAGACAGTCTAAATTTAGAGATATGAATAAAAAATCACCATACTTGTTCTCTATGTTGATGACCTACTGCTCACTGGTAGTAAGATCACTCACATTCAGACTGTCAAGGAATCCCTTTTTGAAAATTTGAAATGGTTGATCTGGGTTTAGCTCATTACTTCCTTGGGATTTAAATAAATCAAACATATGCAAGAATTTATTTATATCAACAATACACTCTAGGCCTTCTTCAAAGGTTTAAAATGATAGATTTAAAATCTTCTCCTACACCTTTTCAGTCTTGAGTCACTCTAAGTACTTCTTGCACATACCCTCTATGTGATGCAACTCTATACCGTTAGCTTGTAGGGAGTCTATTATACCTTACTCATACTCACCCAAATATCTCATATGTTGTTGGCTTGATATCCAGATTCTCACATCAACCTCATTTCAGTCATTGGCAAGTAGCAAAAACAATCCTCCGCTACTTGCAAGGAACTCCTCACTTTGGGCTCTTATATGAGGGAAAATCCATGAATATCATTGGTTTCATGGATTATGATTGGGTAGGTTTAGTAGAAGATAGATGTTGAACTTTTGGCTGTATTTTGTATTGGTTCTTCACTAATTACTTGGTTATGCGAACAACAACAGGCAATGTCCTTATCATCTACATATGCAAAATATAGGGCAACATTTTTGGCAAGTCAGGAAGCTCTTTGGATTCATTAGATATTAAGAGAATTTGGTTTTTCACATGAAAAAACCATTACTCTTTGGTGTGATAATGAGAGCACAATTCATATTGCATACAATCCAGTTGAGCATCAATGCACCAAGCACATTGAGATTCGCATGCACTTCATTCGGTAGCATATTTAGAGAAGATATATGTACTTGGACTATATTCCCACTAAAAATAAAATTGCAGATGTCTGCACCAAGTCATTTCCTTCTCCACGTTACATTCAATTGCGAGAGAAACTTGGAGTAAAACAACTGCATTAAAACAACATAGGTCTTTCACCTCTTTTTTTTTCTTATTATTGTATTCTTTAGAGGATGGTTTTTGCCTATGTGGTTTTTTTCATCATCTCTCCTAAAAAAATATATAAATTGTACATGAGTACCTCATTAGGCCAAGTTTTCGGGACTCATTCTTTTTTTTTAGGATAATATTCGCCATCCGAAGACATACTACTATCTTTATTTTTTGGTAGATGGTTTTTTACCAAGAGGATTTTCACCATCTATATATTCTAAATGAGTACCTCATTAGGTCAAGTTGTCGGGACTCATCCTTTTTTATTTTCAATGAGGAGAATCTTCATAAATCGAAGATATACCTCTTCCTTTTTTAATAGATGGTTTTTTCCCGTGTGGTTTTTACCATATCATCAAATAATATTATTGTACATGAGTACCTCATCAGGCCCTATTTTTGGGACTCATTTTTATCATCCACCCATAGTATTACTTAAGGGGGGTGTTAGAATAAGTAAGTATTCTCTTAAGTTCTACTAGGATAGACATCCTTGGTTTTCCACTCCTCCATGAGTTAGGTGAACTCTCAGTATATTCTAGATTAGATTTGATGAGTTGTTGTAATCCAACGACTCTCAATGATCAACTTTGCTATTTATACAAAGTTGATCCATGGAATAAATCAATTAGTTCTACTCTTCTCTTCATATTTTGTGTAATGCTTTGCAAGTCTATTTTAGGAAATTCTAACAGGCCATGATGAAGGTCATAATCACATTATTGTTTATGGTAATAAGGATAGTACTAGATGTGTTTCTCTAGAAAACCATGATTTGAGATTTTCTAATTTTGATAGTGATAGTTTCAGATGTTCCAAAATAAAGTGTTGATAATGAATTAAAGTCTTCAAATAGTGACAGGGATAATTATGGTGTAAGTTATTGAAATAACATTAGTTATAGTTATCATTATGATCTATGTTTCTCATAATTTATTAGTAATGGTTTAAGTTATATATTTTTGTGATAAATTATTACATTCGAATGGTAATAGAAATTAGGATAATGATGAACTTGAAAGTCATGGAAAAATAATTAGTACTAAATTGTTAAGGAAAATTAGATACAATTAAATAGGGAAATGAATGGAAGAATCTATTGTATTTAAAATAAGCTAAAATACAAAGACCTTGAATTTATGGGACAAGTTTATGAGTAATTTTGTGATAGGTAATACTGATACTACTTCTATAATAGGGAGTGTTGTAATAGGTAATATTGAATACGTAACAAGAAATAATAAATTCAAATTTGTAATAGGTACCAATTAAAAATATTGTGACAAATATGCACATATGAAAGATAATTTTTTTAAAGGAGCTATAACCAAAAAACAAGAGTTAGAGTCAGTACCAAAGCTACAGTTGGAAAGTCAAAATTAGATTCAAATATTGATATGATACCAAATAATGTAATATAGCGAGATGTTGGAGAAAATTACATTATTTGGTACCTTTTTAATACTTTGTAAATATATTATAAATATTTTTTTCATGTAATCATTAGGTCTTCTCATCATTATAAGGTTAATACAATATTTCTCCTATGATAAATATGAAGAGTTGTATCTCTTATGAGTTTAACAAGATGAAGAACAAGATGAAGAGATAGTTAAAGATGAAATGTTAAGAGAATCTATGTAAAGGCTTTATGTGGGGTTGCAAGAGAGATTGTATGTATTGAATTACAATGTATTATTTTTATATTATAGTATATTTTTGAGTTATTAAACTTCAATATATACTACATAGACAAGGTTTTGCTCTATGAGGAATAATATCTAAACATATTAAGAGATTTCAAGATGAGAAATACTTGTTTTTCAATAAGAGTACCTTTAATAATAGTTAATGAGGATTTGTATCATGAAAAAGATGGGGTGTTGCTCATATTCATTATTATTTTGAGTTAGGACAATCATAATGCTTTCATTTTTAATATTAGATATTGTAGGCTATATATATATATATATAGCCTACAATCTTTAAATAAATTTAGGTTGATCAAGACTTAAGAACTAGTAATGGCATCTTTAACATCATGAAACTATTTCCATAGTGAAATTTCACTACACTAGAAAAATCCTACCATGAGAGGCTATTTTGATTAGGGTATCATCTAGAAGCTAAAATGAAGGAACCCAAAGAGCCTACTATTCATGAAGTAGTCAAAGCTAGAATACCATCTAAGGTTCAACCAAGAAGAATCTCACATCATTGACAAGTGTTGGACCTAAAGTTACCTATGCCATGAACCTTAGTTAACCCACCAAACTAGATATGGATGAGGTTAAAAGTCTTTTTGGTGGTGGCTAAAGTAGGGTATATTAATACTTGTAAACCTCAAGCCATTTTGATGATGGCCAAAGAGGATTGACCATTAATAGGACCTTGCTATGACCATTGATAGGACCATTATATTATGTTTCATCTAGTATCTAGACCTTTCTCATGGTATAACAACAAATTGTATGTAGTAGAATTATCATCAATGTAGGAAGATTATATATTGCACAAGGGTTGTGTATGAGATGATATGATTATGTCTCATTATATTAGATATGGATATATAGAAGAAACATCCATTACTATTGAAATATGGCAACCAAGGTGTTCTAAAATTGGTTAAAAATATAGTATTTCATGAAAGAAAGAAGCACATTGAAGTGTCATGCCACTTCTTTTGGGACAGTGCTCAAAATCATGAGATCCACCTCTAGTACATTCCCACCAACAAACAGGTTGTAGATATTTTTACAAAGGTACTTGCATATGTTAAGTTTTGCAATCCTCTTTGTTTACCAAATAATGTAATAAGTGGGGTGTTAGGATAAAATTTATTACATTACTTAATTATTTGAGTATTAATTGTGTAATTAGGGTATGCTTTTTTATATGGAGTATTATTTTAATATTTACAACATGTAACAATCTCCTCCTCAAGAATATCAATCTTCTTGTTTATAAGTCCAAGGCATGTAAAAAATAGTCTTCAATACCCAACAATGAAATCAATTTTTTTTATCATCAGTTTCATGTATTTTTGTGGAGATTTATAGGATATATAAGAGCTATAAGGAGCACCATCCATGTTGCCATGGGTGTTTCTAGACTCACGATGCTTCAATTTAAGTAGAATTAGGATTTTATTGTTATAGGGATATGGTCACATTTGTACTCATTCAAAAGCTCTTTTTGAGTCCATTCCAATGGACATATGTTTATGATATTAATTTTGCAATAAACACCATTTATTTTAGGGACTATGAATACTATAAATTGGGTATGAAAATAGTGAATTTAGTTTGATTAATTAGAGGGTTGGTGGATGGGGACTAAATATTAGTAAAGTGCACCATAATTAATTGGGTGTCTACATAAATAGCATCTTGGAAGTATAATACATGTCCATATAGAAGGAAATACAATAGTAGATAATTTAACTAATCATGATGCTATTGATATTCATTGTAGAAAAAATTAAATTCTAGAAGGCAACTCAATAAAGGAGATTTTTATCTCTTAATGAAAATGATATCTAGGAGTTGATTATAGAAATATGGAAATTTGAGGAAGAGAAAAATGTCTTGTATATAAAGGTAGATGAATATCATGTTTGATAAACATACAATTTTGATATGGTCTAATTGATCTAACATGAAATATAATTCCTTTTTAAAAGTGGTGCCAATAGAATCCACTCATAGATTATTTTAAAAAGATTCTTGACTATTATTTTTCTATATCAACACAAATTTATCCAATAAATTGGGTAACTAAAGATCAAGATACCAAATTTAGCTAGGTATATCTTAGAAGTTAAGATTCACCGTGCAAATAACTTGTTAGACATGTCGTACTTGGATTCAATATTTGACTCTTCAATTTTCTAAATAAATATGCTAAAAGTTTTAAAAAAATCTTCTTCTTTTTATCATAGGTTTATATGGAAAGAAGACATGTTGTATAGGATTGATTAGTTTAATAAAATAAAATTCTAACTAATTGTCAATCACTTCTAGTTAAATTGATGTTTAATATTTACTTCCACGATAATAATTTTTCCTTGTCAATTAGAATTCTTTGACTTTCATATGTTATTGTAGGTGAGTACATTACCCATAGATTTTTAGGAGGATAAATTAAGGGAAGATGTTATGTGTAAGTATCAAATAATGTTGATCTCTATCTATTTTGGGCTAAGGTCACTAATTTCAAATGTTAAAAGGGTGAGCATGTATCCCTATCTTAAGTTTGACTCAGGTTGTATACAAGTAATTAACTCTAAAGTTTAACTTCTTGAAATAATAGGAAATAAGATTTTTTTGAGGATGAATTATAGTTCAGTTATAATTTGGTAGACTCTAATTTTGTGTAAAGATCAAGGTTCTTCCATGTTTCGTATATTTTCAAGTCTTATACTAAGCTTAACTTCTAAATACAAAATAATTAAATTTATTCAATATTTTGCGATTGAGATTCTCACAAGTAGGGGTTTTCAAATTTACATTAGTAAAGTGCAACAAGCATTACTAGAAAATATGAAGACATTGTCAACTTAATAACATGTCGAATTGGTAACTACAATTATTAAACAAAATTTTTCGAAATTCAAACTAATGATTTTTTAGTTAATAATTATATTTATTTTTTAGGCCCTATCCCTTTAAATAATGATTAAAAATTAAAAATAATATCTATTAACCATATGATAATAATATAATGTTAATAAAAGAATATATATATATTAATAAAAGAATATATATATATATATATATATATATATATATATATATATATATATATATATATATATATATATATATATATATAAGTAGGAAAGTTGGTCACAATTACACTATTTTTCACTATTTTTAGTAACTAGCAAGCACAAGTTAAGGGTTGCTCCCACCAAACTTATTTCACTTTATAGGATTCATACTATCATCATTGGCACACATTGGCACACACTCAAAAGATTTAAATCAGATTACTACCTTTGCAAACAAGTTACCTCTTAAATTTGAACCTAAATATCTTAATAATATTATAATTAAAAATTGATATATATTCAATTATTTTTTTCTAATCACATAAAAGAGTTAATTTTTTTAAATACTTTAAATAAAACTAAAAAATATCATTAAATATTTTTAAATTATAATATCATAATCATGTTAAATTAAATATATATATTTATATTAATTGTTCTCATATACCTATATATCTAAAATTGAAAATGTCTTTGAACCGAACTTCCGTTCTTGTATAATTGTTAAAATAATTTATTTTTAGTGACGTGCCTAACAATTCCATCTAAGTATCTTTTAAGCATGTATAACTAACTATATACAAACGAAATTTAATCTTTTCAACTACTTTAATTTATTTTCGCCCGTGAGAGTGACGTGGCAGACAATTCTAAGTATCTCCCAAGCGTGTATAACCATAAATAAAATAATAACGAAAACATTGCCACTTGTATTGAAAATAACACAACACATAACGGGAATTTTAGCAGTTCGCCATTCAAAATTTTAAATTTTGATTAGGTTTTAGGTTCTATAGACGTTGGAAAGGGGTTTACATAGCTCTTAAAAGACAAAAGTATTTATTCATTGCAATTCTTGTCTTTTATTCATTGCAATTTCAAAAATTTAATATCGTAGTTTTTTTTATTTTTTCTTTGTTTTAGCTATTGAATGTTGAAAAGAAAAATGAAGAATAAAAAGAAATTAAAATTTTAAAGGTACAACATAGTATTAACACATGGTGTTAAAATTTTAATAAATAGTATTAACACATGGTGTTAAAATTTTAATAACAGGTTTGTATCTAAAAATTAATCTGGATTGAAACTTTCTTTCAACTTCAAGTTGTTTACAGAAATAAATACTGCAATTATTTTTATTTATTATCTGTTAATCTTCTCTTAATGTCCATTCCTTCGACATCATTGATTGCGTAGATCTTACAGTTGAATTTTCATTTTTAGTTCAGTAGGTATTGTGTGAATGTAATCTAGTCTTCATAGTCACCTTGTAGGAATTTTAAGTTAAAGATCCTGCAAAACAGGTATAGTGTGAATTTAATCTAGTTAAAAGATTGGAGGCTATAATATGAATTATGAGAGAGGGGAGGGCTCTGGTCCCTCCCCTGCTCCCCCTCCCATGGTTCCTGGTTTCTGCCCAGTCCCTGGCTCAACCCAGGTCATCCCTCCCGGGGAGTGGTTGTTTGCAGATGATCTCCTGGGGGGAGATCCTTCTCCACTATCTGCGCCCCTCCCCGCCGGCTAGGGTTTCCTTGGTTGTTTTTTCGGACTGGTGCTTCCCAGGGATCCCTGTTTGGTTGGGGATCCCTTCCCTTTTCCCTCAGGCTTCCCCCTGGGGTTTTTTGCAGGTGATTCGCGTGGATCTGGTCCCCTGCGTTTCTCAGTGCGGTGGAGGTGACGGTTTAGGGTTTGGACAGTTTCCCCATTTTTCTTGTGAATCCTCGACAGGCTCTGTGCTTGGACGGGATTCTTGGTCCCTGCTGCTGGGATCCTCTTCTGTTTTCCCAGTGTAGGTTCCTTGTGGTGCAACTCTCTGGTCACTTCCTGATGGACTGGTTCCTCTCTGTGCTGGCTGTCGGCTTCCTACAGGATGACTCTCGCTGAACTGAATGTTTTCCCGGTGGGCGGGATGGTTTCTCCATAGGGCGGGATCCGCCAAATCCGCCGGTTTTCTTGCGAGGCGGTATCCTTTCTTTTCTGCTGGTTTCCCGAATGGCGAGATTTCCCCGTTGCTTCCGCTAGGCGGGACCGTTTGTGGTGGTTTTGATCGCTTCCCGCGAGGCAGGATTTTATTGTAACGGTTTTTCTTTGCTTCCTGCTGGGCGGGATCTTCTCGATGGTGGTTTTTGGCTACTCCCCGCTGAGCGGGATCTCCAAAACTTTTTTTCTTATTTGTTTGTTTCCCGTCGAGAGGGTTTGTTTCATGCTTACTGTTACCGCTGGGCGGGATTTCTGTTTTGGTGTTCAGTTTCAAGGGATTGATGCCCTAGGCCCATTGCTTATGTAATCAGGTTTTGGGATCCTTGTTAAAACCCGCTATAAATACAAACACATAATTATCAAAAAAAAATAATATGAATTATGAATTTAGTACTTGTATAAAATCAGGATTCAAACTGTTGTGGAAGGCAACACAAATTTAATCACATTAAATAATATTTGTTTATTCATTTATTTATTGATGCATGAAATATCTTCAGGCGAACTCAGCATTGCGGGCATTTCATATATTCATGTCTCCTTCTCACAATGGGCCCCACTGATCGCGGATAGGTTGTTAAATATGTCGTCCCACTTGGCATTGTCCAGCGGCTGCATGGGCATGGGCGGAATCCACTACAATGGAAAGTGGTAGAAATTGGTTGCTGTTATTTATGGAAAGTATTTGTTCTTGTAAATTGGTTATATTTATAATTTTATTATTATTATTAAGTAATTTAATTTATTTTTTTTTTTTTTTTGAACTTTTTTATATACAACATATCTGCAAAATGTGAGGGGAGAGATTTGAACCTGGGCCTCTATATAATTGGAGAGTTTTAACTACCTAGTTGCTCTCCAACTCCTCTACATTAACAGATAGTAATTTAAATTTTGGAAATGTCTATTATAATATTAAGCTCAATCACTCAAAATTGATATTAATATCTGATTAATGTTCACTCAAAAGTTAAACTACTACCCAAGCCATGAGGAAAACTCCCACGGATGTCCCTTTTTGTTACCATATTTTTGGTAAAAACATTCTTCACTATTTCATATTGTATACAATCACACTGCTTAACGCCAGTATATAACAAACCCCACAAACATTTAACATGTAAGATAAGGGATTGAGCAAAATATTTAAAAATAGTTTGTCAACCGTGACAATTTAAAGTCATCGTAGATTTTGTTTGTTCAATAGTCTATCAAAAGAATAGAGGAGGATACTCAACAAGTCACACCAGTTGAGCAGAATAATATTTCAATCTAGTATAAAAAAAAACGAGTAGAACCAGATACAACATCTCTTATGGAAGAGGAGATTTAATCTGTGAGGGAGACCATATGAGGGAAAATAGAGTAGAGTATAGTCTTAATTTAGTAAATAGAGATGAAAGAAGGAAATAAGAAAAAATATGAACCTACTTTAGGGATTCATAAAGTGGAGAAGAAACAAAAACCAAACCAATATTTAGGGAGGAAATCAAACAAGGAAAAGGTTAAGGAACAAGAAAAAAATTTGTGAAGAATATGTGCTTATAATGAGAGGGGGGTGAACAGTATAAGATAAAACTTTTTGCTTTTCAATCCATATGATAAAATTAGCAATATTAAAACAGTAAGCATCACACAAAGCATCACACACACGAGAGACATGATTTAATGTGGTTCACCCAATGTGGGCTACTCCACAGAGAAAATAATCCTTATAAAATTTTCTCCAATAATTATTTTGGGAATCCTTTCCCTATTACAAAGTTTATGGACATTTTTCCAAAGGAGACATTGGTCCCCTAATCAAGTTCATGGATATCTATCTACAAGAGAACTCCTCTTCTATTCTGGTTGATGATTTGCTAGAAGAACTGTTGCTTCCACTACACTGGCTTATGATTCTCTATCCATTCAAGACTCCTGCCCTCACTCAGAAGACCTATTTTCACTACCCTGGCTAATTGAACTCTATCCACTGGAGACTATCGTACTCTATACTCTATCACCTCCAAAGCTAGCTCTCAGCTTTATCTCAAATCTACACTAAACTCTGTCCTTTGGTCTAGAACAAAACTGCTCAATCTATCTATCTGGTCTGGCACAAACTTATCCTCAAATATGCACCAAACTTTGTCCTCAAATATTTCCTCAAGCGTTAACAAAAAACTTGACTTAATCATAAATTAACTATGCTATATCTGCCCGAAACCTTTACTTAATGTTTGAATAAATAAATCAATCAACTCTACTCGCAAGTCTTCTCAAAGACTTGTCTCAAATATGCCTTGTAAGCTTCCACAAAAGCTCACACTAATCTATCCACAAGTCCTCTCTAGAACTTGTCCAATCTGCTTAAAACGTCTTCACTAAGACATACCTCAAATCTGTATTGTAAGCTTCCATGATGGGGGAGCCAAAATCGCTCAACCCAAATACTCAAAAATCTCATTCATTAACTTGGAAAAATTTACAAAATGGCAGACTCTGCCAAATAAACTTCTTTTACAGAAAGATAGTTTATCAAATTTTCTATTCTATTACAACATTTCCAACTTTGGAAGAAAAACAACCTAACAGGTCCAGAATGGCCTCTTGCCTTCATGTATGCAACTCTGCTTCACAGTTTTTCGACCCTTCTGCATGCCTTCACTTCCCTCTTTTATAATCTCTGGCATGATGCTCCATTTCCCTTTTTTGACGCTTCATTTCATTTCTCGTACCTCTTCATTGGCTTGGCTTTCAAATCGTTCTGACTCCTCATTTTTGTATGCTCTCACTGCACCTTGGTGCTACGTGCTTGTCTAGTGCTGCCACTGTAAGCTCGGTCCACCTGTCAACCATTGATGACGTTCAGTATACCACCGCTCAACCGTTTCCTCTATAACGGTTCCTGTAACCACCTACGCTTTCTTTTCTTTTGTTTGGTCGTGAAAATGCGATATGTCCCGATATCGTGACACTTTTGGCTTCCTTACCTTCCTGCCCTCTTCAAGTCATGAAAATGCAACATGTCACGATATTGTGACACTTTTGGCTTCTTCGCCTTCCTGTCCTCTTCGGGTCACAAAAATGCGACATGTCGCGATATCGCGACACTTTTTGCCCCACACCTTCTCTCTCCTTCCTGAATCATGAAAACATGACATGTCGCGATATCGCAACACATTTCTTTGTCGCGATATCGCGACATTAAGGCTAACACTTAGAATTTTTTTTTGTTGATGCAAGATTGCGTTGCTGCCACCGGATGCTCCTACATCAGACAACCGAGGTGGATTGAGAAGTTTCCTACACTTCAATATTGTTGGAGGAAGACCCAGGCGGTCGACCTCTATTTTTGACAACCAAGTTGCATCTTCGATAGGCCTGCCCTTCCACTTGACCAAATATTCAGAATACTACCTGTTCTTGGTACTTCTTCCTGCTCGAGTGTCTAGTATTTCCTTGATATCACCTATTTCTGGAGTAGACATTGGAATACTCCATAATTCTGCACTTGGTGTCTCACTACTGCCTCCTTCATGATATTCTACCAAATCTACAATGTTGAAAATAGGTGATATGTTAAGGCCACTAGGAAATTCTACTTCATATGCATTGCCTGAATCTTGTTTTCCTAGAATTCGACATGGTCCAAACTTCTTCATCTTCAGCTTGTTATAGGTTTTAGCAGGAAATCTTTCTTTTCTTAGATGGACCATGACCTCATCTACCACAATGAATTTCTTGAACCGTCGCTTCTGGCCTGCCCTTGTCTTATATTGGTTATTCATAGTAGTAATGTGCTTCTTTACTTCTTCATGCATGCTCTTCAGATGCTCTACAAAGTCCTCAGCCTCGACACTGCACCTTTCCCCTGTATCCATCTTCCTCAACTCAGAAGCATTCCTTGGACTGCTCCCATACACTATCTGGAATGGAGATTTGTTAGTACTCCTGTTGATAGAATTGTTATATGCAAATTCTGCTTATGGAAAAACCAAATCCCATCCCGTGGGCTTATCTCCTATCAAGCATCTCAACAGGTTTCCCAGACTTCTATTCACCACCTCCGTTTGGCCATCAGTCTGCGGATGGTATGTAGAACTAAATTTCAAATTTGTCTTCAACTTCTTTCACAAAGTCCTCCAGAAATACCCCACAAACTTGGTATCTCTTTCAGAAACGATACTCTTTGGTAGACCATGAAGTCGTACCACCTCTTTGAAAAATAACCCTACAATGTGAACTGCGTCACTAGTTTTCTGGTAGGGAATAAAATGTGCCATCTTGGAAAACCTATCAACTACCACAAATATGGAGTCATTTCCCCGCTGTGTCCTTGGTAGACCAAGAACAAAATCCATGCTGACGTCCTCCCATGGTCTCTCTGGTATAGGTAATGGCTGATATAATCCAGTGTTCTGGTGCACACCTTTCACCCTCTGGCATACTCTACAGCTTTGAACAAACTTCTTCACATATTTTTGTAGTTGCAGCCAATAGTAGTTCTCACTAACCAGGGCAATGGTCTTATCCCGACCAAAATGTCCAGCCAGCCCTCCACTGTGTTTCTCCTTGACCATATTTTCCCTCATTGAACTCCTTGGGATGCACAATTGACTTCCTCTAAACAACATTCCATATTGGATCAAAAAATCCAACCACTTGGTCCTTTCCAAAGTGACAGGTGCCAAGAGAGCCTTCCAGGCTTCTACAAAATCAGGATCTTCAGGGTACAAACCCTTTAGTTCATCAAATCCTACCACTTCCACCTTCATTTCTATCAACAAACACTGCCTTATACTTAAGGCATCTGCAACTTTGTTTGACCTTCCACTCCTGTGCTTCAACACAAAGGTATAACTCTGTAGAAACTCAATCCACTTCAGATGCCTCTGATTTAGCTTCCCTTGGCTATTAATATACTGTAAGGCCTAATGATCAGTAAATAGAACAAACTCTTTTGGCAACAGGTAATGTCGCCACTTATTTAGAGCCTGAACCATAGCATAGAACTATTGATCATAAACCGAATACTTCTTCCTAGCATCATTGAGTTTCTCACTAAAGTAAGCAATAGGTTTACCTTCTTGACTCAAAACAACTCCTATGGTACTGCCACTAGCATCACAATCTACCTAAAATACCTTGTTAAAATCTGGAAGTGCCAAAACAAGTTTTTTTTGTAACCTTCTTCTTCAACAGATAAAAACTCTTATCTGCTCCTAAGGTCCACTTAAATTCTTTCTTATCCCCTCTCATTGTTTCTATAAGGGGTACACAAATACTGCTGAAATTCCTAATGAATTTCCTGTAAAAACTTGCTAGACCATGAAATGATCTTACCTCAGTCATGCTTCTCGGAGTAGGCCATTCAATGATAGCTCTCACTTTTTTTGGGTTCATTTTTAGACCTTCAACTGAGATGACAAAACCCAGGTATACTAACCCCTTCTTCATGAAATTACACTTTTTTAGATTAATTAACAAATGCTCCTCCCATAGCTTCTCAAAAACTCTTCTGATATGCATCAGATGTTCGTCCAGGGTTCTGCTAAATATAAAAACATCATCCAAATAGACAATGATGAATTTGCCTAAAAATTATTTCAATACCTCATTCATCAGTCGCATGAATGTGCTTGGTGCAATGGTTAGCCCAAATGGCATGACCAACCATGCATACAAACCCTATCTGGTCTTGAAGGCTGTCTTCCACTCATATCCTTCTCTAACACGAATTTGGTGATAACCACTCTTTAGATCAATCTTTGTGAAGTACTTGGCTCCACTCAAACAGTCCATAATGTCATCCATCCTTGGTAATGGAAATTTGTACTTTATGGTGATCTTGTTAATGGCTTGAGAGTCTGTACACATTCTCCACTCTCCATATTTCTTTGGTGCTAGTACTGTAGGTACTGCACATGGACTCAAGTTCTCCCGAATCAGCCCCTTCTCTAGCAACTCCTGGACTTGCCTGTTTAGCTCTTTAGTTTCTATAGGAGTCATTCTATGTGCTTCCTTATTGGGTAAACTATATCCTGGTACCAAATCTATATGGTGACTGATCTTCCTCACTGGTGGTAAACCCTCAGGCACATTATCAGATACAATGTCTGGAAATTCTTCTGATAGTCCTAAGACTTCTACAGGGGTATTCTTACATTCTTCCTTCCTAACTCTAGGAATTAATGCATAGCACATATGCTCATGTTTTAAAACATCCAAAAATCTTCCCCCTTCAACTAAATAGATTCTAGCGCTGCCACATACCTTTTCGCTCGCTTCCTTCAAGGGCTTTAGCTTATGGCGCACTTCATTATTCTTCACTGAGTAAGTGTTGGTGCGACCATCATGCACTGCACACCGATCAAACTGCCATGGCCTTCCCAAAAACAAATGACAAGCATCCATAGGCAGGATGTCACACAGGACTTCATCACAGTAATTCCCAATATTGAATTTCACTGAGCATTGCTCACTGACCAAAGCCCTATGGTCCTTTTGTAACCACACAATTCGATATGGATGCGGGTGGCTTCTCCTCTTTAACTATAACTTAGTAACCATTTCTTCGAAGACCAAGTTATCAGTACTACCATTATCTATAATGATATTACAGACCTTACCCAAACTTCTACACCTTGTGTGGAACAGGCTCCTCCTCTGGTCTGGTTCTTTCTCCTCATTCAACAGGGTCCTCCTAGTGACCATAACTTCTCCTCCCTCTGCCTCCTCAAAATGTTCTAATTCAGAACCATCTACCATAGCAGCTCTGGCAGGACCCTTAGGTCTCTTATTTGTCCTTTCTTGGTGTTGTGGACACTCGTAGTCTCGATATCCTTCTTTGCCATAGTGGAAATAGGTTCCATGAAATCCTTCCCTTCCAAATCCATGTCCAGATCTACCTCTCCCTCTTAGGTAACCATTGTTCTTATTACAGGGTTGGTAGGTGTTCCCCTCTTTCTGGTCCTGGGTATTACTAGTTCCATAAGCCTTCATCTGACCCTTATATTTTTCTCCATTGGTCCTTCCACCAGTTCTTACACCATGACCTCTTCCTATTTTTTTACTCTTAAACTGTCTGTTCAGCTTCGCTTCAACTTTGAGGGCAAATTGATAAGCATCCTCAATGTTGCTCATCCTCAACAGACTCAATTCTTCTTGAATACTGGTTCTCAATCCATTGATGTAATGGGTCACCTTCTCCCTGTTAGCCTTCGAATGGCCAGTTTTGATTGAGATCTAGAAAAACTCCTCTGTATATTATTTGACAGACTTGTTTGATTGTCTCAAACTCTGCATTTTTCTCAATAGGTCCAGTTCATAATCTACGAGAATAAACTGTATCTTCAACTTTTCCACCATTTTATCCCATATGGTTATCTTCTCTTTTTTGCTTCTATTCATTTCTAGTTGCACTTCCTTCCACCATATGCAAGCATGGCCTTTCAACTTCATTTTTGCAAACTTTATCCGATCTGGATCTACAACCTCCTCATACTAAAAATACTCCTCCATATCATTGATCCATTCAATCAACTCCTTTGGATTGAGATTCCTAGAATACGTGGAGACATCAAACTTTGTCTTCTTCTCGATTTGAGATATGGCCTTAACCAATATGGCTTTTGTAGCATCCATTACTTCTTCTTCTTCTGATGGATTATCAACCTCCCAAGCTTCATCTTCACTATGATATTCTCTTCTTGGTTCAACCCCTCTTCGCAATTCCTCTCGCAGGGCTTGCACTTGCCTCTGTAAAGCTCTGAAATCTACTTCAGGTACCACATTTCTCCCACCACCATGGTTTCTTTGTGGAGGCATTCTTCCTCACTCTCTTCTCACACTCCTTCCATAGATCCTGGTGCAAACTGCCTCACTTTCGGTGATCTACTCACACACTCAGGAACTCCTGCTCTGATACCACTTGATGGGGGAGCCAAAATCGCTCAGCCCAAATACTCACAAATCTCATTCATTAACTTGGAAAAATTTACAAAAATGGCAGACTCTGCCAAATAAACTTCTTTTATAGAAAGATAGTTTATCAAATTTTCTATTCTATTACAACATTTCCAACTCTAGAAGAAAAAAAGCCTAACAGGTCAAAAATGGCCTCTTGCCTTCATGTCTGCAACATTGCTTCACAGTTTTCTGACCCTTCTGCATGCCTTCGCTTCCCTCTTTTATAATCTTTGGCATGACGCTCAGTTTCCATTTTCTGACGCTTCATTTCATTTCCCATGCCTCTTCATTGGCTTGGCTTTCGAATCGTTCTGACTCCTCATTTTCGTCTACTCTCACTGCACCTTGGTGCCACATGCTTGTCCAATGCTACCACTGTAAGCTTGGTCCACCTATCAACCATTGATGACGTTCGGTATACCACCGCTCAACTATTTCCTCTGTAATGGCTCCTGTAACCACCTACGCTTTCTTTTCTTTTGTTTGGCCATGAAAATGCGACATGTCACGATATCGCGACACTTTCGGATTCCCTGCCTTCCTAACCTCTTCAAGTCATGAAAATACGACATGTCATGATATCACGACACTTTTGGCTTCTTCGTCTTCCTGTCCTCTTTGGGTCACAAAAATGTGATATGTTGCGATATCATGACACTTTTTGCCCTGTGCCTTCTCTCTCCTTCCTGAATCGCAAAAACATGACATGTCACAATATTGCGACACTTTTCTCTGTCACGATATCATGACATTAAGGCTAACACTTAGAAATTTTTTTTGTTGATGCAAGCTTGCACTGCTGCCATCGGATGCTCTTGCATCATTCCACAAGAGCTTACTCAACTCAACCAATCACTCAATGAAAGTTTAGTCAACAATGCTTATTGCACTTTGAGCTACGTGCCTCCACACAAAGGGAAAGACACCACCTTCCCTTTGAACCTTCCTTGATGGCACAATGAAAAAAAAATTCCTTCACTCGCAAAACAAACACCACAAAACTCAAACCCTTGACCTTGCACCTGCAACGTCCTAGCACAACCACCAGCTACCAACCGCACTACCAAGCGCTTAGGGATGTGAAGTGGGCTCCCCACTATTGTCCTTTGCTTTGTTTCATTAAACCTTCAAAACACATGTGAATCCTTCTCTTCCTCTTTGTGCACAAATTACCTTAGATTTCAATCGATCGCATGGATAATTAATGCCTTGGGTTTCTTCCCTCCTTTATATGCATAGAGTGATGTCTTCGACGATGTCGGCGTGATTAATTCAAATAATTCAAAAATTCAAATTATAAACTTTATAACCCTATCTTTAGGGTTAGCTTAATTAATTTATAAATTAAATTATAATTAAATTATAATTAATTTACAATTAACTTAATAACTTTAAAATTTAATGAAATTAATTTATAAATTAAATTATAATAAAACTATTATAAATGATTTATAATTAATTAGCTCTTTGGGTCTTGCACTTTTAATATTATAATAAAATATTATAATATTATGTCTTGGTCCTTCCTTTTACCCTTTAAACCTCATTTGACCACCTAGGAGAAAACTTTCTTTTGTACTTGATTACGGAACCTAAAACTGATGCTTACTGGTGTTGACTTCTTGACATCAATGACAAAAAAACTTGCTCATATTTCTAACAATCTCCCCCTTTGTCATTGATGGCAACCCAATTACCTTTTACCATTTCCTTATCCTTTTTCTGTTTTGCTCCCCCTAGGAAAATGCTCCCCATGACTCAATGCTCTCCCCTTAAATCAAATCTCTCCCCCTTTGACATCAATGGAAAAGGGTCACCTTTGGGGATCGATGCTAAGAATGAAACTCTTAGCTTAGCCCCTCCCCCTACTCATATTGAGGTGGTTAATTCTGTGATGGAAGTATTACTCCCAATTTTTATCGAGTATACTTAAAAGTCTCTTTCGAAAGTGGCTTAGTAAAGATGTATGCTATCTGCTCCTTTGTAGTTACATATTCCAGCCTGACCTGTTTATTTATCACCTGTTCTCTCAAAAAATGACACTTGATCAGAATGTGCTTTGTCTTGGAGTGCATCACTGGATTCTTTGAGATACTTATAGCACTTGTATTGTCACATAATATGTGAATAGGATGATCATGTTTTATCTTGAAGTCTTCTAGAGTTTGCTTCATCCATAATACCTGTGTACAACTAGCTACTATTATAATGTACTTTAGCTTCTGTTGTAGATAAGGATACTGATATCTATTTCTTACTTAGCCAAGAGACTAAACAATATCCAAGAAATAATACTCCTCCACTTGTGCTTTTTTTGTCATCAATGTTTTCAACCCAATCTGTATCTATATACGGTGTGAGTGTGAAACTATCACTTTTGGGATAATAGAGCTCAAAATCCATAGTCCCTTTTAGATGCCTAAGAATCCTCTTTACTGCTACTACATGTATTTCCTTAGGTATTGCCTAAAACCTATCCACTAATCCCACTGCCTGCACGATATCTGGTCTTGTATTTGTGACATACAATAAGATGTCAATCATAGATCTGTATAATATTTGATCTACATCTGGAGATTCATGATCCTTACTTAACTTACATCCTGTAACCATAGGGGTACTTACTAATTTGCAATATTCTAACTTGAATTTCTTTAGCATCTCTTTTATATACTTGGTTTGTGAAAAAAATTCTCATTTCTCTGATTGTGAAATCTAAAGTCCAAGAAAGAATGACAACTCACCAAGCATAGACATATCAAATTCATTATGCATGTTCTTTACAAATTCTTTACACATATTATCATTTTTTCCCCAAAAAATTATGTCATCAACATAAAAATTCATAATTAGTAGATTATCCTTCATTTTTTATGTATAATTTGTTATCTGCTATTCCTTTTCTGAATCCCTATTCTTGAAGATATTTATCCAATATTGAGTACCAGCTCTAGGAGCCTATTTTAGACCATACATTACCTTTTTCAATCTGCATACATGATCTAATTTATCTATTAATATGAATCCCTCTGGTTATTCAATATAAAATTTTTCTAGAACACCATTTAGAAATGGTAACTTAACATCCATCTGATATACCTTGAATTTTTTAAAACTTAAGAAGGCTAAGAATATTATTATGGCTTCAATTTGTGCAACTGGATCAAATATCTCATCAAAATCAATTCCCTCTACCTATGCATAACATTTGCACACCAACCTTGCTTTATTATTGACTACTTGTCCAGCTTCATTTAACTTATTTCTGAATACCCATTTTGTCCCATTTGTGCCAATCACATTTTTGTCCTTTGGTCATGGAACAAGTTTTCAAGTCTTGCTTATTTTTGTTTGATCTAGTTCCTCATCCATTTACTCAATCTACAATGTATCTTCACTCATCTTATCGAAGTATTTTGGCTCAATCTTAGATAACAAAGAAAAATTTGCTTGTTGATATGGTGTTATTATCCTTCTTCTTGTATGTCTTTCATCTGGGTTCCCAATGATTAGATCTTTTGGATGATATTTTTGTACATACCAGGATGGAGTTTTAGGAAGAAGTGTTTGTGTTTCTTTCTCTTCTTCATTTGATTCCTCACGAAACTCTTCTTGACAACTTCCATCTTCCTGATACACAATTTACTGAACTGGTTCTCTTGAATCTATCTTCTCATCAACTTTTATATTTATACTTTCTACAATAGTGCATGTTCTCTTGTTGAAGCATCAATAAGATTTACTCTTAGTATAATAACCAATAAAAATTCCCTCATCACATATTGGGTCAAACTTGCCCAAGTTTTTCTCTTCTTTTCTTATGTAGCACTTGATTCCAAAAACCTTGAAGTGTTTAATAGTGGTCAATCTTCCTTTCCAAAGCTCATATGGAGTCTTGTGATGGTTTACCCTCATTTGAGCCCTAGTGATTATATATATTGTTTTATTAATTGCTTCCCTCCAAAATCCATCGAAAATATTGGACTTATTCAACATAGCTCTAGCCATATTCTCAACAGTCCCATTTTTCCTTTCAACTACTCCATTTTGTTGAGGATTTCTTGCAACCGAGTATTCTCTCTTGATTCCATGTTTTTCACAAAAATCTACAAATTCATTTGAGTTATATTCTCCTTATCTATCAGATCTCAAACACTCAATCCTATTTCCAATTTCATTTTTAACCCGTTCTTTAAATGCTTTGATTTTTTTAAATGCTTATGACTTATATTTTAGGAAAGATACCCAAACCATTCTAGAGTAATCATCTATAAACAATATGATTGAATACTTTGTGTTCTAGTAGGACCACATAGATCAGTATATATTAGACTTAATGGCTTAGATGAAATATATCCCTTTGATTTAAAGCTTGTTCTAGTTTGCTTTCCATGTTGATAAGGTGCACAAATTGTGTTTTGTGGCCTTTTTAGCTTGGATAAATATCTGAAAACCTGCTTATTGCTTATGTTGACTATGTTATAAAAATTCAAGTGACCCAATATTCTATGACACAACCAACTCTCATATTCTTGTGATAGAAAGCACTTTTCCCCTTTGATATCACTAAGCATATATATATTGTTTGGAGTTCTACTTGCATTTGCAATGACTTTTCCAGTTTTTGTTTTTCTTATCTCACATCTATTTGGGTGAAATGTAACCATATGACCTTGATCACAAAGTTGAATTACACTTAGCATATTATGTTTTAACCCTTTGACATATAGTACATTTTTTGTTATTTTTTTCCTATTATCTAAACTCAGAGTTTCTCTTCCACCAATTTTTGTTGATCCATTATCACCAAAAAAAATTTGATCCTCTATTGGTTTCTTTTAGTACAATAAATTTGTCTTTGTATCCTGTCATGTGTCTAGAGTAACCACTATCAAGATATAATTGTTCTTATTTATCCTGATCATGAAGAGTTATTTGAACTAACATTGATCTAGCCTTTTCATTCCCCTTTTTCTATTTCCTAGTTGTTGAATTTGTATTCCGTTTACTAAACTCAGGAAGTATATTTTTGCACCATCTATCCTTGTTCCAAAAGTTATTGCATTTGTAACATATGATATCATTATTCATAAGAGGTGCAAAAGAGTTGAAATTTCTATTGACATCATTTTTCATATAACCAGTGCAATGTACAACTTTATGACCATATTTGTTACAAGAAAAGCAATAGCCATGGAAGAAATTATGTAACCTATTTGGATGCCTTTGAGATTATGGTTGAAAGCTTCTCCTTTTGTTATTAACTCTTGTCCATAGTTTTTCTTTGATTTCTTCCTTCCTGACATATTTTCTTTCTGGAGTATACGTTACTTGATTATCTTTGTTTGAATTTTCTGCTTCTTAAAGACTTGGCTCCTCTTTCTATTTCCCAAAATTTATATCTAACAATACCTTAGTTTTTTTAACTTCATTCCTTTGATAAATAATTTCTTCTTCTAATATTTCACACTCTATTTCTCTTTCTCTTAATAGATCTATTATATCGTGTTCAATTTTATTTCCCTCTTCTACTTTTATCTTGAGTTCTATGATATTTTAGAGAAGTTATATCCTTTCTTCTTCATATTATTGAATTTGATCCTTCAGACTTGATTCTTTATTTCTAACATTTTCAAGGTTCCTGAGAGTAGCAAAGAATTCTTCTTTTATGTCAAACATGGTCTCTTCTTCACTTCCTTAAGTCATGTGTGTTTCTGATGGATCTTCTTCCAAATTGTTAGTCTTTTCATAGGGAAACCCACTCTTATACCAATTGAAGAACATGTGATTATACTAAAAGGGAGGGTGAATAGTATAAGATAATTTTTTTTGCTTTTCAATCCATATGATAATATCAACAATATTAAAGTACTAAACATCACACAAAACATAACACACATGAAAGACATGATTTAATGTGGTCACCCAATGTGGGCTACTCCACGAAAAAAATATTCCTTATAAACTTTTCTCAAATAATTATTTTGTGAATCCTTTCCCTATTACAAATTTTATGGAACTCTGTCCAAAGGAGACATAGGTCCCCTAATTAAATTCATGGATCTCTATCCATAGTAGAACTCCTTCTCCTCTGCTTTGGATGATGATCTTCTAGAAGAACTATTGCCTCCACTATATTGGCTTATGGATCTCTATCCACTACATACTCTTGCCCTTACTCAAGAGACCTGTTTTCACTGCCCTAGTTAATGGAACTCTATCCATTGGAGAATATTGTCCAATATACTCTATCACATTCAAAGCTAGATCTCAGATCTATCTCAAATTTGCACTAAAATTTATCCTTCAATGTAGCACAAATCTGCTCAATCTCTGTCTCTCGTCTGGTATAAACCTATCCTCAAATATGCATCAAAATTTATTCTCAAATTTATCCTCAAGCCTTAACAAAAATCTTGACTCAATTACAAATTAATGCTCCTATATATGCCCCAAAATTTAACTCAAGGTTTGAACAAATCAATTAATCAACTCTGCTCACAAGTCTTCTCAAAGACTTATCTCAAATTTGCCTTGTAAGCTTCCACAAAAGCTCACACTAATCTATCCACAAGTCCTCTCTAGAACTTGTCTAATATGATTAACAAGTCTTCACTAAGACTTACCTCAAATTGGTATTGTAAGCTTTCACAAGAATTTACTCAACTCAACCAATCACTCAATGATAGTTTAGTCAACAACACTTATCAAACAATCTCACATAATAATGATACTCATGATTTTACACAAACCCTAGTTCCAAGATAGTTCTCAACTTCACAGAAAAATGATACTCATGATATTTCTCAAACCCTAATCATGCATATGAATTTTCATTCAATATTTTTAATAATTCTTATCAAACAAGGTTTTTATCATCAACTCTTATTCAAAAAAACCTTTAACAATCAAACTCAACAATGCTTATCAAATAATCATTTTCACTCCAACTTAGCATTCATAACATCCAAAAATATAACAAGGATAATATACCCTTACCTCTTGTTTGAAGATGATTTGACCTCAAACACTTGTCTCAATCACAATTACTCTTTTGCCAATTTTAAGGGTTAGATAGCAAATATTTATCCTCAATAATTTCTCATAAGAATATTTTACCAAGTCAAAATATCAAAACTTAATCAACCTTATTTCTCTTCCAATACAATTTATTAACTTTGTTTTCAAAATATCAAAACTTAATCAACCTTATTTCTCTTCCTATGACACACCTTATTAATCCTTTCAATACTATTTATTAACTCTATTTTCAACAAATATTTCTAACTCCTATGACACACCTTATTACTCCTTTCTACTCCAACTTCATAAACTCTAAACACCAAAAATTAAAATAAAATATTTAATTTTTAATACCCTTATATCTCCCTAAAAAATTTAATCAACCTTTATTTTTCACAACAAAGCAACCTCCGAATTTATACAACCTTAGCAATAAAATCAAAATTGGTGCATACCTTTTTGCCTAGAAAAACACTTTTGATGGGTTTCAAACACCTAACCTCACCCCTCCAAGAGCCTTAGCAAAGTGCATGCTCACCATGTGAGCTACGTGCCTCCACACAAATGGAAAGGCATCACCTTCCCTTTGAACCTTCCCCGATGATGCAATGAAAAAAAACTTCCTCCGCTTGCAAAACAAACACCACGAAACTCGAACCCTTGACCTTGCGCCTACAATGTCCTAGTGCAACCACCAGCTACCAACCATGCTACCAAGTGCTTAGGGATGTGAAGTGGGCTCCCCACTATTGTCCTTTGCTTTGTTTCATTAAACCTTCAAAACACATGTGAATCCTTCTCTTCCTCTTTGTACATGAATTACCTTATATTTCAATCGATCGCATGGATAATTAATGCCTTGGGTTTCTTCCCTTTTATATGCATAGAGTGATGTCTTTGACGATGTCGACGTGATTAATTTGAATAATTTGAAAATTCGAATTATAAACTTTATAACCCTATATTTAGGGTTAGCTTAATTAATTTATAAATTAACTTATAAGTAAATTATAAATAATTTACAATTAACTTAATAATTATAAAAGTTAATTAAATTATTTTATAAATTAAATTATAATAAAACTATTATAATTAATTTATAATTAATTAACTCTTTGGGTCTCACACTTTTAAGATTATAATAAATTATTATAATATTATTTGGCTTGGGCCTTCCTTTTTCCCTTTAAACCTCATCTGACCACTTGGGATAAAAATTCCTTTTGTACTTGATTACGAAACCTGAAATTGATGCTCACTGGTGTTGACTTCTTGAAATCAATGACAACAAAACCTTATCATATTTCCAACAACTTGAGCCAAAATGGAAAGATAAAATCAATGGCTGATTTTTTCTCTATCAATTCTCAATGATATTTTTATTTAGAATGTAAGGGATTTGGGCAGTCACCTTAGACAAAATGCAATCAAAAATATTATCATAGATATGAGTCTAGATATAATTTTGTTATAGAAAACCAAAATGCAAGGATAATAATTACAAAAAATAAACAAGAGGATATGGCAAAAATTAGAGATCCTTACTCAATCGACATAGGGAAAATTAGGGGGATTGGCCACTATGTGGAATCACCAATTATTCCTAGCAGTAGGGGGGTCTCCATGAGAGTGGTGTTGATGGTTTGGTTTCAAATTAAGGAAAATGGGAAAAATTGGACTATAGTTAATTTCTATGGATCATAGATAATCATATTATAGAGGGATCAATGGGCAACCATCTAGACTTTCAGATACAACTACCCAGAGAACCAATGGATTGTAGGAGACTTCATTAGAATAAAGGTACAACAAGGAGGCAGAGTCATATTGGAGGAAAAGTAGTTCTTTTTAGCAATAACATGTCAAATAAATCTAATAGATGTGTGGATAGCTCCATGACCTGGATAAATAGAAGAAAATAAGTGGAGATAGTTAAATCTTGCTTTGATCATTTCTTCATGGAGGAGGAATTATACTTACATATCAAGCGTCAGGTGAGGGTCATAGATAAATATTATTTATATCATTTTTAATAAACCTTACCATAAAAGAGGATAATCATAAAGTTGTAGGAAATTTTAAATTTGCGCTATGGTGGCTGAAATATGAGGACTTGGAGGACCACATAATGGAATGGTGGGAATTAGGAAATCCAAGATTTGGAATAGCCCAATTCAAACTCCACAAACAACTAATATATGTAAGGACTCTACTATGTAAGGACTCAACAAAAAGAGTAGAGTAAACATAAGAAAGAACTCACTAGAATCCAAAAGAATGAATGAAAACAAGGATTAAAAGAAGATTGAAATTGAAATTATTTTGGACCACATCAACAACACGGGAAAAAGTAAGGGCCTAGATATAAAGAGAAGGGAGGAAAACAAAGCACGAACTTACTTGTACAAATTGGTCTACGTATCATAGACAAGCACCAAATTCTAGAGGAGTAATAATAGCTATGAGGCTAGAGCGCGGATACTTATGCTCTACCAGGCCAAGTCCTGGATACTTGCCTCTCGATGACTGTTCCCTGTGTGCATTCTGTGTAGTTGGTGAAAGCTCTGACGGATCCCTTTTTGTTACCATATTTCTCGTAAAAATATTCTTCACTATTCCACATTGTATACACAATGTTGAATGTGAGTATACAATAAACTCCACAAAACATTTAACATGCAAGATGAGGGATTGAGCACAAGCTTTAAAAATAGAGTGTCAACCGTGACAATTTGAAGTCATTGTAGATTTTTATTTGTTCGGCATTGTTCTGATAATATTATATATTAGTAAATAGTATATTAAACATATTTTAAATATAATTATAAAGGTTATTTTTATATAAGATTATAGATTATCATTTTTAAATATATCATTTTATTTTATCTGGAAAATACAAAAAAAATTTATCTTATTTTCAGTGATATATTTTATGATTGAAATTTCGATACCTATGTATTTATATATTTATTCACATCAAATTAAAATTTTGATTAGTTATATAATTTTATATCTAATAATATTGTTATAGAAATAATAAGCTAAACAAAAATATTATTCTTATTTAATTTTGATTAATTTTTAGTTTTTTAAAATTTTTTATTTTCATTTTGTTTTTTTTTTAATATGTTCATTTTTTTACATAAATCATAGGTAAAACATGTTATTTCATTTTTTATTATAGATGAAAAATTATAGATTTAAAGTTTGAAGGTTATTAAGATTGTTTAATGTAAACAATTGTATATAGTCATTTTTCTATATTTATTTTACAATATTTTAAACAACAAGGGCATTCTAAGCAATAAATTAAATTTTTTATTTTATCTATCAATAAATATTTATTGAAGCTATGATTTTTTTTTGGTTTATTCATATAATTATTTGGAGACTATTGGTATATTTAAATAAATTTAATTGTTTTAAGTTACATGTTTTGTAAAACATATAATATATGCATCCTATTTGTGTGTTGTTATTGAAAATTAATTTAAATGAATTATGAACCCAAAAAGTAAAGTTAACATAAATCATACTAGAGAAATTATAGGGGAAGAGGATGGTCTGAGAAATTGAACTAGGGTTTCAAAGGCTAGGGTAGAGGCTTGGAGAATATTTTCGTGCAAAAAACACCACCAAAGAGAATAAATATTGTTGGAGGGTATTTAAACAATAAGGATCACGACCAAGAATAGGGGTCATAGGTAATTCGGTATAAAATCCTCCAAAAAAAAAAATCTCATACTGAGATAAGCTATGTTGAACCCAAGATAGCTTCAATGACTATAAAACACAAGCAAGGGTAACCATAAACACTAAGGGGAAGTGATAAAATAGGATTCTTTGCTTCAAAGGGTAGACACATGTTTACCACAAGAAAAATAAATACAAGTATTAGAAATAGCAGAGGATAAAATAGTTGAGGATATAGTTTATAAGAAGAAATGCAACCTAATAGGTAAATTCATGGTTTTTAGACCGTTTGTGCACTTCCTCCACACATGGATAAGGAAACAATTTCATATAGAAGGATAATATAAAATTATAACTCATATCAATGGATATTTTTCTATAGAGTTCACATCAACAACATATGGACAAAAAGTATTTGAAGGATGGTTGTATCATCACGGACCAACCATGAAAGATGGGATTTGACCCAATGGTGGAACCGACTACAGTACCAATATGGGTAATATTATTTGCCCTTCCTCTTGAATTTTATAAAGAGGAGATACTCAAGGTAATAGGCAACTTACTAGGTCATTATCAAGATAGATCAAGAGAAACAGTTTTAGGATGATCAACAATATTTGCTAAGGTTTGTGTAGAAATAGACCTCAATAAACCTCTTCCAATAGAGATAGACCTAAAAATAGGGGATTTTGTCTAGCACCAATAATTGGATTATGAGGCTATTTCATTTAGACATTATGTGTGCCACGCTCATGGACATCTGGATAGAATGTACCCAATAATTAAGGATCATCAATTTGAACAAGAGGGGATAAAAGCAAATATTAACATGGTAGGTCAATCTCTTCAACAAAAGGTAAATCAAAAGGAAGGGAAAGTCCCAATAGACTCTGAGGTATTTCAAAAAGTAATCAGAAGGCCAAATAGAAGAAATCAATAAAGTAATAAGAGATAAGGAGAAAAAATGGGAAGAACAAACAATAAATATGAGATATTCAAACAACTAAAAAACTTGGAAACAAAATGAGATTTTCAAATGGAAGGAATAAAGGAGGATACTCAGCAAGTCACATCGGTTGACTAGGAATAATACTCTAATATAGTGTTATAGAATGAGTAAGGTGCGGTACCAGACAAAACCTCTCTCATAGAAGAGGAGATTCAATCCACGATAGAGACCATAAAAGGGGAAATAGATTAGGGGATAGTTTTAACTCAAGAAATAGATATGAAAGAAGGAAATAAGAAAAAATATAACCCTAATTTAGGGATTCATCAAGTGAAGAAGAAACAAAAACTGAACCAATCTACAGGGAGGAATTCAAATAAGGGAAATATGGAGGAACAAAGAAGAAATTTGAGCCAAAATAGAAAGGTAAAATTGATGGCTGAATTTTTCTCTCTCAGTTCTCAATGATATTAATTACTTGGAATATGAGGGGTTTAGGCAGCCACCCTAGATAAACGGTAATAAAAAATATTATCATATATAGTCCAAATATAATTTTGTTACAAGAAACCAAAATGCAAGGAGAATACTTACAAAAAAATGAATAGGAGGATATGGCAAAAATGAGAGATCCTTACACAATTGGCAGAGGGAAAATTAGGTGGATTGGCCACTATGTGGAATCAAACAACTATTCCTAGTGATAAGGGGACCTCCATGAGAGGGGTGTTAATGGTTCAGTTACAAAATAAGAAAAATAGGAAAAACTAGACTATAGTTAATTTTTATGGATCACAAATAGTCAAATTACAAAGGGATCAATGGATAACCATCCAAAATTTTAGAGACAACTACCGAGAGGATAAATGTATTGTGGGAGGAGACTTCAATACAAAGCTTAGAGTAGAGGAACAACAAGGAGGTAGAGGCATGTTGGATGAAAAGGATAAGTTATTTTTAGCAATAACATGTCAAATGAATCTAATAGATATCCCAACTATGGAAAGCTATCTGACCTAGAAAAATAGAAGAAATGAAGGGGAGACAGTCAATTCTTACTTGAATAATTTCTTCATGGGAGAGGAATTATACCTGCATACCAAGCATCAAGTTAGGGTCATGGATATGTTTTCTTCAAACTATTTTTTAGTAATCCTTACCATAGAAGAATATAATCATAAAGTTATAGGAACTTTTAATTTTGAGCTATGATGGTTGAAAGATAAGGATATGGAAGACCACATAATGGATGGTGGGAATTAAGAAAACCAAGATTTAGGATAGCCCAATTCAAACTCCACAAACAACTAAAATATGTAAGGATCCAACTAAAGGAGTGGAGTAAACATAAGAAGGAACTCACTAGAATCCAAAAGAATGAAATC
Organism: Wollemia nobilis; assembly: GCA_028583015.1. NCBI lineage: Eukaryota > Viridiplantae > Streptophyta > Pinopsida > Araucariales > Araucariaceae > Wollemia > Wollemia nobilis. Next base: position 2,058,741 of record JAQPPZ010003507.1, on the reverse strand, counting down.
AAGAATTAAAAGGAGAATATTGCTTAGGAGATAAAATAAGGAACTATTACAGAAGATATGCTGCAACGTGAGGCATCAATTATTAGGAGAGAGGAACCTTTGGAGGAACAAAAATAAATCTATTGGAGGTAAAGATCTAGAGTTAAATGGCTAAAGGAGGGGGATAAAAAAAATTTTTCTTTCATAAGATAGCAACAACTAGAAGATAATAGAATAGAAATAGAATAGAATAATAGGTCTTATAGATATGATGGGTCAGGTAAAAACTAGTGGAAGTGAAATGAAAACTATAGCAAATCAGTACTTCCATACACTTTTTAGTAGCAATAAAAAATTGAATGCAACATGGTAGGAGAAGATACTAGAGGTAATTATACAATTAGTCAAACCTGAACACAATAAATTATTAATGGAGGGAATATTTTGGAAGAAACATCGTAGATAATACAAAAAAATTCAAACAAGAAATACCCTAGGACCATATGGCTTCCCTATTGAATTTTATCAGAATGTTTGAGAAAATGTGGGCCAAGCAGTGGTGGAGGCACTAGAGGAAATTAGACAAACTAAGTAAATGTTAAAATCCTTGAATCATACTTTTATCACTTTAATTCCAAAGGACCCACCTAGTGATATAATTAATAATTATAGGTGTATTTCACTATGTAATGTAGTATACAAGATATTAACAAAGCTTATGGTAGAGAGGTTAAAACCTTTTTTACCAAATCTGATTTCAAGTGAGAAAGGTGATTTTGTTGAAGACAGATAAATTCTAGATGGAATAGTAGTGGCTCAGGAAGCGATACACACAATGTCCAAGCAAAAGGACCCATGTATATTTATTAAATTAAATATTTCTAAATCCTATGATAGAGTAGATTGGTCCTTTATGCAAAGAATTAAAAAAAAAAAGGCTTTGTAGAGGGGTGGAGAGACTAGATAAAAGCATGTACATAGACTACATTATTCTCAATTTTGGTAAATAGGAGTACCTATCCCATGTTCACAACAGGAAGGGGGTTGAGGCAAGGGTACCCTCTTTCTCCTTACCCTTTTATACTTTATGTAGAGGGTCTAGGAAGACTATTAAAAAAAGAGAGAAGAGAGGAGGCTAAGGGGTCTAAAAATAAGTCTTAGATTGAGAGAAATCACCTCCAATTTATGGATGATATTTCTTTTATTAGTCAAGCCAATATCCTAGTAGAAATAAACTTAAAAGAACTTTTATGGGTATACTCAAGCTATTGATAAAACTTTATATGAAAAAAATTCTCAAATAGTTTTTTTAGTATAATGAAGAGGGTGAGAGATAAAATTATACAATTGTTGAACTTCATGGAAACTCGTTTACCCATACAATATTTAGGACTATCTTTATCTACAATGAAAATAAAAATAAAGGAGTGGAAAGAGTTGATTGACAGACTACAAAGCTAATTTGAGCAACTGGACACACAAATGGCTAAAATTATGAGGAAGGCTTACAATGATTAAAGTTGTGCTACAAGCCCTCCCAATTAATAAATTTTCCATACTTCAAGATCCAAAGGGAATTATAAAATATATTGATAAGCATACAAGAAAGTTTTTGTGGTCAAGTGTAAGGGAAGAACAAAAGCTACCACTAGTTGGATGGGAGAAGATATGTCAATCTAAAAAATGAGGAGGATTGAGGATAAGATCAGCATCCCAAAGCAACAAGGCACTAGTAGGGAAGCTATACTGGATATGGATTACAACTATCAGGGGCTTATGAAGCATACTATTACAAGCCAAATATTACCCATGAGTGTCTAAGAAAAACATCCCAAGACTTAGAATGGAAGGATATGTATCTACAATATGGATAACAATGGAAGAAAACTAGGAGTTAATAAATCCATACCTATATTGGAAGTTAGGGGATGGAAAGAATGCTCTATTTTTGGAGGATTTATGGAATCAATCCCAACTAATTATTCAAATATTCCTAGATATGGAGAGTTAGAAAGTAGAGATACAAAAGGTAGGGTGGTGGAAATCCTTTTACTATATGAAATCATTGAATCAACATGTGCTAGAATTACTACAATGGAAACATCCTCGATAATGACTAGTGATGGAGACATAGGAACTATCCAAAAATCTATGGAGACATCTCCAAAGATACTCAATTTAGTATGGTTCTAAGAGGTATATACTTGTATGGGAAGGAAGTAATTTGGGAATAGATCAGGCAAAGGAGGGATACAAGGTAACCTATGGGTATGAGATTACCCCAACACCATTTCCATGGACATTTATTTAAAAAAAGGAAATATGGCCAAAAATTAACACTTTCTTATGGTTGATTAAGCATATAAAGTGCTTGATATTTGACAATTTGAGAAAAAGAGGTTTCTATAGGCCTTCCAAATGTGTTATGTATGGAAAGGCAGAGGAGATATTCAATCACCTATTTTTTGGGTGATCTTCTATAAAATATATATGGATCAATTTGTGGAGACAGATGAGATAGCATTGGGAAATCTTTGGGAGCTAGGAAATATTTTATGAGAATGGAAACAATGCAACTTTAAGACTAAAATAATGAAAATTATATGTTAGCTAGGTATGGTGGTAGTTGTGGCTAGAAAAAAATGCACACATATTTAGATCATAGCACGAAACAAGGGAGCAAGTATGGGAGAGGATTATGAGTAAGGTAATGGAAAAACTATCTATTAGATTACATGAGGAAACAAACATAGAAATTGAGGAAATGACTATTCTAAGGAGATTTGGAATAACTGTAAAAGTAAAATAACTAAGGGTTGGATGCATAGGTGATATCTCCTTGAATAAAATATAGCGGATACCACATCCCAGAGAGTGTATTAAGGCTAATACAGATAGGGCTTCTACTAAAAACCTTGGAAAAGCTAGTTTTAGCATTATCATATGAAATTGGAAAGGATAACTAGTGTATTGGAGAGAAAAACTTATGGGGGAGACAACAAATAATGAAGCAGAAGGATAGGTGATCTTGTTAGCATCAATTATAGCTACAAATCTATACTTAAATAAGCTATGGATAGAGACACTCTCATGTAAGGGTTGGAATATTGGATCTAATAATACCTTTTCAAGTGTTGGGAATTGTGGAGAGAAGAAAGGTGAAAGCATTTCAAAATATTCATAAGGTTTTTCAAGATGTTTTTATTACACATATCAAGTAAGAAGAAAATATGGTGGTAGATTATTTAGCAAAATGGGGAAAATAACTGGAGGAAGGGTAATATGTGGACTATTAGATGGAAAATCATATAAGGTGGTGCTAGAGAATACAAGAGATGTGAGAGGTGGCATGATTAGATAACATAAGAGGAAGAGTAGATAGTGATTTTAATGAATCTATCATATTTAGGCCACAAATAAATGGCCAAGAAGAAAATAAATGATAAGTTTTTCTAGAGTTAAGTTAGGTAATCAAGGTTCTTGGTTGTTTGCCATAGGCTCTTGTGTCTTCATCCTCAGGCTATTGTTGCTCTACTATATGATATTACTAATAATAGACTCGGAGAGGTCAATGTGGGTGGTTCTAAAAATTAGAATACACATTGCCATAGAAATTTTATTGAGTGTGTCTAGATTAAGAGAAAATAATCCTTCACCCCACAGAATAATAGATATGTTAAACATGTTCAAGATGCTAATAACGACTTCAAAATAGCATGAAGATAGATGGATGGTCTGCAAAATTCAAATGAGTGAGAAAAAATGAATTCAACTATGGTAATGTTGATGTGTATGGATAACTGCATTATGGTGGCCCAGGTGATGTTTTCAACAAACACAACTATATAATATTTTTATGTGTAATTTTTGAGCTAGGAGGGATTGGAGGAGTTTTTCTTTATCCCTTGTTTCTTGTCCAACTCATTTTACATTGTAATACAACTTCTATAAATATAATCTATTTTTCAAATTAAAAAAAAAAAAGTAAAATAAAATTTGTTATGATTTTTCATTTCAATAGACTTAATTAAATTTTTAAACCTTTAATATTTAGTTTAAAAAAGGACACTAACAAATAATTTTACATTCATGTTTATTATTTTTTGAGCAAAAACTAAAATGTTTATGAAGAGTATATATTCTATGAATATTAAATAATTTCCTTTTTGGGTATTATTATGAAAGGAGGGTTTTTAAAGGATCCCTCAACCTTGAACAACAACTCCACCTAGGGATAGAACTACAAAGAGCAAACACTAAACCCTACGAAGGAAAATGAATCCACCCAATACATTGAGTGAGAACATTAGGAGACCAAGCATACTGAGCAAGAAATAAGGCCAAACCAAAGGAAAACCCCAGACCCGACAAAAAGTAGAATTGAGTTAGTTTTGGAACTTTGCAACTGGATCCAAGCCTTGAATAGTTTCACACACCATTTGAGCCACTTCCTCGAAATAATTCACAACAATTTTGAGAGCCCCCAAAATGCGATGTTTGATTTCCATCATTTTTAGATTGTGAATAGTAGTCAATGCCCATTCGTTAGCAACACCATGTAAATAAAACTCATTAACCACCATTTCGTTATCATATACTACCAAGCCCTTTTCACTAGAAAACTACTCGAACACCAACATAACTAGATCCTGATAGTTAGGTTTCAAGTCTTTGCCACCCTAAACATCTAACATTAATTTTTTTAAAGACTAAAAAAGAAACGAGGGGATGTTTATCCACATGTGACACGTGAGATGATTCAAAAACATGGCATGGAAGCTCCTAATAACTTCATAAGATGGATCAAGGGTAAATATATCCATAATCACTTTAATTACTCTATCCCAAGGTATGGAGAGAGCCTTGGCACTAAGCCCATTTTTAACCTTTGGATGGAACTCATCCTTATCTAAAAAAAACTGATCTCCCTTAGAAGGAAGTGCGTCTCCCTATTATGATAGGCACTATCTAGAGGAAGACTAGTGGTTCTACTAATCAACTCAACCAAGATCTCAAAGGTCCAATTACCCATTTTATCCCAACCATCCTTCCATTAATGGGCCATCCACCTCAAGAGAAAAAAATTATGACCATGAAACTTTTGAAAATTACCTAAAAGACTACCTTCTTTCAGGATCAGTTTAATCTCCTCATCCACAATTAATGAAGTAGGTGTTAGGAGGGAAAACTGAAGGGAATAATTATTGATAAAAATAGGTTACAATATATAGGCATAAGCCTATATGATGAACATGACACTTGTCAATGAAACTGACAAGTGTCAAACTGAATGCATAGTGCACTTTAACTCTAACATTCCCCCTTAAAGTGCACTATCCTAACTAAAGAGAAACAAAGCAAGTCAACATTAGGTAACATTCCCCCTTAATGTTGACTTCTAAAAGAAAATTCTACATCCTCCTTTATTGCTGATTTGGTCTAGGCTCGTGCTCTCTACGCTTGGCTCTCCAACTATGAATAATGCTAGATTCACTATGTATACATCTCGATCTGTTGCCTCAAGGTCAGCCACTTCCATGGGTCTGTTGCCACTGGGTCAGCCGTCTAAGTGCATCAGGGTCATCATGGGTGCCTCAGGGTCAGCCACATCTGGGTCTGTTGCCTCTGCAGGTCATCCTCAGAGGATGTTGCCACTCGTAGGTCACTGACTAGATCCACCATGAATATAAAGTCCCTCCTCATGGTGAACTCAATCTAGAAGGTGTCGGTCTCTGCCGAAAATGCACCTAATACAAAGGAAAAACGAGCCATATAAGAGTGTCGGTCTCTATCGAAAATGCACTCAATACAATAAAATGAGCCATAGATCAAAATAGGAGGAGAGAAGAAGAAAATAAGAGAATCTTCTAAAGTGTCTTCATCTGTAGTCTTTAGAAGTAGATCCAAAAAAACCTCGGATAGAGTCTAGGGTGTCTTTATCTGTAGTCCCTAGTATAAGTGTCCTTATGGTGACCATGTCATCCCACCGAAATGCATGGGTAACCAGCCACTGCATTCGCCAAGTGTATAGAAAAGATCACTAGGTACAAGGATCACATATGAAATTACCTTGGGAGTGTTGGGTTCAACCAAGAGTGCACTCCAAGGTAGAGAAATTTTGAGGCTAAAAGACTGAATTGAAACAGCCTCAAAATTATAATATGACACCACCATTGTGTCCGTCGTAGAAAAATGTTTCCAACGACTATAAATACCCCTATACTTGTATTTGAATTGGGCCTTCAACATGTGAAAAAACAACAGCATGCCTCTCTAGGCAGCAAAATAAACCTCAGGAATAAAAGATTCCTGGCATCGCACTCTGGCGGAATAAAAAATAGACAGGTTTCAATTTTCCCATGCAGGGGAATTACATGGGCCATCTAGGCCATCATGATTTTCAAATGAAGGAGTACAATAAAGAGCCATGTAGGCCTTCCTGGAAAATCATTAAAAAAATACCAATCAGGCCATTCTGTCGGCCACTATGCACAGGCATTCGAAGTGCCATTCAATTGATAAAAAATATTCTCCTTTAAAAAATTAATAATTGCCATGATATGTGGAGCTGCGGATTTTCCTATGGGACAACACAGACACACCCCGTCCATCTTTACGTCATGTACATGTTAAAAAAAAAATTGGATTTTCTGCGGAGCGCACACTAAAAAAAGTTTGATGTCACCGTTGTAGCAGGATATCAAGGCGATGCAGTGTACCCACGTATTCAATGTGGTGGGTTTGATAGGGCACCCAAACGTGGACTGGTGCGAGAGCCACAAGGTGGAGACCATCCGCACCATCGTGGTCGGCACGCGGCGGGCAATCATAAACTCAAAATCATAACCTTTACTGGTGTCAATCTGTGCATCTCTGCCTCATCCAAGCGCTGCTCCTCATCACTCAAAACCCATGAGAAATCATCGCCAATCCGTCAAATGCTAGAAAAAAAATCTGTCGACGCCAAAATGACAAAGTTGGAACAGGGAGGTGAAGTGGACATTTCAAAAACCTCAGCTTCTACAGGTGTTACGACAGAATCTTCAGAGCAGCATATGACTTCTGTTTCTATTTTCCTGGAACCATTCCGTGCATCTCAATCATCTGCCAATTTTGGCAAGCAACCAGAAATGCCATGCTAGCAAGATTCGACGGTGTGGAGATTCATGGAGTTCCATTCTATTGATTCCATACTTCGGTAGGACGTGACACCATCACTTGAACTGTCCAACGCAGGCCAACTGACTGTATTCTGGTAGACAAAACAATTCCCGCTATGCCATATCCTCCCAACACCATCACTTGAACTGTCCAACGCATTTAAGAGATTACAATCCCTATAAATCCACAAACTCACAAGCAAGGGGTTGAGCTACAATCACGGCTACAATCATATCGTGGAATAACATATTTCAACAGGGGAAATATTTTGTCGATGATAAAAGATACTGCTCCAAACAGAGACTGCAAACTAAAAAATTACGTCGCGCTCATTTCACGACCTCTTTGTGATGTCTCCACTTCTCAAAAAAATGTGATCGTGTCATCAATCTCAATATTCTGCAGTGCAACTACAGTAAACCGTAGGTGTCGCCATGCAATTAAAAAAAACTTCTCTGGATACTCAGTTGTCTGAAAGATGAAAATATTTCAATTTTAATACAGGGCTCCAAGTGGCTGCGACAGTTGAGCACCGGTGAAGAACTAACTATCCAGCTTGAGATTGATATCTGGAACCAGTGTTCATCAGATATTTAATATGATTTCCTAGTTTATCTGCCATTAACAAAAAAATAAACCAAACTATCCTTCACTGGTGTAATTGTTGTCGTTCACCATGCTCTATTTGCTGCTCCTAAATGAATCCAGTCCCATTCTTCAATGCTCGTAATCGGTAGAATCTCGCCAGCCGCTGCTCAAACCTCTGGAAACTATAGGGCAGCATGATCATACCAGCAACTATCAGACATCGTGGGTTCGAGCTCCTTCGACAGTAGAGTAGCACTCCAGCAGTAGCAGGTGATGGGGTCAAGTCCCATGTTTGTAGGCATAGTATGGAGTATGGACTCTGATGTTCACCAATATAATAAATGTTAAGATTATTAAAGCCTTGCAATTTTCTTCTTCTTGATTGGCTTCCACTTCCCTCACGTTCCAAGCTATCCGATCACCGTCATAATATATATAATAATACTGCTACTGCCACTGCTATTCTGTTGCCACCTGTGCCACAATGGGGCCTTCAGATGCAATGTAATCACCACTACTTGGAATCATTCGCAAAGATTGACAATGCTCCATCCGCACATCACCGATAGGGAAGAAGAGAAAAATCAATGACGCGTGTGTGTCCAGATTAGAAACCCTACCCGTTGCAAACAGGACAATGCAAAAAATGCTGCAACAAGAAATTAAAAAAAAATTCTGAAAAAAAAATTTCCAATTTTTAAAATTCTTACCATCTAGTTTCTGATCTTTCAAATGATAGAGAGCATACTCCCTCGGTAAAAAAATTTAAAAAATAGGGAAAAAGGAAAAAAAATCAGGGGGAGGGAGGATTTCCATGAGGGAAATCCACCCTCAAGGGGTTTCACAAGGCAGGGAAAGCCTGCTCTGATACCAAATGTTAAGAGGGAAAACTGAAGGGAATAATTATTGATAAAAATATGTTACAATATATAGGCATAAGCCTATATGATGAACATGACACTTGTCAATGAAACTGACAAGTGTGAAACTGAAGGCATAGTGCACTTTAACTCTAACAATAGGTTCTAAATGTAGCTTCAATGAATGAGGTTTATGGCTAGATATATTTGCTTTATTCGTGAGTAAATTCAACAAGGAAAACCAAACCAAACACCCTCTTGATCGAAAAGGATACCACCTCATATTAATAGAAGATGATTGACTAAGACAACATAACAGTGATAGTCTAAATAAAAAATGATGGCAACAAGCTCAACCTAGGAGAATCCTGAAACACCCCCTTTCAGAATCTAGTGAAGGATGAACCCCAAAAAAAAGAAAATCAAATCTTGTAGATCCTAAGGTATATTATGATTACCAGGAATAACCTTGAAAGTAAGTAGGATCAAGCTACCTCTTTTTTCCATCCAACCTCTGAGCCAACAAGGGAAAACCACTCTCCATAAGCTGAGGGAGAAGATATATGCCATAAAGCTTAAAAAAAATCTCCCTCAAAAAATAAAAATCACCATACGAAAACCAATCCTCCCTCAAATGTACAACGAAGCACAAGTATAAAAACATGTCACCAACCACGACATCTAGAACTTAGAAGTTGAAAAACCACATGGGGGTACTAACCACCAAAGCAAGGTCATGAAAGAACTGCCATCTCATCCAATCAAAAGGAATTCAAAAAATGATGCAACCAATAAGGACACCAAAGGAAACATCATCCATCCAATCAGCGCACCCAAGGAGGCAATTTGAATTTAAATTCAAACCATATGGAAACATCACCAATTGCCATACATATAGTATGAGAGGAGGGTGGTACCAATAGGGACTCCAATATTGTTAGATGATCTGATGTGCAAAACGGGGAACATTCACATAATTCAAATTAAAAAAACACCCAACTCTCTGATAGTTTTTAAGAATGGTCATCATGGCTACGATTAATGAGATCATAAAAAAATCACTTCTCAAGACCAATAACCTGGATTTGTTGATTCCAATATTGGACATTAAATCAACTATTGAATTACCCTCTCTCAAAATATGCTTAATCTCAACCTACCTAAGAAGTTGAATAATTATCCTTGATTTCCATATCATATTGGCCATATTCCAACTAGGCAATATTGTGCCATTGAGCATATTAATGACATTCTAATAATCTCTTTAAATTACTACATTCGGAGCCCCCAACTCCATCAATAGCATAATACCCTAAAATGTAGCTCTAGCCTCTATAAATTGGAAATATTACCAAGGAAGGTGTTCAGAACCACCAGATCACCCTTAATATTTTTGATAATCTCTCCTACACCAAAAATCCCTGGGTTGCATTTCAAAGCACCATAAAAATTTTATTTGAACCAAGCCCTAGCAAGGGGGGACCACCTAACCACACTCCTTGAATTGGGAAGTGAATATCCAGAGCTAATACGTGGTAAACCCAAAGCATCCTCTAACAACACTTCACTAGGAGTGATTTTAACATAGATTTTATTAGGCTTGTGGAACACACCGAGGATATATTCTCCATTATGCCCCAAAGGATTATCAAACTAACATGAAAGGTGTCTCTTTTGCAACTTTTAAAAGCTTGAGCATTACACTCTTTTCGAAAACCCCACAATAAATGTGAAAGCAAGAAGTTCCAAATATACTTAAGCTAGGCAATGAAAAAGGGAGAAGCCTGTTGAAGAACTCAATCCTCCAGGGACTCACTAGATCCCAAGCTTCTCAAAAATAAAGGATTAAACTTATTGAAGGAAAAAACACCGAAGAAGCATATGATTAGTAAATTCCCAGTCATATTCACATAAAAAGCATCTATTAATAATGAAAAACCTCTTTTATGCAAATTATGAATGGAGAGAATCTTGTTTTGCATTTCTAACCAAAAGAACAAATTAATTTTGGGAGTCAAAATCTTATGGTAAAAATTTCCTTTCAGTAAATGATGAACAATCTTCGATTCTAACAAGGAGTAAGCCGATCTAACAAAATAATAACCTTCACTTTCACCAATCCAAATATGTCTATCTTCCATGATCTCATTACATAAAACCTGAGATCGAAGCTCATTTTCAACTACACTCCAAACCTACTAAACCTCAACACCATCGATCCCTAGAGGAAAATGAAACCATGATCTTCATCCATTCAAATTTTTTAATAAAATCTCTCACTTTGATATGATCCATATCACAGTGAAAGGTTGTAACACTAAAATATGTTAATCTTCATCCAAAGAGGAACCTCTAAGCTAGGAATCATGCCAGAAATTCATTATAGAACCATATCCTAAGATCCATTTGCGATTATTACATAAACAATTCCTATATTTAATAAGGCTCTACCAAAAAGGAGACCCTCCAATCAGAATAAGATTAGAAAGAAAATTGTAAAACAAATATTCCACCTTGAGAATTTATACCCAAGGATCCTCACAATTAGATGCTACTTTCCAACCCAGATTTTCCACAATAGCCTTATTCATCTGATATACTCTCTTTTGAAGAACATGTGCTTCTACTAAGAGGGGGGGTGAATAGTATAAGATAATTTTTTTTCATTTTAATCCAAATGATACCATAAGAAATATTAAAGTAGTAAACATCACACAAAGCATCACACACATGAGAGACATGATTTAACGTGGTTCACCCAATGTGGGATACTCCACGGAGAAAATATTTCTTATAAATTTATCTTAAATAAATTCTCTTGGTAATCCTTTACCTACAATGTTTATGGATCTCTATCCAAAGGAGACACCAATTCCCTAATTAGTTTTGTGAATCTCTATGTATAGGAGAACTCCTTTCTCCTTAGATCTATGATGATCCTCTAGAAGAACTTTTACCCCCACTGCTCTAGCTAATGGATCTCTATCCACTAAGGATACATGTCCTCACTACCCTGGCTAATGGATATCTATCCACTAGAGATTGTTGTCCTCTATACATTGTCACCTCCAAAGCTCTGTCTCAAGTCTATACTAAAAACAGTCCTTCAGTCTAGCACACATCTATCCTTAGTCTCTATATTTGCTCTAGCACAAACCTATCCTCAAATTTATACCAAATTTTATCCTCAAATCTATCCTTAATCTCTGTTCTCAAATCTGTCCTCAATATCTATTTTTAAATCTATATTGTAAGCTTCCACAAAGGCTCACACACATCTGTCCACAAGTCTTCTCAAAGGCTTACCTCAAATCTGCTCAACAAGTCCACACTAGAACTTGTCCAATCTTATAGAAACATAAAGAGAATTGTTAGAGACTACATATGCTTCACATTCATCACAATTCTCAATCACTTTCAATCACTCTTGTAGAAACATATAGATAATTTTTAGAGATTCAATATGTTTCACACTCATCAACACTCAACCTCTTTCTCAAATAAATTCATAATATAGAACAATTTATTTCATAGAACTTGAACTATCACTCACACATCCACTTAACTAGGCTCAACCAACTCTACTCAACCAATTACTCAATGAAATAATCCTTGCTCACAATCCTAGTCCAAGCATATGAACACTCACTCAAATGTTTCAACAATGCTTATCAACCAATCTCCCATAACAATGATAAACAAATAATATCAAAAATTTATTTTGCAATATCCTTATAACTCCTTAAAACCTCATATACCACATAAAATATGCAAAAAATAATTTTTAATACCTCAACAACCTTCTCCGAAAAATACGTCACTCAAAATTTAATGCATACCTTATTATCCCTCAAAAAAAGAGTTTCGGCATGATTCGATCCACCGTCTCCCCAAGCACCAAGCGCCTTAGTGCTTTAGAGCCCACCGTGTGGGCTAGAAGCACCCACATGAAGGAAGTAAAGCTTCCTCCCATTTATACCAACGTTCTCCATGATTTTCCAACCAAAATGCAAAGCAAAATATCCTCCACAGGGGATTCGAACCTAAGACTATTGTTGCCCTAACATCTTGCCACTTCCACGATTTCCAACTATGTTACTAGAATTTGGTGACCAAGGCTCTCTCCTTGGTGTATGATGTAATCTCACCTTATCTTAGCACTTTAAACAATACACAAAACTCTTTGTTGCACCCACGATTAGCATGAACGCATATCATAAGATTTAATTCAAAAGACATTGGAGATTATGGTAAGGTGGGTAATCCTCTTTTTATACACATGGTAAATGTTCTTCCCATGTCGGCGCTTAGAAATTCGATTTCAAAATTCAAATTAATTTTAATAACCCTCCTTAGGGTTAGTTAAAAATTAATATAAATTAATATTATAATTAATATCAAAATTAATTAATAATTAATTTAAATAACTTTAAGTTAAGTAAATTAAATTATAAATTAATTTATAATAAAAAATATATTAATTAATTTTTAATTAATTTAAAACTTCCCTTTATAATATTATAAAAAATATTATAATATTATTCACTTGGGATTTTTGCACTTTAGACCATATCTGACATCCTGAAACTCGGTCTTGATCAATTGAAACTGGAGATCCTGAAACTGATGCTGCCCACTAAAACTGCCACTAATTGGCACTAAAATCTGGACATCAATGACCACTCACTCTTGACATCAATGATAACTTATCTACTCAAAATTTCCAACAATATCCCCATTTTTCATTGATGGCAATCCATATTCTTTTTACCAAAACTTGACCTTTTTCCTATTTTGCTCCCCTTGGGAAAATGCTCCCCCTGAATCAATGCTCTCTCCTTAAACCAAATCTCTCTCCCTTACTCAAATATCTCCCCCTTATACATAAATGGCAAAGGGTCACCTTTGGGGCTCAGGGCTATGAATGAGTCTCTTAGCTTAGCCCCTTCCTCACCTCCTTTTGAGGTGGTTAATTCTGGGGTGGCAGTCTTACTCCCAGTTTTCGTCAAAGATACTCAAAGGTCTCTTTTGAAAGTGGCTTAGTGAAAATATCTACTATTTGTTCCTTTATAGTAACATATTCCAACCTAACATGTTTATCTATCACATGTTCTCTTAGAAAATAATACTTTATTGAAATGTGCTTTATCCTCGAATGCATCACTGGATTCTTTGAGATACTTATAGTACTTGTATTATCACATAATATGGGAATAGGATGATCATGATTTATTTTTAAGTCTTCTAGATTTCAATTCATCCATAATACCTATGTACAACTAGCTACCACTGCAATATATTATGCTTCTACTATAGATAAGGATACTGAAACTTGCTTCTTACTTAGCCAAGAGACTAAACTGTCTTCAAAAAAGAATGCTCCCCCACTTGTACTTTTTTTATCATTAATGTTGCCAGCCCAATATGCATCTGTATATGTTGTGTGTAAAATTGTCACTTTTGGGATACCAAAGCCCAAAATATATAGTCCCTTTTATATACCTGAGAATTCTCTTTACTGCTACCACATGTGTTTCTTTAGGTGCTACCTAAAACCTTGCCACTAATCCCATTGACTGTATTCTGTCTAGTCTTATAGCTATAACATACAATAAACTACCAATCATAGATTTGTATAATATTTGATCTGCCTCTAGATATTCATCATCCTTACTTAAATTGTATCCTATGACCATGGGGGTCCTTACTGGTTTGCAATCTTCTAACTTGGATTTCTTTAACATTTCTTTTATATACTTGGTTTAAGAGAGAAATACTCCTTTCTATGATTGTGAAAACTGAAGTCCAAGAAAGAAGGACAACTCACCAAGCATAGACATATCAAATTCATTATGCATGTTCTTAGCAAATTCTTTACACATCTTATCATTGTTTCCCCCAAAAATTATGTCATAAACATAAAAAACCACAATTAGTATATCATTCCCTTTATTTTTATGTCTAAGTTGTTGCCTGCTATTCCTTTTATGAATTCTTGTTCCTGAAGATACTTATCCAATCTTGAGTACCATGCTCTAGGAGCCTGCTTTAGACCATATAGTGCCTTTTTCAATTTACATATATGATCTGGTTTATCTATTAATATGAATCCCTCTGGATGTTTAATGTAGACTTCTTCTTCTAGAATACCATTTAGAATTGTTGACTTAACATCCATCTGATATACCATGAAGTTTTTAAAACATGAGAAGGCTAATAAAATTCTTATGGATTCAAGTCATGTAATTGGAGCAAATGTTTCATCAAATTCAATTCTCTCTACATGTGCATAACCTTTGCACACTAACCTTGCTTTATTTCTTACTACATGTCCATATTCATTTAGCTTAATTTTTAATACCCATTTTTTGTCGATCACATTCTTATCCTTTGTTCAAGGAAAAAGTTCTCAAGTCTTGCTTTTCTCTATTTGATCTAATCCCTCATCCATTGCCTTAATTCAGAACTCATATCCACTTGCCTGATTGAAGTCTTTTGGCTCAATATTAGATAGCAAAGAAAAATTTACTTATTGAGATGGTGTTATTATCCTTCTCCTCGTTTGTCTTACATATGGATTTCCAATTATTTTATCTTTTGGATAATTCTTCCGTACATACTTGGATGGAGCTTGAGGAATATTTTTTTGTGTTTCTTCTTCCTCTTCATCTGATTCCTCACAAAACTCTTCTTGATAACTTTCATCTTCTTGATGTGGAACTGGTTCTCTTGAATCTATATTTTCATCAATTGTTACATTTATACTTTCTAAAATAGTGTGTGCTCTCTTGTTGAAGTATCTATAGGATTTACTCTTTGAGTAATAACCAAGGACAATTCCCTCATCACATCTTGGGCCAAACTTGACTAAGTTTTTATCTTCTCATCTTATGTAGCACTTGCTTCAAAAAACCTTGAAATATTTTACAATGGTCGACTTTCCTTTCCAAATCTCATATGGAGTCTTGTGATGGTTTAACCTCATTTGAGCCCTAGTGATTATATATAATGTTATATTGACTGCTCTCCAAAATCCATTTGATATTTTAGACTCATTTAACATAGCTCTAGACATGTTCTCAACAATCCTATTTTTCCTTTCAACTACTCCATTTTGTTGAGGAGTTTTTGCTATTGAGTATTCTCTCTTGATTCCATGTTGTTCATAAAACTCTACAAATTCATTTGAGGTAAATTCTCCTCCTCTATCATATCTCAAAAACTTAATTCTCTTTCCAGTTTCAATTTCAACCAATTCCTTAAATGCTTTGAATTTTTCAAAAGCATCTGACTTCTTATTCGGGAAAGCTACCCAAACCATTCTAGATTAATCATTTATAAATAGTATAAAGTAACTCTCACCCTGAATACTCTATGTTCTGATAGGACCACATATATCAATATGTATCAGACTTGATAGCTCAAAGGTCATATATCCTTTTGACTTAAATCTTGTTCTAGTTTTCTTTCCATGTTGACAAGGTGCACAGATTGTGTTTTGTGGTCTTTTTATTTTGGGTAAATCTCTGACAGCCTACTTATTGCTTATTTTGATTATGTTGTCAAAATTCAAGTGACCCAATATTCTATGCCACAACCAAATCTCATATTGTTGTGATAGAAAGCACTTTTACCCTTTGATCTCACTAAGCATGTATAGATTTTTTGGGGTACTTCTTACATTGGTAATGACTTTTCCAAATTTTTATTTTCTTATCTCACATCTATTTGGGTGGAAAGTATATGCCCTTGATCACAAATTTGACTCACACTTAGTAGATTATATTTTAACCCCTTAACATATAACACATTCTCTGTTCCAGGTTTCCCATTGTCTAAACTTAGAGTTCCTCTTCCACCAATGCTTGCAGATCCATTATCACTAAAACTTACTTATCCTTTGTTGGTTTCCTTTAGAGCAATGAATTTGTCTTTGTCTCCTATCATGTGACTAGAGAAACCACTATCAAGATACCATTGTTATTCTTTATCCTGAGCATGAAGGGCTATTTGAAATAACATTGATCTAGCCTTTACATTTTCCCTTTCATCTTTCCTAGTTGTTGAATTTTTTTTTCTTTTACTAGACTCAACAAGTATCATTTTATACCATCTAGCCTTGTGTCCATGGTAGGAACCTAGGGTTCCTAGCACATAAAATGATAAATAAATAATAACCTAAATCTAAAAGAATCACTTTTGAATTGTCGGTAAGTCCCTTCAATGATTTAATAAATCATATATTATTATTCATGGATGATTTGATATGGATGACCAACCTTAAATATATATCTACCCTAAAGCTACGTTGGTGAAGAGACATGATGGTTCACATATTAAGAGACGTGATGGTTCACGTTATGAAGGGTTGTGATGGTTCACTTTATAAGTTAATAATATAATAATTAAATTATTAATAATACTAACTAATAACGTTAGGATTGAGGATCCTAACATGCCACCCTGCTTAAAAAGAGCTTTGTCCTCAAATCTCAAAGTGAGAAGATTGTCCTTTGTTTTCTAAGAATGATTTGTGTAAGTTCTTGGACTCTTTTAATGGCATCCTTTCATAGGTAGGGATATCGAGAAGGATGAAGCATTAGCGGGGGGTTGCCAAGAACAATAGTAGAATCTTCCTTAGGAAAATCATGATGACGATGGGAGGGAAACCCTTGGGGTTCCTTAAATACTTTAGAATGATGCATCAAAAGTGATGGTAATGATTTCATATCCTTTTTTGGTTCCTTGGTAGAGCCAACGGAGAAGGAGTGTGTAGTCAATCTGCATTGGTTCCGAATAGGTTTGGTCATATGGCAAGAACTCACTATTGGTGAGGAAGGTATGTGTAGGTCTTGTAGAGTGCATGTTTGGCTAGCATTGATCACTTTGGGTATGTCTACCTCATCTTTGATTGGCACATCAATCACTTCTTGCACATCGACCTCATTATCTTCATTGCAGTGAGTAGGTGCACTGGTCGCTTCGCACACAACTACCTCATCTGCTTGCTCTATGGAGAGACAAGGATCAACTTCCTCTAATAAATACAATGTTAGTGTAGCACATTTATGGTGGGGTCTAAATTGTTCATCACAATTATCACAGAGTCCTTTTCCTCGTTGTTCCCTCATCTCCTCAAAGCTAAGATGTTTAATTCGTAAAGTTCGATTAGATTTGGGGGTTGTGTAAGTGCTTTGTGCCTTTACATTATGCATAGGTTTAGGAGTGATGTAAGTGGTCGATGATTTTTCCATAAGTGGTTTCCCTAATCGTTTTTGTGCATTGATTTTATCTTTAGCTAATTTTGCCAATCCATAGGTTTGCATCATTGTATAGGGATTGAACCTTGTCACCTCCATTCTAATTTCCTCTTTTAATACCCTAATGAAGCCACTTATGAGAATTGATTCATCCAATATTGTGTTGTGTTTAGTTATATCGTCAAACCGAGTTTGATACTCATGTACAAAAGTTATTTGATGAATATCTTTGAGCAATTCCCACATGACTGGGTCCCACATGGCTCTGATACCAAATGGTAAGACCCCAAGGTCTTACTATAAAATTATTAACAAATTAATGTAAATGTAATCGCAGACCACTCAAAGGGGGCTCCCTTGTAATCGCTTTGCCACTATAGGGGCTCCCTCCTTTAAAATCTATTCTTCTTCTTATTATTCATGGATGATTTGATATGGATGGCCAACCTTATATATATATATCTACCCTAAAGCTACGTTGGTGAAGAGACATGATGGTTCACGTATGAAGAGACGTGATGGTTCACATTATGAAAGGTTGTGATGGTTCACTTTATAAGTTAATAATATAATAATTAAATGATTAATAATACTAACTAATAACGTTAGGATTGAGGATATTAATAGTCCAAAGTTATTTCATTTGTAACATATAATATCATTATCCATAAGAGGTGCAAAAGAATTGGAATTTCTATTGACATTGTTTCTTGCATGATCAGTAAAGTGTATAGCCCTATGACAATATATATTATAAGAAAAGCAATGAACATGGATGAAATTATGTAACTTTCATCAAAGGTTCTTCTTTGCTTTATTTTTTTCTAATATACTTTGCCTGTCTATCTTTATTTGAAGTTTTTGCTTCTTGAAGACTTGATCCCTTTTTATTTTTATCATACTCTATATCTTGTAGTACCTTGGTCCTTTCAACATCATTCCTTAGATAAATAATTTTTGCTTCCAATATTTCACATTCTTTTTCTCTTGTTCTTAACAGATCTATCATATCCTGCTCAATTTTTTTTCCTTCTTCTACCTTTATATTGATTTATGTGAGATTTTGTAGAAGTTATATCCTTGCTTCTTCATCCTCTTGAATTTGTTCTTTCAAGCTTAAATTATTTTATCTAATTATTTCCAATTTTCTAAGAGTAGCAAAGAATTCCTCTTTTATATGAAACATGTTATCTTCTTCATTATCTGAATTCATGTGTATTTTTGATGGATCCTCCTCAAAGTTTTTAGTCTTTTCATGAAATGATCCACTCTGATAACAATTAAAGAACATGTGCTTATACTGAGATGGGGGTGAACAATATAAGATAAAACTTTTTACATTTTAATCCAAATGATACCATCAAAAATATTAAAGAAGTAAAAAACACATAAATCATCACACACATGAGAGACATTATTTAACATGGTTCACCCAATGTGGGCTACTCCATGGAGAAAATATTTCTTATAAATTTTTCTCAAATAAATTCTCTTGGGAATTATTTCCCTACAATATTTATGGACCTCTATCCAAAGGGGGCATCAATCCCCTAATTAGGTTCATGTATCTCTATCCATAGGAGAACTCATTTCTCCTTAGATCTAGTTGATGATATTCTAGAAGAAATTTTACCCCCACTACTCTAGCTAATTGATCTCTATCTATTGAAGACACCTGCCCTCACTACCCTAGCTAATGTATCTCTATCCACTGGAGACTATGATCCTCTATACTATATCACCTCCAAATATCTATATCAAGTCTATACTAAACATAGTTCTTCGGTCTAGCATAATTTATCCTTAGTCTCTATCTCTACTCTGGCACAAACCTATCCTCAAATTTGTACCAAATTCTATCATCAAATCTATCCTCAATATTTGTTCTCAAATCTATCATCAATATCTATTTTCAAATATATATTGTAAGCTTCCACAAAAGCTCACATAAATCTATCCACAAGTCCTCTCAAAGACTTACCTCAAATATGCTCAACAATTCCACACTAGAACTTGTCCAATCTCATAATAACATAAATAGAATTGTTAGAGACTCAATATGCTTCACATTCATCACAATGCTCAATAAATTTCAATCACTCTTTTAGAAACATACATAGAATTACTAGAGATTCAATATGTTTCATACTCATCAACTCTCAACCTCTTTCTCAAATCAATTCAGAATATAGAACAATTTGTTTCATAGAACTTGAACTATCACTCACATTCACTTGACTAGGCTCAACCAACTCTACTCAACCAATCACTCAGTGAAATAATCCTTGCTCATAACCCTAGTCCAAGCATATGAACACTCACTCAAAATTTTCAACAATTATTATCAACCAATCTCACATAACAATGATACTCATGTTCTTTGCATAGTTCAAATTCTTCACTCAATCAATCACTTCAACAATAATGCTTATAAAAAAATCTTCATAGTAGCTCAACAACTTAATAAGGAAACCTAATCAAGTCCTTTTAACTCCAAATTTGTTTTCCATAAAACCAACCAATCAACTCAATAAAGGAAGAATGTGCCCATACATTTTTGCTTGATAAGAAGTAGACCACACAAATATGCCACAATCATAAAAACTTCTTTGCCAAACTCAAGGAGGTAAGATGTCAAAATATTACTCGAATACTTTCTCAAAAATATTCCTTGGACACAAAAATAATCAAAGCTCAAATATGCTTTATTTCTCCCTTTTAAAATTAACACTTATCAAATCATACATAAAAATTATTACTTGGATACACCTTATCAACTCCAACATAAAATAATATTCAAAACCACAAAAATCACAACCAATCTTTCTAAAACACCTTTATTTCTTTTTCAAACCCTAAAAAAAATAATATAAAAAATTTATTTTGCAATATCCGTATAACTTCCTAAAACCTCATATACCAGATAAAATATGCAAAAAATAATTTGTAATACCTCAACAACCTTCTTCGACAAATCCGATGCTCAAAATTTAATGCATACCTTATTATCCCTCAAAAAAAGGATTTCGGTCTGATTCGATCCTCTGTCTCCCTAAGAACCAAGCGCCTTAGTGATTTGAAGCCCATCATGTGGACTAGAAGCACCCATATGAAGGAAGCAAAGCTTCCTCCCCTTTCTACCAATATCCACCATGATTTTCAACCAAAATGTAAAGCAAAAGATCCTTCATGGGGGATTCGAACCTGCGTCTGTCACTGCCCTAACGTCTTGCCACTACCATGGTTGCTAATTGCACTACCAGTGGTTGGTGACCAAGGCTCCCTCCTTGGTGTATGATGTAATCTCACCTTCTCTTAGCACTTTAAACAAAATACAAAACTCTCTATTGCACCCATGATTCGTATGAACGCATAGCATAAGATTTAATTCAAAAGACATTGGGAATTATGGTAAGGTGGATAATCCTCCTTTTATACACATGGTAAATGTTCTTCCCACATCAGCTCTTAGAAATTCAATTTTGAATTTTGAATTAATTTTAATAACCCTCCTTAGGGTTAGTTAAAAATTAATATAAATTAATCTTATAATTAATATCAAAATTAATTAATAATTAATTTAAATAACTTTAAGTTAAGTAAATTAAATTATAAATTAATTTATAATAAAAATTAAATTAATTAATTTTTAATTAATTTAAAACTTACCTTTATAATATTATAAAATATATTATAATATTATAAAATATATTATAATATTATTCACTTGGGCTTTTTGCACTTTAGACCATATCTGACATCCTGAAATCGGGTCTTGATTAACTGAAACTGGAGAACCTGAAACTGATGCTGGCCACTAAAAATGCCAGTGACTAGTGTTGAAATCTTGACATCAATGACCACTTACTCTTGAAATCAATTACAACTTATCTACTCAAAATGTCCAACATCTTTAAACCCAGACCTTCATTCTTTCTTGATCGAGACACTTGCTCCCATGAAGCTTAATGAAACTTACCCTTCAATTCAAGACTAGCCTATAAAAATGATTTACAAATACTTTTAAATTTAGTTGCAATATTTCCTAGAAGGGAAAGGAGAGACATAAAATAAATCAAAATACTTTACAACGAACTTTGAACAAGAACCAACTTTCTTGCCTACCTCAAAAGGGCACCTTTTTAAGTGGTGAGCTTAAGCTACATCCTCTCCAGAACTGATGACCAAAGCGAGTCCTTGATTATACCCAAGAAAAGTGGTAGGCTGAGGTAAGTGGTAGGGAAATTGAAAATTATGCAATTCAAAATGCTAGCTATATTTCTTTGTTGCTCCATCGAAGTATTTAAAAAAAATAAACAGCTCTTTAAATAATTTATCTATTGGCTCACAACTCTTTCGAAGCAAGAAAAAAGGACCTTAATCTCTTTAGCTTGAACAACTGAAGCGAAGTAGGACAAAAGCATGTCATCAGTAAACTGCTGATGTGAGATGGCTTGACAAGATAATGCTAGAGACAATCCCACAATAACCTAATTTTGAGCCAAAGATATTTTCAACGCTTGCACCATAACGATAAAAAGGAAGGGGAAATAGGGATCACCTTTGTGAATTCTATGAGTTCACTTGAATAACCCCGTATGAGATCCACTTACCAAGTCTGAAAACCAAGCGAAAGACACACAATATTTGACCAAACTGATCTAGTTTTCGTTGAAACCAAATTTTCTAATAACTTTAAATAGAAAGGGCCAAGAAACTCTATCATGGGCGTGTTCACATTGAGTTTCAAGAGTATGAAATAATTTTTATTTTGATATATGTATTGTAATATACACTTTCATCTGATTGTATTATTAAATTAATTAAAATATTAGTGAATATTATATATATGTTATCATTTTAAAGTTTAATATTTATTTATTCTAGAAAAGAAGGTGGTCTTGGAATCAATTTTGTTTTATTGTTCAATAAGTCATTGATTGCAAAAACAGCTTGGAGATTATGTGTTGAGGAGGGCCATGTTTGGAAAGATATTATGAAATGTAAGTATATGGAAAATCAGATTCCTTTTTTTAGAAATGTTGCTCCTCCTAGGGGCTCTGTGATCTGGAATGGTTTGCTGGGGGTCAAAAGTTTGGTTACAGAGGGTATATGGTGGCATATTAGAAATGGTAAGGATGTGTTATTTTTGAAGGAACTTGTATTCTTCCTAAACCTATCTTTATTAGCCCCAAGTTTTATATGTTGAAGTATCCTTTGTCATTGAAATATGGAGAAAAAGTAATTTATTATATAATCATCACTAATGGCAAGAGGATTTGGAAGCATCTAACTTTATATACAACTGATCTTTAGATCCTTCAAAGTTTGGCATGTTTGAAAATTTTTTTGCAACAATACTTTCTTCCTCAATAGAATGACAAGGACTTCCTTCTATGGACTCATTCTTCTAAAGGTTTTTTTTTTTCATCAAGACTACATATGAGACCCAATCATTGTCCATGGGAGGATATTTTCTAGCATAAAGGGTTTGGTATCCTAATTTGATCCCCAAGATTGTATTTTTTGTGGTTGTGTTTACAAAACAAAATTTTGACTGTTGATAATTTACATAAGAAAGGATTCCATATTCTCAATATTTTTCTCTTGTGTTCTAAGGACGTTGAATTTGTGGATTATATTTTCATCCATTGTGATTTCTCAAACAAGGTGCTCAATGCTTTATTGGATTATTTTTCCATCTGATGGATACTACCTCAAACTTTCAAGGAACTTTTCACTTAGTGGAAATCCCCCTTCATCAGTCACATCCTCACTAGGGTGTGGGATCTAGTTCTTCATTTTTTATGGGATATTTGGTGGGAGAGAAACAAAATAATTTTCAAGGATATTACTAGGGATGAATCGTTTGTCTTTAGAAGGATTAAAGTTTCTATTGAGAATAACATGACTATATTTGATGTTGCAAATGGTAGGGAGGAAGTTGTGGAGAAAGAGGTTATTGTTAGTTGGAATTTGGATCTAGATAATTCTGCTTTGTATCCACTATTAAAAAAATATTGTCTACTAGATGGCATAAACCAACTAAAGGGTGGGTCATTCTAAACTTTTATGGGTCTTCCAAAGGTAGTTTTGAGAGGTTTGGTGGAGAGGGTGTTGTCAAAAATGATAATGGTGAGGTTATCTGGGCTTACATTGAAGATAATGGTATTCAAACCAACCACCTAACTGAAGCTAAGGCTCTTTTCTCAGGTGTTCACCAAGTTTTTAAGAGGGGATTCATAAGACTTCTCATTCAAGGTGACTCCTTGAACATTATTTGGGAAATGCAGGTTAGAAAGACTAACAATTATTTCATCTTTATTATTATTAAGGACACATCAAATATTCTAGAAGGTATGTTAGAAGTTCATATTTATAGGGAAGGTAACTAGGTTGCTGATATTATGGCCAATTTGGGGTGGATAGTGGCTAGTCTAGAATTTGGGAAGACAATTTCCCTTTGGGGTTAAATAAATTTGTTTCTTTGGAAGCATTGGATCTACCTATACAGTAGACATTTTTATTGTCTTTCTGCTTGGATGAGATATCAATTATGTTCTAGTAATCCTCTCTTTGGGGGTATTTTTTGTGGGGTTGGCCCATTTGCTTCTTGGTGGTTACCATTATCAAGGAATATGCTTGGTGTTTTGATATTCATCCTTGCTCTCTGAGTTTGGATTTTTATTGATGTATTTACTACCCTTCTAGTCTTATGCAAAAATAGAGCAAGATCATTGGTGTCTCTTTAAGAAAGTTGAATAAAAATTCTCTTTTATGCCCTACTAAGTGGTGGGTTGGTCTTTGCTTTTGGATGGATGTTTTAGTTTAATTTATGTTTCTTTTAGCCTTGGAGGCTGGCCTGTGCTTAATTAGCCTTATCTTTCTCTGCCTCCTCTAATGTAAAAGGTTCTCGGACCTTTCAAAACCCTATTTTTCACCATTAATAAAAAAAACTTTAATATTTATTATTTTATTTTTTTATGATAACCATTGATGGTGAATGATAATAATTATTTTTAATTTTTTTGTTTTTAGCAATAAATTTTTTGAGTAAGGATTTTATTGATTATTTTTCTTGAATTTTTGTTTTAGAAAAATAAAATAATTGAATACATATTATTTGAATAAATTTATTTCTATATAATTTCTCTTTTTCAAATAAAAATGTTGTGGTTGTAAATGATGTTAAACATCATGTCCTTTGCTTATATATATAATAAAATTATTTGTTTATTTTATTTTAAATATTTGTTTTATATGCGTGTATTTATATAGATTTTACTAAAATAGTTTATGTAGAATTTTGTATTTTATTTAGTAATGATCAATGTTTGTACATAATATATTTTTTAAATTACTGAAGTGTTTATTTTATTTGTATGTATATGATATAAAATTGTATGTGTATGTTATTATAGATGCTTGTATTTTGATATTTTAAATTGTTTTACTTGTATGCATATAATATGAAATGGTCTTTTCTTCACAAAATCCTCTTGGCATTTGGATTTGATCCTTCTTGGATTGAGTGGATTATGAGTTGTATTACAACTCCTTCATATTCTGTCCTAATTAATGGAAAGCCCTCTCCTTTGTTTCATGCTTCCCGGGGTCTTCTGTAGGGGGATCCTTTATCTCTGTACTTGTTTATAATTATGGCTGAAGGTCTAGGTCGCTGGCTTAAAGATCAGGTTTACCAGGGTCTTATTCATAGATGGAAATGGGAGAATAGTAGGCCAGCCATTTCCCATCTTCAGTTTGTTGATGACACTGCTCTCTTGGGTGTAGCTTCTATTTGTGAAGCAACCAACTTTAGACATGCTTTGGACTTGTATTTGGTTGTCTCTCGGTCGGGAGATTAATGAGCACAAGTCTATTATTTTATTTTTCAATACGGATCCCAGGGTTCAAGCTAGAATTGTTCAGATTCTCAGGTTTCAGGTTGGAACTCTTCCTCTTACATACTTGGGGATTCCCATTTCTATTGGTCCTCTACCTAGGGTGGTTTGGACTAACATACTTGACAAATTTCGTAGTCGAGTTAGTCATTGGACTCACAGATGGTTAACTTTTGCTGGTCGGGTTTTACTTTTGAAGTCAGTTGTTCAGGCTTTACCGGTGTATAGATGCCTTATTCAGATTGCTCTAGCAAGTTTTCTTCATTACTTGGATTCTCTTTCTAGGCAATTCCTATGGGCTGGCAATCTTGATTCCTCAAAATGGAGTCTTGTTAAATGGGAGACTATTTGTCGACCAAGGCAAGCTGGGGGGTTGGGTCTTCATCTAAGTTCTCTTTCTGGGACTGCTTTGGCTGCTAAGCTGTATTGGCGTTGGTGTAGTAATCAGGAGCAAACTTGGGCCAAGATTATCTCCCACAAGTATCTTAGGGGAGTGGAAGGTTCAGATATTCCTCGATACAGCTTGACTGGTCGAGGATCATTTGTTTGGAATACTTTGAAAAATGGAGCAGAGCTGGTTAAGCAGGGGTTATTCTAGATTTGTTATACTGGGTCTCGGGATATTTTTTGGTAGGATTCTTGGGATGGCTTTCCTCCACTTCTTAGCGAGTTTCCACATCTTCAAGATCTTGCTCAATGCTTTTGGGATGCTGGATGGTTGAAGGTGGCAGATTTCAAAACTGTTAAGTCCTTTGGTCAGATGGTTAGTCTCCAGTGGAAGGATCCTCAAGAATGGCCTGTTGGTGGCACTATGGATGCGAGGGCAGATCTGGCCCGTATTCTCGCTAGCTGTCCCTACTCTTATCTACCTGGGGATGATGTGCTAGCTTGGGGAAGAGATAATAGAGGGATATTTTTTATTGTTGTTGGTTATTGTGTTTTGGATCGGCAGTGGTTTTGTGAGGAGGAGGTTCCATGGTGGAAGCAAGTTTGGAATAAGTTTATTTTCCCGAAGTGTAGTTTTTATGGGTGGTAAGCTACTCATAATCGTTGTCTCACTTGGGATAATTTTCAAAAGCGTGGGTTTGTTGGCCCCTCTTTATGCTATAACTATGGGAAGGCTGAAGAATCTGTTGGGCATTTACTTCTCCAATGTGACTTTGCTCAACAAGTCTGGAATTATTGGTGGGGAGTATGGAATCACCCTTGTTCGCATGCTTCATCAATAGTTGATTTTTGGAAGAGTATGGGGCGGCCTCCTGCAGCGGCTTTCTTTTTACAAGTTGGATGGAGTATTGGTCCTTCATGCATTTTTTGGCAGATTTGGCTTGAATGGAATCGTCGGATTTTCCAAGGTAAGGAGTTAACTACTTCCCAGGTCTAGCAGAGGATTTTACGAATGATCCAGGAAATTATGTCTGCAAAATGTCAGATTATTTCTCCCGTGGACCATGCGGAACGTCAGATCATGGAAAGATTAGGCTTGATTGTTAATGGTCCTGGTCCTAATGTCTCTTGCAGACGGATGGGTCAGAATAATCGGGTGCGAAGGGCTGGCAAATGGAATCCGCCTCCTCCGGGAGTGCTGAAAATTAATACGGATGGATCTTCCTGGGGTAATCCGGGTAATGCTTGTATTGGTGGTGTGGGGCGGGATAGTAGTGGTACTATCCAATTTTTTTTCTCTTGCTTTAAGGGACATCATTCTAATAACTTCATGGAAGCATTCGCAATTTTATATGCTTTGGAGCAAGGGTATGCTTTGGGTTGGCGTCGGATTGTTTGTGAATCGATTCTCGGATTGTTATAAATTTGTTAAATTCGGAGATAGTCTTCATGGTTGTTGGCGGTTGAGTTGGGTTGCTCGGAAAATTCTTAATATCTCTGCTCACTTGGACTTCATTTCTTTTGTGCATATTCCTCGGGAGTGGAATAGGGTAGCGGATTTGTTAGCTAAATGGGCTTCTAAGTTTCAAGATGGTTGGGATGTTCAAAATTGGTCTCAACTTTCTTCTGATTGCTCTCAATCTCTCTCTTCTTTATTGAGAGCTGATATGTCTGAATAGCTTCTGCTTTTTCTTTGTATCATGAATGTTTTGCTGAGTTAATAAATTTTTACCCTCTTTTACAGAAAAAAAAAATATATATGAAATTGCATGTGCACTTATTTGTTTAAAAGTTTAATCAATATATCACTTCCAATTATACTTCACATCCTACTTCAACACAAAAAATATTCTTTCATGTTCACATAATTATTATTTTAATTGTTTGAGTATTTAGTTTGTTTTAAGTGAATTATTTTGATTGTGTATTTGTTTGCATATGTTCTGGAATTATATATATATATATATTCTTGTTTAGAATTATTGAATTATTTTTATTTGTATTGCATTATTTGTAGCATAATGTTTATGTATTTTGATGTTTATATGTCGTATTATTTAAGAATATTTAATCATTTTTTTTTGTGTGTCTCTTTGTGTGCATGTTTTATAATATATAACACAAAATTGCTCCCAATTTATATATGTATATTTGTGCACTAGTAGTTCTGTGAGTTTATTTTCCATGTATATTTTTAGCATGCATATTATATTATATATGACATGGCAATTTTTGTGTGTTTAAGAGGGTTACATGTTTGTATGTATATTCTAATGTATCTAACATTACAATATTTTGAAATATTTTTCTATTGTATGTTGCACTAAATTGTTTATATATTTTATTGTTTGAAATTATTTAACCATTTATTTTGCTTATTTTTTCTATGTGTATTCTACTATATATTATATAAAATTACTTGTGCATTCATTTTGCTTGTGTATTCTATCCATGTTCTATTTTTAAAGTTGACATTGGTAGTATAACATTCAAAAGTGGTATCTAGTAAATGTTTGCATATCACATAAAGATTTGGTAAAGGCTAAAGGTTTCCAAAGTTAAGTTTTTACCTAGGTACTAACTCAACAAATGTAAGGATTTATTTGATTACTTTCCAACTTCCATACTTGGGATGGGGTATATATATTTTTATGCAAATTCTATTATTTCTAATATGGTAATATTTTAAAAAATGTGTGTTTTATTGAATGTTGTATGAAATTGTTTATATATTTGATTATTTAGAGTTATTTAAGCAGTTATTTTGCTTATGTATTTGTTTTTATGTGTATTTTATTGTATATGACATAAAATTTCTAGTGCATTTGTATATACTATTGTCATCTCTAATTGTCCCAATTGTCAAACATGGTGTGGACCAAGAATTTGATAATGTTTGGCTCCTTTATGAGATGTGATCTTGGGAACACACTTTATAATATAAAATTTTTAGTAGAAAATGGTATGAGAAAGAAAAACAAAGACAACTAAAAATAAAATCCTAAGCTAATAGGATGGCAATGCACCAAAGATCAAATAAAATCTCCCTACATAACAATTTATGGATTACAAGGAGGAGGTTTTCACTCTAAAACTCATGTAGATATTTCAAGATGACTATTTCTCCTAGTGTTAGGTCATATTTTTTTAAGTTGGTTTCCTTGAGGTCTCATATCTAGGATTATAAATACCAAATGGTATTGGGCCTTTATATGATAATCTTCCACCATTATTGTCATGTACTTATTTTGGAAATTCCCATAATTTGGGTGTAATTTTTTTTTTGCTTTTAATGCTTTACATCTAAGGTTATTCCATTTTTGGCTCAAATGATATCTTTAATATATCCTTTATAAAATATTAGTCATGATATTTTGCATGAAATGATTGTACTTCCTAAAAGACTAAACAACTTATTGTAATGTATGGGATTCAAGGGCATGACCCTGAATGGGAGGATGGGGGGCGGTTACCCTCCATCTTGGGTTCAGGAAGAGATCCCATAAAGCTAATTTTAGTCCCCTAAATTTTTTGAGAATGGGTATTTTTAGCTTTTAGAACCTTTATCACCATCTAACTATGGTACCTTTATCAAATTTTGATCATTTTCTCACCAAATAATATTAGAACTCTATAAATAAAAAATTTTGACTTTGGTCTCTCGTCATTATATTATAAAATTTTGAAATCTAGATGCTTAGCTCTATTGCACCTTTGGGACTTTTCTCTTTTTATTTTTGAAACTTATTTTATGGTAAGTGTAGTGAGAATTCAATATGGTTCTAGCAAATCACAAGGGATATTTAGCCTACTAAAGATAAGGAACCTAGAAAAATTATTGTCTAGTCGAATGGGAATAGAGTCAATAAAAAATCCCATAACTTAAATGGAAGTAGAGGTGGAAATTTCAATAGTCAATCTTGTAATCTTACATATCTACATGTTAGGACCCCATCCTAACATTATTTTTCTAAGTTTCAATTGATTATGTAATGACCCACATCCAACGTGGGGATCCACTTATAATATTATTTTGTAATACATTTGTAATGGTATGTGGTAAGGTACCTAGACAAGTGGGACCATTTCATATAATCATTATCAAGAATGTAACTGATGTTTGATTGAGTATTCTAGCTCGAGTGGCATTTTATATGTAACCCAAATATTGAGATTAAGGTTAGGGTTGCATGAAGTCTTCTATTTAAAAACTATGAAGTCATGTATGAATGCATATTTTTGTAAGATAATGAAATATTGAATGAGGTTACCCCTCAAAGAGGCCTATGATTTTCAGTTGTTTGTGAGATTATTTAAATTCTGTAATTAATTTTTGCATCATGTTATTCTATTATTTGATGCATTTATGTTCATTTATAGTATTTTGTGTGAGAGATTATTTTTAATAGTAGGTTCCTAACAAGTGGTACCAGATTACTTTCTAGGGTCGATTTTTTTTGTGACTATGACAATTCTTGCCCATCCATTTTTGCTTGTTAGGTATAATTTTTTTTGTGTTATCCATTTTTTATTGTCTCTTATTTAAATAATAAAACAAATAAAAATATAGTATTTTATTTTTATATAATAGTTGATTAGGTTAGAAACCTTATATTACGGGTTTTAAAATATCATAAAGGAGCTATTAATATTGGCTAAGCTAGATAGCCCATACAACATCTAGTAAAATGAGGGGCGATCAGGCTCTAATACCCAAGCCTTAAAAAACACTCATGCATAAAATTGAGCTCACACGTATCTTCAAGTATATTTGAATACCATATAGGATTAAAAAAATATTATCCGTAGGAATATTTTTAGCCTTGTATTATCCATGGTGCATGAGACACAACATCTCAGAAGACTACCCTCCTGTATTGTCAAAGAGGCAAATAGTATCCTAAAGGATATGTATGGAATCCTATTTTGGTAGTGGCCTAAAATATTGGTCCAAGCACTATTGTTCATCACTATGGTATAACAGAGGGCCTATGGGTATTACATACTCCTTTGCCCAGCGTACCCTAGTTTTGTCAAAAAAATTCAACCTATAATTTTTTCCCATAAAAATGAGCATATAGAGGAAGACTTCCTTATTATAGAAAAAATAAATGGATAAAATAGTTAGGATAGAGTATATAAGTTTCTATGATAGTCAAAAATTATTTAAGTAACCTTCAGGCTAGTCACAGTAATAGTCGTTAGTAACAATCAAGTAAAAATTGTCAGTAATAGTAAAAATTTACAAGGTTGTCAGTGAAAGAAATAGAACTAACAGAGTGAGTAACTGACGGGGATGGGAATATTCACACCCTCAAAAATTTCAAACTTGTCATTAAAATCTTCTGTTCAGAATACATACATCAAAATGAAACAGCCCACAGGCATACAATAACCAGAGGTGCTCTGGTATTTTTCTCTCTCTATTTCCTCGGCCTTCCGGTCCACCGTCCTTTTCATTAATTTTTTTTGGGTTTTTATCGAGGCCCCGATCCCCTAGGCAATTAATGCCCCGCCAAAAAAATTCAATTTGAATTTTCCCCCTCCCTGGGTTCTTTTTTCAAAATTTCAGTCATAAATGAGCCATCTGTCCGATCTACCAGGAGCTTGCATTAATGGCCTCCCTGCACCGGTCGCTTTGTTCTGACTGTCCTCTGCACTGTTGTCTCCTTCATTAATATGTCTCCTGCAATTGTTGTGTTGCCAAAACAACAATAAGAAAAAAAAATGCATGGTCGACACCTCCCTTATCAACCTCCTTGACCCTCATCCTTGTTTTCTTACATGCGGCCAGCTTATATGGACATGCTTTCTCCTTGTCGTAATACAGTTGATACATGTGTCCTCCACACTGCCCACAAGTCAAGTTGACCTTGCCAGGCCGCCCCACTTGTTTACTTTCGGCTATGCTTTTACCTATCCGCGATATCGTGACCCACAGCGTCTCCACCATGCCAAAGTCCTTTGGGGTCATGATTTCGTGACCCCCACCCTCCATCTATGCCTTTACCTTGTCGAAGCTTCACCACGTGTCGGCCTTTGACTGGTCGCGATATCGCGACAGGTCACGATATCGTGACCCGTTGTGATATCGAGATGACACTCCCCCCTCTGCCTTTGCTTTGAAAAATAGTCACGATATCGTGACGTTGCGATATCACGACAAAACTGGTCGAGTCCTGCCCAAGCCTTTTGAGGTCACGATTTCGTGACATGTCGCGAAATCGTGCCATGTCGCGATTTCGTGACCCCTCCCCAAGCTTCAAGAAACTTACCCCCCTTGCTCCACGAAACTTCCCCTCTTGGAAAAGCTAAAAATAAATCAAATTCAAAGTACTTAGAAACTCTAAGAAATTTTTTTGGAAGATGCAAGACTGCTCTACTGTCGTCGGATGCTCCTACATCAGACACCCGGGGTAGAAAGGAGAAGTGACCTTCACTTCTAAGCTGTTTGGTCCGCGTCCCTTGTAATATCTCCGAACACTCATCAACCTTTACAACCTGCTCAAATCCTATTTCTTGGCAAAAAATTTTGCCCTCTACCAGACAAATTCTGGCATTGCTGCACACCTTCTCATCTACTGTCTGCAATGGCTTCAACTTGTGCCACACTCCATCTTTCATCAAGGAGTAAGTATTTGCACGACCATCATGCACTGCACTCCGATCAAACTACCATGGCCTTCCTAACAGCAAATGGCAAGCATCCATGGGGAAAACATCACACAGGACTTCATCCTGGTATCTCCCAATATTGAAAGTAACTAAGCACTGTTCACGGACCCAAGCTCTATGGTCCTTCCGCAACCACACAATCCAGTACGGGTGTGGGTGTCTCCTCCTTTCCAGCTACAACTTAGCAACCATTTCCTCGGAAACTAAGTTGTCTGTACTCCCATTGTCTATAATAACATTACAGACTTTGCCTACACTTTTGCACCGGGTGTGGAACAGGCTTCTCCTCTGTTCAGATTTGTCTTCCTCCACCAGCATGGTCCTCCTCACAATCATTGCTTCTCCTTTTTCAGCTTCTTCAGAATGTTCTGAGTCAGCATCTTCAACTGCCACAACTGCTCTGGCAGGACCCACTTGTTTCTTGTTTACTCTCTCGGGGTGCTGGGGACACTCATATGCCCGATGCCCCTCTTCTCCGTAGTGGAAACATGTTCCTCGAAACACTCCCCTTCCATACCCGCGTCCAGATCTACCTCTTCCTCTTGGGTAGCCATTGTTCTGAACTTGCGGTTTGGGTTCTTCATCTTCTTCTTTCTGACCTCGGTTGCTGCTCTCCTCTTCTTTCTTCTCTTCCTTTCCTTCCTCTTTCTTTCCACCGGTCTTTCCTCCAGGTCCTTTTACTCTTTGCTTGCTTTCAAACCTTCTGTTCAGTTTTTCTTCCACATTCAGAGTAAACTGGTAAGCATCTTCAATGGTGCTCACCCGCACTAAGCTTAATTCTTCCTGAACACTGGGTCTCAACCCATTAATATAACGGGCCACTTTTTCCTTGCTTGCTTCCAAATGACCGGTTCTGATGGAGATTTTATAAAACTCCTCCGTATATTCCTGGACAGTTTTATTCATCTGTCTCAAACTCTGCATTTTACGTAGCAGGTCCAGTTCATAATCTACGGGGATGAATTGTCTTTTTAATTTTTCTACCATTCTGTCCCATCTTGTTATCCGCTCTTTTCCTCTTCGGTTCCGTTCCAGCTGTACTCCCTTCCACCATATGCTGGC
Organism: Wollemia nobilis; assembly: GCA_028583015.1. Lineage (NCBI taxonomy): Eukaryota > Viridiplantae > Streptophyta > Pinopsida > Araucariales > Araucariaceae > Wollemia > Wollemia nobilis. The sequence goes on along the minus strand of JAQPPZ010003507.1, from coordinate 2,024,868 downwards.
ATGACCTTTTAATTTAGTTTTGGCAAATCTGACCCGCTCGGGATCTTCAACCTCTTCGTATTCAAAATATTCCTCTAAGTCATTTATCCAATCTATTAATTCCTTCGGATTCAAGTTCCTGAAATACGTAGAAACTTCTAACTTCGGCCTCTTCCCGATCTGAGATATGGCCTTGTACAGTCTGGCTTGTGCCGGATCCACAACTTCTTCTTCTTCTTCTTCAAATTGATTTTCTTCTTCATCCGCTTCATCCTCACTGTCTGCATCTCTTCTCGGTTCATGTCCTCTGCGCAGTTCTTCTTGCAGGGCCTGAACTTGCCGTTGCAAAGCCCAAAAATCTTCTGCTGCCATGCCTCTGCCACCCACGGGGTTTCTTCTCGGAGGCATCTTCTCCAACTCTCACGAGCCTTCCCACAAGTCCTGGTACAACTGCCTCTCCTTCGGCGGTCTGCTGTACGCTCAGGAACCACTGGCTCTGATACCACTGACGGGGACCAGAATCTTCACACCTTCAAAAATTTCAAACTTGTCATTAAAATCTTCTGTTTTCAATACATACATCCAAAATGAAACAGCCCGCAGGCATACAATAACCAGAGGTGCTCTGGTATTTTTCTCTCTCTATTTCCTCGGCATTTTGGTCCACCGTCATTTTCATTACAATTTTTTAGGTTTTTATCGAGGCCCCGATCCTCTAGGCAATTAATGCCCCGCCAACAAAATTCAATTTGAATTTCCCCCCTCCCTGGGTTCTTTTCAAAATTTTAGTCATAAATGAGCCATCTGTCCGATCTACCATGAGCTTGCATTAATGGCCTCCCTACACCGTCCGCTTTGTTCTGACTGTCCTCTGCACTGTTGTCTCCTTCATTAATCTGTCTCCTGCAATTTCTGTGTTGCCAGAACAACAAAAAGAAAAAAAATGCGTGGCCGACACCTCCCTTATCAACCTCCTTGACCCTCATCCTTGTTTTCTTACACACGACCGGCTCATCTGGCCATGCTTTCTCCTTGTCATAATACAGTTGATACACGTGTCCTCCACACTGCCCACGTGTCAAGTTGACCTTGCCAGGCTGCCCCACTTGTTTACTTTCGACTGTGCTTTTACCTGGCCACGATATCGCGACAGGTCGTGAAATCGCGACATGTCACGATATCGTGACCCACAGCATCTCCACCATGCCAAAGTCCTTTGGGGTCATGATTTCACGACATGTCATGAAATCATGACATGTCACGATTTCGTGACCCCCGCCCTCCATCTGCGCCTTTACCTTGCCGAAGCTTCGCCACGTGTCGGCCTTTGACTGGCCGCGATATCGCGACAGGTCACGATATCGCGACAGGTCACGATATCGCGACAGGTCACGATATCGCGACAGGTCACGATATCGCGACAGGTCACGATATCGCGACCCGTCGTGATATCGCGATGACACTCCCCCCTCCGCCTTTGCTTTGAAAAATAGTCGTGATATCGTGATGTTGCGATATCGCGACGTCACGATATCGCGACAAAACTGGCCGAGTCCTGCCCAAGCCTTTTGAGGTCACGATTTCGCGACATGTCACGAAATCGCGACATGTCACGATTTCGCGACCCCTCCCCATGCTTTAAGAAACTTACCCCCCTTGCTCCACGAAACTTCCCCTCTTGGAAAAACTAAAAATAAATCAAATTCAAAGTACTTAGAAACTCTAAGAAAAATTTTTGGAAGATGCAAGACTGCTCTACTGTCGTCGGATGCTCCTGCATCAGTAACTGCATAGTATAGAGAATTCTAAGGTCAGTGTCTAGAAAATATCAACAATACTAGTATACGTGACATGGATAGAGACAAGACAATGATAGGAATGGACAGTAGTTAGAACATACAGGGCGGAGATAGTTGACATAATACTCGAATTTTAAATACAATATCCAAAGTACAAAAAAAAAATTGACCTTTTCCTCAAACAGGCATATCTCTTCACTCAGATCTAAGATTGACTCCAAAAATTAGTAGACAAATCTACATTTTGTTTCAGATAAAATTATCCTTGGTAACTCTTGGTCAAATTTTCCACCAATTTTCTAAAATTGGTAATTTTTTATTTTTCTTGTTAAGGCCATAACTTCTCAATGGTCAATTTGGACCAAAATTTTGGGACTCGAAGCAACTCATTATTTTGCACCAAAGACCCTCAAGGACCCACCTATAAATTTTTAATCCCAAGTTGAAGAAATTACCCTGACATCAACTTGCACCAATCCATATCTCCTCACTGAGTGCTAATATTGAGTGGCTATCTAAGTGGTCCCTATCCTAAAATAAGTGTTCCAAACTAACCAACCACTTTTTGGACTTATTAGTAAAAATAGTAACCCCTGAAATCACACTTCCATTTTAGTCACTTCATCATTCAAATCTCTCCAAAATGGTTAAGGGGACTCATGGAAACCGAAAAGAGAGAGGACAAGCCATATCATAGCTCGATTTCATATCCAAACAACTTAGTACCTTTATCAATGACAATACGAGCAGATATTGTCCACCTTAGAAGTGACTACACCATAACAAATTCAAACATAGAACAACTTCATGAAGTGGAGTCTAAGCTTCAAGTCAATCCATGTGCTTTTTAGTATCATAATACTAGATAGTTAGTGTAATAAAAAGGACCCCATAAGGACTCAAACAATTCTCACATTAACTTTGATCGTGATACCAGTTTCAATATGCCTAAATAGGAATTTTCAAAATTCAATGGGAAATCTGTAGATAGATGGTTATGTCATGTTGATAAATTCTTCCAACCTTACAATGTTTCTTGATATTATTAGGTCAAGATGGCTTCTTTCAATATAGAATCAAAATCCCTATAATGGTACCAATGGTTTAGACAAATATTTATTGATCCTTCTTAGAAAGATTTTAAATCACAACTACTCACCTACTTTAGCCCTAGTGCGTATGATAATTTCCAAAGAGTATTGACCAAGTTGAAATAAAATTCTATAGTTCGATATTACCAAGATCAATTTAAAAAATTATCTAACATAACTACAAGTTTGAATAAAGGCTTTTATGAGTTATTTCATCAGTGGCTTAAGGGATAATATTCAGGCTAATATTAAGATATTTAATCCAAAGATAATTATGCAAGACATAAGCCTCACCCAATTGGTCAAATCTAAATTGGTATCTCAAAGGAGGATGCCTAAATTTTAATCAACCATACCCTCCTTACCTCCCAAGTTCACAGGAAATAAAGAAAATAAATCTATCCCTTCAAAATTGTTGACCATTGAGTAAATGGATTCTTGAAAATCCTAAGGGTTGTGTTATAATTGTGATTAAAAATATGTTAGGTGGCATAGGTGTGTCCAAAAGGAGTATTTCATAATAGATGTAGAGGAACCCACCAATAGTGACCATAGTGATGATGAAGAAGATACAACCAAAGAACAACCTCAAAATGAAGAGGAAACACATGAAGAACCCTAGGAAAATATTTTGGTCCATGCTCTTGCAAGGATTACTACTCCACAGACCATGAAATTTGTGGGTTTATTCAATGGCCAATTATTTACAATCCTTATTGATTCATATAGTACACACAACTTTATTAATTCTTGAATTGCAAAGTAGACTAATTTTTTCATCCACACGTGTAATTCCTTTGAGGTCATAGTGGATAATGGGGTGACCATACATTGCAAAGCTAAATGTCAGAATATCAAACTAAAAATTGGGTATTATGAGCTCAAAAAAGACATGTTTGCTTTTTAATTAAGGGGATGTGATCTTGTGTTAGGCACTCAGTGGTTGGGTACTTTTGGTACCATTTTATGAAATTTTGTAGATCTATGGACACAATTTTCACAAAATGGACAGTCGCACACTTTTCATGGTTCAAAAGCAATGCCTCCTCAAATTATCAATTCTAACCATATGTATAAGTTAAAAAAATCATCCCATGGGGTCATTGCAAATTTTTACCATCCAACCACCTACGATAGTAGTGGATCAAATTCTAAAATGTTTACAACTTGTTTTAATAAAGCACAATGCAGTTTTTTCTAAACCAACAAAATTGCCACTGTACTACTCATATGATCATGCTATTCCATTGGTCCCTTGTAGTGTACTACTTAAAATTATGTTGTATCGATAGCCTCATGCTCTTAAGTTAGATATCAAGAATCTAGTGAATTCTCTAGGAACTCTTTAGCCATTAACAATTTTTGAATAGGTTTGGATAGATAATTCAATGGCCTTTATTGAAGGGTTACCTAAGTTCAATGGTGAATCAATTTTTTTTGTGGTAGAGTATCATCTCTTGAAGTATGATAATTTTTGTTACCTCTCCCATCCTTACATGACCTCCATATTTACCTTTATTTTTCTTGATTCTATATTCTACCTTCATGATATGCTTACCTCCATTGTGTCTAATCATGACCCTACATTCACTAATAACTTTTGGAAAGAATTATTAAGTTACAGGGAACTTAGCTCAAAATGAGTTCATCCTACCATATATAAATGTATGGCTAGACTGATATTGTCAAAAAATATTTAGAGATCTACCTCGTTGCTTTGCTTTTGATCATACTACACAATAGGTAAAGTGGTTTCTCTTGGTCAAGTAGTGGTATAATACTTCTTATCACATGACAACCAAGGTCACACATTTCGAGGAAATTTATGGTTGGCATCCATGCACACCCTTATCCTACATTCTAGGTATCTCTAAGGCTCATGCATCTTTGATCAACATTATTATGAACATAGTTTTGATATTGATGATATGGTTTTCCTTTGCATACAACAATACAAACAATCATCTCTCCAGATTTGTAGGTGCTAGAAACTCATGGTCAAGTACTATGGGCCCTACTAGGTTTTATAATAGATTAATTCCATCACCTATGAATTGGTCATACCATACAAATCCAAGATCTACCATATTTTTCATGTCTCCTCTCTCAATAAGGCTATGGAAAATCAGGTATAGGTTCAATCGACCCTCCCAAAATGGGATGAAGGAGGTTCTATATTGCTTGAGCTAGAATAATTATTGGATCTATGAACATGCACACTTTACAAAGGTGTCATTATTGAGGTCCTTGTTGAGTGACATGAACTTTAGCCAAAATATGCTACATGGAAGTCTCTCCACTAGCTCCAGCACCAGTTCCCTCATCTAAAAATTTAGGAACAAATATTTTTGAAGGGGTAGGACCCCATCCTAATATTATTTTTCTAATTCTCAATTGATTATGTAATAACCCATGTCCAATATGGGGATACACTTATAATGTTATTTTATAATACTTTTGTAATGGTATGTGGAAAATAAGGCACCTATACAAGTGGGATCATTTTATGCAATTGTTATCAATTGTACAGGGGAAGAAGCACCCTACTGCATATGATTCTCAAGGTTGGATCCACAAGGAAGCATTGAGGTGACTGCGGGGACTGTGTTGTTCTCTACACTCGATGTAAAATATTAGGGAAAGGGTTCACTAGGAATGGTTTAAGGACTCGCTCTAAATCCACTGGTTTTCAATAATGTTTGATGTTTTAATTTCAAGACAATAATCTATGTTTAACCTTTCTAAAATCTATGCTATGAAAGATAAAGTATAATGTACAATATGCAAGAATATAAGAACTAAATATAGAATAATTCTTTGTTTGAATTCTTTTTAACCCTAGGGTTTCAATATAGAAAAACTTCAAGGGCTCGAGAGAAGATGCACAAGTAGTACTAAAACCCTAAGTGCATACTATATGTTGTTTTATTTTTAAATACCTGGAAATTAAGAGATATTTCTTTTATATTAGATCTAGGGTTTAAACAGGAATAAAAAACACCCAAAAAATGTCCTAAAGAGGAAATTAGGGCACTAATATTATTCAGTGGTTAATACTATCTTTTACCTCTTATCCAATGATATTCAATGATTCTTGATCCTATAAGATAACTTAGCAAACACTTGAAAAATATAATTAGCATTAGGGGGCCTACGTAGACCACTATAAAATAATGCTTAGAGGTGTAGCAATCAAGCCCTCTATGTCCTTTTAGCTAACCATTAAAAATAGAAGTGAAAGTTGACCTTTGGAAAATGAACAATCATAAAAAAATATAGCAAAACATAATGATGAAATATAGGATAGAATATAGCAGTATATTCTATATGTAGTCTATAATGCATATCTAGGATTTGGGGATAACAGCTTACTCCAAAAATAGGTCTATGCAAAATCACACCCTGTAAAGTGTGACCGAGATTTCACAGATCGATGAAATCATGCTCTGTAGAGACCGAGTACGATTTCCTAGAAGCTAAGCAAAAAATAATAGAAAAATATGAATTCATAATTATGTCACAAATAAAATTAAGGTGCATATGCAAGAAAGTGAAATACTTGGTAGATAACATAACCCAATAGGAGTGATATATTATTGTTGACGTGTATGATGTATTATCAAGTTCTACCCGATAGAGGTGTGTAAGAATATGTATATAGACCAAGTAATATGAGTATAACACAATGTGAGTGTGTGTATGTGGTAGAATAAAAAAGGAATAAAAATGAGGAGCAAATAACTATGCATGTGTGCCCCCAGCTTGAATTTTTAGCTATTGAAAAATCAAGAGGTAGGAAATGTGCAAAAAATAAGAGAGGGGAATGTATATCCCTGTCTACACAAAGAAAAATATGAGGAGAAAGAAGAAACATGCAAAGGACAAGGATATACCAAAAGAGTATTGCATTCATTGAATTTGGAGAAAAATGATGAGCATTGCAAAATTTTCAAAGTCAAGGGACACAATAAGAAGAGAGAAGAAAAGACCAAAGGAAGATAAGAAGAGAAGAAGGGATGACAATGGATGGGCTACGACCTAACTAGGTTGGAGCTTTGCTAGGCATCAAAGGACTAGTGATAGGGAAATGCATGTGAGCTACGACCTAACTAGGTGTTATCACTTGCCATTATCGTGAATCCTCAAAAAGCTATATGAAAAAGTAGTCATGAGAAAGCAACAATATGATTATGATAAGAAAAAGTGCAAGAGAAACATAATGTATAGCAACCATGCATGATAGACAATCATGCAATGTGAGCAGACAAGCAAATGCAACATGATCTAAGCTAAATGCAAAATGCAATGTAGATGATGGATCAAGAATAATATCTTTTTAGAGGTATGATATTCATAGGTTCTTTAAGTTTTTTACCATCCAAATAAGCCAAATGATAGGTTTCTGAGCCAAAATTGGCCATTATGATAAATGGTCCTAACCAAATGGATTTAAACTTACCTCAAAATCAACTCAAGCATTGGTGTTCTTTTGATTTTCCTTGAGGACAAGATCCCCAACCTCAAAAGAATGATTACAATTTTTTTTAGAATAAGATCACTAAAGCCTATCTTGATAGGCTCACAAATGCTCTAAGGCCTGAATGGGTTTTCCATCTAGTATCTCCAATTGGTGCAAATGGTATACATGATACTTATCACTGATCGAGGCATATTGCAACAAGATGCACAACAAGAGAATCTCAAGCTCAAAACGAAGCATTACCTTAGACCCATAGACCAATACATATGGTAAGGCACTTGTGGGGGTATGCACACTAGTACGATAGGCCCACAAGGTAGGGTAAATTTGGATATGCCAGTCACAATCGGTCTTACTAACCAACTTATTCAAGATCCTGATCAAGGACTTGTTGGATGATTTGGATTGTCCATTACCCTAAGAGTAATAAGGGATTGACCACCTATGTTAAATTGTGTAATTAACACAAATGTTACAGACGTACTTATTTTTAAAAGGAGTGTCATTGTCAAAAATAATCATTAAAGCAAACCCAAACCTACAAAGAATCTAGTTGAAGATTAACTTAGAAACTTGAGTTCCAGTCACTATAGTCAAGAGTGTGGCTTTGAACAATATAGTGAAATACTTAGTCACTTTAATGATAAACTTGTGACCATCAGATGACACTAGGTTAACCTCCCTGATAATATCCAATAGCCACATGGAAAATGGCCAAGGGGAAGAGATAACCTCAAGGTATTAAGAAGGAGCATGAACAAGATGATCATGGTATTGACACTTGTCACAACACCGAACATAGTCGCATATATATTTCTCTATGGAAGACCAATAGTATCCCATCCAAAGGAGCCTTTTGGAAATTACATTACTGCTAAAATGACATCCACATGAACCTTCATGAGCCTCACTAAGAGCAAGCTAGGCTACATCAAAATCAAGACATCACAGGAGGATACCTTCAAAATGATATCGATACAAAGTATTATCGATAATGATGAATTGACCCACTCTTTTGCACAAAATATTACACTTATTATGATCTAATACATCATGTATCAAACCATCCCTATGTAGATTAAATATGTCGATATACCATGGCTTAGATGGGGAAGCTCCAATGGTCAAACAATATAACAAAACAAGAAAAGAACCAAATAATGTAAGATCTTGGAGTTGCTTAATGATAATTGATGCTTTATCATCTTCTAACTCCAAAGGGAAAAAGGATGTAGTAGTAGCCATGGCATCCACATGGGGGTTTGAGGGTCTAGGGATAGACTCTATGATTACTCGATCGAACAAGGACAACTACTTAATGACAATCTCCTTATAAGGCTTAATTTTATCATCTCGAGTCTAATACACAAAATTAATCTAATTAACCACAATATTAGAGTTACAAAATACTGAAATGAATCTAACCTACAAATCTAAGGATGCTCTAAGACCAAGGATCAAAGCTTTGTCCTCTGTAGTGTTTTTTTTGCAAGAGAATCAAAGTTGGAGTGACAAGGAGATGAGTCATTTTTTGGGGGTTACTAGAAAATTCTAGTACCAACGCCTTTCATGCATCAGGTTCCATCAAAAAACAAAGTCCAAGACTTAGACTTTTAAACTTAAACGTTGAAGCACTCATCAGGAAACTCAACATCTAAAATATGAAAAACTTCTAGGGAAGTTGAGGCTAACGATTAGTAATTACCTGATCCTTAATAGCCTTATGAATTATGAACACTAGATCAAACTCACTGAGGACCAACACCCACTTAGAATATTGACTTGAAAGGTGTGGTATAGACATAAAATAGTACAAAGGATCAAACTTTGCAACTACCAATATCTTATGGCTGAGTATGTAGTGTCTTAACTTCTATGAAGCAAACAGTATGGTAAGGCAAAGCTTCTCTAAGGGAGTGCACTTTGTTTCATAGATAACCAAGGTTCTACTGATATAGTAGATAGCTCATTATTTTTTTAATCATCATGTTGAGCTAGCATGGCTCCCAAAGCATGAGCAGTGGATACTATATAAACATCAAATACCTACCAGGAACAGGAGGAACTAAAATAGGATGGGAAGTGAGATACTTCTTCAGATAATCAAACGTTTTCTAACACTTAGAATCCCTCTATAAGACCACATATTTATTAATAATATTAAGAAAGGGCTAACACTTATAAGCTAATTGGACAATGAACCAACAAATAGCCTGAAGCTTACCTTGCAGGATATGTAGTTCAACCAGTTTACGGGAAGGAGGCAGCCCAAGTGATAGGCGTTATCTTAGTTGGGTCTATTTCAATGCCTTATCTAGAAACTATGAAGTCTAAAAAATTGCCATATGTAATTCCAAACACACACTTAACAAGTTTAAGATAAACACTGAACTATCAAATACTTTCAAATACTCATCTTAAATCATGGATATGATCCTTTCATTTTATGAAGTGAGCTAAATATCATCCACATATTCCCAGATAATATCATGCTTCATGTCATGAAAAATATAAGTTATATCCCACTAATAGATAGCTCCTATATTTTTCAAGCCAAAATGCATGATATTATAGAAGAAGGTACCCCATGGAGTAGTGAATGTTGTCTTGGGCTAATCTTTAGGGGCAATCAAAATATGATTGTATCTTGAGAAACCATCCATGAGCGAAATCATTTTAAATTTGATGGTAAAATTTATGATCTGATCTATATTTGGTACGGAAAAATTATCCTTTGGACATGCTAAGTTAATGTCCTGAAAATAAGTACATATTTTGACTGTTCCTTCCTTCTTAGCTATAGGAATTTTTGGACATTTTGAGTCAAAGTTGTCATTGATGTCAAGGAACGAAGTTGTCATTGATGTCAAGGAATAAGCTACCATTGATGTCAAAAGGTCAAAAGGAACAATGCAAAGGTTAATGGCAAAAGAGCTTCATAATATTTTTAATATTATGTGGAAGCATAAGTAGGAGGGTTTTTATTAAAACCATGGATGAGAAAAAATAAAAGGTTTTTCATAAAAACCCAAGGAAGCTTTTAAATTCATGTTAAAAAGCCCAAGGAAGTTTTAATATTTATTTTATAAAATATTTAAATTCAAATTGAATTTAAATTTTATAAATAAATATTATTTATACAAAGTGGTAAAATCAAAGAAGGCTTTAATCCTTAATAAAGCCAAAAGGATTTAAAAGTTAATTTATAATATTTAAATTCTAAAGAATTTAAATAATTTATAAATTAATTAGTTAAATATCGAAGCGCTGACGTTCAAGTTTAAAGGTGGTAATTGGTATATAAACTATATGCCTTAGTGGCATTTGAATTATCCTTCGTTCGAACAAGAAAAAGAGGCAAGCGTGTGTTGTGAGAATTCATGTGAAGAAGAAGACAAGATTCTTGTCTTAAGCGCCAACGAAAAAGGGATAAAGTCATCGAGGGCCAAAATTCAATAACCATCTAGGCAGCGTGGCCTAGTGGCAAGTGGTCGAAGGCTAAGGTGTTTGGGCACGGAGTGACCCATGATCGATTCACGATAGCAGCATTTTTGGTTGGTTGTGTTTGAAGCGTCGAAGGAAGCGATGCATGATTTTTGCATAGGCGCATAAGGGGAGGAATATAGAGCACATGGTGCTCTTTGCTCCCTAAGCGAGCACCTAGCTCACGCGACGGTTGGAGCCACGTCTAGGGCATTGGTAGAGGCGACGTCATGAGTTCGAGTCCCACCAAGGCAAAGGTAATAAAATTTTGAATATATTTTATGATGCCTAAGGTTTGACATGAGGTCCTAGGGAGTTAAAAGGGTTAGATAAAAGATATTTTAATTAATCATCATTTTGGTTAATTGGAGGAATAAGGAGTTAGCTTTATTTTTTAAAATAAAGTATTTGTGACATATTTGTTTATTGAAGATTAAAAGTGTTGGTTAAATTTTGAGAGGACTTTTTGCCATTGAGTTATTTTGAAAAGGAGATTTTAATTGACATTATTCTTGGTGTTGGATATTATTTTAATTGGGAGATTATAAGGTGTATTTGGTCAAATATTTTTGTATATGTTGATGGATGCTTTCTTTAAGATGGAGTGATAAGGTGTATGTATGTTTTGATATTTGCATTGTATCTTTGAGAGAGTTTATCATCTTATAACTTCTTTGAGCTTGGAAAAGAAGTGTTTGTGGTTGTGGCAGATTTTTGAGGTTCCTTCATCATCAAGAAAAAGGTATGGGCACATTCTTCCTTAGTTGAGTTGATTGGTTGGTTTTCTAGAAAATAAGTTTGGAGTGAAAAGGATTTAATTAGGTTTCCTTATTGAGTGTGTTGAGTTAATGCTTCAAGGTTTTCTGGAATAAAGAGTTGTTGTTAAAACCTTTTTTGATAAGCATTGTTGTTGAAGCCATTGGTTGAGTGAAGAACTTGAACTAGGGTTTGAAAAGAACATGAGTATCATTGTTATGTGAGATTGGTTGATAAGCATTGTTGGAAATATTTTGAGTGAGTTTTATATGCTTGGACTAGGGTTTGTAAGCAAGGATTGTTTCATTGAGTGATTGGTTGAGTAGAGTTGGTTGAGCCTAGTCAAGTGGATGTGTGAAGTGATTGTTCAAGTTCTATAAAACAAACTATTCTATATTCTAAATTGATTTGAGAAAGTGATTGAGCATTGAGGTGAATGTGAAGCATATTGAGTCTCTAACAATTCTCTGTATGTTTCTGAAAGAGTGATTGAAAGTGATTGAGTATTGAGGTGAATGTGAAGCATATTGAGTCTCTAAAAATTCTTTATATGTTTCTAAAAGAGTGATTGAAAGTGATTGAGCATTGTGATGAGTATAGAGCATATTGAGTCTCTAACAATTCTCTTTATGTTTCTATGAGATTGGACAAGTTCTAGTGTGGACTTGTTGAGCAGATTTGAGGTAAGTCTTTGAGAAGACTTGTGGACAGATTTGGGTAAGCTTTTGTGGAAGCTTACAATACAGATTGAGAGTAGATTTGGATAAGTTCTTGTGAGGACTTATTGAGCATATTGGACAAGTTCTAGAGAGGACTTGAGGATAGATTAGTGTGAGATTTTGTGGAAGCTTACAAGGTAGATTTGAGATAAGTCTTTGAGAAGACTTGAGAGTAGAGTTGATTGATTTATTTGTTCAAACCTTGAGTTAAGGTTTGGGGCAGATCTAGCAGAGTTGATTTGAGATTGAGTCAAGCTTTGAGTTAAGGCTTGAGGATAGATATTGAGGATATATTTGTGCTAGATCGAAGGACTGTGTTTAGTATAGATTCGAGGATAGATTTTGGTGTATATTTGAGGATAGGTTTGTGCCAGACCAGAGATAGATATTGAGGATAGATTTGTGCTAGATCAAAGGACTGTGTTTAGTATAGATTTGAGATAGAGCTTTGGAGGTGATAGAGTTGAGGATAGAGATCTCCAGCCAGAGTAGGGAGGACATGTGTCTTCTATGGATAGAGTTCCATTTTCTAAGGGTAGTGGAGGTAAAGGTCTTCTAGAGGATCACCAACTAGAGCAAAGTTAGGAGATTGGTGTCTCCTATGGATAGAGATCCACAAAATTTGATTAGGGGATTGGTGTCTCCTTTGGATAGAGATCCATAAATATTGTAATAGGGAAAGGATTCCCAAGAGATTGATTGAGAAAATTTTAGTGAAATATTTTCTCCATGGAGTAGCCCACATTGGGTGAACCACATAAATTTTGGTGTCTCTATTGTGTGTGGTGATTTGTGCATTGCTTTGATTACTTCTATTGATATTGCTATCTATACATTGCATAATATTGATTGGGAAAGAAAAGTAAAAAGTGGTCTTATACTGTTCACCCCCCTCTCAGTATAAGCTTGTGTTCTTCAATTGGTATCATAGCGGGTTCCTTCGGAAGAGTTTAACAGCTTGAAGGAAAATCTAACAAGAACACAATGGATTCTAAGAATGGATCATCAGATAATTCAGCACCAGTATTTGATGGAAGTGACTATATATATTGGAGTATGAGAATGAAGATTTACCTGATGGCACTTGGCAATGAGATTTGGGAAGCAGTTGAAAATGGATACATACCACTAGTTGATCCACCTATAGATAAGGAAGGTAAGCTTCTACAACATTACAATTCTAAAGCAATGAATGCAATTTTGAGAGGTTTGCATAGAACAGAGTCCATAAAAGTTATGCATTGTCAAGATGCAAAAGGAATGTGGGATAAGTTGCAAAGTATATATGAAGGAGATAAAGGTGTCAAGAAAGCAAAGATACAAAATCTCAAAGGACAATTTGAAGAGTTAAGAATGAAGGATGAGGAAAACATTAGTACTTATCTACTTCGAGTCGATGAGGTTGTTAATGCTATGCAAGGACTTGGACTTAAGGTTGAAGAATCAGATGTTTGTGATAAGGTCTTAAGATCTCTTCCAAAAATATTTAGTGAAAATATTTCTTCTATAGAAGAATCAAAGGATGGTGATTCTTTGACAAGAGATATGTTGCTTGGTATTCTTACAGCTTTTGAGTTGAGAACAAAAGAACCTAATCCCTAGAAGGAAGCATCCTTCAAAGCAATCAAGAAGACAAAGGGTAAGAAGTCAGAATCAAGCAATGAGTCATCCAGTGATGAAGAAGCTAATTATGGCAGAAGGAATAAGGATTCAAGAAGATCTAGAGATGCAAAATCTGTTAGATGTTTCAATTGTGGAAAGTATGGTCATTATGCAACTGATTGTCAAGAAGCTAAGAATAACAATGATGAAGAAAAATAGGATCACAAAAACAAGGAATCAAAAAGATACATGCACCAAAAGAAAAGCAAGGATGGACAAAGCAGACAAGGAAAGAAGTTCTTTCAAAGGCAAAAGAGGAGCTACTATGCAGACAAGGCAAGTAAGTACTCAAGTGATAGTGATAATAGTTTTTCAGATAATGATAAAGATGAAGTCCTATTTATGATTGAAGAAAAGGAAGTCAAGAAAATGTCACCAATAATTCTCAAGTGTTTTAGATGTGGTAACTTTGGACATCTTGAAGATAGTTGTACAAGAAATGGTTTCAGTTTTAGTGATGATGAATATGAAGATACACTTGAAGGACCAGAAGAGAATATTCTAATGGCTCTAGAGAAAGAAGAAAGTGATCCTATAGAAGACAAGTCAAAAGAAAATGAAGATGTGGACAAAGGCAAACAAATAGAGGAAGAATCAGATAAAGAAGGATATGATCTCAAGGGAGAACTTATTTATGCTCTTGACATAGTAAAGAAGGTAAGAAAGCAAAACTCTAAACTTGAGTTTCAGTTTCAAGAATGTGATGAAGAGAGAAGAATGCTTATAGAGGATCTAGACAAATCAAAGGCTAAGACAAAGAAGTTCAAGGATAAGTTAGAAGCAAAGGTCTTAGAATGTGAAAGGTTAGAACAAGAAGTAGTTCTACTAAGGGAAGATTTAGAAAAGTCCAAGAGTAAGCTACAAAATTTTGGAAAGAGTTCAAATATTGTGGATAAGATGATCAAGGTACAAAGAAGGTCAACAAACAAAATAGGTCTTGGTTTTGAATAGGCTCAAAAGAAACAAGAAGAGAAGTCAACCTCAAGTTCTGAAGGAGAAGAAACTTTAGAAGAAGATAGTGTAAGAGAAAGTGAGACATCTGAGGATGAGTTGGACAACAGAAATTTCAACAAGGATAGGAACAATGCACAAAGAAGAAATAGATGGAACAACAATCAGAATAGGTTAAGAGAGACTAAGAGACCAATGAGGTCAAGACAAGGAAACTTCAATGGAAGATGTTTTTCATGTCACAGGTTTGGGCACATGGCTTCATAGTGTAGGACACATGAAAGATAGGAATATGGGAACAAATAAATTTTCCATGGGTATTGCTACTCATGTAATCAGTTTGGTCACAAGGCAATGAATTGTAGGGTTCATGATAGAAAAGGATATGGCTTCACTAGGAGAAATCCTAAGACATTTGCACCTCCAAGGAATAATAACATTAAGTGTTATAAGTGCAATAATGATGGACACACAACAAAGTGGTGTAGAGCAGACATTCCAGAATCAAGTATGAACAGGAACATGAATAGGAAAAGGGATATGGATATGAATAGGAACAGGAATAGGAACATGGATATGAACATGAACAAGAATAGGAACATGAACAAGAATATGGACATGGACAGGAACATGGACATGGAAAGGAACAGTCAGAGGAATCAGAAGGATCGGATAAGAAGAAAAGAGGATAAAGGTAAAGACCAATGCTTGCTGGGAGTAGAAATACTCCCACCCCAGAATTAACCACCTCAAGAGGAGGTGGGGGAGGGGCTAAGCTAAGAGACTCATTCTTAGCCCCGAGCCCCAAAGGTGACCCTTTGCCATTGATGTCAAAGGGGGAGAGATTTGAGTAAGGGGGAGAGATTTGGTATTTGAGTAAAGAGGAGAGATTTGAAAAGAGCATTGAGCCAGGGGGAGCAGAACAAAGAAAAGGTTAAGTTTTTGGTAAAAATAATTTGGGTTGCCATCAATGACAAAGGGGGAGATTGTTGGACATTTTGAGTCAAAGTTGTCATTGATGTCAAGGAATGAAGTTGTCATTGATGTCAAGGAATAAGCTACCATTGATGTCAAAAGGTCAAAAGGAACAATGCAAAGGTTAATGGCAAAAGAGCTTCATAATATTTTTAATATTATGTGGAAGCATAAGTAGGAGGGTTTTTATTAAAACCATGGATGAGCAAAAATAAAAGGTTTTTCATAAAAACCCAAGGAAGCTTTTAAATTCATGTTAAAAATCCCAAGGAAGTTTTAATATTTATTTTATAAAATATTTAAATTCAAATTGAATTTAAATTTTATAAATAAATATTATTTATACAAAGTGGTAAAATCAAAGAAGGCTTTAATAAAGCCAAAAGGATTTAAAAGTTAATTTATAATATTTAAATTCTAAAGAATTTAAATAATTTATAAATTAATTATTTAAATATCAAAGCATCGACGTTCAAGTTTGAAGGTGGTAATTGGTATATAAACTATATGCCTTAGTGGCATTTGGATATCCTTTGTTCGAATAAGAAAAAGTGCAATCGTGTGTTGTGAGAATTCGTGCGAAGAAGAAGACAAGATTCTTGTCTTAAGCGCTAGTGAAAAAGGGATAAGATCATCGAGGGCTAAAATTCAATAACCATCTAGGCAGTGTGGCCTAGTGGCAAGTGGTCGAAGGCTAAGGTGTTTGGGTGCAGAGTGACCCATGATCGATTCATGACAACAACTTTTGGTGTGTTGTGTTTGAAGCGTCGAAGGAAGCGATGCATGATTTTTGGCATAGGTGCATAAGGGGAGGAATATAGAGCACGTGGTGCTCTTTTCTCCCTAAATGAGCACCTAGCTCGTGTGGTGGTTGGAGCCATGGCTAGGGCACTGGTAGAGGCGGCATCGTGAGTTCGAGTCCCACCAAGGCAAAGGTAATAAAATTTTGAATATATTTTATGATGCCTAAGGTTTGACATGAGGTCCTAGGGAGTTAAAAGGGTTAGATAAAAGGTATTTTAATTAATCATTATTTTGGTTAATTGGAGGAATAAGGAGTTAGCTTTATTTTTTAAATAAAGTATTTATGACATATTTGTTTATTGAAGATTAAAAGTGTTGGTTAAATTTTGAGAGGACTTTTTGCCATTGAGTTATTTTGAAAAGGAGATTGTATTGACATTATTCTTGGTGTTGGATATTATTTTAATTGGGAGATTATAAGGTGTATTTGGTCAAATATTTTTGTATATGTTGATGGATGCTTTCTTTAATATGGAGTGACAAGGTGTATGTATGTTTTGATATTTGCATTGTATCTTTGAGAGAGTTTATCATCTTATAACTTCTTTGAGCTTGGAAAAGAAGTGTTTGTGGTTGTGGCATATTTTTGAGGTTCCTTCATCATCAAGAAAAAGGTATGGGCACATTCTTCCTTAGTTGAGTTGATTGGTTGGTTTTCTGGAAAACAAGTTTGGAGTGAAAAGGATTTAATTAGGTTTCCTTATTGAGTGTGTTGAGTTAATGCTTCAAGGTTTTCTGGAATAAAGAGTTGTTGTTAAAACCTTGTTTGATAAGCATTGTTGTTGAAGCCATTGGTTGAGTGAAGAACTTGAACTAGGGTTTGAAAAGAACATGAGTATCATTGTTATGTGATATTGGTTGATAAGCATTGTTGGAAATATTTTGAGTGAGTGTTTATATGCTTGGACTAGGGTTTGTAAGCAAGGATTGTTTCATTGAGTGATTGGTTGAGTAGAGTTGGTTGAGCCTAGTCAAGTGGATGTGTGAAGTGATTGTTCAAGTTCTATAAAACAAACTATTCTATATTTTGAATTGATTTGAGAAAGTGATTGAGCATTGAGGTGAATGTGAAGCATATTGAGTCTCTAACAATTCTCTGTATGTTTCTGAAAGAGTGATTGAAAGTGATTGAGCATTGAGGTGAATGTGAAGCATATTGAGTCTCTAACAATTTTTTGTATGTTTCTAAAAGAGTGATTGAAAGTGATTGAGCATTGTGATGAGTATAGAGCATATTGAGTCTCTAACAATTCTCTTTATGTTTCTATGAGATTGGACAAGTTCTAGTGTGGACTTGTTGAGAAGATTTGAGGTAAGTCTTTGAGAAGACTTGTGGATAGATTTGGGTAAGATTTTGTGGAAGCTTACAATACATATTGAGAGCAGATTTGGATAAGTTCTTGTGAGAACTTATTGAGCATATTGGACAAGTTCTAGAGAGGACTTGAGGATAGATTGGTGTGAGCTTTTGTGGAAGCTTACAAGGTAGATTTGAGATAAGTCTTTGAGAAGACTTGAGAGCAGATTTGATTGATTGATTTGTTCAAACCTTGAGTTAAGGTTTGGGGCAGATCTAGCAGAGTTGATTTGAGATTGAGTCAAGCTTTGAGTTAAGGCTTGAGGATAGATATTGAGGATAGATTTGTGCTAGACTGAAGGACTATGTTTAGTACAGATTCGAGGATAGATTTTGGTGCAGATTTGAGGATAGGTTTGTGCTAGACCATAGATAGATATTGAGGATAGATTTGTGCTAGATCGAAGGACTATGTTTAGTACATATTTGAGATAGAGATTTGGAGGTGATAGAGTTGAGGATAGATATCTCCAACCAGAGTAGGGAGGATATGTGTCTTCTATGGATAGAGTTCCATTTGCTAAGGGTAGTGGAGGTAGAGGTCTTCTAGAGGATCACCAGCCAAAGTAGAGTTAGGAGATTGGTGTCTCTTGTGGATAGAGATCCATGAAATTTGATTAGGGGATTGGTGTCTCCTTTGGATAGAGATCCATAAACATTGTAATAGGGAAAGGATTCCCAAGAGATTGATTGAGAAAATTTTAGTGAAATATTTTCTCCATGGAGTAGCCCACATTGGGTGAACCATGTAAATTTTGGTGTCTCTATTGTGTGTGGTGATTTGTGCATTGCTTTGATTACTCCTATTGATATTGCTATCTATACATTGCATAATATTGATTGGGAAAGAAAAGTAAAAAGTGGTCTTATACTATTCACCCCCCTCTCAGTATAAGCTTGTGTTCTTCAGGAATGATATTGGATATCCAATCAAAATAGTCGATATATTTTATAAAACCAATGTCAAAGAGTTTTTAGAGCTCCTCCTTGACTATGAGGGTGACCTTAGGATCCATCTTCCTAAGTTTTTACTTAAAATTATTAGCACTAGGCTTGGATACCAAATGATGCATAATAAGAGAGGGATCAAGACCTTGCATGTCGGTGCATGAAAAAACAAAAATATCTTGATATTCTCCTAACAAATTTGTCAACTGCTCCTGATCATCTATGAATAATGCTTTACCTAACTAATTCTAGGGGCTTCCTCAGAACCTATGTTCACATCTATGGTCTCCTCAATAAGAATGGATATGTAATCCTCAAGAAGAGGTAGGGTAGGAAACACTCCTAATTGCTAAATGTCCTTGGGATACATAGAATCAAATTCCACTTGAGAACTAGAAGACTCAACCTACATAGTGCAAGGGATATATCCATAAAAGACGATGTCATTATGAGGTACATCCACATATTTGGCTTACCACTAAAGGGTTATGATCAACACAAAAGGAGAGGGTGGCCCCTCATCCTCAACACTTCACTCTAAACCTTGAAGAAATTCATCTAAGAGAGATTCTTGATAATAAGAATTGACTTGATCCTGTGATGAGATATTGATTAGTGATTTCTCATAAAAAAAAATTAGTTGCTTAGTTTTTTAGATAAGAAATTTGATGAATGAAAATGAGCTAGATAATTTGGTGAGCAATATTCACATGGATGAGGATTGCCCAAGATGGAAAAAAAATAATTTTTAAATTCAAATTTTTAACATTGATGAAAGGTAGAAGAGATGGCCTTCATTGAATGGATCTAAGGATGTCTAAGAAGTATATTAAAATATGTCGGTCAATATACCACATAGAATAATGTATCTAAAATATTAGGTACAATATTAAGGGTAAGAGATATGGTGACACAAGATTCTTGGGACTCATTGAAAGTTTTAATGATATCATCGGATTTAGTTAAATATTCCTCTTTTAATCTAAAATTTTGAAAGAAATGATATGTGCATAAATTAATGGAAGAACCATTTTAGATCATAACTCTCTTGATAAAATTATCGCCAATAAATGTAGTGATGTAAAGAGAAGAATCTTCTTGCAAGTTTTAGGAAGAGATATCGACATTCGAGAATGTGTCCAAAGAGAATTTACAATATTGGCCATATCACTAGGGGAAATATTTGGTGGAATAGATTGTTGTTTTATAAAATTTATTAAGTATTATCCATGAGTAGAAGAATTTTGAAAAAGTTCTAAGAAGAAAATATTTGCTAAAAAACTCATCTCCTATTGATATCATTGGACTTGTCGATTCTGCACATGTTGTTCTAAAGTAGTTGTTATCATACCAACCTTATTGTTGAAATTATTTGGTATATTATTATAAGATACTTGATTGTCTACCTGATGTCCTTGCTTAGGTACATTCTGGTTAATAGTGGATCATTTTTTACCATTTGAATATTGATAAATTCCTACATCAAGACATCTTGCATCAATTAAATCTTGAACCACATGTTTGAACTTCTTACAAGAAATTTTCCAATGTCCTTCCACTCTGTGATATGCATAATGCTGACCTACCTTGTACCAATTGGTTGTAGTATTTGGTTACCTAATGTGATGTAACTCAATTACATTGGCTTCTAATAGTTATTTTATAACTGCTTCCATGGGTATGCCAAGTCTTGTGAAATACCTTTGTGGAGCTTTATGAAGTATTATATTTTATAAAGTGTTAGTAATTTTGTTAAAATATCTATTATCCATTACACCATCACCTACCACATGCTTGTTCTTATACTGTGACTTAGTAGATTTTTCTCCTTTTATTTTGAGTTTTCCTCTTCTAATAAGAGCATGTTATACTTTTCTTGCTAACTCAATTTCTTGATTAAAATATGTGATAGTAGTAGTCTCTAATACATAATATAAATGCTATTTTTAACTTCCAATAAATGTCTCAAGCATATATCTAGGAGGTAAAGTATATCTCAAGCATCCAACTACACTTCTCCAATGAACCAAGAATTCTAAAAAACTTTATTTTCCTTTTTTCAAATTATAAACATCTTTCATGGTCACATCTTCTCAATATAAACACCAAATTTTTGAACAAATAATTTAGTTGTTTCTTCAAAATTCCTTAAAGAATAATTAGGTAATCGATAGTACCATACCACCAATACTTTTAGGAAATTATTTTAGTAACAACATGTCATCATATATAATATCATGGCATGATATTCTAAATATTTTTAAAAGTTCTATTGGATATTGTTTCCCTTTATATATAGGTAAAACTAGTATATGAAAGTTCTTAGGATAAGACATTGCAACAAAAATAGGATCCAATGGTTGGCTACACATTTATTTATAACTATGAGTGAAACTTGAAGGCTGAATCATCTCAACTTTTGAAACTAATTGATTTACCATATTTGTCAAATTCCTCACTTATGAATTATTGTTATGCAATATCCCTAGATTCCCTAAGGGAGGGGTGTTGGAAATATGGACACTATTGTGGTATCTTATTGGAGAGGATAACTAACATATAATGGAATAGAAGCAACAGTGCTGAAATTAGAATATTGAGGAGGAAATTGAAAATAATTTTGAGTGACACTACTAGTTGGAGGGACTTGTAGATTCCTTCCAAAATTGGTGGTTACAATAGTGGCATAAGTTAGATGATGAACATGATTACCATGATTCAAATATTCTCTTAAGGAGTTAGAAGATTATCTAACTTCCTCTGGTATGGATTATTTCTATAATGCTGCATCGAAGGCATGCTTATGATGTTTGTAAAAGGTCCACATATGATCAAAATATTTGAAGATAAGATTCTCATTAGGTCCCCTAATAGGATAAAGACTATTATCAACCTCTTATTATTTAATATTATGGTTTTATCTATCAATTTTATCATTCTCTTCATAAATCTCATCAAATCTTAGATGCATTCACTCACTCCCAAGGCTAGAGGCCATTAGGAGAAGGAGAAAAGGACTAGGATGGAAATGAAGAAACTAAGACCAACAAAAACAAGCAAAAGATTTTATGTTTTAATATTTTTTTGATCTAAACACACATAATTAATGATATTGATTAAATATTTTAAAATAAAAGGAGGTTTTCATGTGAGGTTCACCAAAGATGTAGAGGCGGTAAATCACCCTACCATGTATGATTCTCAAGGCTGGATCCATAAGAAAACCTTCAGGTGATTGTAGGGGTTGCGTTGTTCTCTAAACTCAATGTAAAAGAGGGGGGAAGGGTTCACCAAGAATGGTTTAAGGACTTGCTCCAATTCCACTGGTTTTTAGGAATTTTTGATGTGTTCGTTTCAATACAATCACCTATGTTTGGTCTTTCTAGATCTATGCTATGAAAGATAAAGGACAATGCAGAAATACTATATACTAGAATACAAGAGCTAACCATAGAATGATTATTTTTTGAATGCTTTATAGCCTTAGGATTTCAAGATAGAAAACCTTAAATCAAGGGCTCAAGAGAAGATGCACAAGTGTGACCAGGAGATAGGTAGGTTTAATAAAATTGATAATTGCATTAACATTAGCTTTAGGAATAAAGCATTCATTTAAATAGATTACAAAATAGAAATAAAACTAATCTCTCTATATCCACACTAACTGAACGCTAACGTAGGTAGAGTGTTAGGTTTAGAAATCTTACCTAGGATATTTAGGATTAACCATTAGATATTTAAGATAGTAAATATCTACATGGTAGAAATTAAAAAGTAGAAAAGTAAATGTAATAATATACCTATGTAGTATAATGCAATACACTACCTATTTTACCCTAACATCCCCCATTTATTACATTACTTTGATATACAAATTTTACTTCGAAACAATTCAAATTTAACACATCCAAGTGCCTTGGTGAAGATGTTAGCAACCTATTCGTCGGTGGGAATGTATTGGAACTTCATCATGAATGAAATGACAATCTATGTCAATATGCTTTGTGCGTTCATGATGGAATGGATTCTTGACCAAGTTCAAAACACCTGAGTTGTCGTAAAACATGTGAATATGAAGTTTCTTTGGTAGGCCCATGGTAGCCAAGATGTGACTTAACCATATCGCTTCACACACATCTCCTAGTGTAGCACAATACTCTGCCTCTGTTGAAGATAAAACAACCACCTATTGTTTTTTACTATGTCATGAGACAGGACCAGATCCAAGATGAAATACATATCCTGATGTTGATTTTTTATAATCTAAGGATCCAACATAGACAGAGTCAATGTAACTCTGTAAGAAGAATGAGTTATTCTTCTTGTAATCTAGACCATATTCTACACTACTTTGAATGAAGTAAAGAACACGCTTACCTGCTTTCCAATGAGAGGCTTTTGGTTCCTGCATGAACCGAGAAAGATATTTACAGCATAAGTAATGTCTGGTCTAGTATTGGTAAGATAGATAAGGCTTCCATTCGTCTGTCTAGATAGCGTGCCATCTACCTGTGGTGAATCATCATACCATGATAACTGAAGCCTTGATTCCATTGGTGTTGCCTTAGGCTTGCAATCAGTCATACGATATTTTTCTACTAAAGTCTTGGCATACTTTTGTTGAGTCACCCTAAGATGATTCTTCTTCTTTTCTATCTCAAGACCAAGACAGTAGTGGATAAGCCCCGAATCTATCATATCAAATGACTCTTTCAAGTCATTTTTCATGATTCTAATCATTTTCTCTTAATTGTCGATGATGATCAGATCATCTACATATAATACAAGAATAACTATTTCAGAACCTGTGTTCTTGATATAGAGATTTGCATCATATGGACTTCTCTTGAATCCATGCTACAGTAGGTGACTATCCATTTTAGTGTACCATGCTCTTGGGGCTTGTTTAAGTCCATATAATGATTTGACCAATTTGCAAACCTATTGCTCATGGACTTCCTCAGCAAATCCTGGGGGTTGAGTCATGTATACCTCTTCTTTTAAGTCACCATTTAGAAAGACACTTTTTACATCCATCTGATGTAATTTCCATCCAAACTGTGTTGCCATAGCATAAAGAACTCGAATGGTGTTCATCCTTACTGTACGAGAAAAGGTTTTCTCATAGTCAAGGCCTTCCTTTTGAGCATAGCCCTTTGCCACAAGATGGGATTTATGCTTTTCTATGGTACCATATGCCTTATATTTGACATTGTAAACCCATTTTCAGCCTATGGGTTTCTTTCCTTTAGTCAAATCTATCCGCTTCCATTTTTTATTCTTGATGAGGAAGTTATGTTCTGCATCCATAGCTGCCTTCCACTGAGGCATTCTAAGTGCTTCATCGACTGTATAAGGTTCATTTTCATCAAATGATGATAAGTAAACCCTCTCCTCATATATTTCCAATTTCCATATCATATTCCCTTGCTAACTCTCTATCAATAGAAAGGTCTTGAAAATTTGCACAAAGATCATCAACTGAAGTGGATGCTTCAGTATTTTATTTTTGAGTCATGCTTCATGTTTTTGGATGATTGAGAGTAAGATCAGGTAGGTAAGTGAGTTTGGAATATTTTATTGTGCTCGTATACCATTTGGGAGGATTTTTTTGTTGTGGAGAAGGAAGTGGTTGTTGCTCCTCATCATCAAGGTATACTGATGTAGTGTTAGGTGTGAAAGCTTCATCAAACACTACATCTCTGCTGACATGTATTTTCTTGGTAAATGGGTCTATCAATTGATAACCTTTTGAGAATTCATCATAGACAAAAAAACATGGTAGGGACTTCTCATCTAATTTCTTTCTTTTCTCCTCGGGTATATGCATAAAATCCTTACACCCGAATACCCATAGATGAGATATGGAGGGTTTCCTTCCACTCCATGCTTCCTAAGGAGTCATACCTTCAAGAGCCCTTGTGGGTGCTTTGTTTAGAAGATATACTACAGTTTGAATAGCTTTAGCCCAGTAAATTTTCTCAAGATTCGCTCCCTTAAGCATACATCAAACCATTTCTATAATGGAACGATTTATTCTCTCAATAAATCTATTTGACTAAGGAGAATATGCTATGGTTAACTGTATTTTTATCCCATGAGTTTGTAAAAATGAGGAAAATTAATTTGATGTGTATTCCCCCCCTCGATCTGAATGGAGGGTCTTGATGAAGCATCCTGATTATTTCTCAACAAGATTTTTGAATTGTTGAAAATAGGTAAATGCTTCAGACTTCAATTGCTATAAGAAGATCCACATCTTGCGTGAGTGATCATAGATAAACAATTGAAAATACCTTTTTCCTCCATAACTAGTAGACATGGGACCACACAAATCCATGTGAACCAACTCCAAAGGTACCTTAGCTCACAAGGAGCTAGGTTCAAAAGGCACTCTGTGTTGCTTGCATGACAAGCAATTTGAGCATACTGGCAAAGTAGATGAAAGAGTAGGTAATCCTTTCACCATTTGATATTTACTGAGTTCTAGTAAATATCCTAAACTTAAATGCCCAAATCTCTTATGCCATAGAGATGTGGCCTCTTTCATGGTTACTATCATTGTAGTATGTGTTGAGGTAAGTGCATCTAAGACAAATAAACCATATTTTTATGAACCTGTTGCTATCGGTTTTCCTTTCTTGGTGATAAAGCAACATTTCTTTTCTTTGTCCACCTTGAAATTGAAATTCATGTGATTGTCCAGGATTTGTGGAACTGACAAGAGATTATTTTTCAATCCTGGTACATAAAGAACATTTTGAATTTTACATTCTCCATCTGGAAGGGAGATAGAAACACTTCCTTCTCCCTGAACTCAATATGTTTTATCATTAGCAATGGTGACCGGTATACCTTCTCGAGCCTCAAATGTCTCAAACCAGGACTTATCGTCAGTCATATGCTTTCTAGCACCTGAATCTATGTACCACATAGTGTCCTTGTTAGGGGAATATGTATGTGTCATGATCATCTTATGTGCTTGTTCAGAGTCTAAACTAGAATCTTTAGTTGCAATGTTTCCCTGTTGTTGTGTATTCTTGTTCTTTGGTTTACCTTTGACCTTCGTGTTTCCTGGTTCATTGGGTGGTTTGTTCTTAAAACAACATATTTTGGTTTCATGAGTGTCGTTGTCACAAATCTTACAATATTTCTTCTTCTTAATATCTTTGCCTTTACCCTTATTTTTATTAGAAGAATAACCTTGTTTTTGATTCCACTTTTTCTTACCACCTTGTCTATTCGAGAAAAGAACATTGTTAGATGCATCATCTCTATGGAATTGATTATCTTCTTCTGTTTCAAGCATATTTAACAACTCGAAAAAAGTCATTGTCATTCCAGAGACTTGTAATGAAGTGATAAACATTCTGTAGGAGTTGGGAAGATCCCTCAAAATGATAGAGTTCAAGACTTGGTATTCCACTTTTTCTCCTAAGGATTGCAGTTTTGTTTTCAATTCTGCCACTCTATAGAGGAATAGCTCTACTGTTTCTCTAGATTTCATATGAAGAGTATGAATCTGTGTTTGGAGGTGAATAATTTTTGATTGATTCTTCCCCACAAAGATGGTTGTTAAGGCATCCCATGCCTCCTTACCATTTTTTGCTTCACTAATATGAGGTTGGATATCATCGGTAATGGCTAGCAAGATCATTAAGGATAGTTTTCTATCCTTTTTATGAAATGTTGTTTGATCTGCTCATGTTGATTGAGGTCTAGTTCCACTTCCATCCACTATAGACCATAGATCCTCTACATTTAAGATAGATTTCATCTTAGTATTCCATGCATAATAATTTGAACCTTTGAGCAGTTGGCTCTCAGTGAGATACTTGTGCATCATGGCCATGGTGAAGGTTTCAAATTTGATAGGATGAATATGGTTGTATCTTGCACTATACCCTCAAAATAGTATATGGAAGATGTTTAATTTGATTCTATAAGATATTTAATGGCACCTGCCTTAACACCCTTAACAAGGGATGAAAAGTTTAAGAATTTTAAGCCAAACAAATAGAGCAAATTAAAGGGGTAGGTTTTGAAAGACTTCCGATTGTGCTCTCTAGGATATTTAATGGCACCTGCCTTAACACCTTTCAATAAGGATGAAATTTTTGAGGTAATTAAGCGAAACAAAGAGAGTAAATCGAGGTGTTTTTAGTTTTGGACCTTTGGGTGAGGATTATTTAAAAATTTAACTTTGTTTATCCTGTGCAAGAAGTAGCACGATTTGTAGTGAAAT
Source organism: Wollemia nobilis (assembly GCA_028583015.1). Taxonomy (NCBI): domain Eukaryota; kingdom Viridiplantae; phylum Streptophyta; class Pinopsida; order Araucariales; family Araucariaceae; genus Wollemia; species Wollemia nobilis. The sequence goes on along the minus strand of JAQPPZ010003507.1, from coordinate 1,997,619 downwards.
TTGGGTTTTCAAGTATGAAGTGCTCTTCAATTTTTATGATTTTTTAATTGCAAAATTATGTATAGTGCAATAATAAAAAATAGAGCAACCCAAATTATTTATCACTATAGGTTTCGGATGCAACCGAAAATGCACCTAATGAAGCCAATTTTTGAAAAAGGTGTTGAGTACAATCGAGAATGCATCTTTATTATTCTAGAAATCCCCCCTTTGTATTTAAAATTTTGCAAGAAATAGAAGCACAAATGTAACTTCTATCCCCCCTTACTGATTACAAAATTGAGAAAGAAAGCACTCCTTTCAAGACAAGTCAACACACGACCCGCATTTTGAAAGGCTTCCAGACTAGTCGACACATGACCCGCATTTTGAAAGGCTTCTAGACCAGTCGACACATGACTTGGTTTTTGTTTTCAACACTCAAAAATTGGTGGTGCATTAGGATCAAAAGTCTCATGAATCCTCATGGGACCATAACTTCCGTCCAAACCCTTCCATGGATCATTATAGACAAGTGAGTGAGGTATAGATCTATGATATTCACGAAGCATACGACGAAAATGTGATCGTGTTGTTTACCTTCGTAATTTGTTTCTCTTTCTGATGATTCTTTGTCTACGAAGAGCTTTCCTCACCCAAGATTTGATCTTCATGAAAACTTAGAAGAATGAAAAATCAAGGAAAATTTGATGAAATTGTAAGCAACAAAATGTGTCTTTGGTTCTTGTCTCTTTATCTCCACATGCGGAGAAAACTAAAGAACAACATTGGTTTAGTTGCATAAGGATTTTGGCATTTGTATTATAAATTTAAATGATATATATAAAAAAAAAATTAAGTTTTTTAAAAGAAAATTTAACATAAAAGTTTAAATAAAAAACACCAATTTAATAGTTAAACAAAATTGATATAATTTATAAAAAACTAACATGAAAAATTCTAATTTAAAACACAAAAAAAATAATTTTGAGCATAAAAATTTAAATAAAAATATTAATTTAGGCCATAAAATATGAAATTTTCATCAAAAAAAATATTAACTTGCTTATGGCGGGCGCGAGAGTTGATCCGTCGACTCCTGTTGGTCTAAGGCATTCACCTTGGCCAACTTCCCAAGCCCACAGCTTGGTTATCAGGCTGTGAAGCCTAATATTTAAAGAAGATTGCATGCTTCTATGGAAATAAGTGGGATAAATCTCACATGCATCCTATAAAGGATGAAGAGGCCTTTAAAGGCCTCAACGAGCACTTATACTCGTGATTTCCTTCGGGAAATCAAGTCTGGGCCTCCTTTTGTCGATAGCCACATGGCACGACAAGGGAGGTCCACGTGTCAGGTTGAGTCCCACATGTCATTCCAATCCACATGTCAGGTCCACGTGTCAGTATAGTCTGTCTTGATCAGATGCCAGGTGGCATGTGGCCAGAGTGCCACGTGTCGCCTAGCTATTGGTCGAGTCAGCTCTACACCACCTCGGGGTGCACACAAGTCTACGAGGAACGTGAGGGTACTCCTACCCTTGAAGTGTTCCCTACTTTGGTATTTGTGCTACGAGATACATGAGGGCACTCCTATCCTCTAGGCATTCCTGCCATGACCTCGATATCCGTACCCAAAAGGCCACGGGGAGTGTGAGGGCCGCCTGCCCTAGTACACTCTTGTGGTGGTGACTGCAGACCCGTAGGTGGTCATGATCCGCATGGGGATGAAAAAAATTCTCGTGGGTTGAGATTACGACCAGGGTCAAAATGGCCCTACATTGGGATCTATGTCTTGCATTGGGATCTGCACCCTACATCGAAATCTGTGCCCTGCGGGATTAATAAATCCTAACAAAAAATAAAATACCAAAATAAAATTATCAAAACCTAGCTTGGGAGTATTAAAAAATGGTCATAGAAAATAATTAAGGGTCACCAAATTTGATGTCGTATTTCCTCGCTCTGTCAGACTCCTCGCTTCAGCTTTGGTACCAATGTGACTAGGATATAGGTAGGTTTAATAAAATTTATAATTGCATTAACATTAGATTTAGGAATAAAGCATTCATTTAAATAGATTACAAAATAGAAAGAAAACTAATCTCTCTATATCCATGCTAATTGAACGCTAACGTAGGTAGAGTGTTAGGTTTAGAACTCTTACCTAGGATATTTAGGATTAACCATTAGATATTTAAGACAGTAAATATCTACATGGTAGAAAGTAAAAAGTAGAAAAGTAAATGTAATAATCTACCTATGTAGTATAATGCAATATACTACCTATTTTACCCTAACAACAAGTATTACTAAAATCCTAAGTGCACACTATATGTTGTTTTTCTTTTCAAATACCTAGAAATTAAGAGATCTTCATTTTATATTAGATATAGGGTTCAAAAAAGAATAACAAACATGCAAAAAACAACCTAAATATGAAATTAGGGCCCTTATATTATCTGGTGCTTGATCCTAGCTTATATCCCTTATCCAATGATATTCAATGATTCCATGTTCTTGGAAGATAACTTAGCAAACACTTGAAAAATATAATCAATGTTAAGGGACCCACATAGACTATTGTACAATAATTATTGGAGGTGCAGTAGTCAAGCCCCCTAGGTCCTTTTAGGTGACCATTAAAAATAGAAGTGAAAGTTGAGCTTTGAAATATGAACAATCATAACAGAATACAACACAACATAATCATAAAATACAACATATAATATAGTAATATGTTCTATATGTACTCTAGAATGCAGATATAGGGTTTGGGGATAACAACTTACCCCTAAAGTGGGTCTGTGTGAAATCGCACCCCATAAGGAGTGCCCAAAATTTCATAGATCGATGAAATTGTGCTCCATAGAGACTGGGTGTGATTTCACAAAAGCTAAGAAAAAAATAATAGAAAAATATGAATTCATAATTACATCACAAAGAAAATTAAGGTGCATATGCATGAAATAAAGACACCTAGTAGATAGAAAAAAATAAAATAGAAGGGTTAATACCTTTGAATAGTCGATCTCTCCTTAGGGCTTCAACACTTGTCCACTAAATTTAGCAACAACAATAATTGATCCAATGGAGCAGAAAATAGAACTTTAACAGATTATATTCAATACTGGTGAGTTATTTTACTTGTAGAAGAAAAAGAATAATGTGATATCTTAGTTTATGGACCCCTATGCGACTTTAATGCATTTTGGATGGTCAAACAGAGTCATAATGGGAAAAATCATATATTGTTGGAAAGCTCTTTTTGAGCTTGATCCAATGGTGTAATATTTGGGATAAACTAAGAAGATGTGGTAGGGGAAACATTATCTCAAATATGACCCAACAATTTTGTGGAGAAAATAAGGGATCTAGGGAAAATTACTCACCTTAGTGGGTCAATTTTCTGTGTCTACATCAAGAATGTAACCGATGTTTGGTAGAAGATTCTAGCTCATGTGGTATTATGCATGTAAGCTAAATATTGAGCTTAGTGTTAGGGTTGGATGAAGTCTTTTCCTTAAAATCTATGAAGCCATGTACAAATGCATCTTTTTGAAAGTTAATGAAATATTTAAGAAGGTTTCCCCCTCGAAGAGGCCAACCATTCTAAGTTATTTGTGAGATTGTTTAAATTTTACAATTACTTTTCACATCATGTTATTATGTTATTTGATGCATTTATGTTCATTTATGATATTTTTTGTGAGTAAGCTTATTTTTAATAGTAGGTTCCTTACACTACAACTATTATGAGTTTTACAATATGACAAAACTGATATGATTCTCATATATTACATATAGTAGATATATACAAGCATTGAGTGGGTGGCCTTATCCTTTAGGAGTGGATTTAGATGAGGCCTCCCACTAGCTACTCAAGTCTTTTTTCTTTCTCTTATTTTAGTTTCTTAGGTAAAATATTTTCACTCTAATGAAACTGGTACTCTTAAGCAGCCCCCTTGGTGCAAACAGATTGGTACCAAGGATAAAAATCTTCTCAGTGAAGTAGGAATAGTACTAGTGCTAAATCCCTCTTTGTTCTTGACCCCATTAGTATGTACATTCCACCTCTAACTCAGATCGTTTTCCTCTTTTATGTCCTTCAATGGGAAGTATTCTTCATTTTAGATGTGAAAAGTGCTCATGCTTATATTCTCAAACATTTGGAGGGAGTGAACTCCATTACCTCTACTATTGCTTGACCCATCTAATATTTAATCTAGTTTTGGTACCTATTGGATGCTACTTCCTTTGCCTCCACATATTTTTATTACTTGTCCGATATGATTTTAATATGGAAAAAGTATCAAGTTGTTGAGAGAGAGTATTGGGAAGCAATAGACTATTTACCTAGAGTCAATTGCTCTCTTTCATTGAATTTATCTATGTTGAATTCCTTAATCTTGATGTTAAATTCCTTTTGGATCCCAAATTATTAATTTTAAAATGTTTAATAATCTAAGTATTTCAAAATTTGATAAAAATAAATCAATTTCAAATTTAAAGAACTATAAAAGAAGGCTCATATCTTCATTACTTAAAAAATAAATCATTTATCCCTCCATTTAACTTACTAATTAATTATAATAGATTTATCACTAATTATAACCATAACTAAATCAATCCTCTCAAACCTTCAAATTTTTTAAATCATAAAATACCTAATTATTTTGCACTCCTATTCTTTCATTGTGTTGTGTGGCTTCTAAATGCTCTTCGTCTTCACACAAACAACTCTTTGGTTTGTTTTACCACTCTTTAGGATCTCCACTTTCATTTGATTATTGCCATTTAAGGTTATTTTAATTACAACATTGCAATATGATGTTCCATTTTAGGAGATGAAATGTTAGGTTTTGGATGCATAATAGTCCAACATTATGTCTCCAAATGGAAAAATATTTCTGAGCATATAGACAATGGATGTTCCAAGTAACCGAAGCCTCTTCCTTTCATATTGAACGTTACACTTTTCTCAATGATGCTTCATCATTAAATGAGTTCTATGTAGTGAACGTTGTTTGATTTCTTACAGTGTTAGCCATTTTGTAAGGACAAGTCTTCGTTGATTATTGATGTCCTTATTTCTTAGGTTATGACTATTACATTTGTTCTCCAACCTCAACATTGAATTTTTACCTATGCTTCCTCTCTGCATTGCTCTCCAAATTTTACTATTGCACTTTCATCTTGGGTGTTACTGTGCTGGTTCTCAACTGTTGCACTTCCATCTTGGTTTTTATTGTGCCAATTCTAGATTGTTGCACTTCTATACTGGGTGCTACTACACTTGTTCTTGATTAGTATACTTCTATCTTGGGTGCTATTGTGCATGTTCTCCAAAATCGAATGCAAGAATTTACTGCACTTACTATCCAATCTAAGACTTTGTTTTCTAATACACTCACTTTAAACCATGGATAGTGATTGCTATTGTACTCATTATCAAACCTTGGATGATGGTTGTTTTTTTCTTTCAAAGTCTCTTCAAGGATGATTACTTTACTATATTTCTTAGTTTACCTTATCTCACATTACTTTATACTCTCATCCTTATTGTTTTGGCTTATAATTCAATGCACTTTATGTCTTTTAGTTTAACCTTACAATTTATATTCCATGGTAACTTTTTTTCTTGGATTTCATTGCTTAGACAATGCTCATCCTGGTGGTTAGCTCTTAACATACAACGTGTAACCTTATATTGCAATGCACTAACTAAATAATGTAGTCATTTTTTCTTGTTCATGCTAATTCTTTAAGCTAATTGTCTCTGGACGGATATTGTCATTTTCTCTACCTTTGAGTTTTCTTTTTATTCAATATTCAATCCACTTATATTTGGTTACCTCTTTCAAGACATTTTCCCTATTTATATTGAATCTACATGATATATTTTTATGTATCATTTATTTTATTTAATAAGGGGATTATTTTTATGACCTCTTCTATTTTCACTAATAAGGGCCACAAATATTCTCTGAAATTTTTCCTTTGGAGGTCTGAATATTCTTGTTTCTTGAGCTTAAATCATCATGATAAACTTATTTCTTTGAAAAGTCTTTATCCTTTAATATTGGTCTTTTCTCTTGAATCAATATCAATATCAATATGACCTAAATATTAAAAACTTTTATCGTGGCTTTTTTCTTCAAGACCTGAATCCAAAATATCAATATCAAGGTTTGTCTTCAAGACCTAAAATTTCTTATAAATAACCTTCTATTCAAAATATAATCTTATAATAACCTCAATATATATCTCTATCAAAGTCTCTTCTTCAAGACCTAAAACTATAATATCTTCTAAATTAAATCAATCCTAGATTTATGAAAGCTTATTGCCTTCTCTTACACTTGAAGATGAAAATATTCTCTATCTATTGTATGAAGCTTCTCATACTTTGATGAAGATCAATATCTATTGTAGCAATATCTTATATTTATCCTAATAACTCCAATAATTATTTTCCTCCTTACTAGATAACCCAATAATATCAAGGTGACTATAAAATTCCTTGATGCTCCAAATAAGATAGCTTGATTGCACCAAATTCTCCAACTTTATTGTAAGTGTTGATAGAAATAAATTGTCAAGAATTTGTCTATGTGCTTGAAAACCTTTATCAATGGTAGGATGGATCTTTCTTGAATGACCAAATTTCTTCTGAGTTGGTAAAGCATCTATTATTCAATACTTATTTTCATTCTTTTAGAGAATATCAATTTCAAGGGATTTAGTTATCTAAAATTTTCTTATCAATATTAGGGTTGGCTATTTGCCTAAATAATCAATTATCTTCAAGTTGATTTGCCCAAACATGGGTCATAGTCGTTATTGGTTATACTTCAATCTAGTGGAAATACCCTAGCTGAGTCCTAGTCTTCACTAGTTGCTTTTGCAACTATGGAAAGACCCTAGATTTCTACTTTCTTCAAATTTTCAATAGAGTCTAGGTCTAACTCCCTTTAAAGTAGATAGACTCTAACCAATTTTGTCACACTATACAAGAATTGATTTTGCAACTAAACAAATCCTATATAAGAAACTTATTATGGTACAATGGATTTTGAAGACTTAATATTAATGTAAGCTCATAGGATAATTATTCATAGGATCATAGGATAATTATTCATAGGATAGGCTACCGATTCCACCATGTAAATTAAAATAAATTATTCATAGGATCAAATATATGATAGCCACAATATAATACGATCAATATTAATGTAACCAAAATAATATGAGCCAACTAATATATTAATAAAGGCTAATAATATATCAACCAGAATTCATTAATAAGTAGAAATATGAATCTATAAATAGCCTAAGTCATAGATGTACAAAGCATATAACACAACTTATAATATTAGTTGCTCAAATGTATGTAAAATTTATTACTCCTCTTTCTCTTACAAATGTATCATCAACTCTTACAATAACAATGCTCATAATGTAGATAATGTAGACTATGTAGGTGGTAATGTAGGTGATGATAGGTGATATACATTATGGAGTAATATATAGCCATTGTAGGATGACTCTTTCATTAGTTGACTCTTCCTTTCCTTATGCCAAGTCTCATGACTCTTGGATTATCTACTTAAAACTTGCATACACATGAATCTATCTTGTATGTACACTTGGACATGAATTTTCATATAACACTTCATAATCTAAGAAAACATGCACAATTACATATGAGATGCTTGTGCATATTACACTCATTACACTTGCACACTCTTTTACATGACACTTTTGCATTTATGGTATATGATTACATTACATAAAATATTTACTCACACTCTAATATAGGACACAACCCTAAACTAATAGTTACAAGGTTGTATCAAGGAGGTATAATAGCATGTACCAAATAATGTAATATACTCTAAAAATATCAAGAAATAGTATGCAGTAGCATTATCATCCATGGAGTAAGATTATCATAGTGTACAAGGGTTTCATATGAGATGATTTGTTATGTTGCATTACATAACATATGGGTATATAGAAGAAAAATCCAATACTATTGAAATGTGATAACCGAGGTGTTCTAAATTTGGTTAAGAGTCTAGTATTTTGTGAAAGAATAAAGCACATTGAATCTTCATGCCACTTATTTTGTGATCATTCTTAGAATCATGAGATCCACCTCTAGTACATTCTCACCAACAAAAAATTTGCATATATTTTTACAAAGGCAATTGCATATGTTAAGTTTGATTTTTTTTGCAATTCTCTTTGTTAATAAAACAATGTAATATGCGGGGATGTTAGGATAATATTTATTACATTATTTTAGTATTTGAGTATTAATTTTGTAATTAGGCTATGTTCTTTTAGTTGTAGCATTATTTTAATATTTCTTACATGTAATGGTCTCCTCCTCAAGAATATCAATCTTCTTGTTTATAATGCTAAGGCATGTAACAAATAGTATTCAACCCCCATCAATGAAATTGATTTGATTTTTCCATCAATTTCATGAATTTTTATGGAGATTTGCAAGAGACATAAGAGCCAGAAAGAGCACCATCCATGTTTCCATGGGTGTTGCCACACTTGTAGTGCTTGAATTTAGGTAGATTGAGGATATTATTGTTATAGGGATATGCACATATTTATACTTGTTGGAAAAATCTTTTTGAGACCATTCCAATGAATATACGTTTATTAATTTTTATAAATATTTACAATAGATATTAATGTTGCAATAAATACCATTGCCTTTAGAGACTATGAATACTACAAATTGGGTATAAAAATAGTGAAAATAATTTGATTAGTTAGATTATTGGTGGATGGGGACTAATATTACTCAAGTGCATCATAATTAATTGGGTTTCCACATAAATAGTATCTTGGAAGTATAATACATGTCCATATAGAAGGAAATAGAATAGTAGATAATTTAGCTAATTATGATGCTATTGATCTTTATTGTAGAAAAAGTTAAATTTTAGAAGGCAACTAGCTAAAGGATATTTTTATCTCTTAATGAAAATGATATCTAGGAGTTGATTATAGAAATATGGCAATTTGAGGAAGAGGAATATTATCTTGTATACAAAGGTAGATGAAGATCATGTTTGAAAAACATGCAAGTTGGATATGTTCTAAGTGACCTAACATCAAATATAATACCTTTTTAAAGTGGTGCCAATAGATACCACTCATAAGTTACTTTAGAAAGATTCTTGAATTTTTATTTTTCGTATATCAACTCAAATTTATCCAATAAATTAGGTGACTAGGGCTTACAATACCAACTTTAGCTAGGTATGTCTTAGAGTATAATATTCACCATGCAAATAACTTGTTATACATGTCGTACTTGGATTCAATATTTGACTACTCAATTTTCCTAACAAATATGCTACAAATTTCAAAAATATCTCCTTCTTTTTATCATAGGTTTAGATGGAAAGAAGACATTTTGTGTATGTTTGATTAGTTTAATAAAATATTTTGCTAACTAATTGTAAGTCACATCTAGTTAATTTGATGTTTAATAATTACTTCCATGATAGTCCGTGGGTTTAGATGGATTGGTAAGTTGGGGCGCTTACCAAGAGGAGACCTAGGTTCCAATCCCATGGGCTTGTCCATGCACAGACAGTAGCCCAGATTTGATTCCTCTGAGTGGTGCACCAGATTGATGACGATGGTGCAACCCCTGTGCGTCCGGCGGTCCCCATCTCACGCCGGGTTACCATGTACCGAGATGGTGGAAGTCCTCGGAGCCTTTGTAGATAGTTTGAACCCTACCAGCTGTGCTGGTAGTTACTAAAAATTGTGATTGTAACCATTGCTTCTATATATAAAAAATAATAATAATAATTACTTCCATGATAATAAGTTTTCCTTGTCAATTGGAATTCTTTTATGTTAATATATTATTGTAGGTGAATACATTATGCATAGATTTTTAAGAGGAGGTTAAATGAAGGGAAGATGCTATGTGCAAGTATCAAATAATTTTGATCTCTATCTATTTTGAGCTAAGATCACTAATTCCAAATGTTAAAAGAGTGACCATGTATCCCTCTCTTAAGTTTGACTCAGGTTGTATACAACAAGTAATAAACTTTAAAGTTTAACTCCTCCAAATCATGAGAAATAAGAGTTTTTGGAAAACAAATCATGGTTCAGTTATAGTTTGGTAGACTCTAATTTTGTGTAAAGATCAAGGCTCTTCTATGTTTTGTATATTTTCAAGTTTTATACTCAATGTCAACTTTTAAATACAAAATAATTAAATTTATTTAATATTTTCCCATTAATATTCTCACAAGTAAAGGTTTTCAAATTGACATTGGAAAAATACAACAATCATTAATAAAAAATATGAAGGCATTGCCACAATAAATATCAAAATAGTAACAACAATTATTAATCACATTGACCCTAATTCAAACTCATGATTTTTGTATTGATAGTTAATAATTATATTTATTTTTTCTTTAAACTGGATTCTAAGAGGCCCTAACTCCTTAAAGAATATTTCCCTTAAAACAAAGTCAATATATCTCTAAACGAATTTAGATTAAAATTAAATAAATATTATATTTTTTAATCATGTAATAATAATCTAATGTGAATAAGGGAAATAAAATCTTATAATATTAATTTATATATATTTAAATATATTTTTAATCATATATATTATACTAATTTATTATAAATATTTTAAATAAAACTAAAAATTATCATTAATAATCTATAAATTGTAATATCATAATAATGTTAAACTAAAATATATATTTAAATTAATTGCTCTTAAACCAAAAATATATATTTAAATTAATTGTTCTTAATCCAATACTAGAGAAAAAAGAAAAAACTTCTACTGTTGTATAATGCTTAAAAAAGCTGCTTTAATTTATTTTTGCCTGTGAGAGCCTGGCAATTCCATCCGAGTATATCTCAACATGTATGACTAACTATACATAAAACAACAATACTCTTAACGCATAAGGTAATTTAAAAAATTCAACTATTTTAGTTGCTTTTCACGCGTGAGAATGACGTGCCAGACAATTCTAGTATCTCCTAAGCGTGTATAACCATAAATTAAATAACAACAAAAGCGTTGTCACTTATAATGAAATTCTGTGAATGAAAGCTACACCGCAGAAATTTTAGCTGTTAGCCATTTAAAATTTTAAATCCTGATTAGATCAGGAGATATTTTTTGGAATAGCATTGAGCATTTATTCATTGTAACCTCTAGATTTTTTTTTTTTAAATTGTACTTTTATCTTGGTTAGCTTCTGGGTGTTTGGTTATTACAATTTTATTTTTTATTTTTTAGTTATTACAATTTCAGTGTTTTTGTTTTAACCTTTTATTATAATTTTATTTTTTATTTTTTTTCTGATATATTTGAAAAGCCATTGTCATAATGGAGTTAGTTGAAGCCCTCCACTAATTACATATATACAAGCCTTGAGTGGGTGGCCTTATCCATAAGGCATGGAGTTAGATGAGGCATTCCACTATCTACTCAAATTCTTTTTTCTTTCTCTATTTCTAATTTTATGGTTAAAATATTTTCACATTTATAAAATTAGGATTTTTAAGTAGTATTTTGGTGCAAAAGGATTGATATCAAAAGTAGACATTTTTTTGGTGAAATAGTACTAGTAACATAAGTACGAGTATTGACTCCCTTTTTATTTTTGACCTGATTGATATGTCTCTTCCATCTCCAATTAAGGTCATTTTCCATTTTATATCATTGAAGTGGAAAGATCCTTCCTTTTGGTTGTAAAAGGTGTTTGTGATTATATGCTCAAACATTTGGAGGGAGTGGACTCCACTACCTTTGTTATCACTTGGCTCATCTGATTGTCAGTTTAGTTTTGGAGCCTCTTAGATGTTGCTTTCTTTGCTTTTATGCATTTTTCTTACTTGTCCCATATTATTGTAATATGGTCAAAAGTAGCAAGTTGTTGAGAGAGAGGACAAGGAAGCAATAGGCAATTGTTCTATTTCTTTGAATTTATTCAATGAATAGGGCAGCAAGTTGGTCTCATTCAACAATTGAGTGCAAAAAAAAATAGTAGTATCGCATCGAAAGCTTTTTCTCTAAATGATATCACAAGCAATTGCAAAGCCATATTTTGCTTTGTTATTATGTGCAATTGGTACAAACAGACCATATCTTATAGATGTTCCTTGAGGTATGTTTTGAGATTTTTTGCATTTAATGTTTTGCATCTAGGGTTATTCCCTCTAAGGCTCTCAGGTTTGTGTCTTTAATTTATCTTTTCTAAAAGATATGTCATGATATTTTACAAGAAAGGATTGTACTCCCTAAAATATTGGACACCTTAGTGTAATGTGTGGGATTCAGGGTCATGACTCTAAAATGGGGGATGGGGGGCCAATGATCCTCCATAAGGGGTTTAGGGCTAGAGATATGAAGAAAATTTTCATCCCTTCTAATCTCTAAGAATGAGTGGTTTTAGCTCTTAGAGATTTTATCACCATCTAACTTTGGAACTTTTATCATATTCTAACCTTATAGTTTTTCTCACCAACTGACCTTAGAATTCAAAATATTTACCTTTGATCTTTAGTTATAATATTATAAACCCAAACTTTTATTCTTGTATAATTGTTTTATTTGAAAAAGAATCTGAAATAATTATATTAAAACAAGATCATATATAAATTAAAGTAAGATTCTTCTCAATTTTAATGGACAAAAACACATAAAAACATTTATGTTAAAACTAAATCTTTTAAATTATATAATGAAAAATAACTATGAAAATGATGTGTCTGTATCTTCTAAGCATGTAACGCTAATTTTAACTAAAATAATAATACTCTCAACTCATAAAAATTTAAACATTTCAACTACTTTAATTTCTTTTCACACGTGAGGCTGACGTGCGAGACAATTCTAAGTATCTAACTATTGTAATTCTTAACTATTTACCACTCAAACAATTTAAATTTTGAATAGGTCTTACGATATTTTTTTTGAATGGTATTAGTTTTTATAGTTGTTGGAAAGGGTGCCTACAAAAATACTAATATTTATTCATTGCAAATTTGAAAAAAACAATTATTATATTTAAGTTTTTTTTCTTCTTGTTTGAATTTTTTTAATTTTTGAGTATTTAGTTATTGTAAATTTATTTTATTGTTGTTTTAACTTTTCTTTAATATAATTTTTTTTTTATGGTTATATGATATCTTTGAAAAATTACTATCATAAAGTAAATTTTAGCTGTTCTTCACATAATTTTTTTAAATTTTGATTAAGTTACAAGATATTTTCTAAAACGGTATTGGGTTCTATAGCAGTTGGAAAGAGAGCTTACATAGCCGTTAAAACACTAGTATTTATTCAATGCAATCTTAAAAATTATTTTGTTGTATTGTAGTTTTAATTTCTTCTATTTTGTTTTCCCTGTTATAATTTTGAGTATTTAGTTATTATATTTTCAATTGATTTTGTTTTGATTTTTGTTGATGTAATATTATATTTTATTTTTTTATTATATTAATATGATATTTTTAAAAATCTATTGTCATGCAATCATGACTGTCTCCACTATGTTTTATTTTAATAAAGTTGTTTAAAGTGAAGAGGAATATGAAGAATGTAAAAGGAATTAAAATTCAAGAGGCAAAACATAGCATTTCATAAGGCAGCTCAAGGAGGGAGCCGTTGTTTCGTTGTTCCCCCGGCCAAACTCCACTACCTCTTAAAAAAAAGGTTCGTTATCCCCGTGTCCTTGGAATGCTTGAGTAGGCTCTTAATCTTCTTCTTCTTCTCCATCTTCTTCCTTATTCCAGGGGGGTTAAGTCTTCTTAAGGCTCTGGATTCGATCTAAAGGGTTCCGGTGTTTTACCGAATCATCCTCTTGGTCCTGAGCTGGCATCCGTGATGATACCATAACCTCTAGCTAGGTGCAAGCTATTCCCGTTCCAGACCGGCAGTTATCTATGCGCTGAACCTCAAATACATCGGTGTGAACCTCCTCACTTTTGAAGGAGTGTGAACCTTTGCCTTTGCCTTAAAAAGCCGAGGGGGAGGAGAGAGCTTTTTACTATTCATAATCGTCCTTTTAGTGCCTTTTAAAATAGAGAGGTAACTTCTTATTTTAAGGTAGCCTTTTCAAGGAGGGGGCCATAGCCATTAAAGGGCTCTTTAAAACTTCATGCACTTTTAATTTAAAGAGCTAGCTTTAATGGCCGCTCCAGCTTTTGTTTGTAATTATCATGATGTTGGTCAAAAAGCTCGATCTGAACCTATAGATCGCTTAGCGCCATCTAGATATGATATGGGTAAGACTAAGTCGTTCGTAAGACAGCAATCCGAGTAATCATTTAAAGAGCCCTCTTGTTTTGGAAATAATAACAACTTCCTCCAGAATGAATGGCTTTTGGTTGGATTGGGTCCATACGGTACGGAGAGAAGCTGCGACCTACCCACATAAACCGGTGTTTCTATCAAATATACGGTTAGACCCAGAGAATGAGTAGCCTTACACCGGCACTGGAGGTTGTTCCACTATTAAGATGGGTGGGTAGGTAGTTCCGTGCTCGATCAAGCTAGAGGTGAATATGCATGCGATAGAATAGTTGTTTTGTTGCTCTTATTCATTCAAAAAGCTGGCTGGCTTGTGGTATTCGTCAGTTAGTCCGATCCCGAAAGACAGACCTTTGATTGACAGTTCTATCCAATGCCACTGAGTGAATAGTTACCCCCCCTTCTCTCTTTTTAAGAGGCCCCTCTCAATTCTAAAGGTGAGTAGAATAGGTTAGAGTTATTCGATCCGACTACCTTAAAATAGAGAGCATTGCGATAGAAATTTTTTTATTTTTTATTTTTATTTTTTTTATTTTTATTTTTTTTAATTTTAGAAACTCTGTGAGATGCAAAAATATAATTAATATAAAAAAAATTTCAATATCAAGTATGAAATCAAAGCTCTACACCAAATTTATAATCTCCTACATCCTCTTGGAAGTGGTAGCATATTATGACCTCCTACATATTCTTGGAAGTAGTTGCGTAGTGTCATAGGTATGTATGTAATGTTATAAAAAAATAAGTTGTTATTTTATAGGGAAAAAAATTATGTATCCAATTGAATTTTTCTAACAGGTAACATAAATTTTAATTATTCCCTCAAAAGATATTTTTTTGGAATGGTATTGGGTTCTATAGTCATTGAAAAGGAGATATATATATATAGCCATTAAAATGAGTATTTACCAGAAGTATTACTTAAAAAAAACATGAGTATTTATTCATTGCAATGTCAATAATTCTTTTGTTGTATTGTAGTCTTATTTTTTTTGTTTTAATTTTTTCTCCTGTTTTTTTTTTTACGAGGAACCTTTTATATACAACAGAGGGGAGAGATTTGAACCTGGGCCTCTCGATAACTGGAGAGTTTTAACTACCCACTTGCTCTCCAACTCCTCGCTCTCCAACTCCTCTACATGAAAGGATTTTTCTCCTGTTTATCTTTTGAGTATTGTAATATATATATATATATATAGAAATTTTAGTTGTTTATCAATCAAAATTTTAAATTTAAATTAGTTCACAAAATGTTTTCTAGAATGGCATTGGGTCCTATAGCCGTTGGAAAGGGCACTTACGTAGACCTTAAAACACGAGTATGCATTCACTATAATCTCAAAAAATATTTTGTTTTATTGCAGTCTCATTTTCTTTTCGTTTTGATTTTCATCGTGTTTTATCTTTCTTTGGAGTATTTAGTTTTTACAATCTCTTTCTCTTATTGTTTTTACCTTTTTTATTATTGTAATTCTATGTTTTGTCTATATGTTATATTTGAAAATATGTTGTCATAATAAAAAAAATTTAGCTGTTCACCATTCAAAAATTTAAATTTTGATTAGGTCACAAGATATTTTCTGGAATGACTTTGTTTTCTATAGCCATTGGATAGTGCAATTGCATAGCAGTTAAAACATGAGTATATATTCATTGCAATCTCGAAAACTCTTTTGTTATAGTGTAGTCTCATTTTCTTCTTGTTTTAGCTTTTTAGTATTTAGTTATTGCAATCTCATTCTTCTTTTGTTGTTTTGACTTTTTTTACTGTAATTTTATGTTTTGTTTTTTATTGTGTATATGAACTCTTTGAAAATCTATTGTCCTTTTGTCATCATGTTTCTGTGTTTTGTTTTATTTATTTATATTATAAAGATTTTTGAAGTGAAGAGAAAGATAAACAATATAAAGGAATTAAAATTCAAGAGGTAAAACATAGTATTTCATAAGCCTTTTTCTCATTTTGAAGTTATGTTAATGTTGTTGTTCTTTTATTTTTTAAGCTTACAATTATTTTCAAAATTTGTGTCCAATTATATATAATTATTTTTGGAAACATACAAAAATATAATTAATATAAAAAAAATCAATATTAATTATAAAATCAAAACATTATACCAAATTTACAATCCCTTACATCCTCTTGGAAGTAGCAATGTATCATGACCTTCTACTTCTTGAGAGTAGTTGTGTAATTTCACAGAACGTTATAAGGAAAAAAAAATGTTAATTCATATTTAAAAATTATTATATGTCAAATTATTTTTTTTAATCACATATTATACTAGAAAAATATTGTTAATTTTTTATAAATACTTTAACTAAAACAGAAAATTATCATTAAATGTATATAAATTATTTTATTATAATCATATTAAATTAAAAAAGAATATATATTTTATTGCAAAAATAGTTAAACCCAAACTTCTTATATAATTGTTAATTAGTTTATTTTTATCTATGAGAGTGATGTGACAATTTCATCCAGTCGTAGGGACAACAACGTTCGTCAACCCCCCAAGATCACTCCATCCATTCAAAGGAAAAAGACCCTTTGTTAAAGATCTTGCTAGATCCTTCTCTCAAGTGTCTCAAAATAAGGTTCATGCTCAACAAACTCATCTGGACAACATGCAATTGTTGCCAATCAATGAAAATAGTTTCTAGGTTCTAAATCATGAGATCAAAAAACCTCTAAATCACCCCTCATGAATTTAAATCTTTTATACTAGAATGTTAGGGGTCTCTCCCTCCCTTACCGTAAGTTTCAAGTTCAAAAATTTATTTCTGAAAATCATATTTATGTTCTTTTCCTTCAAGAATTGAAAGTCACTAGTCACACTCACACATTGTATGGATATCATTGGTGGTGGTTATGCATCTGTATTTACTACTTGTCATGTTAATGGTAAAGAATGTGTTGCCCTTTTCATATCCAAGTATCTTTGTTATGATATTCTAGACCATGATGAATACCGTGCTCATCGTTGTGTATGGGTTAGATTGGTTCTTAACTCTCAGGTTATTGGATTTTGTTCTATCTATGCCCCTAATGACCCTCCTAGTCATATAACCCTTTGTGAATGGTTAGTTGTTTCTCTCCCTCCTACATAATGGATCCTCGGAGGTGACTTTAATATGATTGATATCCTAGTGATAAAAGTTGAATTGGTAGTAGAACCCTTTCTAATGTTGAATTTGGTAGTTGGTTATTTTTTCGTAATCGTTTAAGTTTCCATGACCCTCTCTTTGGTAAAGCTTCCTCCCATAGAGATAATTGGTTCACGTGGTCCAACTATTGTCAATGTTTTGCTAGGAAGCTTGTTCATATGGATAGATTTTATTTTAGTAATTATTTCTTGGATAAATTCTCTATCCATGAGCAAGTTCTCATTTTGTCTCACACTACTTTGTTTGATCACCTTCCTATCTTTTCTTCTATCCAAACTTCCTCAATATCTCTTAATTCCATACCGATTCCTTTAAAATTAAATGTGTCCCACATTGACAATCCTAACTGTTGTCGCTTTGTAGAGCATGTTTGGAATAGATTTCCTAGACCATTTGGTAATACTGTCTGGATCAAATGGTTTGAAACAATGATTTCCAATGTGATTTCATCCCTTAGATGGTATGGGCACTCTATTGCTAGGAGGAAGAGGATTCACCTTCATAAGGATATCTCTCATCTTCGTTTCATACTTATGAAAGACCCTAAAAAAACTGTTATTCTATGTGATATAGCTAATGTTTAAAATAAGGCTAGAGTTTACGAGTCTTACCGTGCTAGAGGGGCACATGTTAGGTCTCGCCTCAATTGGATCTCCTAGGGAGACAGGGAAACTATTTTTTTTTAACTATCTTAGACATAAGAATATTTTAAAAAGGATCACTAAGTTGGAGGACCCTTTCAAGTTATTTTATTTTTGACTCTAAAGATATCATGAATCATTTTGTAGATCATTTCTCTCAACATTTTACATCGGATCCAAGGGATGAAATCCAATGTATCTTAATGGAATACGTGCAGGAACATATTCCCACCTTAGTTGACCCCATTATTTGAGATCAACTTGAATATCCTCTTTTTGTGAATGATCTACAAACTGCTATTTTTTATATGAAGAATGACAAAGCTCCTAGATTGGATGGGCTTCTAGTGGAGTTTTATAAAACAATTTGGTATATTATTTCCTTTGATCTTCATCATGTTTACCTGGAAGCTCTTCATAATAGTTCCCTTTGAGCTTATATCAATTTAGGGCTTATAAAGCTTATTCCTAAAGGTACGACTCATAACCAAATCTCCAATTGAAGACCTATTACCCTCCTCAATGTTTCTTACAAGATCATAGCTAAAGCTATAGCTTAAAAAATTAAAACTATTGCTCAAGCGATTGTTTACCCTGAACAATCTACTTTTCTTAAAGGTTGTTATATTTTAGATAATATTATGATGGCTTGGGAAACTTCACAATGGGCTATCGATTCTAATCAAGATGGCCTCTTGGTTAAGTTAGATTTTGACAAAGCTTATGATAGAATCAAATGGGATTTTATTCTGAGTATGCTTTCTTATCTTGGTTTTGGTCCAAAATTTTGTAATCAAATTGGTATGTTCTTTTGTGATGCTTCAGCTTGTGTTCAAGTTAATGGAGCTCTTTTCCCCTCCTTTCCTCTTCAATGGTCTATCAGACAAGGTTTCACCCTTGCTCCTTTTTTGTATGTTTTTTCTGCCAATGCTCTTGGTTATCTTCTTCATAAGGCTCATTCTGATGGCCTCCTTTAGGTATTAAGCTTCATGGGTATGAGCATGCTCTTAAATCTTATTTTGTTTATGATTGCCTTCTTTCTATTCAAAATATCCAATAAGGGGTGTAAACGGCTAAAGAGATTGTTCAATTATTTTGTGATGTCTTTGGTTCTCATATTGATGATTCTAAAACTAAAGTCTTATATACCTCTTCCTCTCCTCATGGATGCAACTCCTTATTCAAGTGGAAGATCATCCCTCATGGTATGATTGTGTGTTATTTGACAATTCACTTTGGTATTAATATCTCTCCTAAGGATATGTGGAACTAGGTTATAGAAAGACTTCAAAAACAATTTAATGTTTGGCCATCTCAATTTCTTTCCTTAGCAGGAAGAATTCAATTTGCAAATAAAATTATGGTAGCATCTCATGTTTATTACTTCTCTTGTTGGATGGCCCCCAAGGTAGCCTATAATAAATTAACTTAGGTCATTCATAAATTTTCATGGACTAAATGGGATGGAGATGTGGGTATGACACCCATATATTGGAAACTTTGTACTCAACCTAAGGCTTTTAGGAGGTCTAGGCATCATTGATCCTCTTCCCCAAAGCAAACGCTTGGCTGCAAAACGGGTTGCTAAAGCCATTATTGCTGATGAAAATTGAAAACACCTATTTTAGTACAGAATATCTCTAGCTACTCATAAATATAAATGGAAGAAAACCCCTTGGTAGGATAAGGTCCTTAATGTGCCTTATTTTACTATTAAAGGTTATATTCAAGTTATCCAGAACTGAAAATCTTGAAAATCAATTTCTCATTTATTGGCTTGGAAGTCTAACTCCTTGAGACATGATCTGAGCATCGGTCTAAACAATATTTGGTGGAATAAACTTATACTCCATAATTATAAACCTTTAACTTTATGCAATGTTATTCATAGGCTAGTTTTTTTGAAGAAAAGAATTAATAGAATTAGAGATATCTAGGATCCTCGTAGATGCTCAATTCTTACCTGGAACCAGATCTACAATAATTGCTCCCTTCCCTCTAGGTTCAAAGAGTATTATGGTTTAGTTGTGGCTTCCATCTCTTGTGAGGTCCTTATGAAGTTGGGAATAACTGCCCATAATATTTGGAATGACTGGAGATGGCTTAATGGTCATAGAATCTCTTCCATTACTTGTAGTTGGTTATACAGAAATATTTTGTCTCCACCTTCTTTAGACTCTAAGCTCAATGTCAAGTGGTGATTGATTTTTACCAATGCCTAATGGTAGTTTCTTGCTACTCAAATTTTGAAAGCTCTTGTTAAATAAAAAAATCAACTTATTGGTTGGCGGATTTTGCATCAAAAACTGCAAAGTACTGAAAGTTTGGCTGTGATTTTACACATTCTCCCTCAATGAAATTTTTGTAATGCTTTAAAAACTCTTATTCACTTGTTTTGGTTTTATGACATGGCTAAACAGTTTTGGGATATCTTCTACTCTTTTCTTTTTTCCTCTTTCACTAGATCTTGGAAGCTTTCTCTGCTTGGTTTTTCTCAACTAGATCCATGCCCCAAACTTTGTGATGTTTGTAGACTCATCCTTCTCAAGCACATTTGGAAGTACATATGTAAAAAGGTGTTTATTGCATATGTTCCTCCATAGGATATAGTTGTGGTAAAATTGACCTTTGATCTTTTGTTACATGTAGGACACATTCATTCCCAAGTCTATGGACCTTCCAATAGGCCTAGAGATGTTATTGGTAGACTTCATCAACTTTCTTATATGATTCAAGATCTTCAGAAAGTCTTGCAGAAAACTAAGAAGAAGACAGTTAACAATGATAAGCATGTTTAGGGTTTGATTACTTCTTTTTCTTCTCAGAAGACTTCAAAAGATATCACAAAAGACATGCCTAAAATTCCTTCATATAAGAGACTCTCCTACATATGAATGTTGATATTTGGTGTATTAGAGCAAGATATAGCTATAGTCTTTTTATTGATATTAGCTTCTATTCTTATGTATGATGTTTTACTCTGATCTACCTCATTTGACTTTTAAAGTGATGAACATATTCCAATTAATAATATAATATAATCAATTTTTTTCTTTAAAAAAAATAATAAATAATAAATTATACATGAACGAAAGTAATAGTTAATTGTTGAGTATTTATAATTTGAAATCCGTAGTTCTAATCGCGAACCTTTACCCTCACTTAAAAGTAAAATTCTTCTAAAAGTAAATGAAGACTATAACGATAAATCTCCAAATTCATACCAAGCATTTAAAAATTTTATATATACATAAAATAATAATACTCTCCACACAAAGGAAATTTAAACATTCCAATTACTTTAATTTCTTGTCACGCGTGCCATAAGTATCTCCTAGGTGTAAATAAAATAATATTAAAAACATTGCTGCTTGTAATGAAATTCTGACGATAAAGGTAAACCGCATAGCGGAAAATATAGCTGTTTGCCATTCAAAATTTTAAATTGTGATTGGGTTAGAAGATATTTTATGGAATGGTATTGGTTTTTATAGTTATTGGAAAGTGCGTTTACATAGTCTTTAAAATACAAGTATTTATTTATTGCTATCTTAATTTTTTTTTTTTTTTTGTATTGTAGTGTTGTATTCATTTTTTCCTTGCAATCTCATTTTTTTTTAACCTTTTTTTACTATGTTTTGTTTGTTTTATTGTGTTTATATAATATTTTTGAAAATCTATTGTCATAACGAAAATTTTAGATATTCACCATTTAAAATTTTAAATGTTAATTAGGTCGTAAGATAATTTTTTGGAATGGTATTGAGTTCTATAGTCATTGGAAAGGGTGCTTACATAGTCATTTAAACATAACATAAGTACTTATTTATTGTAATCTCCATTTTTTTGTATTGTAGTCTTATTTTTTTTTTTTTTTAATTTCCTCATGTTTTAACTTTTGAGTATTTAGTTATTATAATTTTTTTCGTATAGTTTTATATTTAGTTTTTATGATATCTTTAAAATAACAAAAAATTTAGATGTTAACCATTGAAATAACACTTTTAAGAAGGTTCATGATCATCTTTAGAGTTTATAATGGTTTCTATCTTCTTAAAAAATATATTTTTTAATTAAAATAATTGTTAATAAAAGCACATCAAAATTAAAAATAAAAATTTATTATATAAAACTATTTATGGTGGTAAAATTCTAATTATTTTTTAAATCAATACATCTCAACTATATTCTTGATGTTCTCATATAATAAAACTTAAACAAATTAATAATGTAATAAATTATATATGAAAAAAGTTTTTGTAAGATAGTGCAAAGGTTAAATTTTTTTTTTTTTTTGAAAATCTAAAATTTAAACCCGTGTGAGGGGTGAGTATATATATATATATATATATATGATAAAAATGAAAAAAATTACATATACAAAATCTTTTTACATGTCCTCCTCCGCCATTAAGGTAGATCTAAAAATCTCGGCCGTCAGTACACACTCATAAAGGAGAATGTACTCCAACAAGACAGGATCCACCGTGCAGTTCCCTACGGTAACGTATTGTCTGCCAATCCTACCCACAAAGAAGATTTCCCATATCCCCAGTTTAACAACAAACTTATCAATAGGCCTTTGCGATGTGGGTCCCTGCTGGTGGTGGAGGCCGACATGAAGACCGAATCGAATGAAAGACGATTGACATATCTATCCGTCTTCGTTTAAGGAAGCATGACGATCTCTCTTATAAAACTTTAATCAATTCCAACATATTCATCTTGCACCACAAAAGTGGATTTGGAGGATATGGCAATTGGTCCAAGCCAGATGATAAAAGACACATCTCACGGTCGATTCCGTTAAGATATTTCAAGCATCTTTAAATCAAAATAAAAGAGATTAAGTGCCTAATAAATATGTATTAAATATTCAAGTTATACATGTATTTATATTAATATTTTACAAACTTTGAATTATCTAATCTTATGTTTATATTTTACTTTAACAATTTTGACCACATCCAATATATATGTGATATGATTTAAATCATTAAACTACATAATGTGATGTTCATATTATACTTCACAATTTTTGAACCATATCAAATGTATGAATAACATGATGTAAATCATTAATTTAAATATGATGTTATATTATATTTTACAATTTCTGATCCACATCAAAAATATATATACACAAGATGACTTAAATCATTATTGATTTAATCTCTCCAATTGTATTGTCTAATGCAGGTATTTGATAACAATTTTTATCTAGCAAAAACTTATCATATTTTTTTAGCCACTAAAGAAAAACATAAAATTATTTCACTCAACATAAACAAAGGTTAAACGAGTTTTTTGCCTTTCCATATCTTTACATGAAATACCTATACCATGAATATCTAGAGTAGATTATATAAACATTCTTGTTTTCATTTATATGAGTATTATTAATGTAGAAGTGAAATTTGCCCTGTAGGATTTATATAATAGTTGATTTTGAAAGAACAAACATTACAAAGCCAAATATGTGACAAAAAAAAAATAATAATAATTGCCACGTTTATTTCTGTAAAGTACTTAGCAGTTGAAACACATTTTTAAGTTTAAATTAAATAAAGTATAATATATTAATTTTTATGTCCAAACCCTTGCTAGGATTCATTAAGTTTAGCCATGACATTGATGTAGGGTTTAAGGTTACTTCCTTACCTGTCATAATGCAATCACTTTTAAGAGGTTGATTCTAAGGTTTTCCAAACATAGCAAGTATTACATTCAATTCTTGATTTTAGAATTAAACCAATGATGAACATACAAGCATTAACCAATGCTCAATCATAGGCTGCAACTCCTCACATCTAGACATATCTCAATATTTCTCACTATACAAAGATAATAACTTAATTCAGATCAAGCTATCAATGGTATAGCTAAAGCAAGCCATTAATATGCTCCATGCACATATTTTCCAATATCACTTAGGTTGGCATAATATTGCCTTGAAACTATACAGTTCTAATTGAATAATAAATAGGTGGATGCTTTAATGCTCAAGAAAATGTTTGATTGCTCTCATCGACAATTTCAAAGCATGCATTATAATATACACAAGATAATATCATCTTGGAGTTCAAGTTACACTTCAAGGTCTTTAGCACTGAATTTAAAAAATATCATTTACTTCGTTTCCTCAACTTCCACTCGCACAAGTCATTTTTATATTCTGACACTTTATTTAACCTCCGAGGAGAATTGCATTGATATGGGATCAAATATGGCACCATATTCTATGGTATTTCATTATATACAAATTATTTTTATGATGTAATATTACAATACAAAGAAAACCAAACATATTTATCCAACAGTCATACTATCTTTCCAACTATCTCTTTTCACATAAATAAACACAGAGGAATAAGAAAAAGCAACAATATTTCACAAAACTTGCTATATCTTTGTCAACACCTTCCTTTAAAAAATAAATTCACAAGAATGAAAAAGACAACAACAAAGTATCTTATTCAACAAGTATTTTTGTATTTATCCATTAATTCCTTTTCCACATATAATATGATATTAAGAAATTCAATTCTTTTAGTAAGAAAACAATAGATATACTTAACATCCAAAAAGCATTCAACATATCAATTATTCAACAACTACTTCATTTATCTATTTCAACATTCAGAATTACAAACCAATATAACTATATTGAGAGGTCTTTATATTTTCTTTCTACCATAGTAGAATACACTAGGTATTTTTCCAATAAAAGGACAACACTTAACAAAGTTCAACATTGTCACTCATTCACAGTCCAATCCTCTTAATAAATTCCAACACCTCAATACTACCATAACATTCATTCCAATGAAAACACAGGCAACAACTTCAATACAAAGAGCTTACTCTATAGAACCAACAAAGGAACAATGAAAATCATCCTTGATTTTCATCTATGGACCCTAAGGTTCTAGATGAAATCCAAAGCAAGACTTTCCCATCCATTTTGATGAATAACTCAGATATTATTTCACCACAAGAAATATAATTTAAAAA
Source organism: Wollemia nobilis (assembly GCA_028583015.1). NCBI lineage: Eukaryota > Viridiplantae > Streptophyta > Pinopsida > Araucariales > Araucariaceae > Wollemia > Wollemia nobilis. The sequence goes on along the minus strand of JAQPPZ010003507.1, from coordinate 1,972,473 downwards.
GCAAAATTCTATTATTACTTCAAACTTGGATATCATTTCAAATCAAAAACCAGTTAGCAAATATTATTGGATTACCTCAACTAGTATTTTCCTAAGGAAAACCTTTGTTCTCATCTCTAGCCTTCTCCTTTCCATAAATATTTTATTTTTTTCCTTCCCCCAAGAAACCCAATGCTGATCTATTTTCTCTTTTTTCTAAAACCCCCTTCTTCCATTATTCCCCTTCCCTATTTAATGGCTAGGCTTGTGGTAAATAGTTACTCCACTCCATAACTCTCAATATGTCCACTCACTCCAAGCATGAAGGATATTGTTTCATTCAATGCCACAATGAGGTACAATCAATGATCCACTACCATCATAATTCCATATCTAGAACTAATAGTTTCCATATATTTACTAGTCTATAAGCCAAACATCAAAATATAATAATAATAACACAAAATCCATTCCCATTATTTCTCTTTGTAAATTTATTGTTCCTTATTTTATCATTCACACCAACACAAAGAGACAAACATCCATTCCTTTTATTATAATGCTTTCATTCCAAATAAAATTCCTTCATAAAGCAATTTTACCCATCACAATATTTCCCTCAAGACAATCCTATTTCTAGTGGTTATTTCAACTTGTCCCTGCACATGTGCAAATTCTGTTAGCAACATCATATTCTACCAACTAAAATATTTTTATAGAAATTACGTCTGAAATAATCAATCATTTTAGTGATAATAAATATCATATTTTCTATATAATTCATATCCTATAGAATTCATAATGAGATATTAAATCATTACATCAACAATATTCATCATTTATACTCATAAACCATATTTATATAAGCATCTAATCAAGGAATATCGAAGCATTCTATTAAATAAAACACACAATAAAATAAAAATTCTACCAACGGAGAGTCATGACATCCTCCCCCCTTTAGGCTTAACACAATACTCTATGTGCCATCATAGTTTAAAAACCAAACTAATATTTACATTACATCATCAAACAAGAATGGAAAATGTTTTTGCATCTCTGCTACTTTCCCCAAGTATCATTTCTCTTAGAATAAGGGCCCCACTAAATCTTAAAACTGCTCCAAGGTTCCTTTCCTCATTGATTTGGATCAATACTCAAGGATTTTTATTGGTTGAACATCTATAACCTTTGGATTTACCATCTAAAAATTAGAAAAATCCCACACATGTTTAGGATTAGCAATAAACTTTCTAAGCAAAGGGATGTGAAAGGTACCATGGATTTTGGACAATCTGGGTGGTAAGGCATGTCAGTATGTCATAGGACTAATATTCTTTGTAATTTCAAAGGGTCCTATAAAACAAGAATCTGATTTTATGGACTTAATAACACTCTTCTTCGGTATCACCCTCAAAAACACTCTATCCCCTACAATAAATTCCCTTGGTGATCTCTTAATATTGGAAACACTTTTCTAATATTTTGAGACTTCTTTTAGCCTTTCCTTGATTATCCTTAATTTTTGTTCCATTTGTTTTACCATATCTAGTCCTAGCACAATTTGATCCTCTGGATTATCCCATGTCAATGGTATCCTACACCTTCTACCATATAAAGCTTTGAATGTAGCAATTCCTAGGATTGAATGATGACCATTATTATAGGCAAATTCTACCAAGTGTAGGTAATATTTCCTTTACGTTTTTAGATCCATACAGTACATGTGAAGCATGTCCTCCAACACCTGGTTCACTATTTTAATTTTTCCATCAGTTTTTGGGTGATAAGTTGAGTTGATGTTTAGTCTTGTTCCAATTGCAAGATGCAAGTCTTACCAAAACTCAATTATAAATCTTGAGTTTCTATCTGATATAATTACTTTCAAAAAACCATGAAGCCAAAATATTTCTTTAGAAAGATGCTTACCACAATGATGACATCATCCTTGGTATTCTTGGGTATAAATTGCACAACCTTGGTCAATTTTTTGACCACTACTAAGATTACATCATGTTGAAACTTATTTTTAGGTAGCCCTATGGTAAAATCCATCGATATTATCTACTATTTTCACATGGGTACATCATGTGGATACAAAAACCCAACAAGATATCTATGATCTACTTTTACTCTCTGATATTCTAGGTATTAAGTGATATATTTAGTTATGTCTTTCTTCATTCCTAACCAATAGAAAATTTTCTTCATATTTTCTCTCATTTTTGCTCCACATGGCTGAGAAAAATATGGAGATCTATGATATTCATTCATGATAATATTTCTCAAATTTCTAGTTTTAGGAATTATTACCCTATAATTATAACATAAGAAATGATCCTTGATGCTAAAATTTTTGTTTTCATTTGGTTTATTTTCCATCCTTTCCCAAATTTGACTGTAGTATGCATCCTGATTTTGCATTACCCTTGCTTATTCCATCAAGTTAACATGGATGAGAGACAAAATAGCTATGTGTATCCTCCTACTTAGTGCACCAATGAATTTATTCTCTTTTCCTTTTATATGCTCAATATGAAATTTATATTCAATGATAAATTCCATCCATATTATTTGCCTAACATTTAGTAAAGGTTGAGTAAATATATATTGCATACTCTAATGATATATACTCAAACAAAAGTGTCTCTCTACAAAGTAATGTCCCCAAAACTTGAGATCAAATACTATCGTTTCCAATTCTAGATCATGGGTTTCATGATTAGTCTCATATCATTTCAGTTTTCTTGATCCATAGGTTATAACTACTCCTTCCTGTGAGAGCACTCCTCTCAAATATTCTATTGATGTATTTGTAAAAACATAAAAAACTTTCTTAAGGACAGAGTATCTTTAGTATAGGAGGCATAGTAAGATTTTGCTTAAGCAGATCAAAAGCTACCTCACATTTATCTGAACATCTAAATTATTTATCTTTCCTTTGAAGGTTAGTTATTGGAGAGGTTATCTTGGCATAATCCTTCACATATAACCTATAGTAACCAATCAAACCCATGAAACTTTAAACTTCTATCATATTTATTGATGGTGGCCAATTCAAAATAGCCTCTATTTTCTTAGAATCTACCACGATCCCTTTTTTTGATATAATGTGTCCTAAGTACTATACTTTTGATAAATAAAATTCACACTTAGATAAATTCCCGTACAATTGACTCTTCCTTAGTAGCTCTAGAAGTATCCTAATATGTTTGTTGTACTCTACCTTATTATGGAAATATATCAATACATAATCTAAGAACACCAAAATAAATATATACAAATGCTTCATGAAAATACTCTTCATTAAGTTTTAAAATGTTGTTGGAGGATTTTATAAACCAAAAGGTAAGTTAGTGAACTCGTAATGAATGTAAATAATTTTAAAGGTTATCGTATGCATATCTTCTTCACGAATTCACAACTGATGATATGTAGAATTAAGATCAATATTTGGAAATATTGTACCATATTTAAGCTAATAAAATAGATCTTTGATATTGGGTAAAGGATATATGTTCTTGATATTTGCCTTGTTTAAAATTTCATAATCTATTCATAATATTAAGGAACCATCTATTTTTTTATGAATAGCATAGGTGCACCCCATGGTGACACACTTGGTCTAATTAATCATTTTCTTAGCAATACTTGTAGTTGTACTTTTAGATCTTGCATTTCTATGGGATTCATTCTGTAATGTGCTCTATGTATAGGTTTGTTACGAGGTTGAAGCTCAATTGTGAAGTCAAATTCATGTTTAGGTGGTAATCTAGGTAAATCCTTTGGATACACATCCCTAAACTCCTAAATAATTGGGTGTTCCTTGAACACCTCTTCCTTATTTTCTTCCTCAATTTTAATTTTTCTTAACAACATAGACCATTCCTCCCTTTTTATGGTTTTATTGAGATGCATTTCCATGAATATTTGAGGTTGAAAAATCCCTTACTGGTTATACACTCTTTGTACACCTCCACCATCTTCCATGTATTCAATCCATCTATCCCAAAAATTGAGTACTGCTTTATTTTCTTGCAACCAATCCATTCCTAGGATTACATCAAAGGCATACAGTGGTGCTACATATAGGTATTCTATTGTCATTTTACTAGGTAAGGTAATTTTTATCATAGAGTAACATTGATTAACAGAGTAGGTTTATCCTAAACCATACTCTAACTTCCACCTATGTGCCAAGATTCTTGGCCTTTCTAAAATATCTCTAGTTAAACTAGTGGAAATAAAGCTATCTGTAGCATAACTATCAATTAATATTTTAACACTCATAAAATTTTTTTATTCTTTATCAATAGTGGTATGCCTTGACCTTATAGACTTTGGTTCCTGGCTGCAACATAGATATTATGCACAAGTTCCTTAGTTTTAGACTCTTTGTACATCATTTCCTTTCCCTTTGAACTAGTTCCTACTCTATGTGGAAAATTACTGGTATAATATGATCTTCTAAACAAAAAGCATCCTTCTTTCAACCCTATATGTACTTTCCACTTTTGTTCTTATTTTGATTTTGCTAGTGGAGAATTATATTATACCTGTGGTGATATACTATTACCATTGTTACAATTATTAGAATTGTGGTTCTTTCCTTGGAACATTTTCCTAAACTTTCCATGCTTCTTGTCACTCCTTTTTTCTTGTTTAGATGTACTTTTGTTTACCTATTCTTTTTCCATTTTACATATCCTGGACTATTTGTTTTCCTTGGTGCTTTTTTGCCATACTCATCTAAATATACATAATCAAAATAGGGTTTGAGATATATTTCAACTTTTCTAGCCAAATAATAAGCCTTATGTAGAGTAGTAGGTTTTCGTATATCTACCTCTTGCTCTATTCAAGTTTTTTCTCCTAGTATAAACTTATGGATCTTTATTTTCTCATATATGCATGCACATATTTCGACAAATTGACAAATATTTAATAATAATTTTCCACTATCCTAGTTCTCTAACATAATTTAGTGAACTCCTTAATCTTCTAGGAATAAAAGTGCCCCATGAGGAATCTCTCTTAAAGGCTACAATGAATTCTTCCCATTTCAAGTCTATTACTGCTGCAAGTTTTTGATCCTCACTAAAATGTTTCCCACCAATCCAAGCTATTATCTTGCAAATGCAATGTGGCTTATGATGTTTGAGTGCCATAGGATAAGTTCTTCATATTATATTAGGTTTATATTTCTTTCAACCAAGCTTCAAATTTATCACCATCTTACTCTACATTAAACTTGGAAGATTTTAAATATTTCATCTCCATCCCTAACTCAACCTCAAGTTGAATCTTGGTCAGTTGTGCCTTGGAAAGGGGTCCATTTTCCTGAATCCTATTAGAGTTTCCAACCTATAATTCTTAATTCAACATGACATACAACAACTATTTTTGTGTTTCAACCTATTCCTAAATTAGGACCATTATCCCAATGAGCTTTATTACTAGGATTATTTGAACCTAAATCTAGGTTTTTATCCTCAACATTAGTCCATCATGTCTACCTTGTTTATAGGGCAACACTTCCTCTTCTTCTCTTCGGTGGTATTATACCTAGCCACACACATAAGAGATAGTAAGAATTAGTTAGCAATTACATCTTCAAATTGCCTCACCTACTAATAATTATTTACCCAAATCATATCAAGTAACTAGATAGACCTACTTCCAATAGTTATTCTATTTGGTAAGGTTTAAATCCTACATAAGTATATTTTATATCACACACCTCAACTATTTTTGCATAGTGATCCTATTCCACTATGAACCATGCTCTAATACCAATTGTCAAAATCCTAAATTCACACTCCTTCAAATAATTCTAAAAATTAACCAAGAATTAACCAAATTTCTACTCTATTAGTTACTTGATTGAGTCTATATTTATCATTAACTAGAGAACTCTTTAAGCTATTATCTTTAGTTTTACTTCACGACTTGGCTTAAGAGAGCATCCATCCCTACATTTCCTCAAGTCTATCTGGGAAAGTACTAGATGTTATTCCTTTCACACCAACTAACTTGCTTCCCCACAAGCTAATTGATAGTTTTCCTTTTTCTTTGAAAGGTGGAGTCCTAGTATTTACTCCTTTCACAAATCCTTTAGTGAAAGAGCTTCTAAAGACCCCATCCAAACTCTACTCTCTACACAAATCCCTTAGTGTAGGAGACACAATTCTTCTAGTGTAAAATTTCTAAGGTCAACGTCAATCTCTACTCTCTACACAATTCCATTAGTGTAGGAGTACTAAGTATGGATTGCAAGACCTACCTATTTAATTCAGTAATGATCTCTTGCTTATATCTAACTAAGATTACAGTCACTTAAGACTTAACTTTAGGTTTTACCCAAATAATAATCTTATTTCTACTCAATTTTAATAGATAAAAACATGCTTCGTTAACTAGTAAATCAATTCATTCAATATAACTCTCAACATTATTTTATTAAGAACTCACATCACTCATTACTTGGCATCTTATGAAAGTATGAATTCTCTTCTTGGTGTTCCTTCTACCGATGATAAGATAAATATTTAGAAATTTCTTTTCTTTTCATTAATATTCCAAAATACACCCTAGTTCATTAAGATTAATGGTTAATGACAAATGATTTTTTAAATTATGTTAGGTTTAATTTAACATTCTAGGAATTTAATAGTTTACATCGAGATTCCCACAAGAGTGTTAGATTAAAACCAGAACATCCTAACATAAAGACGTACATAACAATGAAAATATAAATCCATTATTCTTCATCACTTAATACTCACAGCTTAATTCTAAATATTTTCTAACCATCACAAGTATTAGATTCAATTATTGATTTTAGAATTAAAACAAAAGCGCACATACAAGCATTAACTAATGTTCAACCACAGGCTACGACTCTTCACATCTAGACATATCTTAATATTTATCACTATACAAAGATAATAACTTAACTCATACCAAGCTATCAATGAAATAACTAAAGCAAGCCATTAATATACTCCATGCACATATTTTCCAATATCACTTTTGTTTTCAAGTTGGCATAATATTACCTTGAAACTATATAGTTTTAATTGAATAACAAATTTTTCCATGATTTAATGCTCAATAGAATGTTTGATTGCTCTTATTGATAATTCTAAAGCATGCATTATAAAATATACAACATAATCTCATCTTAGAGTTCAAGTTGCACTTCAATGTCTTTAGCGTTGAACTAAAAAATATCATTTACTTCTTTTCCTCAACTTCCACTCACACAAGTTATTTTCCTCTTCCAGAACTTTTTAACCATTGAGGAGAGTTGTCTTGTGATGGGATTAAAGACAACACCATATTATATGGTATTGCATTTCTCATTATATGCAAATTGTTTTCATGATGTAATCTTACAATGCAATGAAAACCAAACAAATTTTTCCAACAATCATACTATGTTTCCAACTATCTCTTTTCACTTAAAAACCATATAGGAATAAGATAAAGCAACAACCTTTCACAACACTTGCTATATCCTAGTCATCATATTTATTTAAAAGATAAATTCACAAGAATAAAAATGATAGCAACAAATTATCTTATTCAATAAAGGTTTTCTTATTTAGCTTAGTTCCTTTTTTAGGCATCATACGATATTAAGCAGTTCATTTATTTTAGTAAGAAAACAACAAATATACTTAACCTCCAAAAAACATTCAATATATCCATTATTCAACAACTAATTTATTTATATATTTCAACATTTAAAATTGCAAACCAATGTAACTATACTGAGAGGTTTTTCTATTTTATTTCTACCATAATATAATAGACTAGGTATTTTTCCAATAAAATGACAACACTTAAAAAAGTTCAATGTTGTCACTCATTCATAGTCCTGTTAGAATAAAATTATATCCTAAGTTGTTACAAGGATAATTTGCATGGCTGAGATTAGCTCACTTTGTTATGACCCAATGGATCATATTGTAAGCACTTGTTATTTAAGCAAGGCTCCTTTCATTCAATAATATCATGTATTCTACTTTTCTAACATGGTATCAGAGCGGTGTGAGCCTGAGGAGATTTTCCTCATGGGGGGAAATCCCCCCCTATTTTTTTCTCCCCATTATTTTTTTTCCGAAACTGAGGAAGTATGCTCTCCATATTTTAATGGATCAAAAACCATATGGTTCAAAAAAATCTATAGTTTTTGGGAGATTTTTTTTTAGTTTTAATTTTTAGGGTGTGCAGATCGATACCATATTTACCACCGATCCAACATTGTAGCAGATTCAAGATCTTGATATGGAGCAACTTGAAGCCAAGGTGGTCAACTCTACACATGATTCATCTGGATATTGTAGTCTAGATCCACTTTTGTTGTGCTTTTTTGGCCTGTTTTGTGCATCATGGGTATCTTTTTTACCCTAGATCGTGTTCAGGCAGACAAGCATTTTAGGCACCCCCATTGAATCAATTTTGGGGCTGAATTTTTTTTTCACCCATTGTGGTTCGTGCTATGGTGCCAAGGTGGAAACCATTTTTTTTATTTGCCCTCATCACATGGTTTTCTTTAACCATGCTTTATTCCAAATATTTGGAATGTTCCCTTGTAAGGGAAATAAGAAGATTATTTTTTTTCTTGTAGATAAATGCTAAATTAACACCCAATCATAGAGGTGTTTATAGTCATCAAAAAGGTTTTTCTAAGATGGACACAATGGAGGTGTCCATTTTCAATTTTGAAACTATTTTCCACACTTTTTTGTGGCTCAAATATTGTTGTATCATGGAGTGCATTCTCGGTTGAACCTGACACTCCCATAAAATTGCTTAAGTGATCCTAGTATCTAGTCATCTCCTCTATATCACCTAGCGGTTGCAACGATTGGTTACCCATGCATTCTGGTAGGATGAGGAGGTCACCATAAGGACACATTTGATAGCTATTGGTGCCCTTCATTTTTATTCCCTTGTTTTACTATTTATCCATAATTTTTAGATCTTGTTATCAGCCCATTGTGTTCATATAGGTGGAAACCACTACTTATGCTTGTGGATTCAATTTGGACATCCCTTACGATTATTGTGGTTCTTTCCATACTATCTTCACACTCTTCTTTTTGTGAGACACTTTGGTTTCAAGAGGTTTTATTTAGTGACCTTTTTATCATGGTTCACAGCCTTGATCTATGTCACAAGCACCAGTCTGGGAGTATGGTTTCATTCAATTTGGCGATGAGGCTTATCTAATTTTTTAAGACATCTCATGGGTCCTTTTCAGGATTATTGATGGAAGCTATCCTTAATGGGGTTTGAGATTCTTCCTTCATCCTCCATGCACATATTCCTCCTTATTCTTCTTATTTCTATTATGGCAGGTGGTTTTCTCCCTTGTTTTTTTCATCATCTTTTAGCAGAGATTTTTTGATCACATATTGTGCATGAGTATCTTATCAGGCCTTTATGTCGAGACTCATTCTTGTGGATATACCACTTGTTTTAGTTTTTTTGTTTTTCACTATCTCCTAGTATCACTTAAGGGTGGGTGTATATCCTAGTACCACTTAAGGGGGGTGTTAGAATAAAATTATATCCTAAGTTGTTACTAGGATAATTTGTGTTTTTGATATTAGCTTAGTTAGTTATGATTCAATGGATCATATTGTAAGCACTTGCTATTTAAGAAAGCTCATTTCATTCAATAGTATCTTGTATTCTATTTTTCTAAAAATTCCAATCCTCATAATAAATTCTAGCACCTCAATACTACCATAACATTCATTCCAATGAAAATGTAGGCAAAAATTTCAATACTGAGAGCTTACTCTACAAAACCAACAAATGAACAATAAAAGTCATCATTGATTTCCATCTAAGGAACCTAAGGTTACAAACGAAATCCAAATAAAGACTTTCCCATCCATTTTGATGAATAACTCAGATATTATTTCACCACAAGAAATGTAATTCGAAAATAAAAATTCTATTATTACATCAAACTTAGATATCATTTCAAATCGAAAACCAGTCAACAAAGTTTACTAAATTACCTGATCTTGTCAAATTTTTTCCTCAACTAGTATTTTTCCAAGGAAAACCTTTGCTCCCATATCTAGCCTTCTCCTCCTTTCCACAAATATTTTTTTCCTTCCTCTAAAAAACTAATGTCGATATGTTTTCTCTATTTTTCCAAACCCCCTTTTGCCATTATTCCCCTTCCCTGTTTAATGACCAGTATTGTAGTAAAGGGTTACTCCACTCCACAACTCTTGATATGCCCACTCAATCCAAAAACAAAGGAGAATATTTAGCCAATGTCATGGTGAGGTCCAATCAATGATCCACTACCATCATGGTTCCATATCTAGAACTAATAGTTTCCATATATTTACTAGTCTATAAGATGAACATCAAAATATAATAATAATAACACAAAATCCATTCCCATTATTTCTCTTTCTAAATTTATTATTCATTTTTTATCATTCACACCAACACAAAGATATAAAAATACATTCATTTTATTATAATGCTTTCATTCCAAATAAAATTCCTTTGTAAATAAATTATAATGCAATTGCAAATTCAAAACAACTTATTATTTCTTTTCTTATGCATATTCATAAAAGGAGCATTTATTCATGTTACCTTTTTCTTTTATTTTTCAATTTTACCCATCACATTATTTCCCTCAAGGTAATCCTATTTCCTATGATTATTTACTTCTTTCACCTACAAGAAACCTATCCCTATATATGTGCAAATTCTATTAGTAGCATCATATTCTACCAACTAAAATATTTTTGTAGAAATTACAACTGAAATAATTAACCATTTCAGTGATAAGAAATATCATTTTTTCCATATTTATCATATAATCCATATCCTACAAAATTCATAATAAGGTAATAAATCATTACATCAACAATATTCATCTATTCATGAGAGAAGTATGGGATTCTCTTAAAAGCCTATTGTGTAAAAAAACATTTCAATATAGATGCATGGCTTGCATGAAATAGATTTTATTATAATGCATATTAAGTTGTATTCATAATTTCATGAGTTGTCTTGATCCCTCAAAACATTCTATTCAAAGTTCAAGATAAAAATTTCTTCAGATGTGAACCTGGGTAGATAGAAAAGAAGAGAAAAAAATTTATTAGTGATTATATGTTAATATTATATCAAATAAAAGACTAGTCTTTAAAAAAATTGTACCATTTATTAATATGGAAAATTTTACTTGAGCTATGTAATAATTCCATAACATATGCTTTATTATTGAAATGGAATTCAAGTATGAAAGTTAAGATTCTAATATGTATTTAATTAATCATTCAAATCCACTTGAGAGAGTAATTTTTTTTATATATATTATAACATAACACAACTACCCTTAAGGTAGCGTTCATAATCAAGGATACATATTCTAACATCAACCAAGGTAGTAAGTAGCCAAGATATTTATAGCATGGTTAGTGTCAACTCTTGTGATAGAAGTGACCAATTTTTATCTAACATTATGTACCCTCATGATGTTTATTAAATCATAATTTGATTGTTTCTCTCTCTATTAGTTAGGAAGTTAAGTTTTCACACATAATTAGTTGATCATAATTCAATTATAAAACTTGCTTCCTATTTGAATGAACAACCATTTCTAATGTAGTGAAAAACATACATATATTATTAATCAATGCATAAATATTGCTTCAATAATTTCAGGATCATTACTTTATTTCTTACATGAAAACATAATCCATTATATCATGTTTAAATAACAACTCTATGGAAAGGTAAATGAAACCTTATTAGATATAATAAATAATAAGTACAAATACCATCTTTTCCATTGTAGTGAAATGCATGAAGGTTGCTTTAAACCTTCATAAACCATTTTTATTTATTGAAAATTGCTTGTTAACAAAAATCATTGCATCATATAACACTTTAGTAATCATCTCATGGAAATATAAATGCATCATCCATATTATAAGCTAACAAACAAGAAGTGTCAATCCACATAATAAGAATTCATAACACATTTTTTATCATAGGCAAAACTAGGAAAACAACCCAACCTCAAAATATGCATCCTCATATTTCATTAATCCTTTTGTTTCAATTTACAATGATATAAATAATCCTAAAGATCCTTTTTCAAACCATAATTAAATACATTGATATAGGAGAATCCCACACATTCCTATTTTTAGGTCATCATTACAATTGAAACACATAAATAAAATATTCACTAGATACATATAAATTGAGAATGAAGGGAACCTCATGGTTCCCTCAAGAATGAATCTCACATTCATTCTTTAGAACTGGGTATGATTATACCATTCAATCCAACATAGAGTGAAATTTATATAAAGTATTATAATACAAGAAGAGACCCCATAATCTCTTCAATAATAGATCCCACATCTATTATTTCTAAATACATTCATTTTTCCACAAAATGAATTCACTAGTGCACACATGCATTCATCATCAAATACATTTCTAAAACATCATACATCCTTTACTCTACAAAGGTACATGCTAAGAGGAAATCCCATAATTTCCTCAAGAATGGATTCCCTATCCATTCTTTCCCAATGAATCTAAAAGGTGCTTTCATAATTCAACTTTCATTGATTCTTATTTACTCAGAAATAGTATTTAAACAAAGAATCAAGTAACATATTTTGTTTAATATAGCAATCCAATTTTTCTACAAAATTTTCACAAAATTTGTACTATAATCTTTTCCCAAGATTACACTATAGTTCTTACAAATTTTCCCAATTTGTACCATAATATTTACCCAATATTACACTATAGTTCTTACAAATTTCCCCAATTTGTACCATAATATTTACCCAAGATTACACTATAGTTCTTACAAATTTAGCCATAAATTTGTATTGTAATATTCCCCAAGATTACACTATAGTTATTACAAAATTTGATCTAATATTATATCCCTTTATTCATCAAATGTTATCAAATTTTCCTTCTATAATTTCATCTAAAGTTATATCTAATTAGTAACCAAATGCTAGTCAACAATGAATACATTGTTTCATCAATACTATCATATTTTTACTCCCAAAATTTGATATAAGAATGCATTCACTCAATTAAAAAATATACTTCCAACTATTTTATAAATAATTATATTTATTGTAGGAGATTCCTAAATTTCTTTCATGAATAGATAATCCTATATATTCATACAAAGGCATTCAATTACCATGGTATAGAATTTTCTCCTAAGATTTATCCATCAAGAGTCCATATTTAGTGTATGGATATCACACAAATTGATTTAAAAAATACATGAGGTATATTCATTCATCTTAACTGTTCCCTTAAATTCAATCAGCCGAAATGTTTGTCCTTCACAAAAATGGTTTAATATTCTATGATGCTTGATATGGTCCTAGAAATATTCTTAATCACATGGGCACAAAGAGTCCCTTAATGCCCCAAAATGATTATCCAATAACCATTATATTTCCATTATAATATGATCTATAATTGTAATTATTTTATATACCCTTTGTAATAACTTTAACAATCAAATTCCTCTATGATTACATATTAATAAGAGCATAGAATAGTTATCAATTTTCCCTTAAATATGGATTCATATATTTCTATTTATTGAATCCACCAATTGATTATCCAATGGCCTTAATTGGTAATTAGAATTTAATAGATGACTAGCCTTTATTTTATAAAGAGGGGATTCCTTTCAACAAACCTCATTGTTTAAACACCCTAATTGAACATGTTCCATAGTCAAAATTTATCCACAATTTGGCTTATCACAATCAAATATCCATTAGCACCTAGGATACATTGTCCTAGCCTTCACATCTAGTCTGACCACCATATCATGGTGATTACAATAGGAAATATTTATCCATAACAAGGCTACCACATGCTCTCATAGGTATCATGTGGGAGATTAGCTTAAAGTGTTAATTTAAAATATTTTACATAATCAATAATTGTTGATAACCAACCGATGACAACTAGCTTCAACCATCACATATCCTAAATAAGAAAATACACATGTTAAGCATCGATCAAAGAAATATGAATGATTTAGGTGAAGCTTATCCAAGTGCCTAGGTGCTTGGCTATATACTTCTAGGTGTGAAGTACCTTTTATCATACCTTTTTTTTGCTCCACTATATATGTGGGATAGAGGCTAATATTTTTTAAACAAAAACCTTCACCATCCAAGTTAGCTTGGTGTAACCTAGATGCCATAGTAGCATAGAAACCAATGATTTAGAATCATAGGCCTTACCAAACTTATGTAAGCTGATATATCCATCATATGGTAAAACTAGTGAGTTTCAACATCACTTTATCGATATAACATTCCATTTGATGCTTATAAGAGAATGAAGGATGTAAAAGAAGCTTTTTTCTTAGATATCCATCATTGGGGAAGAGGGAACTTACACATTTCAATATTCATCATCCTACAACAATTAAGAATAACATATCAACTCAAGCTATCAAGTATAGAATTCAATATGTAACTTACTATTGAAACACAAACACTACACTTGTTTGAAGCCTTTTAACATCAAGTGTGACTGACTAGGAGGAGACATCCCTAATCTAATGTAATACAAGTATTGAAATTATTTGTAGACATCGAATAGAAGGGATAAGTATAGCTCACTCACAACAACATGGTAATATATCCCATATGTGTACTATGGTGGGCATATTTTCTAAATAAAAGTGCTTCCACACATTAAAGAAAATAGCCACTGTATGGTGGATGTGGAGATAACAACATTTAGAAGTGATAGTGGTTTGACTTAACAATTGATGGTTTGACCCAATTACAACATATTCTAACCGAAGGTCTCTCAAGTTAATTTTTATTTAAGATAATAATTAAAGGTAAGAAAATTTAATGAGCCCAATGGCTAGAAGTAGCATCGCTTATAAATAAATTATGAGGTAAAACAAAATATTACTTTATACTAAAAGGCCTATTAGATTCTATATTTATAAAAACTAAAACTAAAGGCCATAGCCTAAATGCTTCCAATTGGATAGCATCCTACTTAAAAATGAATACAAGCATTCATATAAAATCATATAAATGTATTCACTAAAGCAAGAAACAAGAATAGAAATAAGAGGTATGGTTCGAACCAACCTGCATCTCCATTGGTTGAAACTTCAAGACCTTAGAATCTCCTTCTCTACTTTCTCCTGCATGAAGACCCTCAAAGGATGCCCTCCTTTATTCCTCCTCCATTGTTACCTCCATGTTTTCCTCCCATTCCTTTAGTTAAGCATAGGTATATATAGACTTTTGGTAAGCTTTCCACTCAATATTTCCATTAAATAGTCAAGGTAATACAAGAAGAAGGATCCAAGAAGGAAACACATGCAAAGTAAGGATAGAAGGAAGGTTATAATAGAGATAAATTTCTACCATGGGAAAGTCTAGATTATACCTTGGTTAATTTTTTCTCCATCTTCTAGAAATTAGCTCTATTTTTATTCCTTTTCTAGAACTTGGCTGTAATTATCCTCTTCTAGAATTCAGACCCATTTTTCTTTTCCTTATATAAGTATTTTTTCCTAATTTTTTAATTTTATTTTTATCATTTTGTAACAACAAAATGATTATTTAATAACCATTTAGGTATAAAAGACCATTAGGTTAAATTAGAGCCATAATCAATATCAATTATTAATATAGGTTATTAATATTGACATTTTTCCTTATTTGATGAGTCCTTTTGCAACATTAAACTCCTACAAGCATTTTAATCTTGGTGGTTATTTTTCTTACCACCTTAGAGAGTGCCCATACCTATAAATCAATAATATATTAGTAATACAATTTTTAAAACATTAATGGTATTTAACTACTGATCATATTTGCATCTACAAAACATGACAATCTATAACATCAATGGGACATGCCAAGGAATTGTTGTGATAAATTATATCTTGGTCAATAATCTTAACCAATCTAACTCCTAACACTATAAGTAGTCCTTGAATAGATGTCACCAATGTTTATGGCTCTAAGTTTTGTGCAATTTAAAAATGGGATCAAAATACTTCTATATGCAAAAGATATGGCCTTTGAATTATTTGCACTAATGGACCTTAAAAAATAAAAAGCTAATTATTAGAGAAGTGGAATCCAATTGATTATTACATGATAGTCATTGTCTTTATGATAATCCAAAATATGTGAACAAGAAAGAAGAGCATGCAAAATAATTTAAAATAGAGGATAAAATATTGAAGAGTCAAAATAAGCAAATCACATGCTTAGGGTTGTAGTATATTGCCATCCATACCACCATGAGGTAATGATCATGGAGATAATATGCATATCACTAGAAGAGTTATGATTTCATTAAATTGAACTATCAGAGCAAAGTCTATGAATATGCAACTAATTGTAATCATAAGTAAGTTTGGATGAGAAAGAGTGATATTTATAGTTGTTATTAGGACCAACATAGCATAATGAACACATGGAAACAAATTAGTACCACTAGATATGAGTGATACATAAGAAGCATATCATTATAAAATATTGCAACCAATTAAGATTTCACATACATGGTTGAGTAATTAACAATGGTACCAATTATCTACAATGATTAAAAGATCATATTATTTGGTTTTATCTCATGTTTTTAGGATGAAATATTCTTAAGGGAATGACATATAATGTCCTACAAGCTAGGTACCTAGTAATGGTCTAAAAATCTTGGGCACTCATACCTCATGTTGAGAAACACAATAGAACATGTCACTAGTGATGCGAATACATATAGGGCAACCTTCGAGTTTTTTTTGTAGAGGTTGTCTCTTCATTTAATATGAAATTTTGTGCACCTTCCAATTCTCTAGAGGTTTTTCCTATACCCATGTTGAGAAAAAGGGAAGAGAAAATTAAAAAAACTTGTAGAAAATAAAAATCCTAAGCTATAGGGATAATATAAAAATATCTAAAGCTCTCCCATTTGCATAACAAAAGATTAAATGAATACACTCACCATAGTATAATAGCTAGAAATCAAACACATTTATTCATACATACCCAGATATTCAAAAATATAAAATAGAAGTAGGACAAAGAAAAATTAGGTATAGGTCACATATATGTATCAAAAAATTACAAAAGCATGAAACCAAAAGAGGTTCAATGCTACTTAGCCAGTGGCTCAAGGTTTGATAATTGCTTATACAAAATAGAAGAACATACAAGGCCATATTTAGGCATGAAAAAGTAACTCCTAAATACCTTACAATAAAAATGTCATGATCTTTTATAAATAAAATTAAGGGGAAATTCCCTCCAAAACCCACTCTAGGAAATAAAAAGCAATATCTTTTATCTGCAATTGATAATTTTCTATATTCAATAGTTGGTTGCTTCAAGGCCTCTAGATCTAGGTCCATCACCAGTGAGAGCTTTCAATCCTTCATATGGACAACTTCTATTTGAAAGCACGAGATTCCGAAAGATTGAAAAGAAAACTAATGCAATGTATTCAAAACCCAAAGTTAACGCTTAAAGTCCTATAAAGTGAAATGCATGAAACGAAAGAAAAGAGACGAATTTAAATGAGATCAAAGGAAGTACAGAAAGCACAACCCTTTTTATTTATACTCTTCCAATTCGGTTACAAAGACGTCTCCTCCATTTTAGGGGGTAGGAGCGTTAACATAGTTTCAATTACAATCATGGATTTAGTGTTTCTCCTTTTGCATGCACACATGTGAAATGGGCGGACCAAAGTGTTGTCGTTGCTAATATTGATGAATATTTAATCCTTGTTGCTCCTCCTACGTTCAAAGAAAAAACAAATCATTAGTAGCACCTGTGTATGATAATGAAACTCGTAAATCTGAAAGAGTACTGTTAATGAATATAAAAGATAAATATAACAATGATTAAAATGAATCTAAATAGACTAAAAATTTGACAGAAGCATAATCTTGTAGCTAACAAAATACTACAAAAGAAACAGTCACCAAATTCGATACAAATTCGTATTCATCCCGGGGTAGGACGAGTAAACCTGCAATTGTTTGGTATTCATCCCGGGGTAGGACGAATAAACCTGCAATAATGCTGGGGGTGCCCGAAGGCAAACCACCCGTGGGTTGAAACTTTGTTTCGACACCAATCCACTTGGGATGAGTTCGAAACCTATTGTGATGTGTTATTGGCAAATTGGTAGGATATTGTGGTTAGAAAAATCGAGTTTTTGGTCTTGATTCGTGCCTCTAAAAGTCACCCAATAACCTCACTTTCGATTAAGATATTATGGATGTAAAAGCACAAATCGTAAGCAAGTAAATGGGCAGCACTTCGTCGCTCAAAAATGCTCCTTCTTTGTATGTTTTTGGGTTAGGAAACTCACCATTTTATATACCCAAGGGGTCTCTTTGAATTAGCATGTAGAAGTGCTACTTAACATGAATGCTTTTTCAAGGAAGAGAAGACTTCTCCCTGATAAAGGGCTCCATAACTGCTTCTGCATGCCCAAAAGAACTCACTTGCACTCCCATGCAATGAAGGGAGAGTTAAGTAGCTAATTTGAGTTGTCATGAAAAATCCCACTCTCACTCCCATGCAATGAAGGGAAATTCAAGTGGCATATCTGAGTTGTCCTAAAAAATTCACTCTCATTCCCATGTAGTGAATGGAGAGTCAAGTGGCAGATATGAGTTGTCAAAATAACTCACTCGCACTCCTATGCCATGAAGGGAGAGCTAAGTGGTAGTTCTGAGTTGTCATGTGCTGAGGTTTGACTTTTTGCAAGTCAAACCCAGCATTCGTCCCACCCAGAAGCGAACGCTGGTAATCGTACCTGGGTGGAACGAGTACCAGTCTGCACTCGTCCCTGGATGGAGCGAATAAGTAGCAGAGTGCCTAAAAGGTGCCAAATTAATCTTTGACTTTTAAAACTACTACGTGAGTAGTTAGAACCACTGTTTTAACCTCTGGGGCTTCCCTGGGGGCTATGTGTGTTAATGCGATCAGTGTTTGCAGTCACATAATCGGATTGGTGCTGTTTTGGTGTCTACACTATTACCCTAATTTTTCTAGGTATTCCCTGCTAGTGGTACACAAGGGGTATCTTACAATTAATTATTTTTGGGTTTCAGGCTTTAGAAACAAGAACTCTTTCATACCATCAGCCACTTTTCTAGGAGGATAGGATTAATATCATTTTTAGTATGGTTCCATATTTTGACCATATGGCTAGAGGAGTTTTTTCTTCTAAAAGGTGTAGGCTAGAAATGTAGGTTTACTTTTATGGAGGGTGACCAACTTAGTCACCATGTGGGTAATTAAAATGGATTAGATCATGTTTTTCAACTTTAATGGATCCCTTTGATTAATGCTCTTGGTTCTACCTTTCCTTATCCATGAATGGATGTTATGTGTCTAGTCCTTAATTGTGATGGGGTCTTCCCTTTGGTGTTGACTTCTATTAAAAAAATAAATTTGGTTTGTTGGTTGCTATATCAAGGGACTATAGGCTTCAATGACCCTTGGCCATTTTATTTATGTGGAGAAAAAATCCAACCACTTATAGAATATCTAACAATAAATGTGTTCATATTGCTCACGCTCCTTTTCTCATGCTAAAAGATTCATTCCTTTTTTAGTTCCTTGTGTTTGACAATAAAAACAAGAAAAATATATCTATATTTCTAGTTATTTAAACCCTAGGAACATGAACAATGAAAAATATGATTTAATATCATCAATTTTTATTTTTGGAGACATCAATAAATTATTGAAATAATTTCTTGTCTTAGGTTGAATTGAAATTGAATGTCTACTCAAATATTCAAAACTTGACCCACAATAATTTTATTATTGCTCTACAAATATATGCAAAATAATTTGAAGAATTGAAATCAACAATTTATAAATATGAAATCATCCTAAAAAATTTTGCACCAATGCTTTTATCTTTAAAATTCATAACATCATTAAAGTCACTTATGAACTATTATTTTAAATTTTAAATGAAAATAGTTACATTAGAACATTCATACAATCCATGTTATATAATAAAAACAACTATTGAAAGTTTTTTTAAGGATTAATGCATAATAATTTTTTTATTATTCAAACCTTAGGAACATGAACAAAAGGAGGCATAACTAAGTCTAAGATGTGCAAGTGCTTTAAATTTGGCTTCCTTTTTTATGCATTGACTAAATATTTAGTATTTTTTATATTTTCTTCTCTTTATGGTTTTGATGAACTAAATATAGCTTAAAGACAAAAATTTAAACAAATCCCTAATTATAACGGTCAACAATTATTATTTCAATGGCTTATATTTGGTTCAAATATCATGGTTGCTATTTCAACAATGCTTTGGCCTTAATTAAATAATTTTCACTAATCAATGCAATTTTTATATGAGGTTATGCATATTTTATGCTCCATAAAACTATGGCAACAAATGAAGGGTTTAACAATATAGTGTGATATGTTTGATTTGAACTAATATATAAATCTATGATAACATATGAAAGGTTTAAAAATATAATATGATATGCCTCATTAGAACTAATATAAATTCTCTTGATAATTTATGGATACATTATTGATCCTTGAGCACTATTCCACATCTAACAAATGTTCTTATTTTGATAAAATTTCATATTATTTTTCTTGAGTCCCAAAAGGCCATTTTTTGTCTAGTATATTCTTTATGAAAATCTTATATCAGTGGAAACTCACAAAATAAAATATTTTCTTACAAATATTTCAATCTAGCTATAAAATATAGGCTTCACCCTTTCAGTCTCTTCCTTTATATTTTAGCCAAAATTTAAAACTCTTTGAATATCCTTCCAATATCCTCTAACTTTTAGTAGAAATTTACAAACATTGGAAGTGGATTCATGTTAAGTAGATATAGTCTTTGTTCAAGGTCTATTAGCCTTGTTTGGATGTTAATTTGTTAAGTTATGAGTATAAAAGTTTGGTATATCTTTTAAAAAATATATATTTTTTTTTTCATTTTTTTTTGGCATTCAAGATCATACATCTATTAAGAAGAGGCTACTAATCATTTTTTTTTAAGCGAAAAACCCCTTGCAGGGCTGCCTTGGCCTGAGAGACAATGAACAGGGGGTTCTACACCGTCAAATTCACCCTGAAGTCGATCCCGACCCTGCTCGCACCAACATTATCAATTGGATTTTGGATACCCAATTCAAATTTTTTGTAGGGTGGATATTTGAACCTAGGACCTCTCTTGGAGGATTTCCCTCTCCTCTCCAACTCACCTACAACACCTAGGTGAGGCTACTAATCATATGTTTAGTTACCTTTAACACAATTAAAATAACAAGGTCTATTAAGTAGATATAGTCTTTGTTCAAGGTCTATTAGCGTTGTTTGGATGTTATTTTGTTAAGTTATGAGTATAAAAAATGTTTGGTATATATTTTAAAATATATATAATTTTTTTTATTTTTTTTTGGCATTCAAGATCATACATCTATTAAGAAGACGCTACTAATCATATGGCTTTAGTTACCTTTGACACAATTAAAATAATGAGGTTAAGATTACTTTATCTTAAGTAATGTACACAATTAAATGTTTCTTTATATTATTATTATTATAGGCAAAACATTTTACATAAATGACATTTTTAGTAGGTAAAACATTCTACATAAATGATATTATTCATCATTATTTTTTTATGATTGTAAGTAAAATGTCCATTCATTATTAGTTAATATATATGCTTATCAAATTTATTCTCAAATAAATTAGATTAAATATAATGTGAAATTTTTATATTAATAAGCAAAACATTCTACATAAATAACATTAGTCATTCTTATAAGTAAGCATTCATTAATTATTAGTTAAAATAAAATATATGTTTATTGAAGTTATTTTCAAATAAAAAAGATTAATTGTACTAATATCACCAACAAAAAATAAAATATAAACCCTTGTATATATCATGTGAAATCATTCATGTATAACTATCCTCCCTATTATGAAATTAGTAGTTAGAATTTTTTTTTGATGGGTAAAAAATAAATTCATTAAAATTGGGTTTTGAAAGGGGTCCCAAAACCTTTTTACAAAAGATCAACTACTATGGAAAGGTTCAAATGACAAGCCTTAATAAAATTAAAAGGAGCATAGGGGAATGATCCCAAAGAGACCATCACCAACTGACTAAACAAACTGGGATGCAAGATCATACCGTACGTGGGATCAAACAAGGATGTGAAATCATCCCGTACAAAAATAATTTTAAAAAAGCCCTCCAAAGGAGCCCAAAAATCAAAATGGAGAATCTTGTCCATGCTAGAAAATTTTGAAAATTAAAAATTTTGCCATGTAGGAGAAATTTTAAAATTTTAAAATCCCACCCAAAACGGAAAACTAAAACCTGCCAAGGATAAATTTGTACATAAAAAATTCAAAGAAGACCCACCAAAGGATCCAAGAAATCAAAATGGATAATCCTATCCAAGATGGAAAAATTTGAAATTAAAGATCCCGCTCATGCTGGAAATATTTTAAAATAAAAAATTTAAAACCTGCCCAAATAGAGAAACTTAAGCGAGGAAAGATGAGAAATGCAACCGTGAAGGAGAAACCTATCCATGAGGGCACAAAAACAACCAAAATTACCCCAATAGAGAAGATCCCAACCAGGAATCCATGGCATCACCATAAATTATCTTAGCAAGGAAGATCCTAACCAGAAAGCCACAGGACCACCAAAAACTGACTCAGCAAAGAAGATCCTAACCAGGAAGCACAGGACCAACGAAAACTATCTCAACAAGGAATATTCCAACTAGAAATCCATGGGACCAGCAAAAATTGTCTCAAAAAGGAGGATCTCAACCAGAGAGTCACGAGACCATCACAAACTAGAAAAGCAATGAAAACCTGTCTAAGAAGGCACAAGAAAATCAAAACCTATCTAAATGGGTAAAACCGAAATCCCAACTATAGCAAGGAGAGTTCTATGAATAGTTGAAGGAGAAAAGAAAACCTGGAAAGTAGATCAGCATATTCCAGAGATCTCGATATACCATGAGATTTCTCTACAAAGGAGAGTGAATATGAAAGCTAACGAGAGGTTCTAGAGACACCAACCACCAAGAATACCCATGATTGGGATAATATTGGATACATGTATTGTGAACAAGGAATGACAACTGTAGCTATGGTGAAACTTGAAGTCCCCTCCCAAATACCATAAAAAACTGCAGAACCAAGCTAGACAACCCACCATATCAAAAAATCACATAGTCCTATCAAGCACTGTAAACCCTGAGACGGGATGACCATCTATGGGTGATAAAAATAGGGATCCTTTCAAGCCATGAAAAAAATATATATTTGGATCCCAAGCACCATAAAAAAGAATTAAATGCCAAACCCTCTTCTAGAAGCCACAACCCTCCTGCCAACTAGGCAAACCAAAAACCAACCAAACCAACCTAGGACAATTGAGGCAGGATCACTCTTACCATCCCGTCCCATATAAATAGTCAAATAAATTATATTAATTATACTTAACCTAAGTAAAATAAAATATAAATATAAAACTCTATATCATGTAACATAATTTTATAATGGATATAGATATGTTATTGCATTAGGAAACTATTCTTGCAATAATCCTTCTTAATGAATATCATAATAAATGATATTGACAGTTCTAATCAAAATTTTATATATTATACTTACAACTTATAAAACTTTATAAATAAAAGTTTTAAATATTTTTAAAGTGGCAATATAAATAGAATTTAGAACGTTTTTTTTAATTAGTATCAAATAAAACTCTATATCATGTAACATATTTTTATAATGGATATGGATATGTTATCCTAATCAAGAAATTTATATATTATACTTATAAAAATTTATAAATAAAAGTTTTAAAATATTTTTAAAGTGGTAATTTAAAAGAAAAACATAAATAATAATATCAATAACAACAAATACATAATCAATTGATATTAGTTCATATGATTATATTCTTCAACTAGAGATCTAGGTTCAAATTGTGGTCCATGGTTTTGGAGGAGAGAGGAATTATATATTTAATATCATGAAATGAGGTATTATATATTTCAATTTTTTTACTAGATAAAGTTTATTTTTCATTTTTTTGTATAATTTTAATGTAGGATTTTCTTCCTATGTAAACTCTTAAGATTGATTTATCTCAAGCCCCAAACCTCTAATACCTAACCATACCCAATATCTCCCTTATAATTTGTTAGGGATATTAGGGTATATGATAGAATATGTGTTTGTATTGTGGTGATTTGGAGGACTTGGTGGAAAAGATTACCTATTAGAGTTGTTTAAGCCTTGCTTGCTTACTTGGCATAAATAACTTTTTCTAAGGAGGGTAAGACCTTTGTAAGTTTTACATCCTACTCTAATTGTTCTAAGACCTTCGTAGAAAGAGGTTGTAGAGCCATCCATTGATTTAAATCACTTCCTCCTTCAGACCATAAGATGTATCCTCATTATATTCTCAAATGAAGAAACAACACCATTCACTTATATTCATCACCTAGAAATACATCCAAATAGGGGCTTGGCTCAAGACATGATGACATAGCAAGTTTATCATTATTAGATAGATTGGATATTAGTCCTCTCAAAGTGTGGATCAAATCTAGGAGTCAAAAATTTTAGATTTAAAATGTTGAGCCCCCAACTCCATCTTCTATTTTTTATGATTATAGCATCTTCTATATTTTGGAAGATAAAAACCATCCAAACCTTTGTCATCACATGATATATAAGGGTACAACCCAAAATATCCAACCAAGTAACCTTGATTCATTCTCTAAGACTTTTTTTTGAAAAAAAGCTTAGATTATATTATATCATTAACTAGAACATTACAATATTTTGGTGTTAGCATTGTCCACCAGCTAAAAAACAAAATAATGTGGATCAGGATTAAATCATCCATAACTGAATATACATAAGAATATAAGCTAATATCAACAAAAAATCTATATCTATATCTTTATGCAATACACCAGATACCAGCATTCATCTATGGGAGAGTTGTTATATGAATAAATTCTAGGTATGTCTTCTATGATATCTTCTAAAGTCTTTAGAGACAAAAACATCATTATAAATTGTCTTCTTATTAGTTTCTTATTGGACTTTCTGAAGATCTTGAATCATATGAGAAATTTGATTAAGTATGTCAATAACATCTCAAGGCGTGTTGGAAGGTCCATAGAATTGGGAATGAATATGTCCCACATGTAACAAAAGATCAAAGTTCAAGTCTGCCAAAACTATATCCTATGCAGGAGCAAATCTATTAAACACCTTTTTGTATTTGTACTTCCAAATTTCCTTGAGAAGGATGAATCTACAAACATCCCAGAGTTTGGGGCATTGATCCAGTTGAGAAAAACCAAGCAGAGAAAGCTTCCAATATCTAGTGAAAGAGGAAAAAATAAAAGAATAGAATATATCCCAAACTGTTTAGCCATGACACAAAACCAAAAAAAGTAAATAAAAGTTTCTAAAGCATTACAAAAATTGCATTGAGGGGGAATGTGTAAAAATAGATCCAAACTTTCAATTGTTGGAAGTTTTTGATGCAAAATCTGCCAACCAAGAAGTTGATTTTTTGATTCAATAGGAGCTTTCCAAATTTGAGTAGCAAGAAACTACCATTGGGCATTGGTAAAATTCACTTGCCACTTGACATTGAGCTTAGAGTCTAAATAAGGTGGACACAAAATATTTTTGTATAACCAACTAGAAGTAATGGAATAGATTCTATGACCATTAACCCATCTCCAATCAATTCAAATATTATGGGTAGTTTTTCCCAACTTCATAAGGACCTCACAAGGTATGGAAGCCACAATTAAACCATAATACTCTTTGAACCTAGAGGAAAGGGAGCAATTATTGTAGATCTAGTTCTAGGTAAGAATTGAGCAGCTACCCAGATCATAGATATATCTGATTCTATTAATTTATTTCTTAAAAAAGCTAGCCCGTGAATAGCATTGCATAAATATAAAGGTTTATCAATATGGAGTATAAGTTTATTCCACCAAATAATGTTAATACCGATGCTCAGACCATGTCTCAAGGAGTCAGACTTCCAAGCCAATATATGAGAAACTGATTACCAAGCTTTCCAGTTTTGGGTAACTAGAATAGAACCTTTAACTATAAAATAAGGTGCATTAAGGGAATTATCCTCCCAAGGGATTTATTTCCATTTACCTTTGTGAGTAGCTAGAGATATTTTGTACTGAAATAGGTGTTTCTAATTTTCATCACCAATAATGGCTCTAGCAATCCATTTTGCAGCCAAATGTTTACTCTAGGTAAGAGGATCAATGATTCCTAGACCTACTAAAACCTTAGGTTGAGTACAAAGTTTCCAAGATATGGGTGTCATAACCACATCTCCATTCCATTTAGTCCATAAAAATTTATGAATAGCCTAAGTTAATTTATTATAGGCTACCTTGGGGGCCATCCAATAAGAGGAGTAGTAAATATGAGAGGCTATCATTATTTTATTTGCAACTTGAATTCTTCCTATTAAGGAAAGAAACCTAGCTGGTGAAGCATTAATTTTTTTGAAGTCTTTCTATAACCCAATTCCACATATTCTTAGGAGAGATATTAATCCCAAATGGAATTCCCAAATAATGCATAAATACTTAATAAGTAGAGTTGAGTAGGTACCCTTGTCATGTTAATCTATGAGGTATACATATTCTATAGCCTTCTAGATGTTTAAGTTTAAATTAAATCATTTAAAATGTTTAAATTATTTCTTACATAGATGAAAATAATATGGTACAACCCATATATAGGAGCACAACCTAAAATCTCCAACCAAGTAAACTTTATCCATTCTCTTAGAATTTTTAGTTTCAAGGAGTGGCCCATAAATCTACTTACCAAATCCTTGTTCTTTAATGATAAAACTAACTCTAGCATTAACTATTCACACCCATTCATACTAGCTCCTTCCTTTATACAATGTTTTTGCTTTTTTTTCTCTTTTCTACCCAATTTATTTATCTCCCAATTTTTTTTTTTTTGAATGAAAGGACCTTATATTAATTGGAAATAATCACTTTCATACAAAAAATTTGGGTGGAATTAACACACCCCGTGGCACACACCCAAAAAATTACAGGATCACATGGATCAACTCAAAAAGCCACTATTACATTTGAACTGAGTAAAGAAAAGAAGACAAAACAGAAACAAGTGTATGCAGCCATTGGTGCAATTGGAATCAAGCGAACATCCCATCCACTAGAGGTGCGAAATTGGACTACAGTGGAGACCAACGATGCTAAGAATTTGGAGTAGATAAATGATCTCTGTGACCACTGTGAGAATGAGCTGAAGGTGAGCCTGTGTGAGAGAATCCACGAGTTCTAGACACATGTTTATTAGAAGGAAGTTGGCTAATAGAGCAAGGTGCATTAGCCCAATGATCCAGAAGTGATCTAAGATATTGCAACTCCACTTGAACTTTCTCCACCTGAGTAAGGATTTGTAACCAACAATCATAGAAGAGAGCATATCAAGCAGCAACAAAGAAACAGGTAGAAGCCTCTTGTCTCCCAAAGATAATATTATTTCTTGTTTTCCAGAGATGGTATAAAATATTAAGACGAAAAAATATGCCAAACTTCATTTAGGGGAAGAGAAAAATCCAGTTTGTGCCTAGGGTAGTCAACCCCAGAGCCAATGTTAAGTTGTCTCCACCTCCTACGGGTTGGTTTAAGCTTAATTTTGATGGAGCAGCTAAGGAAAATCCTAGAAGAGTAGGCGCTAGTGGCATTGTGCGAGATCATAATGGGAATATGATTGCATTTTCTGAATATTTGGAAACAATGACGAACAACGAAGCTAAAGCTAGAGCTATGTGGAGAGGCCTTCAAATGAATCAAGACTTATAAGGCAATATGATCATAGGAGACTCTATGCATGTTATAAATCTCCTCAATAATTGTAAAACACCTCCTTAGAGGATTAAAACAATTTTTGAAGAGGCTAGGATCCTTTCTAGGGAATACATGACAAAAAAGCCCAACATGTCTTTCGAGAAGCTAACAAAATTGCTGCTACGCTGGCCAATTTGGGTGTCAATGGTGATGGACTTTTCAAATGGGAACAGGGTGTCCCGAGTGAAGTAGAGGATATTATTCAAAAAGAATTCCAAGAATGATAGTCGAATTTACCAATAGGGAAGGCACTGTAAGTTCAAAGGCTAGGAGTATTCCCGTCTCTTTTTTGAATTGGACTCACAATAAAAATTATTTGAGTTGTCAGTCTTCGTGGATGCTACTTGGAAATACCATAAATACTAATGGGGATAGTCACATGTCAGATAACATGGCTCCTAGTTGTCTTAGTAATTTGAGGTTGGTTGATAATCATAGGGAAGGAGAGAAACGACAATATAAGACATCGAACAAAAGCCACGTGGACCACCAGATAGCCACCGCCATAAATCTATCTAGCAGGTTCACTTCTCTAAGGCTGATTTGCCAAGATAGTATGTGGTACCAAAGCATGTCATATATGGAAGAAACCAATTACCAAAGAATTATTAAGAGTAATTGTCAATACAGAGCTTGTGAGAGTTTTTTTCAATACTCTGCTATGTGTGTCTGCAACTTTTTGTTTCTCCATTGTCTCAAGGAAGGGATCCGTTTCTATTTATTTTTTGTAATTATGATGCATATGTGTTTTCTCGGGGTATACCCAAAATGTTTTATGGGAATTTTCTTTTTGATAACAGGCTATGTGCCTTACCGGATGTAATGGCTTTGGCGGCATGTAGATTTTACATATATAGGATCCTTAGTAAGGATATGTTCATCAACAGCCTTGGGTTGATTTTTGTAAAACATTTTGGGTTAACCTGTAAAAACCGGTATTAATGCTATAGTATATTATCTACCAAAAAAAAAAGAATAATTGCACCTACACACAAGATATTGAATGATGTTAATAGCATATGTGTTTGATAATGAAAACCTTGAAAAGTATGTAATAAAGAAAGTAAAACTTATTCGTGATAAATATAAATAACTCCAAATGACTTGCAAATTTAATATGATGTTAATGAGATGATTTTGGAAGGATCTAAGCATAAATTAAAGTGGAATTGTGATAAGAACTTGTGGCCATTCCTGGTAGGAACAACTAAGACTGAAATCACAAAAACATAAATTGACACATCAAATCTATTCAAAACTTAACCAAAATTGTTTATGCTACTGTTGTAATGCTATAAAATTGACCTATGTTAAAATTAAGCCAAAATTATTAGCCATTTCATGGTCATCCCTGGCAATTCCAACTAGGAAAGTTATCCATTCCTAGTAGAGACAATCACAAAAGGGGTATTTTTTGCCATCAATTTCAAGAGGATCTAGTTTAGAAATCTTCTAAATGTGTTGTCATTGAATTTGGTCAAGTTACTCTTAGGTTTGACATGTTTTGGAATTGATTAGTGTATTTTGGGATGCCCTTGAAAGCACCTTTTGATTTGAAGAGGTTTTCAAGTAAAATACATGAGCAAATGTGAGGACAAATATTGGCAGCACTTTGTGGTCAATAGTTGTTATTGTCTTCCTCTGAAGTTGGGTAAAGGTACCTCAATCTAGAGGGGTAAGTTCTGGCATGCATGACAAGTGTCGCCACTTGTCAATACCCTTGTCATGCACAGGTTGGAAGAGGCTGACCATTTGGGGCCTCCAATTTGTAGGTCCTGATGTCCATGACATCCTCTCTATATGTCATGGGATATTGGGTAGGATAAATTGTAGTAATTGATTGCCATTTTTCCTACACTTTGACATGTGAGGGGTCTAGTTCATGGTTGTTCCACCCAAGAATAATTGCTGGTGGTTTTCCCTAGGTGGGATGGTCATGAAATGTGACCATCCTAGAGTGGGATGACCATGGATAAATGGCCCAAAACCTCCCAAAAGTGGGGTAAACCTTCCAAAAATTTGTTGGAATCCCTAGTTAACCCTTTACGGTTGCCCAATGGGGCCATATGATGTTGACAAGAGTGGCGCATTAGCAGTATTATTTGATTTACACGATTTAGTGTCTACAATATTATACATAAGGGACAAGTTTTAAAAGAGAAAGCAAAGCAAAGGTTTAAAGGAGAAGGCTAGGTTTAAATATTAAAATAATTCCAAAAGTTTAAAGTTTAAAGAGGAGGAAAAAGGGTTTAATTAGAATTATTTGGGATAAAGGTTTGAAGGCCTAAGTTTAAAAAAGTAATATTATAAAAGTTTTAAATATTATAATATAAATTTACAATCATAGTGTCAACGTTTAAAAATCATTATTTAAATTCTCAAGCATCGATGTCATGTGAGAATGGAGGTAAAAGGTATTTAAATAAAACATTAATCCAATGTAAAGCTAAGGTTTTGAGTGTGTGTATTTTGATATCTGTTAGTGCTTTTTGAAATGATGAATCACAAAGGATAAGGGGTATAGTGAAGATAATGATAAAGGGTTGCACATTTGGTTTTATCTGGTAGGTTAGCATAGTTGGTTTTTTGGGTGGCACTAAGACGCTATGAGAGAGGTGGTAACAAGTTTTATTCATGCAACTGACACGTGGGTGCTATTTTGGTGGTAGAAATATTTTTTTGCATGATAGAAATAAGGTTTTAGATTTAAGTTGTGTACTGTTGTTGCTATCCATTAGTGTAGCCCAGCTGGATGCCTAGCTAGTGCTAGGGCACCATGGACCAAGAGGTCGTAGGATAAAATCACTATGAATAATTTCTTTTGCAAGGCAGAAGAGAATATTTTGTGCGCTTATGAAAGGTATGAATAAATTTTGTTTAAAAGTTATTTTGCAAAGGTACTTCATTTGCTATGTATTAAGGGGGCAAAATATTTTATTTTAAATTTTATCTAGAGGGAGTCATAAGGTGTAAAAATATTATTTTATATTGTAATAAGGTTATTTGGGTCTTATTTGAAAGTTGTGATTCTGCATGTTTAATTAGGAGATATAAGGTGTATTTTTATTTATATTGAATTGTATTTTTGGCACATTAGAAAGGAGACATAAGGTGTATTGTGGTATTTTTGTTTATTGTATTCTTTCTTGATATTTTTAGGGTTTTGGTTCATTATTAAGGGATTTATCTTGTGAACCCAAAAAGGAGTTATAGAACATTATTTAGGTATTCTTGTGCACATAATTTTGATAGGATTTCATGTGGATTATTTGAAAAGGAGTTTTGATAACTTGTTTTAAAGTAGCCAAAGAAAGGAAATTATTTTGAGATAGATTTTTGAGGGCACATCTTCATCAAGGTAGTTGTAGAGGTATGGTATTTTAACTCCTACTCAAAGTGGTGTTGTTTGAAGAAAATAGTTTTAAGTCATAAGGTGGAGATATAAGGATTACTTTATGTGCATTATTTGAAATATTTGTGCTAGAGTGTGAAATATAAGTTGTGCTTTATTGTTTAATGAAATTGGAAACACATGTGCTAGGGTTTGAGAAAAAAGTTGTGCATCATTGTTGAATGAAATAGGAAACACATGTTCTAGGGTTTGAGAAAAAGTTATGCATCATTGTTGAATGAAATTGGAAACACATGTGCTAGGGTTTGAGAACAAGTTGTGTATTAGTGTTGAATGAAATTGGGAATAAAAGTGTAAACTATTTGACAACATAACTGTACATTATTTCGAGTGATATTGGAAATGAAAATGCAAGGGTTATAGATCAAATTTATCAAGCCAATTTGTGCATCATCATGATTGATTTTGGTAGTATATAAAGAGGACATACTTGTGTATTTTTCATAATTGATTTTATTAATAGATGTGAATGAATTGTGTATTATGATTGGTTTTGAAGTGAATTTGCAAATCAGAAAATACTAGATCAGTTTTCAAGAGCTAGACTAGAGCTACCTTTAAAATGTAATAAATATGAGACGTGTGAAATAGATAGAATTAATGAATGTGAAGAACATATTGAACATTTTTTAGTGCATATCATTCTCTATATGTTCAAGAGGTTAAGAAAATTCTAGGTATAATATGTCTAAACTGATTTAATTGAGGAAAGCACATTAAAAAATAGATAAATCACATGATGACATCATTATACAAGATAGATAAACAATTTTTGTATACAAGGTTTAGAATAGAGTTGAGCAGGTTGAGGAGTATTTGTGAGAAACTTTGTGAGAAGTTTTGAGTAGAGTTTTGAGTAAATTTGGTAATTTGTTTTAAGCAAGTTTGGTGAACTATTTTGAGTAGTTATAGTGAGCTATTTTGAGAAGGTTTGTTGAGTTATTATTGGAGAAGATTTGAGCAAGCCTTTTGTAGTATTGAAGCAGATTTGAGCAAGCCTTGTGAGTAGACTTGGAGAAAATTTAAGCAATCCTTGTGTATAATTAAAGCATATTTGAGCAAGCCTTATGAGTAGTCTTGGAGCAGATTTGAGCAAGCCTTATGTGAAGGCTTGAAGCATATTTGAGAATATTTTAATGAGCATATTTGACCAAGCTTTGTGTGTAGGCTTGAAGCAACTTTAAGAAATATTTGGAGTAGACCAAAGTAAAGGGGATTGATGTCTCCTATGGATAGAGGTACACAAACCAGAGCAAAGGGGATTGGTATCTCTTGTGGATAGAGGTCCACAAAACCTGAAGTAGAGGGGATTATTGTATCCTATGGAGTGGTGTCCATAAAATTAAGAAGGGATTGGCATCTCATGTGGATAGATGTCCACAAAACTTGAATTAGAGAGGATTAATGTATCCTCTAGAGTGATGTCCAAAAAAATTGAAGTAGAGGTGATTGGTATCTCATGTGTAGTGGTGTCCATGAACTTGAGATGGGATTGGTGTATCCTATGTATAGAGATCCACAAAACCTGAATAAGAAGGGATTGGATTCTCCTATGGAGTGGTGTCCACAAAACATAAAGTAAAGGGGATCGATGTCTCCTATAGAGTGGTTTCCAAAAACTTGAAATAGGATTGGTGTCTCATATGGACAGAGGTCCACAAAACCTAAAGTAGAGGGGATTGGTGTATTCTATGTAGTGGTTCCCATAAAACCTAAAGTAGAGGGTATTGGTGTATCCTATAGAGTGGTGTCGATGAACTTAAGAGGGGATTGGTGTCTCCTATGGATAGATATCCACAAACTTTTAAGCATAGGGGATTGGTGTCTTCTGTGGAGTGGTGTACACAAAATTGAGAGGGTATTGGTGTCTCCTTTGGGTTGGTATCCATAAAAATTGTAATAGGGAATTAGTTACCAAGATATGTATTAAGAAAATATATAAGAAATATTTTCTCCATGGATGTAGCCCACATTGGGTGAACCATGTTAAATATTTGTCTCTTATGCGTGTGATGATATGTGCATTTTTTCATTATTGCAATTGATGATATTAGATATTACTGCTTTGGAAAAGTAAATTTTTTTATCTTATATTGTTCATCCCCCTCTTAGTATAATATTATGCTCTTCAATTACATTTTCCTAATTCGGACAAGTAAATCTATATGACTTTGTGTCAAGGCTAATGTGTGCCTTATTCTGGTTAAGACATCAACCACCTTATTTATTTTCCCTTTGATGTATTAAATCTCAAAGTTATACTCAGCTAAGAACTTGATCCACCTTCTTTGTCTTGCATTGAGTATAGGTTGGGTGAATATGTACCTTCCAAGTAATGATACAAAATATTTAGAGCATGAACAATTTCTACCAGCTCTAAATCATGCATAGCATAGTTAACTTCATTCTTCTTAATATTTCTTTATGTATATGTTATGAATGAATCATTCTTAGATAGTACTTCTCTTAGTCCCTCTAGTGATGCATCAGTGCACACTACAAAATTTCCCTATGGATCTAGAATATTAAGTGTTGGTGTTATGGTGAGATTTTGCTTAAGAAATGCAAAAGCAATATCACACTTCATGGTCCACTTAAACTCCTTTCTCTTATTCTGGAGGTTGGTTATCATAGTGGCTATCTTGGAGTAGTCCTTCATATACCATATATAATAGCCCATCATACTCATAAAGCTTCTTACTTTGGTTACATTGGTAGGTGATGGTCAATTCAATATGTCCTCTATATTTTTAGATCTACTATTATTTCCTCAATAGATATTATGTGTCCTAGATATTTTACTTCCAAGACATAAAAATCACTCTTTTCTAGATTTCCATAGAGTTGGTTTTCTCTTAGAAATTCTAGCACAATATTGAGGTTCCTATCATGATCCTTCTAATCCTTGAAATATATTAGGATGTCATCTAAAAACACAAGGACAAACTAATTGAGATGTCTCCTAAACATGTTGTTAATTAGATTCATGAACACAAATAGGTCATTATTCATCCTAAAGGGTAAGATTATAAATTCATAGTATTTGTACCTAGTTTTGAATGTTGTTTTGTTAGTGTCCTCACATATTCTTAGTTGATGGTATCTTGAATTTAAGTCAATATTCATAAATATTGTGGCATATTTTAATTTATTAAATATGTCTTCGATTCCTAGGTAGAGGATACCTATTTTTAATGGTTACTTTATTGAGCATTTTATAGTCAATACATAGTCATAGTGAACCATGTTTCTTCTTAACGAAGAGCACTGATGCACCCCATGGTGACACACTAGAATTGATCAAACCTTTTTCCAAAAATCCTTAAAGTTATATTTTCAATTGTTTCATTTATATAGGATTCATTCTATAAGTAGCTCTATGAATAGTTTTAGCTCCTGGAATCAACTCAATAGTGAATTCAAACTCACATACAAGGGGAAGTCTAGGTAGATCTTCAGGAAATACATCTTTAAATTCTTGTATAATTGGATGATCTCCAAAAAATTCCTTATATTTATCCTTGAATTCATTAAGTTTTACCATATAAACCATCACTCCCTTTCTGATGGCCTTCTTTAGTTGCATACCAAATAGTAGTTGGAGTTTGAATGATCCTTTCTTGCTATGGATTCTTATTCTCCTATGTCCTATTTCTGAAAACTCTATAAGCCTACCCTAAAAGTTGATTAAGGCTTTATGACCCTGTAACCAATCCATCCCTAGGATAACATCAAAGGTGTGTAGCAATGCTACATACAAATATCCTTCAGTTGAACCATTGGTTAAGGTTATTTTTTCCATATTCCAAATTGCAACTATACAATCACCAATACATATTTATGAATCATTCACTTGATATCAAAGGAAAGTAATTTATTAAACATGAGTAATTTAGTATACCATCCCTTTATGAAGAAAAGGTTCATGTTCTAACATAAAATCCATCCTTTAGATCAATCAAATACTTGAAAGGAAACATTCATTTCTTCAACCAATTAAGGCCCCATAAACCCTAATTAATTAAATACTTAAAACATCCATTTATTTAACTAATTAAGGCCCCATAAACCTAAATTAATTAAATACTTAAACATCCATTTATTTAACTAATTAAGGCCCCATAAAACCTAATAAATTCATACATTTTATTAAAATAAAATATTTTACTATTTTAAATAAAATACAAACATTCTTTTTAAATAAAAACCTTTTATTATTTTAAATAAAGTACAAACATACCCATGTGTTGTAGGTGAGTTGGAGAGGGTAGGAAAATCCTCAAAGGGGGATCCATGGTTTGAATATCCACCCTACCAAATGCACATTGGGTACCCAAAATCCAGTTGATTATGCTAGTGTGGTTAGGGTCGAGTGTGACTATCGGGTGATTTTGACGTTGTAAAATCCCCTGGTAATGGATTCTAAGACCAATGCAGTCCCACAAGAGGTTTTCACTAAAGTAAAAAAATAAAATACAAATAGTTTTTAAAATAAAAACCTTTTATTATTTAAATAAAATAAAAACATTTTATTTAAATAAAAACCTCTTATTAAAATACAACCATTCTATTTAAATGAAAACCTTTTATTGTTTAAATTAAAATGCAAACATTATATTTAACTAAAAATATTTTATTATTTAAATAGAATGTTGAGGTTTGCAACCACATTGAGCAACTCCAAAAAAATTCTTTGGTCAGGATCAGAGAACAAGCAACGGATTCACCTGGTGGCTTGGAATCATATCTGCTCTGAGAATTAGTATGGTGGGATTGAGATTTTAAAGGTTGATAACATAAACCTAGCTCTCATTTCCAAGTAAGGCTGATGGATAATCACCAATGAAAAGTCTCTGTGGGTTTCCATAATCAAGTCACGGATCTACGATTTGGAACTCAATCGTCAAGTCAAAGCATATCCTTCAAAAGATAATCATGTGGAAGCTGGGAGATGGTGCCAAGATTATCTTATGGGAGGACCTCTATTTGGGCAACTATTCACTATAGAATCGTGAGAATATCATGTGTCTTAGGTGAGTGATCGATGCCATTTTTGGGTCTAAGGTGTGTAATTTATTTCTTTATAGGAGCTCTTCCTAGAAACCCATACTGGTTGATTCCCTCTAATGAGCAGAAGCAAGCCTCTATTGAAATCTCCGACCTTATTCACCTTTGTGTCATTCCCTCCTATCTTATGGAAGATTCTATCCTCTAGAATCCCACTATAATTACTCTCTTCTTCATCAAATCAGCCTATGCCCTCTCCAAGAATCCTAGTCCTCCTTGGTTCCCCTCCAATATCATTTGAAAGCCGCACCTTATCCCTAAGGTTAAATTATTCCTCTAGCTTGTTGTCTAGAATAATATATTCACCATCCCAAACCTCCATCATCATGGCCTATCCCTCCCTAACCATTTCTACCTGTGCCACTCGAATTGTGAGTCTACCAAACACATCTTCATATTCTATCTCTTCTTCCAATCCATTCTCTCTTTCATGTTCTCCTCGATTGGTATCTCTTGGGTACCACCCTTCATTTTAAGTGATATTTGTGTTTAGTGGCCTAGTCCATTCAGAGACCACCAATTGAAGATTCTATGGTCCTTCTACCTCCCCCACTTCATATGGGAGGTTTGGAATGAATGCAATCCTCATGCCTTCTAGGATTCTACCCATTGTGAGAAGTATGTCTACTCCATAATTTTAGCTATTGTTGTTGAGAATGTATACATCACTTAGGTCAAGAACGATCTCAAACCATGGTGTGAAGCTTATATTGCCTCTTCCCCTAGTATCCCTGATGGCATCTACAAGAAGGTCTCTCCCAAATCTAACCACTCCCTTATTCGATGGATCCCTCCCCCCAAGGTTTCCTAAAATTAAATTTTGATGGTGTGGCCAAAGGAAATCTGGGAGCAGTTGGTGTGGGAGGCATAATTCAATATCAAGGGGGAAATATTATCCTAGCCTACACTAAGAAACTAGGGCTCAACTCCTATATTTTTCTAAATCTAGAGCTATCTTCCAAGGTATTGTTCTTAGTCATAGTAATGCTATGGTTGAAGGTGATTCCAAAAACATAATTGTTTGCCTAACCTCTGAAACTTCCCCTAATTCATGGAACATATCCAATATGATCATATAATTCAATCATATATTTATCCCCTTCTCAAACATATGGCTAATCCACACCTATAGGGAAGGAAATTGTGTAGCTTATCACTTAGCTAATATGGGAATCTTAAATCCTGACATCATTGTGTGAAGAGATTCCTTTTCTCAGATGCTCATTGATACCAATACTACTGACATCATCATATAGTGATTTTAGGTGGTATAATTTTAGAAACTAGCTCCTTTATTTTCAAGCCCATCATAACCTCAGCAAGTTGATTGGTCAGCCTAGAGCCAGAGTGGCAAGTTATCAACTTTACACTATAAGCTTCGATTTTGGTCAACTCTTGCACTAGGTATTTTTTCATACCTGCTATCCCTAGGTAGACCCCTCCAATCAAAGGATTTCATGTCATCCAACTACCAGTTTGACCCACCAATACCACCCCGTAGTGGCACACTCATCAGTCCCCATAGAAGTGAAATCAGGAGGACATCACCATCAAAAGTGTAAGCTATGATAATTACACCACCTTTTTTTTGGTATTGGTAGGTGTACCCAGATCTTGGGAATGTTTACCTTCATCACTTGTATTCTCATTTTAGTCACCACCACAGTACCAAAGCTTGCTAGTAGTCTTGTGTGTTTCCTAATATTTAGTCAAATCTTGCCGATATTTTGTTGCTCCACCAATATTTTTTGGGTAAGGTGATTTTTTAATTTCAGTCCGCTGTCATGTTTCCATTTTTGGATTTTTTTCCTTGTTCCTAGAAATCCATTGTCTTTCATTATCCTCATCCATTTATGCACCTCTACCATGTCTACCTATCCAACAAGGATGATCATACCCTCCATCATGTCCTAAACTAGCCCATCCATTTAGTTGACATTGGTGCCACCCCCACACCCCTCCACCTAGCCCCCCCTTGTTTAATGTGCCATTTTACCTATGTCCCTTGGTTTTTTCATAATTTGGATAACATGGGGTATGAGCCACCTTGGGTGGTTGTATTTTCTAGATTCTTCCTATAATTAATTTACCATATTTACCACCCTTTTATTTTCTCATTGTCACCACCCCCTCACATTTGGTCTATCGCCTTTGTGTTTTAATTCTACCATGGCAAAAATTGAGTTAGCCTCTCTTTAGCTTACCCCACTGGTTATAGTTATTTTTAGAGACCACAACTTCCTTATTTTCTTGCATCTATTCAATGGCAATGAGCCAAATTTATCTATGGATTTCATCCAATATTGTAACAAAGGACATGTTATCCTTAGAGGTATGGGCTTCATAGTCATGGTGGACTTAATTGTAGAAGTCATCAGCATCCCTAATGATAGGGAAATCATCAATCATGACAAGCATTCCCTCCAAGGATAATTGACTTTGTTCAATGACAAAGGAGAGTCCCTCAATAAGGAGAAAGGTGGCATAGTGAGGGAAAATTTTATGAAACCATGGGACATAGTTATGGTTATGGTGTTGTAGTACTTAACCCTTGACAACCCAAACATTATTCTTCACAGTTTTCATCCCATATTTTTGAACCATCTCCAGGGGAAGAAGACAATTAACATCCTTGAGTACATGTTTTAATTAGTGGAAAGGTTCATCCTAAATGCGAAGAGGGGAATCTCCTCTTCCCCCCTCCACCAAGAAATTCACATTCTCCTATTTAATTTTGTAGTCATAGAGCAAAACCATAGGGTGGCTATACATTCCAGACTCGATCTCATTGTTGTAGGTATTTTTAATATTGGGGGAGAGGCTATGGGAGACATCATGTTCACCCCTCCTCCCAATTGCATTCTAGGCTCTACAACCAGAGTGAACGAGACCTTGAGATTTCAAAAATCCAAGCCTTGGAATTACTCCATTTGGGCCAAGGTAGGGTGTAGTAAGTGGAAGGCCCCTCTTATCATAAACAATGTTTTGGATGACTCTTTGTCCTTCTAGGCCAAGAAGGACAATCCAACAAGAATAAAAAGTCCTAATGATAGGATCTCTGCTCAATATCCCTTTTTGATCTCTCACATGATGAACTGTCTCAATATTTTTGACTGTGAGTACATCCACAAGATATAAGATCTCATTAAAGCCATTGGTTCAGAAATTAGGACCATCACTTCCCTCATGGTTCAGGTGGACTCCCTCTTAGAGGAATACAAGTATCCGTATGATGTCCTTGAGAAATTCAAAAGTTTGGTGGGAGAGGGCCCTATCGGTAATGGTCAAGGACCTAATTCTTAATATGATATGTTGTTAATCTCTCAGTATTGGAGTCTCCCCTTTTATGTATTTTCTATATTTACCCTGGTTTGGGTTTATTTGGTTAATGGTACGCCTCTGCATGGGTATTTTTTGGTTATCAGGTCTTGCCCCTATATGGGCTATTTTATGGATTTTTGTCGCTACCCTTGCATGGCT
Organism: Wollemia nobilis; assembly: GCA_028583015.1. Lineage (NCBI taxonomy): Eukaryota > Viridiplantae > Streptophyta > Pinopsida > Araucariales > Araucariaceae > Wollemia > Wollemia nobilis. The sequence continues at coordinate 1,932,472 of JAQPPZ010003507.1, read as the reverse complement.
CCTTCCTGGTTTTTAGACCTTGCTCTTGCATGGGCTTCTAGGATGGTTTTGATCTCTCACAATGATTTCTCTAGGGTGGTAGCTGGTTTCTCCTGGTATTCCCAACCATGATTGTCTTTTTAGTGGTTTTTTGTCTTATTGGAGCTTATTGCAATATTTTGGCTAATGTAAAATGTTAAGAGACCCTTTTAAAACTCCTTTTCACCAATAAAAAAAAACTTTTATTATTTCAAATAAAATACCCATGCTGATGTCAAGAACCAATCCTTTTTAGCCATTATTTGAAGGTGTTAAATAATCAATCCTTTTTACATACGTTAGACATGTAAACAAATCGAGCAATAGGTGCATAAAAATAAGGTAGGGGCTCTATTATCAATATAGTCACCCATCCTAGCCAAAGGATTTATGATAACTTTGAGGCTACCAACATTGGCTCTAGGTGGTTGAATTGTCGATGATAATTTAAAAATAAATAATGCATACCTATATGAGGGTATCCATTCATGATTACCTAATATATCTAAATCATAACTTCTCTTTTTAGGTACCTCATTCTCGATGGTCGATTCTACCTCTTCCACCCACATATGTACATGGTTTTGAACATCGACAAAACATTAGTAGTACCATATTATACAAAGATAAATCATTATAAACACTACATAGTCATTCAAAGCATCAAAATAGATATTTTTTCATAATTTTTTAGTAAATAGTTCATCAGGAAAAAAGTCTTACTAAGGTGGGGTGTGAAAAATCCTAAGTACTAGGAAACTTAAATAAGACATCTTGTGAATCTAAAGATAGCAAGCCAGAATAGTGCATCATAATGGCTCTGAATTTGTGTTAAATTTTGCATGCTTTGCTTCACCTAGGGAATATACGACATGACTTTGTGTTAAGTACCTTTTGAATGTGGTTTTATCTATCATAAGGCTTTGCTTCACCTGGGGAATATACGACATGGACTACCATTATTTTGTGTTACCCAAGAAAAAATATCAACTAAAAGGTATAAAAATTTGAGGGTGTGTTCTATAATATGAAATCATCAAAAATATCCATACCTGGCCATTTTTTCATGATCCATTTTGGCAATCCCTTCTACCTACGGTAATGAGACTTATCTCCTAGGTTGGTATCCCTATGAAGTCAATTAATGCTAAATTGGGCATTAAATTGGGTAACTTCTAGAGTAGAGATTTACTTTTTAAATATGCTTAATTAATTTAATTACCTTTATTTTAGAAGGAAATTAGGTAGTTTGCTTTTTATGAGCTTGTTCAATTTTAAATTGGATTAAAAAAAAACTACCTTGTAATAAATATTTTCTTCATAAGGCTACTTGATAAGGTTGGAATAGTGGATAAAAATTTTCTCTTATCTTTATGGATTCCCTTTTCATTAATATATATATATTAAGGGAAGATTTATCTTGGGTTGAGAAAAAGAAAATAAAATAAATAAAGTATATATTTTAAGGTATCCTTTCTAAAATAAAGAAAGCAATAAAATAAAATATATATTTGGAAACATATTTCTTGCCAAAGAAGAAAGAGAGCTATAAATTACCATTGAGATTGAAAAAAAAGAGGGTTATGCTAAGTTATACTATTGGGAGAAGGCTAGAGAAGAAGAAGAGCTTAAGGAAAGCACAAGGAAAGCATTCAATTGTTGGAGAATTATAGGTTGGGTCTTTTCCATTCTGTTTCATTCATATCTTAATGAATGATTGTTTATTTGAAAGTAAAGCCATTATGTTTGTTTAGCTTAATGGTATGGCTCAAATATTGAATGCAATTTGACATTAGAATCAGTTTTATATTACTTGACCACACATGCATTCTAAAATGAAGTGTTTTAGTAGAATGCCAACCACACATTCATTTTATATTAGAATCAATGTTATATTACCTGAAAACTGATGACAATATTTTTGATTTGTGGCATGAAGATCATGTTTTCATCTGAATTTATAGATAATATTGACTCTGATGTGATGAGAACCTTAGTCCTCATAGGAATCATTCATGACATACTGTGACCTATGTCCAAGTATTGCCACGACTGATTTATAGGCTTAATCTTAATAAGAGGTGTTATAAAACCTTTATTTGTGTAAATACTCTACTTGAAGACATGCTCTTTTTAAAGTCTATTTGTCACACAACTCTGTTATAAATGGAAATCCTCCACTGCTGATGTGATACACAATGGTGATGCTCTGTTCTTATATCGGTAAATCTTGCAAGTTTTTGAAATGTTATCATCTGAGTACTTATTCTCCACCTCCTAAGAATACAAGAAAAACTACGTAGGGCTAGGTGGCCTTCTTGATATCTGAACTTGATGTGGAATACGTCGACGTAGTATTGAAACCCTTTTTTCTAAAATCCCTAATGTCAATAATCTAGCATCAGTGCATGGTTTGGACCTAAAAACTATTATTACCAACTACTATACTTCACCAATTCCAAGTGTGGAATATTTTGTCCCTCTCCGAGCAGGATGTGCCATTCTTCTTATAACGATGTTGATTGCCAATGTCAAAAGTTTTATTGTCTCATTGGAGTGTGTATACCACTATTCATTATCGGTTTAATGTCTTACCTCTACTTGTTCATAATATAGTAACATTAATTTTAGAGTATTGAATATTAGTCTTGATGCTAATTAGGTAATCGTTGGATGACTTGTAAGGTATAAGTAAGAGCTACTCAACTTAAAATAAGGATATTCGGTATAATATATACTTCAATAGCCCTTGACCTAATAAATGTTATAGATTAAAAAGGAAGCCAAACCTAAAATTTAGATATTTCAGAAGGTACCTAGAAATTATTTTGGCTTTGAAACACATAGGTTTACTTGAGTGTAGTTTAAAGACACTTCCATTAAGTTTAGAATGCATATGTTTATTGGTTGAAGCTAAATTACCATATTTGGAAATAGAAAGTGAAATTTAGTTGTAAAGAGGTTTTTTTTAATTCTCTCTTTTGTTAATGATTATTTATTTAACATAAATTAAGAGAAATTATGTAATATGGAAATTAGTTGTATTACAATTTGAATGGCTTTAAAATTAAAGCAATTTTATTTATTTTTTGAATGACTGAAAATTTAGATTGAAAAGCCAATAGATTTGTAAATATTGGTACACTATACATACTATATATTTTGAAGTACATACTTCAAACATTCATAAGGAAGAGTACCTTGTAGCTTTAGAGTATGATTGTTTGTAGAGGATGCTTGCACACACTAGTGAACATATCTCTCACTGTATTTTTCTTCCTCAAAAATATTCTAAAGCCTTATCTACATCATAGGTTCTTATTTCACAAGTTTGACTCATCTATGCCTCTTCTCTCTCTTCATAGAGATTTAAAGAAAATTCGAAAGAGGATTTACTAAAGATAATGAACTCTCAACTACCTACCATCCTCATTGTCAGTTACGTAGATTTTACAAGATTTAATAATGAACCACATTATTTCTTTCATCCTTAGAGTATAACATATTAATATCCTTTAAGTATTAATACATATTTTAATTAAAAACACTTTAGACATTTCTACTTTCATTATAATATATTACAAAACTTGTTAGAAATGTTAGCATGATATTAAAATTGAAATACCGAAAAGATATATCAAATATAGGACTAAAACTATATCTAGCATATATATATCATTAGTTAAATAATTTTGACTATGTTAGCCTTCAGTTTTCTTCCCTCATGCAAAAATATGTTTACTTACAAATATACAAATCTATTAGTAATATATCATCAGTCATTAAAACACTTAGATTCATAAATCATTCATATGACAAAGTTGGTCCAAAGGATGGTCATGATGTACTACCCCCTTGGATTCAATAAAATCCTTTATGTTTCATTAATATACTACAATAATACCAAAATTACACTTTATTTATTCAGATAAATATGGATATTTTTTCATATCGGCTACTTTATTCTAAGTAGCATTATTTTCTGAGTACCAATCCCATTGGACTCTACATTGCTCTAGAGTTTGATTCCTCATATACTTGGAATGAAGCTCCAGAATCCTTACTAGTTTTACTTCAATTGTTGTAGGGTCATTTATCTATAAGTTAGACAAATTCCATACATGGTCAAGATTAGCTACATACTTCCTAAGCAGGGATACATGGAAAGTATCATGAATCTTGGATAGGTTGGGTGGCAAGGTGAGATAATAGGTAACTAGACTTATCTTCTTGGTAATATCCAAGGGTCCAACATATCTAAGATTCAATATGGTTGACTTCATGACACTATTTATGGATTTTACTCCGTTAAATACTCTATATCCTATAAATAACTCTCTAGGTGTGCACTTTCTATCAATATAACTCTTTTTATGATCAAAGTATTTATTTAGCCTTTGTCTTATCATAAAAAGTTTTTTCTTCATCTCTTGAACCACATTCGTTCATATGGTAATCTAGTCTTCTCGATTGTCCCATGAGAGGGGTGTTCAAAAAGAACCTTGTTCATTGATGATTCACCTTCATTGATTATATTTATTAGTGTATTCAATCCATATTTCATGGAAGTTGATTATAGCTTCTTGGGATTTCATCCAATCCATACCTAAAATAACATCAAAGGTATGAAGTGGAGCTACATATAGGTTTCATTCTATGAAAATTTTTGGTAACATGAATTGTATGTTGGGATAACATTGATCCACAAAGTAGGTTTATCTAGAACCATACTCTACTTTACATCCTTCTACTAAAAATCCTAGTCTTTAAGGTATATTCCTAACTAAAATATATAAAATGAAGCTATCTATTGCTTTGGTATCTATTACAATCTTTATATTATTATTAAAGACCATACCTTTTATATGGAGTGGGGTAGCCTATCCATCTATTTTTTCATAGTTGTTATAATTATTGAGTTTTCATTGATGTCAAAGGCTGACTTGGTTGATAGCAATCAGTGGCATGATTTAATTATAGATTTATGCTTTAATATTTAAATCAAATATTTAAATATTAAGGTGATGTTTCAAATATAATACAAAATTTTCATATATTTAAATCAAAGATTTAAATATTATATGGAGTGAAAGTTTGAATATTTGGACCAACCTCCTGGGTGCCAAAAGCTAAAGTTTGCATATATGAATATTTGGGCTGACCTCTTGGGCATAAAGTATCTTGAAATATTTGATATAAATACACTTCCAAAAGTTCATTTTGAATTATGTTTTCATCGAATATCTTGGAGATGAGGACACCATCTGATCGTTGGCCACATAGGAGATTGTTGAGGAGTAAGAGAATTTTTGGATCATAGTTCGTAGAGACACAACATGATCACTAGTGTGGAGCAAATATTAGTAACATATGTGAGGTGCACATTGGAGCAGTAGGGTTGAATCACTCAATTTGAAAAAGGAGGGCCATATTCTTCATCTTTTATTCTCATAAGGTGCAAGACGAGTCAAAGAAAACCTTCATATTGGTATGAGGGAGCAGTTGTTGTGTTAGAATTTGTCTAGTATAGATTGAACAAGGTTAGCATTGATATTGAAGGTCTTCAAGATATGAGAGCATGCACAACTTGGAAGATAATTTTTTTGATATAGCTAGCATTTGGAGGAAGTGTAGATAAATCATTACATATAACCCTAAGCTATCCATAAACAAACACATACATTACAATATATTAACACGGAATGGAGTGTGCATAATAAGATGAATAATAACATGAGCTAAAGTAGTTGCAATGGTGAAGTGATCTATTTCAATCGGTAAGATGTATAACCACTTGATGAGGGTTGGATCATGGGTCATTCAATCATTGGAAAGGGTGACATCTTCTAAAAATAGAGAACAATTTGAGTATAGTGGAAAGCCAATCTAGAATGTTGAGATGATTTTAAAGTCTTTCCATTTGAATATGACAAAGAACACTTGTTTTTTGTTCATTCAAATATATCTTTCTAGAGCATTCATAGCAGTGGAAACTGTGTTCAAGAAAGAGCTTTAAGTCATGCTTGCAAGATCCAATGCATGGCGTGGGACTAGTGAAAGTGTACACATGTTCTAAAGTGCAAAAATCTTAGGTTTGCAAAGAGAGGAATAGAAAGTGCCTGCACAAAGAGGATTTGAGGAACGAATGGTAAGAATTTTATGTTATCACGCAGAAAGAGACAACCAAATATTAGAAGGCACCATCAAAACTAGTTGTTGGGGAGAAGAGCATCATACACTTTGGAGGACTTTGGAGGTAAAGTTAAGATAATATTTATTTGTTTTTCTATGGTAGGAGTTATAAGGAGAAGTCATAAAGTTTAATTCATTAGGAGGAATAAGGAGCATTGATATTTATTTTATAGGTTTTGATTTAAAATAATCTAAAGTATTATAGATTAATTAATAGAAAAAAATCTTGGATATTATTCATGTATCATTTGGCAAGGGTCTGGCAAGCTCATATAAGGGTAGAAGAATGGAGCAGACCTGATTGGAGTTATTAATCAGATTTGTGAGTAAAATTTGATGCTATTAATTATCAATTTTGTGAGTAGATCTAAGCAGTGTTTTTGATCATATTTTGGAGCAGAACCGAGTTGGATTGGTGCCTCAAGGATATTGGTATCTCCTATGATTTTGTGCCCATAGAATTATAAATGGGATTGGTGTCTCCTGTGGGTTGGTGCCCACAAACTTGTAACAAGGAGATTGGTGTCTCTTATGGTTTTATGCCCACAAACTTGTATAAGGGGATTGGTGTCTCCTATGTGTTAGTGCCCACAATGTTTATTAAAGAAATATAAGCAATATTTTATCATGTTTTTCTCCTGAGAGGGTATTTCCATGTAAATCTCTTGTCTCTTATGTGTATGGATCTTGTACTTTAATTTATTATTGCATTCATATTGTTGTATTTATTGTTTGGAAGGAAAAGTTTTATCTTATATTGTTCACCCTCCTCTTAGTATAAGCATGTGTTTCTTCAATTGGTATTAGAGCAAGTTCCTTCATAAAAGCCTAATATATTGAAGGAAGATCTTATAAGAACACACATGGCTATGGAGGTGAAAGAAGATGCTCCTATTTTTGAAAACCAAAAAAATGAGAAAAATCTACAAAATAAAGAGGAAGCAATAGTTGATATAGAAGAGGAACTTGCTTTTGCTCTTAAAGAGTTGAAAAATATTAGAAATAAGAACTCAATATTGAAGACTCAAGTACAATAGGATGATAAGATAGGCAAAGTTTTCAAAATATCTCACTGACTTAAAAGTAAAAATTGAAAAGGTGAAGTGAATTGAAGAAGGTATGGCTAAGCAGTTAAAGGAAAAAAGAGTTAGAATGTGAAAACTAGAACACGTAGTTGTATCTCTAAGGAAGGAAGTGGAAGTAACTAATAATAAGCTACATAAAAATATTTGGTTTGAGAAAATCACATAAATATTAGATGATATTATCAAAGCACATAGATCTTTGGTTATAAATACTAGACTTGGTTTTGAAGGAAGTCAAAAGAAACAAAAGGAGAAGTCAAGCTCAAAAGGAATAGAGGCATCAAATAAAATAACTAAAGAATATTATAATACTTATGTTGATGTGTTGAGAAGTGGAATCATCAAGAAGGAAGAAAATAAAACATCATCAAATAACAAGGTCCATCATAGAAACAACAATGAGATAACCATGCGAACATATCCTCCAAGGCACTCAAATAGGTTTCAATATTTCTTTCGAGGTTATTGCCTTTCATGTAAAAAATTTGGTCATAAAGTTATACATTGTAGGATCTGTGCTAAAAATAATTTTGGCTTCACCAAGAGGAATTTCAATTTATTTATACCTCTCATAGTCTACAATATCATTTGTTACAAATGTGATAATTTTGGGCATATAGCCAAATGGTGTAGAATGGTGTCCCTTGAACTTCTAAAATCTAGTAAGAAGGAAAATGGTCAAACTTTTCAAAAGGATATTCCCTCCAAAGTTTGGAAAAAAAAAATGGAACAAGAAAAGGAGATAACTATGTTAGTACAGACAACTCTTCATTTGCAAAATGAAGAAAATCAATGGTACATTTATAGTGGTTGTTCAAGCCATATGACAAGTTACAAAAGCAAATTTCTTGCTCAAAGAAATAAATGAAGAAATAATGAAATTTTTTCATAATACTTCTGCTAAAATTATCGAAAAGATAACTTTGATCTTGGATAATGGAAGATCAAGAATAGATAATGTTTTATATATTGAAGGGTTGAAGCACAACCTTCTAAGTGTGAGCCAACTAGGTGATCAATGACATACACTCACATTTCACCCAATTGGATGTGATATCATAAAATCCAAGATAAGAAAGTTTATTGCAGATGCCTGTAGAACTACAAACAATAGCTACATGTTGAGAAAAATTAAGGGAGAAAAATGGTTTTTATCACAAGATAATGAGAGTTGGTTATGGTATAGGAGAATGGGCCACCTGAAATTTGACAACATGGTGAAAATAAGCAACAAATAGGCAGTCGGATGTTTTCCCAAGATAGCAAAAATTCCAAGAATGATTTGAACACAATGCCAACATGGTAAGAAAACAAGATCAAGTTTTAAATCAAAGGAATTCTCTTCATCCAAGCCTTTGGAGCTAATTCACACTAACCTATGTGACCCTACAAGGACAAAGATCTTACAAGGTGAGAATTATTTCATGTTGTTTATTGATGATTATTCTAGAATGACCTGGGTAACATTCTTAAGAGAAAAATCAAAAGCCTTTGAAAGGTTCAAGGCATTCAAGGCACTAGTAGAAAATAAAATAAGCAAAAATATTGTGTCTAATATCAGAAGGAGGAGGTGAATTCACTTCAAATGAATTTTTAGAATTATGTGAACAACATGGAATCAAGAGATAATACTCAACAACAAGAACTTCATAACATAATAGGGTAGTTGAAAGGAAGAACATAATTGTTCAGGGCATGTCCATGGCCTTGCTAAATGAGTTTAAGCTTTCTGATGCTTTTTGGAGAGATATGATTCATACAACTATGTATATCATCAATAGAGCTCACGTAAGAGTAAATCACAACAAAACTCCATATGAACTTTGGAAGAAAAGACTAGCTAATTTGAAGTATTTCAAAAATTTTGGAAGCAAATGCTACATTAGACGAGATGAAAAATATTTGGGCAACTTTGATTCTAGGCATGATGAGGGTATCTTCCTTGGATAATATTAAAAGAGAAAAGTCTATAGATACTACAATAAAATATCACATAGAATTATGGAAAGTGCAAATGTAAGAGTTAATGAAGAAATAGATCTAAGAGAACTAGCTCAAGAGATCGTGTATCAAGAAGGATAAAGTTGTAAATATGAAGAAACTGAAGAAGATGAGAATAAGAAGACACCCTCAATAATGCCATCTAAAATACCATTCAAGGCACCACCTAAGACACCATCTAGATATGTGCAAAAGGACCATCCAGAATATCTAATTATTGGAAATCTAGATGATAGACAAACAAGTAGGAAAATAACAGGAACATGTGAACATGTTGTAGGCAGGAAAATCCACATCCCGAAAGGAAGAAGCAATAATAAAGTTGGATTTGCACAATTTTAAGTAAAATGTACAATTTGGTATAAATTGTACAAGTGGAAAGTAAAATGTACAATTGGGTGAAATTGTACAAATTAGAAAATAAATTAAAAAATAAATAAATGTAAAATGCATGTGAAATGAAATGAAATGTAAATACATGCAAATGAAATGTAATTTGATGAAAATTAAATTAAACCTTAGTAAATATTAAATAAGTGTTATTAATGTGAGTTATGGACAATTGTAAATAATGAACTATTCTAGGAAATCACTTTGGAATGGCTTGGACAACCATTATAAGCCCCCCATTCAAATTTTTGTGTTGTTGGTTGTAGATCAGTAATTTTTGCTATTGTTGGATGCAATTGCCATTGTTATTCATGGGTTATCCATGGAATGAGAAGAAGGATTTAATGTTGCAGTTTATGCTATTGTGTGTAATGTTGTAACATACACTACCTATGTACAATACTTAGAATAATATAAATATTTATTTAAGTCAGATTTGTGCATGCATGTGTGTGTATCCAAGTGCAATATATATATATATATATATATTTAAGCTAAAAATCCCTTGTGGGGCCACATTGGTCTGAGAGACAACAAACAGGGGGTTCTACACCGTCAAAGTCACTTGGGAGTCGCACCTGACCCTATCCACACCAACATTATCAATTGGATTTTGAGTACCCAATTCAACATTTTTGGTAGGGTGGAGATTCGAACCTGAGACCTCCCTTGGAGGATTGCCCTCTCCTATCCAATTCACCTAAAACACCTTGGTTGTATCCAAGTGCAATATCAATAATTATATTGTGTGGAGTTTTATTGATATTATTGGTATTGTTGATTCCAGATTTGTGGCAGAAGTGCATGCCCAGAAAATGTACAACCATCCATGTGCCATTGTGTGAAATAGAGAAATAAAAAGAAAATAGGATTAATGGTTGCTATCCATTATTGGAAATGGTATTTGTATAATTAATATGAAAATAGGTATTTTCCAGGATTAAGTTATTAGACATAACAAGGGCTTTTACCAAAATGTACAAGAAACATACCAAACCATACAAGGGGTTTGTAAGTTTGTACAATTGATGATTTTTGGCCTGAAATTGTATAACCAAGAATTTTGGAGGTAGTTCAATGAGTTTCCAAGTGAATAATTACAAAGTGGTTGGGATTTGATCAATTCCAATATTCTTGGAGAAAATGTACAAGTGCGTAGTTGTAACCATACAACTGTACATATGGGACCAAATTAAGTTCAATTAGTCAAAATTCATCTTAAAATATCTCATTACACCCCCCTTAAAAAATAATGCACTCCACTCGTGCTACACATGCCAACTTCTCTTTAATATATAAAGTTTAGCCAAAGAATTTTAATGAAGCAAGTGAAGATAAATATTGGATTAAGATAATGGAGGAAGAGTTAGATAAAATAGAGAAGAGTGAGACTTGGGAACTTGTCCCACATCCAAAATACAATAATGTAATTGGCACCAAATGGGTCTACAGAAATAAGTTGAATGAAGATGGTTAGGTTTTCAAAAACAAAGCAAGACTTGTTTGCAAAGGCTATGAACAAGTTGAGGAAATTGATTTTGAAGATATATTTGCTCTTGTTGCTCTTCTTGAGGCCATAAGAATTTTATTGGTCTTCTCAAGTTTTAGAAACTTCAAAGTGTACAAAATGGATGTAAAATCAACATTTCTTAATGGTAACTTAGAGAAAGAAGTCTAAATTGAGCAACCATATGGCTTCAGCTTGATAGACATGCTAGATTATGTATGAAAATTGAATAAAGCTCTATATGGACTAAAGAAATCCCCAAGGACTTGGTACTCAAGCTTGTATAAATACCTCCAAGAATAGGGTTTCAAAAAAGATATAGCTTATAGGAACCTATACATAAAAAATGAAGGAAATAACCAATTAATTGTAGTGGTCTATGTGGACAACATCATTTTTAGAGGCAGTAATAACAAGATGTGTCAGGAATTTGCAAAATGTATGCAAGGTGAATTTGATATGTCAATGCTTCATGAGCTATCCTTATTTCTTGGTTTGTAAATCACACAATAAAATAAAGCGATATTTCTCTCTCAAACCAAGTATGTAAAATAAATGTTGAAAAAAATTTGGATGTAGGATTGTAATCCTATGAGTACCACCATAATTACAATATGTAAGTTAAGTAAATATGATGAGTCTCCTAAGGCTAATCATTTTTTTTATAGATCCATGATTGGAAATTTACTGTATGTCATAGCTACAAGGTTGGATATAATGCAGGCAATCAGATTGGTGGTAATATTTCAAGCTGCACCAAAGGAAATACATTATTTCGCAAGCTGATGTAATGGCTCTCTGTTTTATGCTAATGAATTTTTTATCCATTATTATTATTTTTTTTTATCCATTATTTAATATGAAGTATTTATTCAATAATAAAAACAAAACAATAGAAGACTGACAATAAAAAATATATTTGGTTTAGCCCCACTTCTTGTTAGCACTTGTGATATTTGCTTTTGTTAAATCTTCAAGTATTTGAAAGGAACTATGGATTTTGGACTATGGTATCCTAGATGTGATAATTTCACTTCCACTACATATACAAATGCAGATTTGGTAGGCACTATGGATGATAGAAAAAGCACAAGCGAAGGAGCATTTTTTCTTGGAGACTATTTGGTCTTTTGGATAAGTAAGAAATAAGTATCAATGTCCTTATCTACTGCAGAGGTGGAGTACATTACAACAGTTGCATTGCACATAATTTTATGGATGAAACAAATCTTAAGTGATTTAAAAGTAGAGCATGATCATCCTATATCCATACTTTGTGATAATACAAGTGTCATAAATATTTCTAAGAATATAATGATGCATTCAAGGACCAAGCACATTTCGATCAAGTATCACTTTTTGAGAGAGCAAGTGACTGATCAAAAATTCAAGTTGGAATACATTGCTAAAAAGGAAAAAATTGCTGACATATTTATCAAGCCATTTCCAAAGGAGATCTATGAGTATCTTAAAGGTAAGTTGAGAGTATATTTACTCTCATCTCATAATTGAAAGTCTTAATAAAAGTAGTAGTAAGGGGGTGTTTATAAGTGTCTTATCCTTAAGCTCCAAAAAGCCTTTGCTATTGATGTCAAAGGGAGAGAATTTTAGTAAGGGGGAGTAGCTTGTAATTTTATTAAGTGGGAGAAACTTGTCAGGGGGAGCAACTTGTGATATTTTTGAGTAAAGTATAGTTTTCTTTGTAGGGTTGCCATCAATGACAAAGGAGATATTGTTAGAATTATTGAGTTATCATTGATGTCAAAGGCCGACTTGGTTGATAGCAATCAGTGGGGTGATTTAATTATAGATGTATGCTTTAATATTTAAATTAAATATTTAAATATTAAGGTGATGTTTCAAATATAATACAAAATTTTGATATATTTAAATCAAAGATTTAAATATTATATGGAGTGAAAGTTTGAATATTTGGACCAACCTCTTGGGTGCCAAAAGCTAAAGTTTGCATATATGAATATTTGGGCTAACCTCTTGGGCATAAAGTATCTTGAAATATTTGATATAAATACACTTCCAAATTTTTATTTTGAATTAATATTTTCATCGAATATCTTGAAGATGAGGAGCACCATCTAATTGATGGTTGCATAGGAGATCGTTGAGGAGTAAGATCATTAGTGTAGAGCAAACATTTTTAACATATGTGAGGAGCACGTTTGAGTAAAATGATTGAATCACTCGAGTTGAACAAGGAGGGTCATCTTATTCATATTTTGTTCTCTAAAGGGCAATACAAGTTGAGGTAGACCTTCATATTATTATCAGGGAGTAGTGGTTGTGTTGGACTTTGTGTAGTGCAGATTGAATAAGGTTAGCATTGATATTGAATACCTTTGAGATATGAGAGCACGCACCACTTGGAAGCTAATTTTTCTAGCATAACTATAATTTGGAGGGAGTGCATTTGAATCATTACATATAGCACGAAGCTAGCCACATATAAGCACATAAGTTACAAGACATTGACACTGAATGGAGTGAGTATAATTAGACGAATAATAACATGAGCTAAAATAGTTTCAATGGTAGAGTGATCTATTTTAGTCGGTAAGAGACATAAAAACTTTATGAGGTTTGGATCATGGGTCGTTTAATCATTGGAAAGGGTGACGAATTCCCAAAATAGATAGTAATTCAAGTACAGTGGGAAGACAATCTAGACTACTGAGATGACTTCAAAGTCTTTTTTTTTGAAGGTGATAAAGAGAACTTGTTTTTTGCTCATTCAAAGATATATTTCTAGAGCATTCATAGCAGTGGAAACTAAGCACAAGAAAGAGCTTTAAGTCATGCTTATGATATCTAGTGCATGGCGTGGGATTGGTGAATGTGTATGCATGTTATAAAGTACAAAAATATTAGGTTGACAAAGAGAGGAACATAAAGTACCTACATAGAGAGGATTTGAGGAAAAAATGCTAAGGATTTTACGATATCACATGAAAAGAGATGACCATATATTAGAAGGCACCATCAAAACTAGTCATTGGGGAGAAGAGCATCGTACACTTTGGAGGAGTTTGGAGGTAAAGTTAAGATAATATTTATTTGTTTTTCTATGGTAGGAGTTATAAGGAGAAGTCATAAAGTTTAATTCATTAGGAGGAATAAGGAGCATTGATATTTATTTTATAGGGTTTGATTTAATTAATCTAAAGCATTATAGATTAATTAATAGCAAAAAAGCTTGGATATTATTCATGTATTATTTGGCAAGGATCTAGCAAGCTCATATAAGAGTAGAATAATCGAGTAGACCTAAGCAAATTTATTAATCAAATTTATGAGCAGAATTTGATGCTATTAATGATTAGTTTTTGGAGTAGACCTGAGTAGTATTTTTTATAAGATTTTGGAGTAGAACCGAGTTGGGTTGGTGCCTCAAGGATATTTGTGTCTCCTATGGTTTTGTGCCCATGAAATTGTAACAAGAAGATTGGTGCCTCCTATGGGTTGGTTCCCATAAAATTGTAACAAGGAAATTGGTGTCTCCTATGGTTTGGTGCCCATCAAATTGTACAAGGGGATTGGTGTCTCTTGTGGGTTGGTGCCCATGAATTTTATTGAAGAAATATAAGCAAAAAAAAATTTGTGGTTTTCTTTTGAGAGGGTGTTTACACAGAAAAATATTGTCTCTTATGTGTATGGATCTTGAGCATTGATTTATTATTGCATTCATATTATTACAATTGTTATTTGGAAGGAAAATTTTTAACCTATCCTATTCACCCCCTCTCAATATAAGTGTGTTTTTCTTCAATAATTTTTTTCTTTTGATTGTTTACTAGATTCAACTTTTTGTGGATAATTACTGGCATAGTGAGGTCCTCCATGGTGTAACAACTTATATTACTAAATTTTTTTCTTGAATTACCTTTCTAATGACCCCCTTGTCTAGAGTATCCTTGCTCAATAATAATTTCTAGTATCAAATGGTGTTGGTCTATCTAATATTGTAGTACCCATATTGTGGACTCTAATTGGGTCATTTTCTTGTGTAGTTGTTGGAGTAGGGATATCCCACAGTTCATGCTTTCATCAAGATTTTGGTGGGATCCCTTTGTCATCTCAAAAGGTCAAAAAGTTTCTTGTCTCCCTTATCTTGTTCTTGGTACCATTTTCCCTGGCTAATAAAGTGTTTCATATTAGTTATTATTCCATATACTTATTCTAATTAGTTTATTTTTATATTTCAAAACAAAACTACCAACTATCTTTATCAGTCGTTCAAGAGTATCACCTATCAAACTAACTTCTAGTAAGGTATTTTACTATGATTAAGATTAATCCTTTGATCAATGGTCTAGTTTAATTTTTGTAAAACACCATTCCCATGGGAAGATTCCATACTTACTAATGTGCACATAAAAAAACAATCATGACTAGGTTCTTTTCCAAGGTAGTCTTCTATCCCTACATCAAATTTCAGCCTAGGAGGGCTAAAGGACCTACAACCAGCCTCTAATACCAACTGTAACAACCCTAATTTCTACCCCATTTTTTAATTTTTTTCTAAGTTTAAAATTATCTAAGATAGTCCAGATAAATTCCACAAAATAGTTTTCCACATTGCGAGTTTCTATATGCTACAACATCCCTTGGATGGATAGGAGTGGCCAATTTCCCATAACAATTTAGGGGTTTACCTTGTACAATGCCCATAGAACTTAATGGATTCCTTTGTGTGGTTTCCCCATTTACTTTTTTTCTTTTGAAGAACTTTTTATCCACAACGTAAGGGTTCACCCTTTCTCATTTTATTGATAAAATGGATGCCAATTCCATCACTAGTGTCTTTTAGTCTTTACTAGTATTTAGGTGTAAGCTTCTTATAGTTTTACACACTTCATTTAGTATAAAACTATTATGCATAATTAAATTGTTGTTAAATTAGTTTAATGGAGGTGATTGTCACCTTATTTGTCATCTCCTATATAGTAATACATTAGCCAATCAAGGTTTTTAATGACCACCACACCAAATGACATCTCTTATAGGAGTCCATCCACATTCTTTTGGGACCCTATGACTATAATTTTCATGTCATTTCCTTTTCACATGAGTATCTTGCTTCCTATTGGAGAATCTATCACATGGATTTATTTATAATTGAAATCTAAGCTCATTGTGTTTAATATTATACATTAGTTATCCATTACTAAAGTGCCCATTCAAACCCTAAGGTATTGTATCATCACTTCTCCCTTACTTCTAATACATAGGGGTCCTTAATAATTTTTAGCATTCGATGGTCATATATTTTTAATAAA
Source organism: Wollemia nobilis (assembly GCA_028583015.1). Lineage (NCBI taxonomy): Eukaryota > Viridiplantae > Streptophyta > Pinopsida > Araucariales > Araucariaceae > Wollemia > Wollemia nobilis. Next base: position 1,915,985 of record JAQPPZ010003507.1, on the reverse strand, counting down.
GAATACCCAAACCCAAAGGTGAATATAGGAAATATTATTACTCCTTTTTAATTCATTCCTTTAAAAACCATACTTGCATATTCCATATTCTAATGCAATATATAAAAGTAAAACATCCATATTTCTTTTCCTTAAATGCATAAATAAAATGAACAACTTTCGTTCCATTTTTATATGCAATTCATAGCAATATATAATTGAAATGCTTTAAAACAAACCATAATAAGTTTGACAAATGGTACAAAAGAGACATGACATATATCCCGGGAACCCTTTCTAGGAGAAAATCTAGCCTTAAAAGTATCCATATTCATTTCTATTGCAAGTATATTGGCCAAACTACAATAAGGAATCCATTGTTCCTTTAGACTCATCCTCAATCTATTTCATAAGAGTTTCCATAACTCTTATGATTTTTCATTACATGAATTTGTAAATTTCCTTTTACAAAACTAGGGAACCCTATAATTCCCTCTCATTAAAAAACATTTCATTATTTAATCTATTAAGATGTATTTTCTTTGGATAATTCCTTACAAAAGAGTAAGCATGGAACCCCCATAAGTTCCTTTCTATTTTAAAAGGCCTCATGCCCAAACCTCCATTAATACAAAACAACACGTTTCTCAGTAGAAATAATTCATATTTAATTATTCATACCACAAATCAATTCATAAAAGATCATATTACTATATAATACTCCAAACTAAGCTATTCATATTCTATTGATGAAATAATCCTTTTGGAAAAATGCATCAAAATCATTAAATATTTCCAAAGCAAATCTTAACCATAGTTTTCTCTAGAAGGAAGAATCCTTAAAGCTACTAAGCCTATTAACTTAGTTTCAGCATAATTCAATGATTGTTTCAATTTAATCAAAATATATTAACCATATAACTATATAGTCCCAAGTTTTATCCAATAAAACCAATTTTCAATATATAATTCAATTCAATATTTCACAAAAGTAATGTATCTTTTATTTAACAATTATCCATTCCATTCTAAATAAATCATATTAATAATCCAACATTCAATAACCCTGGGTCTAAAGCTTATAATTTTATAGTATCAAATCTAAGGCTTAATTCATTTCCATTTGAAGTGAGTTACTTTCGTTTTGTTTATTTACAAAGTATTTCTTTCTATAATTAATTTTAACATAACCGAGTATTTCCACCTATATTTTGTATAAAAATCACTTCAAAATAATCCCATCCACTTATATTTTCCTTACCAAGTTTTATTAAATTTCATGTTGCACTTAGATGGATGCGAGGGTCCCACTCTTTACCTAAGCAAGCTAAGGAATTTTTGTGAAACCCATAAAATAGTTTATACAATCCCACCTACGAGTGTTCATTGAATGAAACAGGAACATATAAGACCTCATAGGAAGATTATTTTGAATGGAAATGTATTCCAATTGACATATTTTACCTTGAGTATGTGGTGATTCCATATTACAGTATGAAAGGTAATACAAATATAAGGTTTGTGTTTAGTAAAAATTACATTCATTGCTATGAAAAATAGGTTTTACTCTTTAAACAATGCAATGCAAAACATATTCTCCTTCATAAATATTGAAAATTGAGATGAAAATATATTTATTGATGAACATCCATATAGGTGTGTGCATAGATCTAGGCACTGGGCAAAAGGATAGATATATTTTTTTTGTGGGAATCACAGTCATACACGTGCTTAAGCAATCGAGGCATGGATTTGTGGCTTTGGTATTCTCTCTGAGGCATCATAATCATTTGAAAGAGGGGCTTGGATTGTTCTCAGAAGTATTTATCCAAATAATAAGAAAGTAAACTAATATACGTTATCCATACTATATATTTTGAAGTATGTACTTCAAACATTCACAAGAAATATTACCTTGTAGCTTTAGAGTGTGATTGTTTATAGAGGATGCTTGTACACACTGGAGAATAGATCCCTTGTTGCACTTTTCTTCCTAAAAAATGTGCCAAAACCTTATCTACATCATAGGTTTTTGTTCTAAAAATTTGAGTCATATATGCCCTCCTCTCTCTCTCTCTCTTCATAGAGATTTAAAGAAAAGTCCAGAGAGGATTCTCTATAGATAATGAACTCTCAACTACCCACCATCCTCATTATATTTTACTTAGATTTTACAGGATTTAATAATTAACCACATTATTTTTTTCATCCTTAGAGTATAACATATTAATGTCCTTTAAGTATTAACACATATTTAAATTAAAAACACTTTAGATATTTCTACTTTCATTATAATATATTACAAAACTATTCAGAAATATCAACATGATATCAAATTGAAATATCAAAAGGATATATCAAATATAGGACTAAAACTATATCTAGCATAGATATATCATTATTCAAATCATTCTAACTACATTAGCCTTCAGTTTTTTGCCCTCATGTAAAAGTATATTTCCCTACAAATATAATAATTGATTAGTAACATATCATTGATCATCAAAATATAACATAGCCATAAACATATGTTAATGAAAATAACACTTAGATTCATAAATCCTTCATATGAAAAAGTTTGTTTAGGGGAGGGTCATGAAATATTTCTACTTTTCAGATTCAATTGTTAAGTTGATAAAAATATTGTGCAAAGAGAAGAAAAAGAAATTTTAGGTTTTTTTTTAAGACTATTGAACCTTTGTTGTAGATTTTTTCAATTATTTATTATCTGTTTTCACAAATACCACTAGTATTTGAACCAATTTCCTTAATCTTGTGGAGTGTATCCAACAATATGGAAGGACACTCTAAAATATACATGAAATATTCATTCATGACTTCCATTAGTGGAAGCATGATTCAAATTGAAGCATTCACGTCCTTTATATACCCAGAGGGTACAATTTTGATATTAATATTAATTATATTTAAAAGAATGTTGTAAATGATACAAGAAAATACCAATATCTCCAATAAGGATCCATGCATAGAGGCATCAATGCTCATGTCAGACTAAGACACATAGATCAACTTTCTAGTGTAGGTCTTAAAAATATAAAGATTCAAATCAACGAATTGGCAAAGAATATTAAAATAGTAAATTACAAAAAGAAGTTTCCTTGATGTCCATACAATGAAAATAAAAATATATATAGATAATGGAGCATGTAGTTTTCCAGCATAAACTTGAATTTGTGTTTGTTCCCTTTGCTCTTCTGCCAAAAATAGTCCCTATAGAAATGGTGCAATCTCTAACTATGGATGCTCTAGGTATGAGGCCAATAGTCAATTTCCTTGGTATTGGTATCTACATGACTACATCATGAAGTGATAGAAAAGTATGGGTGTTATGGATAAGACAACAAAACTGCTAGATACCCATGGTAATCAAATGGTTTAGAGATATTTCACAATAGTTGAATTTGGAAGTGAAGATAATCAAGATCCAATATCTATTCAACCTCAATATTGATGAGTTGCACACAAAATTGTTAGAAGGATAGTAATCAAAATTCATTGAGATTTACAATCTACCAAAAAGAAACTGAATTCAACAGACAAAGTGATCAAATAGCTAATTACAATGTATTTCAAGGCTTGTCTTATAGGCTAGTATGACAAGGCAAAGAATTATTCCAATCACTTTGAAGGTAAAGCAATGTGATAAGGGCATTATCTTAAGATGTATTTAAGGTGAAAAGTGAAGTTATTTTTTATTTGTATTACAACGTAAAAAGAATCATTTTAGTAGACAAAGAGATCAAAAAAATTGTCACAGATGCATTTCAATACTTGCCTTACAAGCTAGTTTAATATGAAGGTAAATAAAACACTCCACTTGATTTGAATATAAAACAATGTGAGGAGGGGACAACATTGTCATGATGCTAATATTACACTACTGACTATCCACAATATTACACTACTAATATATACTAAACATTACTAGGGAATAAATTATGGTATTAAACATTAGGGCTTGAGTTCCATATTTTATGTTATGATCATCCTAGTGTACAATTGTGATTCCTTTATGTATGATTACTTTGTTATATGTTATGATATTTATTCAGCACCAATTTTTATAGGGATATTAATAAGTAACACACTCAATGCATGTACATTATCAAAATTATATTTAGAAGTACAAATATAGATGAATAGACAACCTAAGCCCTCCATATAATGGGAAAATGTCTAAACATCCCTACCCACCCCAACCATTAGAGATGAGGTGAGAGGGTATCCGAAGACTTTTTTCAGATATATAAATATTTTTACTATGTAAATCATGTACTACTGCAAAGGACTAGGACTAAGAGTCGTATAGGAAATATCAATTTCATAACTAACAATCACTTAACACAATAAACTAGCATTTCAATACATTATGACATGCATGCATGATTAGACTCTTAATACTATGCCCTAGTAGCACTTGCATTCTCTCTCTATTTTACCAAATTACCTTCTTGTATCTGACTGGCCAACCTCATGTTCAAGATACCTACTCACCTCACTCCCAGCTTGGTTTCCCATTAATTATCTATTAGTGTTTTCTAAAAATAGAAAAAAAAATATCTAACAACACTCATTAATATTTCTACAATATGGCATAATTTATTTATAAATAATGTTTGATATAGTCTAGGCAATGAAGGAGCCCACAACATCCTTCATTGTGGTCATATCATCATTTATTTTAAACAATATTGTTTACCCTTTATGGGAAATATACACATTGACTTTCCAATAACCTTCACCCAAAAATTCACCACATACAAGATCTTCATGATCAGTATTGATCAACGTGCCTTCAACCACTATGTTATCTTTATGGATCTAAGTAAAGTAGCATTTCCTTCTCTCAATTTGAGTGATCACTATTGTTTTTAGTACCTACATGGAAAATAAATAGCCTAGATAAATTAATTGTATAGCGTACAATACAAACTAAGTCGACCATTTTATATTTTAAATAATAGTCATACCATTGATGAATCTAGTCTAGAAGGCATTCAAAAGCTTCCTATGTCTTGATCACCACCACCAATATTATGTCCAATTGCAGGGGTAGCATGGAGTGATACTATGTTGCATAACTTTTATTATTAAACATGAACCATTCACCAATATGTTTAAATATCAAATCATTCATCCACAATACATTATCCACAATAATAATCCACAAATGAGAGAGAGATAGATAATACCCTTAAGGTAGGGCAAAACCAATAATAATCCTTAAGGAAGGAATAACTCCACAAGATCTCCCAAGATGAGAGGCCACTTTGTGGGCACGACGATTACATAATATTCTTCTTCAATGATATGAATATCCTTACAATGATAAATATCTCTTCTTTATATATCCATATTCTTATTCTACTTTGGAGAGCCTAATACTAATATTATATTATATTAAAATATAATATAATATTATAATACAATCAACCTTGGGTTATGTGTGGCCCATGCCAACCCTTATACAATATAATAATATATCCCCAAATATCTATTCCTAGGTACCCTACCATGCCACCCTCCTTACAAATGTTTCATCTTCGAAACATATGAAGAAACCTGATAGTATGATTTGCTAAGCAATGTTAGCAATTGGTACCAATCTCACTCATCCATCCATCCAAGTGAAACCCGATGATGCTGGTACACCATTTTGTTACTTGAGTATCCAAATCTACTTTGTTGGCTCCACGCTTCTGCTGCTGTATTTTGATAACTTGAATGATGGGTCCACTTGTTCCTTGATGCTAATGAACCATGTTGAAAACCATGATCACTATGCTTTCTTTGCCAAACACTGTCATAGTTGGTGCCCTGTTGATTACATGTAGAACCATAATATTGTTGCCTTGAACCATGCCTCTAATATTGTTTCCGCTCATGGTGGTGTGGATGACGATATGGTGCAACCTTTACTTGATGTTCTACCTTATTTGACTTTTCAACCTTTGGATTCATTGTTTAAATTCTTCTACACATTGTTCTTTCATGTTATCTTTGTTTGGTGTGTCCTTGTGCTCTTCTATCAAATATTCCTTGGACTCTGTTGCTGCTATCGCCTTCTTGGATTCTGTTTCATGTTCTTCAATTTGTTCTTCTAAAACCACTTCTTGATTTTCCTTGTATCCTTGCTCCTCAAGCTGAGAAATATCCTGCAATGTTATTTCCACTGAATTAGTTACTTCTAATTCTTTCATGGACTCTGTTGCTACTATTGCCTTCTTGGATTCTGTTTCATGTTCTTCAATTTGTTCTTCTACAACCACTTCTTGATTTTCCTTGTATCCTTGCTCCTCAAGCTGAGACATATCCTGCAATGTTATCTTCTTTTTCTGTACCATAACTTCATAAACTTCTTTTGCACATTAATGTTAACAGTACCTAAAGAATCTAACCAAGGATAACCAAGAACAATATCCTCATCATCCATCTCAATAGCATAAAAATCTGAATGTAAAACATATTTATCCATGGTGATCTTCAAATATTCAAAAATCTGAACATGCTCACCCTCTAGCTGTATGTCCTTAATTTTTGTTGCTTGAACTTGCAACTTCTTAGCCAAAGCAATATTAATAAAATTAAATCTGCTACCAGGGTCAATGGAAATAATAACCTGCTCCTTTTGAATGCTTCTAGGAACCTGCAAAATAGACTTTTTAGATTCAAACAAATTCCTTTGTCCATTTTCTAATTTATCTTCTACCAAAGGTATGGTTTCCTTTGTTTGCATATTGACATCTTGTTTATCTTCCCTGACCTTTTCCTCTTTCTTCTTGAGTAATTTGATTTCTTTTTCATAGCCTTCATTTTGTTTCTTGAAAACTTCCCATTCTCCTTTTATTGTATTTCGCTCATTTTGAGTTTCCTATAGTTTATTTTCAAGGTATTCGATGAAATTTATTACACGATCTACATAATATGGGTCCCATTTAATCAAGAATGCATGCTCTATTTCATCCCAAGTGTATTCATTATTCCTTTCTTCACAAAAATTTATCCACCAAAACAAAGCTTTCCCTTGAAGACATATACCAAGCATGGGTTTCCCCCATGAGACATTACAATATAGAGATCTAAAATTTTTCCACCATTCTCTAGCATCAATATCATCTTCTCCAGAAAAACTTTGGAGTACCATTGTTCATGCCCTAATGCAACTAGGGTTTTTTGATAATAAATATCATGCCCTAATGCAAACTAGGGTTTTATGGAAAAAAATATCTTCCCACAAAGTTGAAGCTAAAAATCCCAAAGACAACTACATCTGCAATTTTTCTTCCCAAACAAAATAAAGTGCGACTGATTTGCTTACCCGAACTAAACAAATTGTCTTTTGAAAAATTCGCGACTTGAAAATTCGTCACTTTCCTTATTCCAGATGGCTGACTTAAAAATGTTGTATCTCCATAAATAATGCTTAGATTCCTTCATATGACCACTCATTTTAAATCTATTCAAATTCTGCACAATCTGATCTAAGAATTGCCTCAATTGGATTAACTGTCACAAAGATATGGCTTCTGAAAGATGAGGCGTTTTTCCAAAAAAAATCTGTGAAATTTGTCACTATCCTTCTTTCGAATGACTAACTTCAAAAGGTCGTATCTCCCTCAATACTACTTGGATTCCTTCATATGACCACTCATTTTAAAGCTCTTCAAATTTTGCACAATCTGATCCAAGAATTGTCAAAATCGGATAAACTTGTGCAGAGATATGGCTCTTGAAAGATGAGATGTTTTTCCAAAAAAAAATTGCCCTAATTCTAGGGTTTCACACAAAAATCCCCACTTTGCCAAAATCATTGCTCTGATACCACTTGTTGCATAACTTTTATTATTAAACATGAACCATTCACCAATATGCAGAAATATCAAATCATTCATCCACAATACATTATCCACAATAACAATCCACAAATGAGAGAGAGATAGATAATACCCTTAAGGTAGGGCAACACCAATAATAATCATTAAGGAAGGAATAACTCCACAAGATCTCCCAAGATGAGAGGCCACTTCGTGGGCATGACGATTACATAAGATTCTTCTTCAATGATATGAATATCCTTACAATGACAAATATCTCTTCTTTATATATCCATATTCTTATTCTACTTTGGAGAGCCTACTACTAATATTATATTATATTAAAATATAATATAATATTATAATACAATCAACCTTGGGTTATGTGTGGCCCATGCCAACCCTTATACAATATAATAATATATCCCCAAATATTTATTCCTAGGTGCCCTACGATACTGCCTATGGAATTATATGCAAGTATCATTACAAATTTAGTGTTGAAATATCTATATAATTCAAATATGTAATCATAAAAAAATTGACACACCTCTATTTGTGAAAGCCATGTCAAAATATCTTCAATATTTTTATCTTTCTCTACAAGCTTCTCTTCCAATTTTTTTTCATTCTCTACAAGATTATTTTCTAACTTTTGCTTTTTCTTTACCATATGATATTTCATCTCGCTTATCTTATGTATGTAACCCTTACCAATAAACAAAGAAGTTGGTGATACTTCTTTGCCAACACCCCAAACCCAAATCGATATTTTAGGTCCTAAAACCTTAGTGACGGTATCATCCTTAATATATTTATTTATGAATCTCATATATGACAGTGCATAATCCAATTTTTATAGCAACATCACATGCATAGTTAACTACTAACATTAAAAAAATAATTGATATAGCAAGGGTTTGAAGTTCAACGTATTGCTATTTCCAAGGGAATGCCACTTACAATTATCTCTGCAACTTTTGGTGAAATAGTTACCCCATCCTTACTTTTATAAGATGTTTTCCACATAATTTTCCTTGGTAGTGGTATTTATACATTTGGTTGGTTCTTCTCTACAAGATATATAGTTGGAGATACATGGGGATAATTCATACAATAATATAATATAACTGTGTTTATCGTATATAATGGATGAGTATGATAAATACCATTTCATGCTCTAGTTGAGCATATCGTTTTTTATTACAAGTGTGCATGATTTATTGGTGAGATATATTTTTTTATTCCTTTGCCTCACTGCCTACAATGTAACAAAGAAACCAATATATAAATTTATTAAGGATAGCAAGTTTGGAAAAATTCACATGAACATAACAATGGTATGAACTACCATAGCATATTGGTTGGTACTTATCTTAAAGTTAGGATTACTCCTACAATTCACAAAGCCTTCCTAATATTTTTGTGATACACAAGGTGGGGGATTAAAAATTCTATCTACATAATTATCATACTTATCATAGTGTTTTTTCACAAGTCGATGCTTACGTTAACTCCATTGTTTGTCCATGGTCTCAAATACCTATTTCTTCATTATATTTGAAATGATATATTTTTGTTGCATCAAACCAGTATCTTATTAGATGCAACATTTATATAAGTATTCAAAAATAGACACCATGAAATCCATTGGCTAGAAAGTTACCATAAGGAGTATCCATAACTAGTCTTTAACTTCCACAAGGATTTCTCTCCAGTTTATATGGGTGATAGGGAAAATATCCCTCATAATCACCCCCAAGTAAGATGTGAACTTAATAGATTTTTTCCTATGGGTTGTCCATTTAGATTGTAAATGATCACCACCTTATCTATTTTTCTTGACTTTATTGCACATCTTGCTAGACCTTCCTTTATATGATATTCAATGTTTGAAGTGTGTGATGACCTGGCATAAATACCTAGAATGCTAGCACCATCTAAACATCATTATGCCATATAGTATGACAACAAGTAACCAACATCACAAGCAAATTTCTTGTGTGGTCTACACACCATATTTGCTAGCCAAAGCATTATCAGCCTCATTTTGAGTATTATCGCCACTGGATTTATTTATGTTATGGGTATCCTACTTATTATTCCTTATTCATGGAACTCCATAGCTGGTATATTCCACTAGTTGCTACAATAAACCATAGTCGATGATAAAACCATATGTCTAGGTCAACCACTATTGAATAACACTATCAAATTTCAAGTATTTACTAGTGTGTGAGGATTTTATCACTGACTATTTATTTATTGTGATAGCTTCAAATACTTTGATGTCTTTCTTGATATTTTTTTTTACATATTACCGCTTTGGATATTGTATAGACACATCATAAAACCAAAATAGATATAGATAACCCACAATGAAATACTATGCATACAAAACTACAAAAATACTAATGAAACACCCTTTTTTAGAAGCACTACCCAATATTTTTATAGGGATTTCAATGCTTTTGTGAAACCTACAAAAGTATGGAAAATAATATATCAATGTCACACATAACCTCTATTTACTTTGCTAAAATAACGTATATATTCTAGGCATCACTTATCCATTCATAAACCAATATAGTGTATTCATCATAAAAGTGATAAGATACTATAGGAATATCCTTTTAAGCAGTAGGTACAATAATACATTACACATCCATGGAATTCAATGTTAATAAGAAATAAATAACAAAAAGAAACACTTTTATTTATACCTTTTTGGATCAAATTTCAACTCAAACAATGTCATAACTCACAATTTAACATGTATAAATAAAATCTATATACATAAGAAGCAACATTATATTGATTATGTAACAAAACATAGTCATACATAAAAATCCATATAGATGGTTGTAATTGCTACATATCCATCTAGAAAATATTTACATTATTTTACTAGGCATGAAATATTATTTCATAAAACAAGAACATATAATCATTAAAACAAACAAGTACCTCCTCACATATGTACATTAATTATATTACTAAAAAACATATCTTATCCCTAATTTTTTTGAAATACTATATCCTACTTCAAGTTATTTTAGATAAGCAAATAAATTATTCATTTGCTATCATGTCAATGAGGGAATGCATATTAAGGATTCATATTTTCCACACTATCTAGATTTTCATCTATAGACAATTAACCTTACCTAAGACCTTATCCTCATGACCTCAGCTAGTGTTGCTTGTCAACAAATACAAACCTATCATTGATTCTTATGAGTCTTTACATGTGAAGTGTGAGAGGAGGGGGAGCATCATTAGGGCAATTTCCAACCAAGTTCCCCTTTCATTCTATTCCCTACTTCGAGAAATAATTTCTTAAGGAGGATATTAGATGCATAACACAACCATGTCAAAATATAAACTAGTAGATATGATAATCTATTCATATGATGCCACACTATGATCACATTAGATACACTTATTTTTGTTGTATAGACGATGAACCAAATAACTATAACCTAAGCATAATTGTCTATGACTTATCTTAAAGAAGTGTACAACATAGTATTTTTTATAAAATAACATGTTAGAAAGTGTATGAAGTATTGAGAACAAATTCAAGATTTGATTACTATTTATAAAATCTAATATACAATTCTACTTTTTATAAATTCAAACCTTAAAACGCTTATAATTTTTATACCAAATTCACCTAAATATATTATCAACCTCAAATACACCTTTACTTTAAAATTTATTCAAACCTCATTCACTTACTCATTAAAATATTTAACTAAAAATACATATACCACTATATGCCCTTTTTTTGGTTGATGCTTGACATTCTTGAAAGATGTGTTTCACACTACCCTTAAGATTATTTAAAACTTTGATAACTTTAGAGATAATTTTGACTTGATATTTTGAAGTAAAAATCTTGATAATCACTTTAAGGACATCACTCCTTTTTACTTGGCAAAATATGAAGAAAAAAACTATAACCTTGTCATAATTGTCAAGAACTTCTCTTAAAGTCTTTCCATGTGAGGTAGACTTTAATGTATAAAAATCCAATAAGAATACTAAAACCAACTAAAAAATTATAGTAATAATTTTATATAATTACTAAATAATCTATAAACTAATTGCTAAATAATATATAAATGTAAATCTTCTCAAGACCTTAGGGCATAATTTTTAAAATAAAACTTAAAATATAAAACTAGCAAATACTAATTAATTTTGATAAGTTAAAAAATTCAAGTTATTTAAATTAAAAATAATGATATTAAAAAATCCTAAAATGAAGAGGCTAGCCTAATAGATAAGGTCTTAAGTTATGATTAAAGAGAAATAAAAAACAAAAAATGATGAAAGAAGCCTAGACTCTATACTCCCTACTTCATAGAGTCACCACAACTTTGACAACCTTATGTTGCACTATTACAGATTTGATAGAGGATTAGGATTCAATAGGAAGAGGACTAATAGAAGAGGAGTAGGACTACTCAATACCGATATCTTGAATGGCCATCTCCACAAATATCCTACTTCTATTTTACCTCAAATTTTCTAGGACCTTCATATTTGTTAGAAAGGTGTCTCAATTAGATAAAAAATGGTCTAGGGCCTCTGTTATAGTTTCATAGAGCCAGATCATGTAGGGTAAATTGCAAACACTATTGATTTATTTGGGGTAAGAAATCATATTATTGCATATGAGTGTAAGTGATTTAGAGGTTGCTTGCACATTACATATTAATTATCATCTATCAAAGTGTTGTGCATTGAAAAAATTCTCTTGCATTTAATCTCATTAAAGTTGGTGGTTGGTGAAGGTTATTACCTTACATCTAAATTTAGATGGCGATTTTCATTGATATAGTTTGTGTAATCATAATATTTGATGAATTTTGAAGTTGATCAAATCCTATGATAGGATTTAGGTGAATTATGAAAAATAATATTCAAACTAACTTTATTTATGTCAATCTTGAGTCCTTTGTAATGTATAATCCATTCATTAGTGTTGTAGGATTAAATAATAAAATACGAGCAGTAAATAAATGCAAAAATAAAACATAGAAGAATACAATAATATAAGAGACATATTTATGTGGTTCACCCAATATGGGCTACATCCAAGGAGGAAATAACTAGGTCTTTTATTTCATTCAAAAAAATGAAGGGACACAACCTATAACGGATTCATTGTAACTTCATCTTCGCTCTATCAATGTCAATTACAATACGTGTGCTCTCATACTTGCAAATTCATCCCCCCCTTTGGTGGGGTGTTCGAACATTCCCTATACACAAATCCTCATGCAAGTGTTGTTTTATATACTAGCAACATAAGAAGGGTTTTTATGATACCATGGCCATAAAATCTAGGTTCAAATATATTAACCCAAATATATTTATCCATTGGCTCAAATAGACTAACCCAAATATATTTATCCATGGGTTCAAATATATTAACTCAATTATATTTATTTATAGGTTCAAATATTAACCCAAATATATTAGTCCATGGGTTCAAAAATATTAACCCAAAAAATCAGCCATAATAACATGGAAAATATTCAACACATTTCCAACAATCTCCCACTTGTTGAATACTTTCCATAGGGTCCAAAAACTACCACAATAGTTCAATGTTCCTTCCTTGGATTAGACATATATCTGCTAACTACTCCCACTACATGTGCAATATATAAACATATTAGCTTTACTTGTAACCCTCCACCATATATCGATAAGGTAACAAAATAGTCCAAAAATCCACTTAAAAAAATATTACAAATATTACTAGAGCTAACTATGAGAACATTACACTAGGAAACCACCACTACCATCCATACAAGTCTCTTTTTCACCACAAATACACCAATTACAGTGGCTTATTCAGGTACAAGCTACACTAGTTACAGTAGTTAATACTTGCTCAAAAACTTATGGTACAAGCAATAATCCATCTCAAACATTTTATAGCAAATTTGCAATAAGGCCACTAGAAAAAGCATTTCCAATATTAATCTCCATATCTACCATTTTAAAGCTCACAAGATCTACTAACACCAAATATCATTTGATATACTGCTAACAAATCTCACAAGATCTACCACTATCGAAGCCCACAAGACCTACCAATATCGAAGCTCATTGGATCTACCACTACCAAATATCATTGGATCTACCGCTAACAAATCTTATTGGATCTATCATTGTTGAAGCTCATTAGATCTATCACTACCAAAGCTTACAATATATACCACTATCTAAGCTCACCAAATCTACCACTATTGAAGCTCACCATATCTAATGCTATCTAATATCACAATACCACTACCGAAGCTCATCAAATCTACCACTGTCAAAACTCACTGGATATACCTCTATTAAGAAGCTCTCCAGATCTACCACTATAAAAGCTCACAAGATCTATCCCAGGGTTGAAACCCTTTCTCCTCAAACCAAGATACAACCTAGCCCTTCCTCTCTCCTTCTTCCATTGCTCCCACTTGAACCAAGAAATTCTTCTTTTAAGTGTGTATTTCAAAACTTGATATGATACCGATTATTAGGATTAAATAATAAAACACGAGCAATAAATAAATGTAAAAATAAAATGCATAAGAATATAATAATACAAGAGATAAATTTATGTGTTTTACCCAATATGGAATACCTCCATGGAGAAAATAACTAGGCCTTTTATTTCATCTAGAAAAATGAAGGGATACAACCTACAATAGATCTATTGTAACTTCCTCTTCACTCTATCACCATCAATTACAATACATGCACTCTCACACTTATAAATTCATTCCCTACTTTGATGGGGTGTTTGAAAATTCACCATACAAAAACTCTCATGCAAGTATTGTTTTATATACTAACAACACAAAAAGGGGTTTTACAATACCATGGCCATAAAACCTGGATTCAAATATATTAACCCAAATATATTTATCCATAGGTTCAAATATATTAACCTAAATATATTTATCCATGGGTTCAAATATATTTATCGATGGGTTCAAATAAATTTATCCATGGATTCAAATATATTAACCCAAATATATTAATCCATGTGTTCAAATATATTAACCGAAAAACCCAACCATAATAACATGGAAAATATTCAACACATTTCCAACAATTATCCTAGGTAGTTGTCATTGAGTTTTTCAAGAATAGTGATGTGCTTATCAGAATGATGAATTCTAATATCATTGAATTATTTTTGTTGTTTGTCCTAGCTTCCTATCCATTATTTATGAATTTGATTCTAAGTTTATGTGGTTAAGAGTATGGTATATGTGATACCTATGATAAATTACATTTTAACAATTTCTATGCTTGGAAAAATAAAGGAAATATACAATATAAAAAGTAGAAATGTTTGATTTATAAAAACTAGAAATTGTAAAACCAACAATTTTTAGAAAATTAGAAGTAGAACTACTTTCTTGGGCCTGAAAAAAAATGGTAGTTTGTAACATAATATGCTTGTATTATAACAAAAGTAGAATATTGTTATTGAACATGACCTTAATGTTGAGGTTGAATAAAAACTAGATTGACTACAAGAGCAAGTTGAAAGTATCCTTGCACAAAAATTTAGTAGAGAAAGTAAGAATTGTATTTGTATTTACAAATGACCAAGAATGACTCAAAGTGATTGTTGTGCCCAAAAACATTATCCATAAATGAAAATAAGTAGGTATGGTGTAGATAAAAAGATATAAGTTTACAAGAAAAGGTAAATTGGATATATCTAAGAACAAAAAAGTTAGTAATTATAGAAATATTACACGTCCATTTCAGAAAGAAGGTTGAGAGGATTTAAGTAGATGGTTTTCATATTATAATAAAATAATAATAATTAGTAGTTGCACCTATTTGTGCAGAGGTACCTAGAGAGATATTTATTTTTATTTTTTGAATTTTGTTATCTACTTTAAGTAAATTTTATTTTAATTTGTGATATGCATTGGAAGATTGAAATAGAACGGTTTGAGAAATATTAAGAAAAAAACCTGCTTTTATTTAAGAAAAAAAAATGTGTAGACACCTAAAAAATTTCATGTTAAGGAGGCTATCCATATGGACACCTTTTCAGGCCATATGACTCATTTTAGGCCTTCCCAAGACCTAACAGTGGTTTTGACCACTTAGACAAGGGTAAAATATCCTTTTCAGCCTAGGATATCATACCCAGGAGCAACCTCGAGTGGCTTCTAGACCCTATTATGGCCCCTAACTATGGTTGCTCCACCCTAAGATGACATCACCTATAACAAAATCGGGCTTTCCAAACTGAGACAAATCAAATACAAGGCAGTTGTGCATAGTGATTAACTATGAGGAAGCTTCCATAAGTCGTGCTTGGTATACCTAATCCTAACTGAATATTGATCTTGGCTTCCATTGAAATCTAATATGATCAATTGGTCTATAAAATGTTCCCAAAAACTTCAAAAAAAATATAGAATAGAGATCAATTGAATGCAACAAAGTGCTACCAATTTGAGAAATAGAGAGAACACTCTCTCATATGCACTAAGGTGCTACCCAAATCACATCATGAAGCTTGCATGTCCACCAATGGAGTTTTTGAGAGCTTGAAGGTCAAATCCCACCATTGTGCATCATAATTCACCCCTATTTGAGCTAATTTATCATGATTTAACTATGCTTCGAAGCACATGATCCTTGAAAACAAATTTGATAGATAAATCAAATGTCACCACATATCGAGCATGAAGAACATGCTTTCTGATCAGTAGCTACTTCACCCTAAAGTGGTCTGTAGGTGTAGCTATTGGACCCTCTGATGGCTAATAAATCTAGTTATTATACCCTACCATGGCCTCTTAGTAACATTTTATTTGTTGTCTTTTCTTAGTTAGTTTAGATTTATCAGCTTTCAATTTGGTTTCTAACACAATTTAGCATATTTTCATTCAGTTTTGCATGCATTTCTTTACTGTTTTAAGCATTTTTTTCATTTTCTTACTTGGAAATGGAACTCATATTGAGAGGTTCCACATTTGTTACTAATTTTTCATAATTACTTTTAAGTGTATATTTTAGGTTTCCATAGGAGATAATCATAAGAAATATCCTTAAATATTTACATCATCAAGTAGAGGTCACAAAGAAATCCTCCATAATTATTTTTGAGAGTGCAAAAAATCTGCAAATTGCCCTTTGGGGTTTCATATTGTAATTTGTATCAATTGGTGTAATTCCTAAGAGGTATATTTGGTAACCTCTTATAAAGATAATTAGGAATATCAATGAGAAGGACATTTTATTTTCTCTATTTCTTTGTCATTTTAGTTACATGATTTGCATTATCAATTTGATTTCATATTACATATTTAGGTGTGTGATTTTGCTACTCTACATTGGTGATCACTGTGGGAATTTTATCCATAATATACTAATTTGATGCTAATTTCTTGTTTTTTTGTTTTTTTAAACTTATATGTATCGTCACTATCAATAGCTATGGTTAATAGTAGCCACCATAATAACCTTTGATGGGTAACAGAGCTCATCGATATACCCCTTTATAGCCTCAAAATAGAGTGTAGCAATCAAATTAATAGCATATTCATCAAATAATGACTACACCTATGAGTATCACTTATAGAAAAAGATAGATTTGCAATTTCAATAGAGAAATTTAGAAGCAATTTTTAAGTTTCAAACTCTCTTCCTATGACTGCTTCTAAGTCCAGTGACCTCTACTATTATCTACTCTAGGGTGTAAAAACCCCTATTTTTTATTACTTTGGTGTTAGATGGCCTCTACTGTAGACTGTCTTACAAAAATATGGTCCATGTTTAAACTTCTTGTTAGGGTTTTCTTGCTTAATATCTGTTTACAACCTAACTTCATTTAGGGTTGCATTTTCAAAATTTCTAAATTTAAAATATCTTTATTTAGAATTTGGAAATTTGAAATGTTCTTTCATGCATTAGCAAAAAATCATTGATTGCTTTATGTTGCATTTTTCTTTTGCATGAAATAAAACAAACCCACACACACATCATGTCTCAAATTTAACATCAGTGAGTTGGAAGTCACATCCAACCAATGATAAAAACTAATAATAGTGGCCTTCATCACCATATTGTTAGCTTGTTTGTGGTTCTTTGCACCCCATTTTGGAAAAGACTAGCTCCAAGAACAATTGTAGCCAAGAAAAATAGCACACATTTCTCTTTGAAGGGTGTATCGTTGACCACGGTGAACTGGGTGAGGACTTGTAGGACCTATGCTCTCTCATCGGATTTACATTTCAACAGCAAGTCTTGGTGGATTTCATAGCTTGGATTTCATAACCAGACTCATGTGTGAGATTATATAGGTGAAAATCCTTCAACTTGAATATTACATCAAAAATATCAAAATCTCAAACAAGATAAAGATAATAAATCAATAAATAAAAACATACAAACCAGTATTAGGAAACACAAGTAATATTTAAAAGAGATAATCATCATTTTTACTTTATTTGTTTCCTTATTGAATGCTTAATAAATATAAAATTATCACAACATGAAGCCATTATCAGTTATAGACTGATGCTACTGACAATGCACACGAAGGTCTAGAGTACCTTTGATACAACCCTACAGATTTACTTTTACCTGAATTATATTCTAACAACCATTATAGATATAATTCTACACATGAGGGATCTAAGCATCAATATATCCCCACTAGGAGGAATCCTATGGGACCTCTCTATGATAGAGAAAAGGATCTTTTAAGACCTCATCCATCACATGTTACTTCTAGACAAGATACACCCATTGAGGGGCCTAACAAAGGGGTTGCATGCATTCATGTACCTAACTGATCTACAAATCCACATGAACTTGGTGCATAATACATGCCTTTGCTTGATCAATATGGGTGAGCTACTCCTCCTGATCACCCTTAAATGAGTCATAAGCTAAGTCACCTAGACATGTATGACCCTAATGCAACCCGTAGAGCACCTTATTTTGCTCATTCTCATTTTCAGGGTGGGCACAATGAATATTTACTTTGTCCTATCCATACGTATGGAGAGTGTTCTACATGAACATGGCATACTCCTTCACCATATTTACATGAATAAATTAACCCTAGGGTAGAGCATAGAGTCAATGCAGCCTCGATTGATTGAGGTAAGAGGATAGATATCCCTACTACACAAACTAAAAACACCAAAACCCCTTTTATTGATATGAAAATTCATAGGCAACATATAACATATCTAACACATCGGCTACCCAAACCCAACACTAGTCAAAGAGAGTAATTGATCCAATCTCAATTGGATGATTTTTACTATGAGTGAGAATGTTTATATCATGAGCACATAAAACAATAGAGGTTGTATTTCCAGTATTTATATGAGCATAGACTACATGAGAAAAGAATCCTAGAATAAATATTGTGCAAAGAGCAATCACATAGGTTAGCTGAGATTTCCACACCTAGTACTTACCAAAAATAACTAAACATGAGGGCGCACTGTGCAACACCAAGAGTTACCCTCTAGGTCTATTAACAATCTATCTCTTCATACCTCTATTCATCAATCTCAATAAGGACTGCACCAAGTGCAAAATCAACTGGAGTATGAGACCTATAAAGAGACTAAAGTAGAGGACCACGAACAAATGTATCCTAAGTCACTTTGTGAGGAAGTGGTAGATGACTACAATCTACCACCTAGATCAAATAGGAGCCTTCCACATCTTCCTCCCAAAATGCCACTTCATGAGAATGATATCATCTCATATTAGGCATACAAATTTCTCACAGAGTGAATCCAATCATTGGAGAAGTAGGGAGCGGGTTATCAAAAATTTGTAATGACCCCAAATTACCCAACCAAAATTAACCATTATCATAATTTATTTTTTACAAACTTACATACATATGAGAGTCTTTTATATATTTTTCCTTTGAATAAGTAGTCACCTAAGTTTCTGAGGCTATGCACCACACAAGAATCAACTTGATCAGAGTAAGAATTTTCCAGTTTGTTTCAACCAGAATGTTCATTTCCATTTTTAATTTTAAATCTAAGTTAAACTAGTTCCAACCATAGGTATCTTTTCAACCTAACCATGGGTATCATTCAACTTAACCATAGGTATCTCTCAACCTATCCAAAGGCATATTTAAACCTAACCATAAGTGTATGCCTTGATGACTATTCATTATTTTCCAATGATGTAATTATTTTAGGTGCAGTGCTTAACCAACCGACCATACTCCATATGGTTTGTTAAGGAAATTATCCAACTGATTCTCATAGTCATATGTTGTCTACCACTAAATCTCATTGATTATTAATTGTTTAGATCTATCACTTATATAATATTTGATATGTTTATGTTCATCCTGTGTTTCCATATTTATACTTACAGAATTATAAAGATCCAATTTAACCATTCATACTCACATAAACCACTTGAGGATAAAAGTAATATATATTATATCAGGTAAAAAATTTATTTTCAAAACATAATACTTAAAAGAGGTTTACACTGATTATAGCCTATACAATTAGATATTCAAAAGTTATATTATGAAACATTTTTTAATGAATCATAAATTTCTACAAGCTATTACATAAATTTATTTTGCATACAACTCTTAATGCCATAAAAATAACCTTTTTGAGTTGAATACAATAACTTCTTTGGGTCTTCAACTCTCTTTCAGGTTCATCAGGTTCTTCAGGAATAGTTGTCGCAGTCCAACCAGTACTAGGTGATAGGTTACTCTAGATAAATACAATCCAAATTATGAACATGCATATCTAACTATAAAATGCCATGCAATAGTTATCCATAGAATGCATACAGTTTTTCAACAACCAAGCATTCAAACTAATTCAAGAATAAGAAATCCCATACTTTCCTAAGAATGAACTTTTCCCATTCATTTCATCCCATATTTCCTCACACAGAAAATATGTTCCTAAATATATACTAACTACATTCATTGACATGGCTACGAAGAACCTCCATATATTCCTAAGAAATACAACCTAGTTATCCTTTCTCCCATATTAGACTATGCCATCATAATATTATGTTTCTTAATTTAGCATGCATGATTATGTAAACATGATTCTCTTTGGACAATGCATTGGAATCATAGTATGGTAAAATGTTCCATCATACAATTTTGTTACCAAGACTCAAGAGACATAAGAATCTAGAAATAACATTTAAACAATTTTTTTCATAACATAAAATCACAATGTCAAAAGAATCCCCTACTAGTATATTTGCTATATTTTGCCAAAAAACATCCACCATAATCAATCAAAATCTCTAAGAGTAGACCAAACTATGTTTACAACTTTTTTTCAAAAAGGTATTACTCCCTTTAATGTAAGTCTTTCTAAGTTTCAACCTAGAAATAACTTCTTATATTGTGAAATATACATATATGTAGCATTGGATTTTATAAAATAGTTTTGTGTTATAATAATATTGTTCATGACTAGAGATATTCATAGACTCATGAATATTTCAAAACTTTATACCCTAAATAGACAATCTACCCATATAAATTTTCCTTGGGTAAACTTAAACTTCTTTTTTTATTTAATAACAAATCCAAGTTTATTAAACTTCTAGTAATAGATGTACATGCTTATTAAACATTAAAGTTATCCATTAAAGTTATACATGTTTATCAAACATTAAAGCTATCCATTAAATTAAAGCTATAATTTACCACATGTTACAGTTGTTATTAAACTAAAATCCAAGTTATTAAACTTCTAGTAATAATTGTACATGTTTATTAAACATTACCAATGACCTTCATATCTACAAATAGAGTGATTCTTGTCCCTCATCCCACAACCAAATCACTCAATTTATGACATGGCTATCCAAAATGTACTACACAGAGCATGAGAGTCCTATAATGGGGCTTGAGAATTCTTACTAAAGGTAAAACTATGCTCAAGATTGTGGAGCATCGCTTCTTAAATATAAAACTTGAGACCACTCTTCTTTGTTTTTTTTTAGAATAAAATCTATACTTAGTCCATGTGCCTACTATACGTAAGATTCCACCTTACCCATACAAGCCCAAATCAAGTCATATTCAATTTATTTATAAAATGGTCCATTAAAATTGAAACCTCTAAATTAATTTAGAAGAACATTTTTACATAAAGCTAATCCAAACCATATTTTTTAGACAAGCATCCTCACAAATTGTATAAAAACAACAATCTTGTACTCAAATATTTTTTGTATACTCTATTAAACCCTTTATCCCTTAAAATAGTAAGGCTACTTATATATTATATATTAATTCCTTAATTAAGCATATTTATTATCTATAGGGTATTTGGAATTCATAATCCTAACCTGGATCTTTTGCTGACTTCCTTTGTCCCAAGCTCGGGCAAGTCTCCTAGTTATTTATCCCACACACCTTATTTTTTTAAACAAATTAATGAGGCAAGGAAAACTAAGGTAAATCATGAGGCCCTTATAGTTTTTTATCTGAGTAAAACCCAAAGATCATACTCCCTAGGAACCTCTAGATTTCCAAAACCAATTTCTAAAAAATGTGAGACTTTTAGTTTTCGATCCAATTTCTATTGGAGAGCTTGCTCCCTGATCCCACTCTACAAATATCATTATGTCCATACCTTTTAAATGCCTATATTTATAATGGATATCACCCTCCGTCATAACCATTATTTAATTATTAAAAGTTGTTGAAGATGAGCCCATCATAAATGTTGTCTAGAAATTGGAGTTATTTTGACTTTGAAAATGAGGTGGTCCAATAACAACCCAACACATGCCAATTTTTCAACTAATATTTTCTTCATTGCTGAGTAACGAATTAATTAACTTAATTAATCACAATTAACTTGTAACTAATATAGGGATAAAATAGCACTAAATTTAAAGCTTCTTTAATATTGTCCACTAATCAAGATTAACACAAATTAAATATCTTAATTAAACAAGTAAAACAATATTAGTAATTAATTTTTCAACTAACTAAGGAGACAAAGAAACATTCAAGTAAATGCCTTAAATTCCACTAACAATTTATATTTAGCAACAAATTCTCCTATTTTAGCCAAGCATAATCTATCTATTTATATTTTATAATTACCTCTACAAAATCAAAACCTTAAGTTATATAATGCAAATACAAATTAGGGTAAAAAATTGGGATGTTATAAAATCCACCTTACGCAAATTGTACAATCAACCCCTAGATCCATCAATGTATTTTCCCGCTTACCCTGAGCATTTTAAAATGCCTAAGCTAGACAAATATAGAGGGGATGATGATGCACAAGAACATATCACAAGTTTCATGAACTTGTATTTTCAACTAAAGAATAATGATGCTTTGTTATTAAGAAAATTCATGATAACACTCTCTAGTTCAACCTTAGAGTGGTATAACCAACTACCTCAACATAACATCTCTAGATTTGAATAACTAGTGAATGCCTTCCTTGAACATTTCTTATTTGGATTCAAGAAGAATGAAAACCTAACTTACTTGTCAAACTTATGATAATTTGATGACAAGTCGGTTATGGATTATGGAAATAGATGGTATAAGATAATGTCAAAACTACCTTTTACCATGCATGATTTGGAACTAACCTAAATGTTTACCAAGAGATGCTCGAAACACATATCACTTATATTGCTATTTTAGCAATATCAAACATTCAAATATGCTTTGGTGCAAGCCAAATTTATGGAGGACATCAAGTTCTAGGAGGGATAAATTAAGCTTTGTAAGAAAGAGTGGAACAAAAATCCCCATAACAATCATCATTAGGTGAAACCAAAACCTATGAATCATATTGTTTTAAACATTTCCAAAGAGGAGAAAGCACAATAGTAGCCAAATTATCAAGCTTAGCCCCCTCTGATGCCATAAATTAATCAATGCCAATAAAATAAATTTTAGGATAAGCAACATCGCTCTCCTCACACATACACGCCATTACCTAAGTCTTTGGCATCCCTTTTTTATAGGCTATGCAAGACCAAGATGTTTACCTTTTGAGAAATCTACTTGTTAGATCCTTCTTATCCAAAACCTAAAGGGTATAGATAGGACTTATATTGTTCTTATCATAGGTAAAATGGATATGATATACAATGGTGCTATGGTTTCAAAAACCTAGTATAGAACATGCTTGATAAGAATCAATTACAGATTGATAACCCTCTCACTCCGGATAATCAACAGATGGGAATCTTCAAAGATCCCTTGCCCACCCATGAGGTCAAGGGTAATCAAATGGGATAGGTAAATGATATACATATGGATCCACCCGCACATGGATTCATAGGTATGATAAACATTGTAACACAAAATATAATATACAATAAAGTACATCCACCTATGGATCCCATTTGAATACCTTCTATGCCCTAGCAAGGACCAATGCAAAAACCACTACCAGGTCCATTGACACAAGTAATGATTACCATTAGAAACAAGATTACTTAGAGTTTGTAGATGGCCTCATCCAAGCTCTTTATTTATGATATTATTATGCCATCCTCTTGACATAGGGAAGTGCTCATGAATATTATAAAATCCATTGAGCTTTAGCCCCAAGATCCTAATGCATTCACTAAATTTGTGGGGCATGTTAAGAAGTGCAAAGATCCTATGGTCACCTTTTATGACCATGAAATCAAATAAGTACTAGCTAATATAGCAAATCCATCATTGCATATAATTTCTTGCATAAATTGAATTTCTTACAAGAAAGTGTTGATTGATATAGGATCATCGATCAACATAATAATAAAAACTACTTTAGAGCATCTAAGCATTCTAATATCATACATAGTGACATCCACTTTTACATTACAAGCATTCAATGATGCATTATGTTCGATGGTTGGCACTATAGTCTTCTCTATTCAAGTGGAATTGAAAACAATTTTCATATTATGCCATATGTTGGAAGGAGAAATACAATATAACATATTTCTCAATCATCCCTAGATCTAAAATGTGAAGTATGTTCATTCTATTCTACATCAATGCATCAAATATGTTCATGAAGTAAATGTTCATATTGTCCCATCGAATGATGAACCTTTTAAGTATGTTAATCAGATTAGTAATCCGAGTGAGTTTGTATTACTATCAACACATTTGGACATCATACCTAGTTCTCCAATTAAGAATCCATAGTGTAAACATAAACAAACATGTGTTGATCCATCCATCTCAGTTCCATCATCATCACCTAAACTAGTAGATGATTATGATAAACCTTAATTATCTTATCCAAATATCAAATAAAAGTTGAAAGCACCCAAGGTTAATGATCCTAAAGTCATCCCACATATATCTATGATAGAGATTTTGATTCCCATGAAATAATATGAATTGCCTGACATGATGGATGATGTTCCTCATCCTACTTCACCTGCATCATCCACTGCATCATCCACACCTCAAGTAACTATCCATTTAGTCAACCCTTGTCTCACTGAATACTTGGTTCAAAATTTAACTTTTATGCCAATTATAAAGTCTGCACAAGACATATGGATACCTTGTGCTCCTCCCTTTCCCATAGGAATGGTGGTACCCCTAGGCATACCACCCAACTATAAAAACTTCATATATAGAGGTTTTGATGCAACCACGGATCAATATCAATTGATACATCATGATAATGAATTGTTTGCTTGTAACATCTACTATATGTCAAACCCTAACTTTACTC
The DNA here is from genome assembly GCA_028583015.1 of Wollemia nobilis. Classification (NCBI taxonomy): domain Eukaryota; kingdom Viridiplantae; phylum Streptophyta; class Pinopsida; order Araucariales; family Araucariaceae; genus Wollemia; species Wollemia nobilis. Next base: position 1,890,412 of record JAQPPZ010003507.1, on the reverse strand, counting down.
TAAGATATTTCTATTGTTGCCATTGGCATGGTAATGTTTTAGGTCTATATGAGTAGGGTTGTAGAAAATACTTCCAACCATAGTACTAGTTGCATACGAATAAGTTTGATTTAGGGTATTCTATGTGTGTGTCAGATGAGTTGATGGCTTTAGGGAATAAATTGATTGGAATGAATACAATAACCCTAAACCTTCTCATTTATGGAGGGATAATTGCCCAGTCACAATGGTTGCTATAGAACATACTAAAATCTATCATGAGACCAATCCAAAAGAGGAATCTAAATCAAAATATATTACTAAAAATTATTGGGTGGATGAAGAAGATGAGAATGAGGATGAAAAAAAAATTGTTTACTTAAGTCCTACCTACCTTTGTTGTCTCAGCAACTATACAGAAGATGTTGAGGCTACTAGACCCCCTATAGATATAGATTACATCTATCACAGGGTATTTCTTGCTCCACCTAACTAGAGACAACTTATCCCATATAAGGATCCAATTATCCTATCCACTCTTAGAGAGGATCTCGAGATCCCAATGCCTCAGCCACAAATGGAGCATTTAGAGAAAACAATAATTGATAGTTCCTACCCTAGTGGTCATGGAGACTACCAACCATCCATCAACATGATTTACATTGATTTAACCACACCCCTTTGCAATCCAAGTAACCCATCAAAGTTTTTGTACCTCAACTTTAATGCCATTGAATTTTATCGGACCACATCGCCACCATTGCCTGAGGAGTTCTTCCCATGTGAAGAAATATTACAACTATTTAATTTTTCTCCATGTCATGTTGAGTATATTTATAATGTTGAGGTTAAATATGAAATTATAGATCACCCATAGCTAGTGGATGACATCCACTTGATTCCTACACCTCATCAGCTTGAGTAGGGATCTCACATATCAATCGAGAAGAATTTCAATATATATTTTAACACTAATCCTAATCATCCTAAGAAAGTAAAATTTAGAAAGAGTCTATCTCCTGAGGAACATGTCATCCTTATTCCTCTTTTGATAGAGAAGTCCAAATTTTTTTCTTGGTTGTACAAAGACATGTTAGGTCTTGATCCAAAGTTGGTTACACATAATCTGTATTTAGATCCTACTATGAAACCGATCAAGCAAAAGTTAAGAAATATGCATCCAAAAATCACCTTAATTATGAAGGATGAATTACATAAGTTATTGTATGTAGATTTTATTCATCACATTGACTATCCAGAATGGGTATTGAACATGGTACATATAGGTAAACCCGATGGAAAAATATGTATTTGCATGGATTTCAGAGACATCAATAAGGTAATACCTAAAGATGCATTCCTGTCACCAAACATAGATACTCTCAAATATGCAACTACTAGTCATGATATTTTATCCCTTATGGATGGAATTTTAGGCTATAATCAGATTTGGGTCAAATATAAAGATCAACATAAGACAACCTTTACCACTCCATGGGGTACATTCTACTATAAAGTTATGTTATTTTACCTTAAAAATATTGGTGCCACCTATCAGTGGGCCATGAAATATATTTTCATGATTACATGCATAAAATTCTAGAAGATTACATAGATTATTTTCTTACCAAATCATTATTGCATGAAGAGCATGCAAAAGTTTTGTGTAAATTTTTTGATCACCTTATAGAGCATTATATTAGGCTAAATCATAAGAAGTGTGTTTTCGATGTCACATCAGTAAAACTCCTAAGATTCATAGTATCTAAGAGAGGGATCAAAGTCAATCCTATAAATGTCAAAGCAATTCTAGAAATGCTTCCCCCCATGAACATCAAAGAGCTTCACAACTTACAAGGCAAAGTAGCATCCATCAAGTGCTTCATAGCATAGTTGTTGGATAAATATCGATCCATGAATAGACTACTATATAAGAGGGTCCCATTTAATTGGGAAAAAGAATATCAAAAGGTATTTGAAAAGATCAAATAGTACCTAGAAACGCTACTAGTTTTAGATCCACTTTGACTAGGTGTGCCTTTCTTGTTATACATTTCAAACATAAAATTTGCTCTAGGAACCATGTTAGTCCATAAGAACAAATAAAATAGAGAGCAAGCTATCTATTACATTAGTCGCACCTTGGTCAGTTATAAGTTAAAGTGTGCATACATTGAAAAGTTTTGTTTAGCAGTGGTGTTTGCTACCAAAACGTTGCACCACTACATGCTAAACCATACCACGTATGTCATATCCAAATAAAATTCTTTATGATACATGATGAGTTGCATGTATCACAATACATGAATCAAAAAGTAGATCATTCTATTCAGGAAATTTGATTTGGAATTTATTAATCAAAAATCCATTATACATCAAGTCATAGTTGATCAACTAGCAAAGGCATATTTTTAGGATAAAAAACCTCTAGTTATAGAACTACCTAATGATGTGTTCACATTATCAGAGTCACCTAAACCTGAAGAACAAAATAATAAAGTAGACATGAATTTGTTCTTTGATGGTTCTACATGTGAGCAAGGGGGTGGTGTAGGGATTGTGTTTTTCATATCATAAGGATCTCCTATGCCCTTGTGTTTTAAACTTAATTTCCCTTGCAAAAAAATAACATTGTATATGAGGATCTAATCTTAGGTCTCCAAATAACTATCACCATGAAGATTAAAAAGCTTAATATCTTTGTTGACTCCTTGCTCATGATAAATCAAGTGAAAGGAATTTATCAATATAGATATACCATCCTAAAGCTTACAAAGATCTTGTGGATATATTACTAGCCCAATTTAAATGATATAACATCAAGGTAGTCCCTTGTACGTCTAATTTATTTATGGATACAATGGCTTCTTTGGGATTATTAATCCCTCATAATCCTTCCACTGACTTTACAACCATCCATGATAAAATTTTCTTACAATTAGTGATGTTGCATGAGGCTCCAAACAACAAATAATCAATCCACATTATTTAGATAGAACCAAATCATGAGTGGTTCTATAAAGCATGATAATTTATAAAATAGGCATCTTGGGGGTCCTTGATCTCGTAGGGTCCTTTAGAGAACGGCACTATCATTCATCATAAGGTTATATCCCAATATGCATTTGTGTAAAATAAATTGTAATGGGAACAAATTCTTTAGTTAGTTGAAGCTCAAGATTACGAAGATTGACTCATCCAATTAAATATTACCTAAATATTAGAAGTATTCCTTGGTGATTATCACATTTTGCAAAATGAGTATTTAAATAGAAAGCAACTAGGTATGTCTTATTAGGAGATATTCTATATTGATGAAGCTATTATGGATTCTCCTTCATTGTCTTGAGATCCAAGAATCTACTTGGGTAATATCGTAAGCTCATGATGGTATCTGTGCTGGCCATTTTAGTGGCATGGCTATCGTATTGTGGAGTTCATACTCCATAATATTATATTATGGAGTTCATACCAAATGGGTGGAAATAATCTCTTTGACCACTACAACTAGAGCTCGTATTTTGGAGTTCATACTCCATAATATTATATGTCATTTTGGTATTCCATACAAAATCATATTGAATAATGAAACCTCATTTAAGAAAAAAAATATGTAGGCTTTAACGTCCAAATATAACATTCAACACAACTTTTCAACACCCTATTATTCACAATAAAATAGGTAGGTATAGGTCTCTAATAAAAATATAGTTGCCATATTGAAGAAATATTTCAAGGAGAATCATAAGGATTGGCACCTTGAATTACCTTTAGCTTTACGGGCTTATCAAAATAGCATTCAAATACCCATTGGGGTAACCCTCTTTTTGCTAGTGTATGGTGTTGAGGCCATTATGCCCTTGGAATTAGAAATTCCATCATTGTGAGTCTCATTGAAAGAGTTCATCGATGATGACACATCATGACAAGATTACCTCAATCAATTGACCCTTCTTGACAAATGACAAGTGAATAATCTCGACCATCTATGCATTTATAAATATAATCTTAAATGAACTTATAATACTAAAGTCCATCCAAGAGACTTTAAATTTGGATATCTTGTACTTAAAGAGAACCAACAAAACTCAAACCTACCACTTCATCTAAGAGATAAATTTATGATAAATTGGTTAGATCCCTTTGTTGTAATAGAGAAGATAGGACCAGGAACTTATTGCCTAACTTTGCTAGAAGTTTTTAAGTGCCTAAACCTCTCAACATTCTTTCTATCACAAGTATTTTATACATAAATCATAAAACACCAAAATCACAAAAACAATAAAAATCATCAAAAATTCCAAAATAAATAAAAAAATATAAAAACACAAAAACAATACAAACCACTAAAATACAAAAACATTTGCATTATACTCTTATGCTTCATTACATGCACTCATTAGTTGCATTGCATTAGACATCTTCATCCATTGTATTTGCATTAGGATAGGTTGTGTTTACATTCTTATGAATGACACCATGTTTGTATGCCAATCATGAATCCTCTCATCATTATCATTCACATTTTCTTTATGAGTAACTATGTTTTTCAACACAACTACTAAATTGATATAGGGTGTATACTAGGTTTTTTCGATCATTCAGCCATTCCTAGTTATTTTTTTAGATTTTGTAGAAATTTATATTGGATTTTAGAAGGTAAGGTCTAGTTTTGATAGTACCTTGCATATATCAAAATCCCAACACAATGTTATATGTTAAAAATTCGAATATGAAAAAGGAAATATGACACTACAAAGTGTTCATGGTCACCTTAAGAAAAAGGTTTTCCTTGCTCATGTTATTAAGTGTATGGTCTAGAATGATAATAATTTACAAAAGGAAATGCTCCCAGCTACCTAAACAATTCATTTCTCTTACACAAAATAAGCACAATGTTGTACTTACTCCCCACCCCCAACCTTAACATTCCTGAAGCAATGCAAAATAAACAATTATTTTAATCACTAATAAAATCCCTTGCTTAAAAAAAAATAAAAAATATAAACTAAATAGTGGTTATCACCACTAACCATGTACAAGTATCCCAAACAATCAAATGAAAAGAAGGGGGTAACGATCTTGAATAATTAAAATCTTCAATTTGTAAAATCCATGGGGTGATCTCCATTATAGCAATGGGTTGAATGAAACCCTTCTAGCAATGGAGTAACCTTACACATTGTGGTATGTTTGTCACATTAGCAACCTTCTTTTGTACATACCAATGTCAGCTTATGGATGAGCTAGCATTAGGTGGCTTGTATTATGTAGTAGTCTTGTCTAACTACGTCCAAAATTGGGATCATGATGACCATAAGGTTATCCTCATTATAGTAATGGGTTGAATGAAACTCGCCTGGTAATTATGTAGTCTTATAACTCATCTAATATATTCACTTTGCACACATAGGGATAGTGATGTCTGGGTCTTCTTAACAAGCTTGTATCTTTTTGAAGTCTTGTGTAATTAGTATACAACTTTTGATCAATCAACTAGGGTGTTTGAATCTCATGGAAAACCTCACAAATCCCCTCATAGCAAAAATTCATATCATCAAACAATAATAGTTTTACTTATGAAATTGTATTTATTAAGGGGTGTTCATAAAATAGGATAGATTCTAGATGAATATCAACAATGATATTTAGATGGTCACTGAATATTTTATGTATATATTTTAGTTTACAAGAGCTTATAGAGAAAGCCCCTACATCTCACATCATTTCATCTCACATATGGATGTATAAATGATTGATTTTTATGATAAGATTTAACATTTTTAATAATGAATTTTCAATATTATGTGATTTCTACCATTAGTTTTTTAAACACAAATAGATTCATTCAGTTTGTTTTAAATTATTAAAGCATACAAGCACATTTGCATTATATCATCCTCATGAAATTAATGCATTACATACATATTATATCCACCATATCATATAAAAAAAATTAAATGCATAATCAATAGCACAAATCAAAACATGCATTTAACACTAATTATTGCATCTATATAAGCATACATAGTAGTACATCCACACATCTAGATCACAACATCTAATCATACATTAATCATCTAACTATTGCATGTTAGTAGAAAATCACATATGTAAAATTATACATCATCATATACGCATTACATATATCAATGAATTCATAAACATAAATTAAAACCATAACACATAATGAGCCATAAAAAGAGTTGATATATGTGTGTGTGTGTAAAAAATAAAGTACATCATGATATAAAAATTGCCCATAGACTACAACTATGTAGGTCACCATACCTTACACTCAAAATAATTCTAAGTACAAGCTAATGCTTTAAGCAAGGATTGCACACCCAGATTCACTTCCACCCCCAACGTCATCTCTACGAGGCTCCCTAGAGCCACTACCTATTGATCTCTTAGATTGAGAAGATAACCTTTGATTGAGATGCACTGATGATTACCTAGCCTCACTCTCCCTACTCAGTTAGGAGCCCCCTACTGTAGACCTCTTTGGTAGATTGCCCTCATGTATCATAACCTAACTATCCGAATCAATAATGTATGTTGCATTTGATATGAATTGCATCGTAGTCTTCTCTATGAGGCTTCGTAGTCTCTTGATATCTGCATATCCACTCAATGTTGTTGGACCCTGAGTGGCTAGAGTGGAAGGTGTACCCTGACCTGTAGTCACAACTTTAAGCTAAAATCAAACAACATCTAGCTCTACTATCCTATCATCCCTCTTGGTAGTCTGAGTAGTTAGTTATGTGCATAGAGAGTCCCTCTCTATTGTAACTTGGTCAATTACAATTTGATCTATCACCACCTAAGCATTGAGGAGAGCTCTCTTATCAATGTATCCTCTCCATAGCTATTATCAAGCACTTAGCTAACTTTGATCAATAGTGAGATATGTATCCCACTATACTAACTACCCCTATGAAGTCTACAACTGCACCTATGTAGCATGTAGTTGTGCTTGCAAATGGACCACCTTATCTAATGGGGCATCCACCTCACCCTTCTTCTTAGTCTATTATCCAACCTATCTCCACTTACCCTATATCCTATAACATACATTTCCCTCATCATCATCGCCACCCTCCTTTGCTACCACTACTACAGGCCTACCCATAGGACCATCTCCCTACCATAGTCGTGTAACCCACCAAGTATAAAACTCAAAATTGTTTTCTAGATCCTCTAAGCTAGTATTTACCACTATAGGGTCTACCTCCTCTGATAGTGCCTCCACTCGAGGCAACCCAAACTATATATTATTATTATTGTGATGATAGAGGACTGGATCCTCTAGTACATCCTAAGTAATCTCAAACTATCAAGTCACTCGAGAGTAATGAAAGTACTCTCACTCAGTACTATGGCATCCAATAAGCCATACCTTACATCTAACTTTAGCTAGATATCTTGCCACCTCATTCCAATTGAGGTAACATAAATATGGACTCTAGATCACCTATTACCATTGTAGTTGCTCCAACAAATTAGTGTAATGCAACAATCAACCTGCATATGGTCAAACCTGGAAAACCTCTTAATCCCATAACCATCAAGCTATATATCCAATATTCATGTATCCTATATTTGCTCGAGGTACTAGTAATCCAATCACAATGGGCCTATCCATGTGGATGTGCTCCCAATATCAAACATGAAGTATCATACTGCACCCCAATCCCATCCACTATCGATGTTGTATCTCATACAACTCATCATAGAGGTGTGCCAACAACACACTCCCCTATGCCATAATAATAGGTTGCTCAAGATCACACTCCAATAAATCCTACAACATGTCAAGGAGGTTCCAAGGGAACCTTTCTCTTGAGGAGTCAAGCAATAGTACATTAGAGATAATATAAATAACCACTACCTAGTGTTGTGAGAAGACACATGCCTTATACCACCCACTGACTAAGACCCCATAGTGGTCTATATCTATTTGCACCTCATCTACCCTGGCATAAAAAATCCACTATAGAATCCTCATCTGCTCCCAAATAGAAGAAGTGATAGCCAGTCCCTCAGTGGGGATCTTGTAAATCTTTTACACATCCTCCAATGTTATAGTCATATCACCAATCAGGAGATAGAAGGTATTGGTTCTGTTATCCCATTGATGATCTAGGATTGTAAGATATACCTGATCCAACATCATTGTTGGTAGGTGCACAACCTGTCTAAGGTTGATCACCCCAAACCATACCCAGTCATCCTCACTGAGCTCTTTCTAAAACTTTGTGAACAAAGTGGGCCCCCTAGCTTGACTCATCAACATCTAATGCCCAAAAAATTACAAAAAAAAATAAAGAATTTAATAAAAAACAAACATATCAAAAAAATCAATCAAAATCCAAATACATCAAAAAAATCAATCAAAATTCAAAAACATACAAAAATAAAAAATAATAAAAATAAATAAAATAAAAAATTTAATCAAAAATAAAAAAGTTTCACTAAATTTGGAAGGCCGTTCTAGACCCTGATGATCACCAAGTGTGACCACTGAACCCAAGCATGACCACCCCAATGGTCAAATTTTTATTGTTGAAGTTCAAAAATGGTCGTTGCATCCCTTGATGACCCCCTTCTCACCAAAGGGAAGTCGCTCCTTCCCAGGATGGCCTTGTAGTGGAATCTAAATGGGGTACTTTCCCCTCCTAAAAATGCAAAAAATTAATCTAGCCTACCATCCTAAGATACCCTAATCTACTTTTCTAATCTAGGGTGAGATTATTTGCTTACAATTTACTGAGGTTCATTATACTCATTATTTATTGATGTTCCTTTTAATTGCAAGATTTATAAGAGAATATTATGAGTTCTACCTTAGAAGCTATGGCTCTAACACTCACCGAAGCCTCTTCCTGGTCTGTGATGGTCCTCTATCACATGTTTGGTAGCGTTCCTTATCATAATTTCTTTCTTCTACCTCACAACTCACTTTTCTCTCACTACCAGTTGTCACAGTGACATTAAAAATTGGAAAATTTACTTTTATATTTTCCATATTTTGTGACCACCCTGGGGTGGAAAGATCACATTTCAACATGATTGGTAATCCCAGGATGGCCATAGAATTTGTAGATAGCAGTCGTTGTAACTTAGTATGGCCTCCAAATGGTAATAAATGCAATAATTTTGTTAGCATCATAAGCTTTAATTTGGACATCTAAGCACATCTAATGGTCCACTTTCATCAAAATTTCCAAAAGTCATAAAAAAATTAAATAAACAAAAACTCAAAATCACATTGTACCTAGTTATTTACTCTATACACTTGGTGGTTGTAGCAACTTTCTATCCATACAATCTGATAATATGAGTAAATTACCATAAGGCCATTTGAACCAAATCATTCATCGATAAATTAGAATGTATTCACTTCAATCTCAAAGAAGGTCTTCCAACCGAACTGCTCCATGAGAATGAGGTGTACATTTCATTCTTCTATGAATTTCATCAAGTCATAAAATATAGTGATTCACCTCATACTTCAATTGAATTGCTATCATATTGATTCCCTAAGAAAGCCATGTGACTGGAGTGCTCCAGGGAATAGAGATGTACAAGTGCTAATAATGGTTGAAATCACAATTGTAATAGGATTTTCTCTTTTACATTTGTTATCATCTTGCAATGCTCAAGCAAGTCATCTTGGTCAAGTGACTCATCACTTTCATCACTTTCCATTTTATCATCGACTCATAGCTTGAGGGGGTAGTCATAATAAAAAAATTCATAATCAAAATCGACAATTAAACACTTAATCATGTAAATTGTGTTTGTCCAAGAATCATTACTAACAACTATCTTGAGATTTCCTATTTGGTGGGGCAAAAAGTAAAAATGATAATCTAAACCTTTTTCAATTTGATTGTATGGTCCATGTAGATTGAAAATGCTACCCATATGCCCTTCAGACTCATCAAATTTTTACTCAAATTAAGCCTACTAATTTGTTGGAGGTAATGATTCAAATATGAATGCTCTTTCCATGATTGGGACATATAAAATTGACCAGATCAATGAATAATTAATAAACCTATAATGTGATGTTAGGTTGTCTATTTTTTTTCAGTGTTATGCTTTCACATAATTCATCTCAAAAAGAGGTATTTGTAGACACCTAAAACATGTCATGTTGAGGAGGCTATCCATATGGACACATTTTAAGGCCATATGAATCATTTTGGGCATTTACAAGACCTAAAAATGGTTATGACCACTTAGACTGGGGTAAACTATCCTTTTCAGCCTGGGTCATCATACCCAAGAGTGGTCTCGAGTGATCACTAGACCCTATGATGGCCCCCAAGTCTAGTCGTTCCACCCTAAGATGACCTTACCTATAACAAAACCGGGATCCCCAAGCCAAGCCAAATCAGCTAAAGGGTAGTTGTGCATAATGATTAATTGTGAGTAAGCTTCTATAAGCGATGTTTAGTATACCTAATCCTAATTGAATCTTGATCTTGACTTTCCTTGCAAGCTAAGATGGCCAGTTCAGACATCTATAGAAGGTGCCCAAAAAATTCACAAAAAAGAGAGAATAAAAATAAATCAAATACAATAAAATACTATCAATTTGATAAATTGAGAGAACACTCTCTCATATGTAATAAGGTGCTACCAAATTGCATCATGAAGCTTGCATGTCCACCAATGGAATTTTTGAGAGCTTGAAGACCAAATCCCACTATTATGCATCACAATTCACCTCCATTCAAAGATAATTTCCCATGATTCAACTATGCTTCTAAGCACACAATCCTTGAACATAAATTTATAGATAAATTAAATGCCACCACACATATATCATGAAGAATAGACTTTCTGATCAACATCTGCTTCACCCCAAAGCAACCCGTAGGTGCAGCTACTAGACCCTTTGATAGCTAACATATTTGGCTACTATACCCTACGATGACCTCTTAGCAACACTTGATTTTTTGTTTTTTATTAGTTATATTAGTTGTAGTAGCTTTCAATTTGACTTCTAACACAATTTAGTATATTTTCATTTCGTTTTACATGTATTTATTTATTTTTTTAAGTATTTTATTTCATTTTCTTACTTGGAAATGGAACTCATCTTGAGAGGTTCCACATTTGTTGCTAATTTCTTGTAAGTGGTTTTGTGTGTAGAAATCAGGTTTTCATAGGAGCTAATAATAATAATTATCCTTCAATATTTACATCATCAAGCAGATATCACAAAGAAACCTTCCATAATAAGTTTTGAGAGCACAAAAACTCTACGAATTCCACCTTCCCATTTGGGCTTTCATATTATAATTTGTATCAATTGGTGTAATCCCTAAGAGGGTATTTTGTAACCTCTAGTAAAGATAATTTTGAATATCAATGAGAAGGGCACTTTATTTTTTTATTTCTTTGTCATTTGGGTTACAAGATTTGCATTATCAATTTTATTTTATATTACATGTTTAGGTGTATGGTTTTTGCTACTCTAAAATATGAGAAAGTAAAAAAATTGTGCATCTAATTAAATGTCATTAGCTCAACTGGTTAATCAAGGAGGAGGCCTTGGTTTAAATCTTGTCAAGGGATACTTGTATGATACCCAATTTATTGAAATACCACTATGCGGTGATGATGTAATATGGGTGGGGAATGTTTTAATACCATACAACCAATTAAAAAAAGTTATGTATTGACATGTGTAGATTTGAAATAGGTTTAAGTAATATAATTAATTTTTAATAATTATTGTATTCTATATAATTTCAAATCTTATTCATTATTAAAAAAGTGTGAGGCAAGTGCATTTAGTAATATAATACTTGAACCTATAAAATAGAAAGTGGAAGGAGACCTTGCAAATCTATGCATGGAACATAAATGGTTTGTCATAAGATAAGGCAGAAGCTTTACATACTTTTGTAGTTGAATTTGATGTGAAGTTATAGAAATACTTATCACATGTGAAATTTGTAAGCAATTAGTTTGGACATACACAGGAAAATGGTAGAGGTAGGTCTTTTGGTGGTGTGGATTGTTATATTTGTAATTCAGACAAACAAATTTATATATTTCAACAAATTAATGTTAATAAACACTATTTATACCTTGAAGTAAACATAGGATAAATTATGATTTACATGACAACTTGTTATTTTGCTCCACTTCAATCTATAAAACAAACAATGTATCCATGAACAATCTATTCATGTTTTTGGCTATCTTTTAGGATTTTGCTACTGGGTGAATTATTTTAATTGGATTTTTTATGTTGTGACAAATAATTATTGATAAAATAAGGATATGGAGGGTAGAGATCTATCATGGACAGAGGAACATGAAAAGTAGATAATAGAGGTAATGATTGGTCAAGGATTTCATCTAATATAGGGATATTATAACAATGAAAAATCATTATCATTATGTGGATGTGTCAAACTTTAAATATATAATAGTACTTCATGTGTCAAAGGGATGAGATAATATACTTGCCAAATTTCACAAGGTTCTAGTGTCAACTATTAAATAACACAAGAGAGTTGTTAATCAAATGGTGCATTTGGGGATGGGAATTAATCTTCTAGAATCTCCCTTTATATTTTCTACTCAGCTAATGTGGTGGGTAAACACAAGAATAAAAGAATAATAATTGGTAGTCAAGTGCAAGGACTAAACCACTAAAAAATTACTATTTTTCACAAAAGGGTAGATAATAAAATCAATAATCTATCATGTCTACAACAACACTTGCGGGAAATATTAAAACCTATTAGAAAATTTTATTTCAAGTGAATGAAGAATGTCTTCATATTATGGAAAAAAACTAGGCAAATGCCATTTTTATTGATGCACCACCATTAAGACTTGAAATTTCATGTTATCCATAAATTAAATTCATGTTATAGAAGAAAATAAAAATCCGACAAGACACCTAGCCAAAGGTCAATTCACCACATATGCCATGTCAAAATAGAAGAAAAGAAATAATATTGATTCACCATGTATGTTGTGTCAAAAAGAGAATGAATATCTAATATCTAGTAGAGAAGTCAAGAATGAAGATCTAATTTTACAAAACTCGTTTGATTGAGAGAGAACACAAAAAGAAGAGAAATTTAAAGAACAAAACTAATAATCACAATACAAAAAAACTAAGACGTATAACCTTTGACATTCAGTAAAGACAAGCAAAAATACTAGGTGGCTATTTATAACACACATAAAAACACTAGCCTTTGTTCGACCTTTTTGATTTTATCAAACCTACTTTAGAGATTATGTGATTGCATAAACAATAAATCAAACCCTAAGAGTCATGCCACTTCAATTAGAACTTAATAAACCCTAGGAAACTAATGAATTACTCTATGGAAAATAAACACAAACTAAAATAAAAGGAACACATACCTAAAAAGAATGTCTAGCAGAATCCTAAATAAAAAAATGGCAACACACTTTATAGATGCCTTATAAAATAGAATTATGAATGAGAGGATGAAGAGGTGAATTTTCTCCACCATATAAATAGTTACTTAATGTAGGGCAAAAAATTACAATGGCAAAAAAAAGAAGATAAATACAAGGGATTTTCCCGCATCCTTTATATATATAGTTTTTAGGTGATACCCTAATAGGGTGATTTTAAACCACCCTCTTAGGATCTTTATATATATAATTTTTCAGTGATATTGCCTAATAGGATGGTTTTAAATTGCCCTCTGAGGGCTAAGAGGGCAGTTTTTAGACACCCTCTTAGGGTGACTCTAAGAGGATGGTTACCCTAAGAGGGTGGTTTTAAACTATCCTCTTAGGATCTATTAGGGAGGTTTTTTACCACCTTATTTTAGCCACCCTTAAATGCCTTTTTTAGTATAGTGATAAGGTGATATATAAGAAATTTTAGGTCTTGAAGATAGACTTTGATATTGATATTTTAGATTCAGGTCCTAAAAAAAAAGGCCTTCATAAAAAATTTTAAGATTCAGATGATATTGATCCAAGAGAAGAGGACAATATTAAAGGATAAATACTCTTCAAAGAAAAATTTTATAATAATGATTTGAGCTTAGGAAACCAGAATATTGAGATCTCCATAAGAATAAGTTCATAGAAGATTTGTAGGCCTTATTAGTGAAAAGAGAAGAGGTCGTAAGAATAAGCCCCTTATTAAAGGAAAAAAATGAGACTTGAATATATATCATGTAGATTCCATAGAAACAGAGAAAAGGCTTGAAAGAGGCAACCAAATATAAGTGGATTGAATCTTCAAGAAAAATAAAACTTAAAGGTAGAGAAAGCAATAACATTTGGCCAAAGCAAATTAATTTAATAAATCTGCATGAGCAAGAAAAAGGAATAAGTTATTTAGGTAGTGCATTGCATTATAAGGATACAAGTTGTAGGTTAAGAGCTAAGCACTGTGATGAGCATTATTTATTTAAAGAAAGCCAAGAAAAAAAAGAGTCACCATGAAATGTAAGCAGTAAGGTTAAACCTAAAATACAAAGTGGATTAAATTAGAAGCCAAACCATCAATGATGGAAGTAGCAAGGAATGTGAGATAAGGTAAAATCATCAACAAGGATGGGAGTAGCAAGGAATGTGAGATAAGGTAAACTCAGAAATGTAGTGAAGTAATCATACTTTAAGAGCCTTTGAAAACAAACAACAACCATAATAATGTTTGATAATGAGCACAATAGCATATAGCTTCCATGGTTTGAAAATGAGCGTATTAGAAAATAATTTCCTAGGTTGGATAGTGAGCATAGTAACTTCTATTATTTGAGTTTGGAGAATTACAAATGTGTAACAATTAAAAATAGGTGTAGTAGCACCCAAGATATAATTTTAAAAATCTAGAATAATCATAGTAGGACTCAATATGGAAGTGCAATAGTCAAGAACATACATAGTAGCACTCTAGATGGAAGTGCAATAGTCAATTTTTAGGTGGAAGTGCAATATTTTAGTTTGAAGAGCAAGTCAGACAATAATTACAAATAAAAGTTCAACAGTTGAGGTTGGAGAACATGCGTAACAATCATAGCCTAAGAATAAAGGGCAACAATCATCAAAGGAGACTTTTCCTTCCAAAAGGGATAGGATAGTAAGAAACCAAGCAACTTTCAATATGTGAAACTCATATAAAAGTGTAACGATCAATATGAAAGAGGTGTCAGTTACTTGAAATATTCTTTGTCTACATAATCAAAAATATTTTCCCATTTGGAGACATAATGTTGGAATATTATGAGATTAGAAATTTTAAACTAAGTGTCTCCAAGATCAATAACATATCGAATCAATTCATATTAATGCCTTTTGACAACATTATAAGATTGTCATTATGGTATACATAGGTAGAGGAAATAATGCAATAGGTGACTTTTTAGATAAAAAGGGAAGTGATCATGTTGTTAGATATTGGTTGAAATATGATCAAAACATGGATATTATATATTAGAAGAAGGTGAACAAATAAGTTTTAATACTCCCAAAAGTTATTTAGGTAACAAAATGTGTGGGACCAAGGCATATGTTTATGATGATTAGCCTTTGGTATGTTACTACATTATTGTTTGTAGTGTTCTTAGTCCCAATTTGGGATAGTTCACAAAGTTATGGTAAGATAGAAAAATAAATTTGGGTTCTATGGAATAATATTAATAAAAAATGTAATCATGATAGGAGTTTTTGCTCTTTAGATCGTACTAAAAAATTTGTGGTCCAAGGAGATATTAAAGTTAGTTACATTAGTATATTAAAACTAATCAACAATAACAAACCAATTATTATAACTTTGAATCTATCTTCTTAATACAATTTTCAATAAAAAAAAATAACATCTACCCAACCCATGCTTTAGAGGTCCAATTTAATATAAACTTAAGCTACACCAAATCAAACTATGGATTAAAAAATTTTATGACAACCAAATAACCAGATTTAAACCTAATAAAATAACCAAGATTCTACCAAATTGTTTCATGACAACCAATTAACAAGATTGTAACCTAATAAAATGACCAAGATTCTACCAAATTATTTCATGACAACCAATTAACAAGATTGTAACCTAATAAAATGACCAAGATTCCATTAAATTGACCTTAACTAAAGGTAATTTCAAATACCCTTTTAAATGAATAATAATTTTTCCATTTCAAGTTTAGGCTTTGAGGATGAAAGGGTTCTATTCTCTTATTGTCCATCAATAAATTGTTTGAGAACTATTAAGAAAGAATAAGGAGGAGTCACATCACATTAAAAACTATATATAATAATTTAAACTTGTTTACTTGGTTAGTATCTGGTCTGGGTGTTGCTCTGGTGTAGTTAATAAAAATTATCCCATGTATGATTAGTAGTTTATGGGGATTCATTACAAAGTCATTAAAAAGAAAAATAAAAACTTAAATAATTTATTTTATTTTTACAACATTTCAAAGTTTTTAAATAAATAAATTATAAAAGTTCAAATTCAAGATCCATGTATTAGAGGTGAGTTGGAGAGAGTAGGGTAATCCTCCAAGGGAAGTTCCTGGTTCAAATTCCACTTTACCAAAAACACATTGGGTATCCAAAATCCAATTGATTATGCTGGTGCAGTCAAGGTTGGGTGCGATTCTCGAGTTATTTTGACGGTGTAGAACCCTTGGTCGTGGTTTCTTAGACCAAGGTAGCCCTACAAATTTTTTTGCTAAATTAAAATGAAAGACCCAAACTCAAACCCTATATGAGGGGACCAAGAGCCTTCATAAAAACTCATATTTTACCTTAACATTTTTGGTTCGAAGGGATATCATAATAGTAAGTCCTTGGATTTTCATTTTACCCTAACATTCAAAGTCTCACAAAGGATACCATAGTTTTTTATCTAGGTGAGTTGGAGAGGGTAGGGTAATCCTACAAGGTAAGTTCTTGGTTCGAATCTCCACTTTACCAAACACACATTGGGTATCCAAAATCCAATTGATTATGCTGGTGTAGTCAAGGTTGGGTGTGACTCTTGAGTGATTTTGATGGTGTAGAACCCTTGTTCGTGGTTTATTAGACCAAGGTAGCCCTACAAAGTTTTTTGCTAAATTAAAATAAAAGACCCAAACTCAAACCCTATATGAAGGGACCAAGAGCCTTCATAAAAACTCATATTTTACCTTAACATTTTTGGTTCGAAGGGATATCATAATAGTAAGTCCTTGGATTTTCATTTTACCCTAATATTCAAAGTCTCATGAAGGATACCATATTTTTTCATCCAAGAGACCCAAGTTCAAACCCCGATACAAGGTGACCAAGACCCCTCATAAAAA
Source organism: Wollemia nobilis (assembly GCA_028583015.1). Classification (NCBI taxonomy): domain Eukaryota; kingdom Viridiplantae; phylum Streptophyta; class Pinopsida; order Araucariales; family Araucariaceae; genus Wollemia; species Wollemia nobilis. The sequence continues at coordinate 1,873,112 of JAQPPZ010003507.1, read as the reverse complement.
ATGATGCTTTACCCTAATATTTTTTATAGTATTAGTAATATTTTTAAAGTTGGCAAAGATAGGTCAATTGTTTGGGTTTTGGGCTCATTTTCTAGAGACCCATGCCTAGAAGGGGATAGGGTGGATGCATAGGGTCGTTTATCGGTTGGTTACCCCAGTTCAATTTCCTCGAGAGTTGGGTCATGTTGACTTCATTTTACCACTAGGATAGGGTTTATAGTGGTGACAAAGGTGTTATCCATTCCCCTATGCATTATATATATATATATATATATATATATATATATATATATATATATATATATATATATATATATATAATAAGTCTACATAAAATTTACTTATTTTCTTTTTAATGTATAAGTGAGATATTTTAAGATTAAATTGAAAATAAGATAAATTTTATTATAATATAAAATATATAATTGAAATTCTCTTTCTTAAAAATACTGAATAATTAGTTTTGCTATTTTTATAAAAATATAAAAAATGAGTTAAACATAACTATAGATCACCATATTATTTTTATCTATATAATAAATAATTTTAACATTTTAAATGTTTTAATTTAAACTTAAACATCTAGAAGGCTATAGAATATGTATGCCTCATAGATTAACATGACAAGGGCACCTACTTTAAGCTAATTAACTATTAGAATACAAGGTGTCTTGATATATATTATGCCTATAGACCTTAAAAACTATATTATTTTTTAAATAAAAGTTATGGTATTCAATATAATTATTGAATGTTTACATGTTTAAATATTGTACAAAATCATTTAATATATCTCGTATAAACTCTAACCCTAAGCATAAAGGGGGAAATGGAGAAGGGAAAGTGTCACCAAATGAATCAAAGAAAAATTTATGGGTAGTCTAATCAAATTGGAATGGGCTAGAACTTCTAGACAGGATACTCTATTTATCAAACTAGACTTTGAAAAATCCTATGATCGTATTGAATGGAATTTCATTATTTCCCTCCTCCAGGATCTTGGCTTTGGTCCCTATTTTGTGCAATCTATTAAAATGTTATTCTGTGATGCTTCTGCAGTCCTCACGATGAATGGCCAACACTCTGCTAGTATTCAGCTGGCTTGCTCTGTCCAACAGGGTTGCCCATTAGCCCCTTCCCTGTTTATTCTAGCTGATGAAGCATTTGGCGACCTTTTAGCCCATCAAACTTCACAAGGAATTATTAAAGGTATTTCTTTACCTGGTTCTTCTATTCAAATTGTGAATGGCCATTTTGCTGATGATTCTTTTTTGACATTACATGAAGATGAGCAGTCAGTAAATGCAGCTTTACAATGCCTTGAGACTTTCTGTTTAGCATTTGGTTCTAACGTTCAGTGGAAGAAAACATATTGTTATATACAAGCTCAAACGCCACTTCGTGAGTGGTTAGCTTCTTACTCTTGGCATTGGATTCAACCAAGAGAATTATTCAAATTATTGGGTATTCCTTTTGCCTTCCAGGCTTCTCTTGCTCAAATTTGGAATATGGTTGTCCAAAAAAATGAGAAGAAGTTGGGCTACTGGTCTACTAAAAATCTTTCCTTTGCTGGTAATTTTCAAGTTTGCTATAAGGTGCTAGCTTCTACACATGTATATTACTCTTGTTGTTGGGTCCCATCTAAAAATTGTTACCAAAAGCTAGAAAAGCTCTTGCAGGATTTTCTTTGGGCTTCAAATAAACAAAAATAGGGATTTCACAGAGTGGCATGGAATGTTTGTTGTCTTCCTAAAAAGGTAGGGGGTCTGGGTTTATTTAACTGTCATTTTCAAGGGTTTGCTTTATGTGCTAAATGGATTGTTAGGGCACTTCAGGGTGATGAAGCTTGGAAATTTCTTGTACGAAACTGCATCTCTTATGGCCTACCCTTTGGAAGGAAAGGGTGGTGGGGCCTGACCTTACAAACCATTTTGACATCTCCAGACCCATTTAAAATTATAGGTTCTTTTGTGATGCAAAGTATTTGGAAGGCATGGGAAGCATTCAAACCCAAGCTCCAATGGCAGGGTAAAGATAAATCTATCGGAGCTTCTATCTCTAATCTAAGTCCTTGGTGGTCTCCTGTAGTCACTTCAGAGGGCCTACCTTTGGTTCAAGTTCAATGGGTTAGAGCATTACGCTTCTTCAAAAAATGTATTGCAACATTTTCAAATTTCTTTGATGCTCATACCAAGCATTGGTATTCTTGGGATCAGTTTTGCAAGTTTGGTCTTAAGCCATATGATCAAGCAACTTTTGATGTGGTTATTAACAACACTCCTTTCTCTATTTGGCTACATTTTGGTAAGAACTTTCCACAGCATTGGTCATCTGATTGGTGTTGGTCTAATCATACTCCTTTGGTGAAATATAAACCTTATTTAGGGTATCATATGTTGTCCCCTAATGGTCCTTTGGTTGATACTTTAAACCATCGTTGGGATCTAGTTTCTTCTCAATCTAGATGGAGCCTTCGCTTTTCTATGGTTTGGCAGTCCTATATTGAACCTAAGCATTGTTTTTTTCCTAGAGTTTCTTACATCAAGGTCTTCCCCTTGGTCATCGGTTACAATATATGGGGGTTGCTAATCCTGTTTGTGCTTTTTGTAGAGGTCCTGACAATTTTGTTCATGTGTTTTGGGCTTGTCAAACAGCCAAAAATTCTTGGGATTAGGTTCTTTCTTTTTTCAATTCCTTTTTACTGGAGCAATGTTCTTGGGTTAATGCACTACTCTAACAATGTTAAGCTTAAATATTGAGAAATCATGGTCTCTTGCAGACGAGGTTTACATTTATCAAAAGGTATAAGGTTCACATTATCGTTGGCAAAGGATAGGATCCTAGAAATGATAGTTTGATGATAATGGATAGATTCATTAAAGACTCTATGGTTCCTTTCTAACCACACCTGCCAAAGTGAGTGAGACAAATTTTCCACATGTATCTAAGTATTTGGCTTGAAAAGGGGCAAGGTCACTAGACAAAAAATTCAAGTACGATGGCTGGTTTAACCCATGAAATATTGAAGACCTAAAAGACCCCACTTAGTACAGTAAATGAAAAAGGAAACTTAAGGAAAATGTGATAAATGGTCTCCCAATTAGCCCTGCACAGATAACAATGATTAGTGATAAAAATAATTTACGCATCATATTATCAATGGTTAGAATTCTTCCTTCGATAACTAGCCATGAAAAGACTGTAATTTTTGGAATTAAATTTTTTATCCAAACTGAGTCCTTTTGGAGGACAAAATTCTCGTCATCAAGTAGAAGCTTGTAAGATGATTTAACAATGAACTGCCCATTTTTCGTAGGAGCCCAGTGAAGAACACAAGCTTATACTGAGAGGGGGGGGTGAACAGTATAAGACCTATTTTTACTTTTTCCTTTATACTTCAAAGTAGTAAATCAATATACCCAAAGCAATATCAAAACAATGCACAATATCATCCACAAAGTGACACCAATTTTAACGTGGTTCACCCAGAATGCTTGGGCTACGTCCACAAAACTTTTCTCTAAAAGTTATCTCAAAGTTCTTTGGGAAACCTTCCCAATTACAATGTTTATGAGCCTCGGCCCAAAGGAGATACCTTCCCCCAATCTGAATTTATGAGCCTCTGCTCAAAGGAGATACCTTCCCCCAATCTGAATTTATGAGCCTCTGCTCAAAGGAGATACCTTCCCCTCTGCTCTGGAAATGATCCCTCAGAAGATCAACTGCCTCTACCTCTTGCCAGCACGTGGAACTCCTTTCCATCGAAGACCTCCTGTCCTCAATGCTTAGCCTAAGAGACCTCTGCCTTCTATGATCACGTCCACAATAGCTCAACAACCTATACCAAACACAGTCAGTCGGTCTAGTACAAGTCTTCCTCTATCTGTCAGATCTGTCCAACTCTTGAACAAATCAATCCTCTACACACAAGCCTTCTCAAAGACTTGCCAAATCTATCCTCGGGTTCTTCTCAAAGAACCAATGCACCTCTGTCCTCAAGTTCTCTGATAGAACTATCAAAAACTCAGCTCACAAGTCCTCTGCTAGGACCTGTCCAAATCTGCTCACAAGTCCCCACCGAAACCTGTCCAAACTCCCTCCGAACCTTCCAAAACCTGCTCACAAGTCCCCACCGGAACCTGTCCAAAACCTCGGCAAGCTCACCAAGAAAAACTTGCTTAGCATGAACCCACAAAGAGAATTGTTAGAGACCCAATGTGATTCATAAACCTCATAGAAGCATAAAGAGAATTGTTAGAGACTCAATATGTTCTATACTTAACTCCCAATCTCAATCTCAAATCTCATAGAAACATAAAGAGAATTGTTAGAGACCCAATATGTTCTATACTTAACTCCCAATCTCAATCTCAATCTCAACTCAATCTCAATCTCAAAAGAATAAGATAGATGTAGTATGCTTTTCTCAAGAATATGAAACACAACCCAACAATTGCCAACCATGCAATATCTCATATAACAATGATACTCATATTCTTTTTACCAACAATTAGGGTTTCAACAACAATGCTCATCAAACAAGGTTTAGTCAACCAACACCATTCAACTCAACATCAACCTTGAAGCATTCAACCAATCATCACAAGAAAAGGAAACAAGTAGAAATCCTTTTCCCTCCAAGGATATTTGAACAAAATAGCCACCAACACAATATCACCAAATGCAAAGAATAACTTGCTCAAATCAACTCAATGGAGTAAGCCCAATATCATGTATCAAGTAAAGCACTAACTTGATCAAAACAACCTCTATGGAAGCAACTCAACCATCAATATCAAAACAGCCAACTAAGGGTTTCATCATCTCAATGCAAGTAGCAAGACTTACTAACATAAACCCTAGTGCAAAAAATGCTTCCTCTTCCTCAACCAGAATTATGCATTCACCCAAAAACTCATCAATGATTTTAATGCATAAACAATCTTCAATATCCAGAAAATAGGATTTACACCAAAAATACCTAGTAGACAACCTTTTCACTCCAAACTCAATTTCAGAAAAATATACCATCAACAATATACATGGAAGAAGTTGCCCATACCTTTACTTTGATGAAGAAGGAGAACTCAAAATCTGTCACAACACTAACTCTCAATTTGCCACCAATTAGAGTTAGCAACTATACAACAATATACAATAATAAAGATCCAAATTAACACCTTATTTCTCCAACTTAATAAAAACCACCAAAAGTATAATATACATACAAAGTAAAACCTCTTTACACCTTATTACTCCACATAAACATTAAGCATCAATAAAACAATGTCAAAGCAAATATGATACCTTAACCTTATACCTCCAGCGCATTCACAACCACTATCCTTTGCACACCACGACCAAAAGAAAATTACCAATGAAGAGAATCGAACTCGGCACCTCTGCCTTCTAGCGCCTTCGCTTAAACGCCACCGCCGTTGGGTCACAAGTGCCCAATGAAGAAATACAATGTTGCCCTATATTTTATCTTCCTTTGACGCCAAGAATCTAGAAAACGTAAATGTCTTCCTCAAGCCACATGCAAACTGGTGAGCGTTGTCCAAAACGTAACTTACTGGGCAACATAAATAATCATCCACACAATGCAAACAGAAAACACATTATCCTTCGTGCAATCCAATCAATCGTAGGTGAAAGCAATCTGTCGGATGTCAAAGTGCAAACTAAAAATGTAATTCAAGTGCAGTCCCAACAATTGTAGGTGAAGCGCAATCTGCCGGATGTCAAAGCGCAAACTGAAAACGCAAGAAATTACTTGGGCAACTCAATATCGATAATCAACTCTCAATGAAATACAACGCTTTCTCGAAGATCACAGAGCTACGATTTTCATTACTCGGAGTTACAATCACTTTAGAAAATCATCCCCACTTATATAGCCATTTCTCCTTAACTGTTTGACGTCGGCGCTCCTCCAACGATGGCAACACATCGGCGAAAGAAATCTTTATCTCTCTATCGCTTAAGGGTTGAAAGACCCTTTAATAATAATTAAAATAATAATTATTATTATTTTATTAATAATAAATTAAACTTAGACCCTTGTCAAAGGTTTGAGTTAATTTAATTATTAATAATAAACATGGACCTTCAAGGTTTTTCAAGAAGTAAAAACCTTTGCATTAAGTTAAGCTTGGTTTTAATAAAAACCCTTAATGAGTCCAAATGGTTTTAAGAAAAACCTTTAACCTTGTCACCATGGTTTTAATAAAAACCCTTTAACATTATGAAGCTTCTCAAGATATTTTTGACATCACACTCTTTTTGATATCAACACAAAAATGCCTTTTGACATCAATGACAACTTATACACTTGAGCAAAGGCAATGTACCCAAAGTACCCAAAATTGCCAACAATCTCCCCCTTTGTCATTGATGGCAAACCTTTACTGAAAACACTTCTCAAGAGCCAAAACTGAAACCAACTGTGCTAACAAGCTGACCAACTGTGCCCACAACCGAGAATCTTCCTTTGAAGTTTTGCTCCCCCCGACTTGAAGCTTTCCTCTTCACTTTGAAGCTCTCCCCCTTACTCATATCTCTCCCCCTTTGTCATCAATGGCAAAGGGCCACCTTTGGGGCTCGGGACTAAGAATGAGCCTCTTAGCTTAGTCCCTCCCCCACCTCCCGATGAGGTGATTAATTCTGGGGTGGGAGTAAAACTCCCATTAGGCACCGATCATCATCAGCGTCTATAACTTCCTTGTCGGGCCTTCTCTTGAACTCTTTGTCCATATTCCTATTCTTGTCACTTGTTCTTGTTCTTGTTCTCATCCCTGTTCTTATCCATGCCTTGATCCTTGGACCTGATCATGCCACTGTTCCTGTTCTTGTACCTTGGAATTTCAGCTCTACATTGTCTAGCTGTGTGACCTTCATTGTTGCACTTATAACAAGTAACAATGTTATTTCTTTTAGGCATACCTGTTCTTTGAATCCACTAGTTCTGACCAAACCTGTTCTGACCAAACCTATTCTGGCCAAACCTGTTCTGACCAAACCTGTTCTGACCAAACCTATTCTGACCAAACCTGTTCTGATCAAACCTGTTCCTGTTATTTGCCTTGCAATAAACTGCCTTGTGCCCAAACTATTGACAAGAGTAGCAATACCCTTGAAAGTAACTAGCACTTCTAAAACTGTCATTTACCTTCTTCACTTGAGCCATGCAATGTGAAGCTATGTGACCAAACCTGTGACAAGCAAAACATCTGCCTTGAAACTTTCCTTTATTTGACCTCTTAGGCTCTAAAAACTTCTTCTTCTCATTCTGAATTCTGTTTTCTATTTCTGTGCATCTATCATTCAAGGACTCATGATCTGAAATACTTTCCTCATTAGAACTCTCTTCCTTTTGGAGTCTCTTACTAGACTCTCCAACTTGTTCCTTGTGAGGCTTAACAAAACCAAGGCCTGTTTTATCTGTTGTCTTTCTTTGACCTTTGATGAGTGACTTAACCTTTTTGGAGCTATCTTGAAACCTGTGAAGCTTATCCTTGTACTCTTTAGTTTCCTCTTTCAAAGAAGCCATTTTCTGTTCTAACTCACTATACTCAAGAACCTTAGACTCTAACTCATCCTTGAGTTCTTGTGTCTTAGCTATAGAGAAGTCAAGACTTTCTATAAGATCATCTCTCTCCATACAACATTCATCTAACTTATCCTTGAGTCTAGCATTCTTCTTTCTTTCCTTTTTCAAAGCACTAAGAGCACTAATAAGTTCACCTTTAAGATCTACTTCACCTTCCTCTATATGTTTGCTTTTTGAATCATCAAAGCCTTTTTCAGATTTCTTATCACTAGAGGTGCTACCCTTTTCAAAAACCATACATGCATCTTCCTTATAGTTTTCTGAAGCATCCTCATACATACTAGAAACCAAATCATTATTTGTGCAATCATCCTCAAGGTGACCAAAATTTCCACATCTAAGACATTTCATGATAATGAATCTATGTTTTGGTTCTTCCTCTTTTTCGGATATGAACAACATCTCATTTTCATTATCACTTGAAGAACTTTCACTATCACTACTAGAACACTTACTTGCTTTGTCTAGGTAGAAACTCTTCTTGTGCTTGTGAGAGTACCTCTTTCCTTGATTGCTGTGCTCATCTTTGTTTTTCCTGTGATGCTTGTGCTTTTCAGAATCCTTGCTCTTACAATCCTGTTTATCTTCATCACTTTCATCCTTGGCAATAGTACAGTCAGTAGCATAATGACCAAACTTTCCACAATTGAAACATCTTACATTTTTCATACTTTTGTGCTTTCTAGAGAACTTGCCTTTCTTGCTGTAATATGCCTCTTCATCACTAGAAGACTCATCACTCTCTTGAAGTTGTTTACCCTTGGATTTCTTGGTAGCCTTGAAAGTCGCCTCTTTCTTGACATCAACCTTCACTTGAGTTCTCAACTCAAATGCTGCAAGTATACTATGGAGCTCATCCTTTTTCAACTTATCCAAATCTTTAGCTTCCTCAATAGCAAAAATATTTTCACTAAATCTATTAGGAAGAGATCTTAAAATCTTATCACAAACATCATTTTCAGCAAGCTCAAGACCTAAGTCTTTCATGGAGTTAACAACCTCATCCATACGAAGCATGTAGTCACTAATATTTTCATCATCATTCATCTTGAGTTGTTCAAACATACCTTTGAAGTGTCTCAACTTGGCCTTTCTGACATTTGTATCACCTGTATGAACCACCTTCAACTGATTCCACATTTCACTAGCTGTCTTGCAGTGAATCACTTTGGTGAGATCTACTTTCTGTAAGCCTTTCAGGATTGCATTCATTGCTTTTGAATTGTTGTGATGTAGGAGCCTTTCTTCTTTAGTATAAGGACCATGTTCAGGAATAGTGTACTCATCTTCAATCACTTCCCAAACCTCATTCCCAAGTGCCATTAGATGAACCTTCATCCTTGCACTCCAAAGACCAAAATCTGACCCATCAAGAATAGGTGTTGCATTGCCACTTGAATGATCCATTGTGTTCTTTACTAGCTTTTCCTTCAAGTTGTTAAACTTTTCGAAGGCACCCGCTCTGATACCAATTGAAGAACACAAGCTTATACTGAGAGGGGGGGTGAACAGTATAAGACCTCTTTTACTTTTTCCTTTATACTTCAAAATAGTAAAGCAATATACCCAAAGCAATATCAAAACAATGCACAATATCATCCACAAAGTGACACCAATTTTAACGTGGTTCACCCAGAATGCATGGGCTACGTCCACAAAACTTTTCTCTAAAATTTATCTCAAAGTTCTTTGGGAAACCTTCCCAATTACAATGTTTATGAGCCTCGGCCCAAAGGAGATACCTTCCCCCAATCTAAATTTATGAGCCTCTGCTCAAAGGAGATACCTTCCCCTAATACTTCCCTCTGCTCTGGAAATGATCCCTTAGAAGATCAACTGCCTCTACCTCTTGCCAGCACGTGGAACTCCTTTCCATCGAAGACCTCTTTCCTCAATGCTTAGCCTAAGAGACCTCTGCCTTCTATGATCACGTCCACAATAGCTTAGCAACCTGTACCAAACACAGTCAGTCGGTCTAGTACAAGTCTTCCTCTGTCTGTCAGATCTGTCCAACTCTTGAACAAATCAATCCTCTACACACAAGCCTTCTCAAAGACTTGCCAAATCTATCCTCAGGTTCTTCTCAAAGAACCAATGCACCTCTGTCCTCAAGTTCTCTGATAGAACTATCAAAACTCAGCTCACAAGTCCTCTGCTAGGACCTGTCCAAATCTGCTCACAAGTCCCCATCGAAACCTGTCCAAAACCTGCTCACAAGTCCCCATCGGAACTGTCCAAAACCTAAACCACAAGCTCACCAAGAAAAACTTGCTTAGCATGAACCCACAAAGAGAATTGTTAGAGACCCAATGTGATTCATAAACCTCATAGAAGCATAAAGAGAATTGTTAGAGACTCAATATGTTCTATATAATTAACAATTTTAACTCTCAATCTCAATCTCATGAATATCATATAATTAAGAGAATTGTTAGAGACCCAATATGTTCTATACTTAACTCCCAATCTCAATCTCAACTCAATCTCAATCTCAAAAGAATAAGATAGATGTAGTATGCTTTTCTCAAGAATATGAAACACAACCCAACAATTGCCAACCATGCAATATCTCATATAACAATGATACTCATATTCTTTTTACCAACAATTAGGGTTTCAACAACAATGCTCATCAAACAAGGTTTAGTCAACCAACACCATTCAACTCAACATCAACCTTGAAGCATTCAACCAATCATCACAAGAAAAGGAAACAAGTAGAAATCCTTTTCCCTCCAAGGATATTTGAACAAAATAGCCACCAACACAATATCACCAAATGCAAAGAATAACTTGCTCAAATCAACTCAATGGAGTAAGCCCAATATCATGTATCAAGTAAAGCACTAACTTGATCAAAACAACCTCTATGGAAGCAACTCAACCATCAATATCAAAACAGCCAACTAAGGGTTTCATCATCTCAATGCAAGTAGCAAGACTTACTAACATAAACCCTAGTGCAAAAAATGCTTCCTCTTCCTCAACCAGAATTATGCATTCACCCAAAAACTCATCAATGATTTTAATGCATAAACAATCTTCAATATCCAGAAAATAGGATTTACACCAAAAATACCTAGTAGACAACCTTTTCACTCCAAACTCAATTTCAGAAAATATACCATCAACAATATACATGGAAGAAGTTGCCCATACCTTTACTTTGATGAAGAAGGAGAACTCAAAATCTGTCACAACACTAACTCTCAATTTGCCACCAATTAGAGTTAGCAACTATACAACAATATACAATAATAAAGATCCAAATTAACACCTTATTTCTCCAACTTAATAAAAACCACCAAAAGTATAATATACATACAAAGTAAAACCTCTTTACACCTTATTACTCCACATAAACATTAAGCATCAATAAAACAATGTCAAAGCAAATATGATAACTTAACCTTATACCTCCAGTGCATTCATAACCACTATCCTTTGCACACCGTGACCAAAAGAAAATTACCAATGAAGAGAATCGAACTCGGCACCTCTGCCTTCTAGCGCCTTCGCTTAAACGCCACCGTCGTTGGGTCACAAGTGCCCAATGAAGAAATACAGTGTTGCCCTATATTTTATCTTCCTTTGACGCCAAGAATCTAGAAAACGTAAATGTCTTCCTCAAGCCACATGCAAACTGGTGAGCGCTGTCCAAAACGTAACTTACTGGGCAACATAAATAATCATCCACACAATGCAAACAGAAAACTCATTATCCTTCGTGCAGATCCAACAATCGTAGGTGAAAGCAATCTGTCGGATGTCAAAGCGCAAACTAAAAATGTAATTCGAGTGCAGTCCCAACAATTGTAGGTGAAGCGCAATCTGTCGGATGTCAAAGCGCAAACTGAAAATGCAAGAAATTACTTGGGCAACTCAATATCGATAATCAACTCTCAATGAAATACAATGCTTTCTCGAAGATCACAGAGCTACGATTTTCATTACTCGGAGTTACAATCACTTTAGAAAATCATCCCCACTTATATAGCCATTTCTCCTTAACTGTTTGACGTCGGCGCTCCTCCAATGATGGCAACACATCGGCGAAAGAAATCTTTATCTCCGTCGCTTAAGGGTTAAAAGACCCTTTAATAATAATTAAAATAATAATTATTATTATTTTATTAATAATAAATTAAACTTAGACCCTTGTCAAAGGTTTGAGTTAATTTAATTATTAATAATAAACATGGACCTTCAAGGTTTTTCAAGAAGTAAAAACCTTTGCATTAAGTTAAGCTTGGTTTTAATAAAAACCCTTAATGAGTCCAAATGGTTTTAAGAAAAACCTTTAACCTTGTCACCATGGTTTTAATAAAAACCCTTTAACATTATGAAGCTTCTCAAGATATTTTTGACATCACACTCTTTTTGATATCAACACAAAAATGCCTTTTGACATCAATGACAACTTATACACTTGAGCAAAGGCAATGTACCCAAAGTACCCAAAATTGCCAACAATCTCCCCCTTTGTCATTGATGGCAAACCTTTACTGAAAACACTTCTCAAGAGCCAAAACTGAAACCAACTATGCTAACAAGTGACCAACTGTGCCCACAACTGAGAATCTTCCTTTGAAGTTTTGCTCCCCCCGACTTGAAGCTTTCCTCTTCACTTTGAAGCTCTCCCCCTTACTCATATCTCTCCCCCTTTGTCATCAATGGCAAAGGGCCACCTTTGGGGCTCGGGACTAAGAATGAGCCTCTTAGCTTAGTCCCTCCCCCACCTCCTGATGAGGTGATTAATTCTGGGGTGGGAGTAAAACTCCCATTAGGTATCGATCATCATCAGCGTCTATAACTTCCTTGTCGGGCCTTCTCTTGAACTCTTTGTCCATATTCCTATTCTTGTCACTTGTTCTTGTTCTTGTTCTCATCCCTGTTCTTATCCATGCCTTGATCCTTGGACCTGATCATACCACTGTTCCTGTTCTTGTACCTTGGAATTTCAGCTCTACACTGTCTAGTTGTGTGACCTTCATTGTTGCACTTATAACAAGTAACAATGTTATTTCTTTTAGGCATACCTATTCTTTGAATCCACCAGTTCTGACCAAACCTATTCTGACCAAACTTGTTCTAACCAAACCTATTCTGACCAAACCTATTCTGACCAAACCTGTTCTGATCAAACCTGTTCCTATTATTTGCCTTGCAATAAACTGCCTTGTGCCCAAACTATTGACAAGAGTAGCAATACCCTTGAAAGTAACTAGCACTTCTAAAACTGTCATTTACCTTCTTCACTTGAGCCATGCAATGTGAAGCTATGTGACCAAACCTGTGACAAGCAAAACATCTCGCCTTGAAACTTTCCTTTATTTGACCTCTTAGGCTCTGAAAACTTCTTCTTCTCATTCTGAATTCTGTTTTCTATTTCTGTGCATCTATCATTCAAGGACTCATGATCTGAAATACTTTCCTCATCGGAACTCTCTTCCTTTTGGAGTCTCTTACTAGACTCTCCAACTTGTTCCTTGTGAGGCTTAACAAAACCAAGGCCTGTTTTATCTGTTGTCTTTCTTTGACCTTTGATGAGTGACTTAACCTTTTTGGAGCTATCTTGAAACTTGTGAAGCTTATCCTTGTACTCTTTAGTTTCCTCTTTCAAAGAAGCCATTTTCTGTTCTAACTCACTATACTCAAGAACCTTAGATTCTAACTCATCCTTGAGTTCTTGTGTCTTAGCTATAGAGAAGTCAAGACTTTCTATAAGATCATCTCTCTCCATACAACATTCATCTAACTTATCCTTGAGTCTAGCATTCTTCTTTCTTTCCTTTTTCAAAGCACTAAGAGCACTAATAAGTTCACCTTTAAGATCTACTTCACCTTCCTCTATATGTTTGCTTTTTGAATCATCAAAGCCTTTTTCAGATTTCTTATCACTAGAGGTGCTACCCTTTTCAAAAACCATACATGCATCTTCCTTATAGTTTTCTGAAGCATCCTCATACATACTAGAAACCAAATCATTATTTGTGCAATCATCCTCAAGGTGACCAAAATTTCCACATCTAAGACATTTCATGATAATGAATCTATGTTTTGGTTCTTCCTCTTTTTATGATATGAACAACATCTCATTTTCATTATCACTTGAAGAACTTTCACTATCACTACTAGAACACTTACTTGCTTTGTCTAGGTAGAAACTCTTCTTGTGCTTGTGAGAGTACCTCTTTCCTTGATTGCTGTGCTCATCTTTGTTTTTCCTGTGATGCTTGTGCTTTTCGGAATCCTTGCTCTTAGAATCCTGTTTATCTTCATCACTTTCATCCTTGGCAATAGATAGTCGGTAGCATAATGACCAAACTTTCCACAATTGAAACATCTTACATTTTTCATACTTTTGTGCTTTCTAGAGAACTTGCCTTTCTTGTTGTAATATGCCTCTTCATCACTAGAAGACTCATCACTCTCTTGAAGTTGTTTACCCTTGGATTTCTTGGTAGCCTTGAAATCTGCCTCTTTCTTGACATCAACCTTCACTTGAGTTCTCAACTCAAATGCTGCAAGTATACTATGGAGCTCATCCTTTTTCAACTTATCCAAATCTTTAGCTTCCTCAATAGCAGAAATATTTTCACTAAATCTATTAGGAAGAGATCTTAAAATCTTATCACAAACATCATTTTCAGCAAGCTCAAGACCTAAGTCTTTCATGGAGTTAACAACCTCATCCATACGAAGCATGTAGTCACTAATATTTTCATCATCATTCATCTTGAGTTGTTCAAACATACCTTTGAAGTGTCTCAACTTGGCCTTTCTGACATTTGTATCACTAGTATGAACCACCTTCAACTGATTCCACATTTCACTAGTCTGTCTTGCGGTGAATCACTTTGGTGAGATCTGCTTTCTGTAAGCCTTTCAGGATTGCATTCATTGCTTTTGAATTGTTGTGATGTAGGAGCCTTTCTTCTTTAGTATAAGGACCATGTTCAGGAATAGTGTACTCATCTTCAATCACTTCCCAAACCTCATTCCCAAGTGCCATTAGATGAACCTTCATCCTTGCACTCCAAAGACCAAAATCTGACCCATCAAGAATAGGTGTTGCATTGCCACTTGAATGATCCATTGTGTTCTTTACTAGCTTTTCCTTCAAGTTGTTAAACTTTTCGAAGGCACCCGCTCTGATACCAATTGAAGAACACAAGCTTATACTGAGAGGGGGGGTGAACAGTATAAGACCTCTTTTTACTTTTTCCTTTATACTTCAAAATAGTAAAGCAATATACCCAAAGCAATATCAAAACAATGCACAATATCATCCACAAAGTGACACCAATTTTAACGTGGTTCACCCAGAATGCTTGGGCTACGTCCACAAAACTTTTCTCTAAAAGTTATCTCAAAGTTCTTTGGGAAACCTTCCCAATTACAATGTTTATGAGCCTCGGCCCAAAGGAGATACCTTCCCCCAATCTAAATTTATGAGCCTCTGCTCAAAGGAGATACCTTCCCTATCTAAATTATGACTTCAAAAGATACCTTCCCCTCGGAAATGATCCCTCAGAAGATCAACTGCCTCTACCTCTTGCCAGACACGTGGAACTCCTTTCCATCGAAGACCTCCTGTCCTCAATGCTTAGCCTAAGAGACCTCTGCCTTCTATGATCACGTCCACAACAGCTCAGCAACCTGTACCAAACATAGTCAGTCGGTCTAGTACAAGTCTTCCTCTGTCTGTCAGATCTGTCCAACTCTTGAACAAATCAATCCTCTGCACACAAGCCTTCTCAAAGACTTGCCAAATCTATCCTCAAGTTCTTCTCAAAGAACCAATGCACCTCTGTCCTCAAGTTCTCTGATAGAACTCTCAAAAACTCAGCTCACAAGTCCTCTGCTAGGACCTGTCCAAATCTGCTCACAAGTCCCCACGAAACCTGTCCAAAACCTGCTCACAAGTCCCCATCGAATAAAAACCTGTCCAAAACCTCAGCAAGCTCACCAAGAAAAACTTGCTTAGCATGAACCCACAAAGAGAATTGTTAGAGACCCAATGTGATTCATAAACCTCATAGAAGCATAAAGAGAATTGTTAGAGACTCAATATGTTCTATACTTAACTCCCAATCTCAATCTCAAATCTCATAGAAACATAAAGAGAATTGTTAGAGACCCAATATGTTCTATACTTAACCAATCTCAATCTCAACTCAATCTCAATCTCAAAAGAATAAGATAGATGTAGTATGCTTTTCTCAAGAATATGAAACACAACCCAACAATTGCCAACCATGCAATATCTCATATAACAATGATACTCATATTCTTTTTACCAACAATTAGGGTTTCAACAACAATGCTCATCAAACAAGGTTTAGTCAACCAACACCATTCAACTCAACATCAACCTTGAAGCATTCAACCAATCATCACAAGAAAAGGAAACAAGTAGAAATCCTTTTCCCTCCAAGGATATTTGAACAAAACAGCCACCAACACAATATCACCAAATGCAAAGAATAACTTGCTCAAATCAACTCAATGGAGTAAGCCCAATATCATGTATCAAGTAAAGCACTAACTTGATCAAAACAACCTCTATGGAAGCAACTCAACCATCAATATCAAAACAGCCAACTAAGGGTTTCATCATCTCAATGCAAGTAGCAAGACTTACTAACATAAACCTTAGTGCAAAAAATGCTTCCTCTTCCTCAACCAGAATTATGCATTCACCCAAAAACTCATCAATGATTTTAATGCATAAACAATCTTCAATATCCAGAAAATAGGATTTACACCAAAAATACCTAGTAGACAACCTTTTCACTCCAAACTCAATTTCAGAAAATATACCATCAACAATATACATGGAAGAAGTTGCCCATACCTTTACTTTGATGAAGAAGGAGAACTCAAAATCTGTCACAACACTAACTCTCAATTTGCCACCAATTAGAGTTAGCAACTATACAACAATATACAATAATAAAGATCCAAATTAACACCTTATTTCTCCAACTTAATAAAAACCACCAGAAGTATAATATACATACAAAGTAAAACCTCTTTACACCTTATTACTCCACATAAACATTAAGCATCAATAAAACAATGTCAAAGCAAATATGATACCTTAACCTTATACCTCCAGCGCATTCACAGCCACTATCCTTTGCACACCGTGACCAAAAGAAAATTACCAACGAAGAGAATCGAACTCGGCACCTCTGCCTTCTAGCGCCTTCGCTTAAATGCCACCGTCGTTGGGTCACAAGTGCCCAATGAAGAAATACAGTGTTGCCCTATATTTTATCTTCCTTTGATGCCAAGAATCTGGAAAACGTAAATGTCTTCCTCAAGCCACATGCAAACTGGTGAGCGTTGTCCAAAACGTAACTTACTGGGCAACAAAAATAATCATCCACATAGTGCAAATAGAAAACTATTATCCTTCGTGCAATCCAACAATCGTAGGTGAAAGCAATCTGTCGGATGTCAAAGCGCAAACTAAAAACGTAATTCAAGTGCAGTCCCAACAATTGTAGGTGAAGCGCAATCTATCGGATGTCAAAGCACAAACTGAAAATGCAAGAAATTACTTGGGCAACTCAATATCGATAATCAACTCTCAATGAAATACAACGCTTTCTCGAAGATCACAGAGCTACGATTTTCATTACTCGGAGTTACAATCACTTTAGAAAATCATCCCCACTTATATAGCCATTTCTCCTTAACTGTTTGACGTCGGCGCTCCTCCAACGATGGCAACACATCGGTGAAAGAAATCTTTATCTCCGTCGCTTAAGGGTTGAAAGACCCTTTAATAATAATTAAAATAATAATAATTATTATTTTATTAATAATAAATTAAACTTAGACCCTTGTCAAAGGTTTGAGTTAATTTAATTATTAATAATAAACATGGACCTTCAAGGTTTTTCAAGAAGTAAAAACCTTTGCATTAAGTTAAGCTTGGTTTTAATAAAAACCCTTAATGAGTCCAAATGGTTTTAAGAAAAACCTTTAACCTTGTCACCATGGTTTTAATAAAAACCCTTTAACATTATGAAGCTTCTCAAGATATTTTTGACATCACACTCTTTTTGATATCAACACAAAAATGCCTTTTGACATCAATGACAACTTATACACTTGAGCAAAGGCAATGTACCCAAAGTACCCAAAATTGCCAACAATCTCCCCCTTTGTCATTGATGGCAAACCTTTATTGAAAACACTTCTCAAGAGCCAAAACTGAAACCAACTGTGCTAACAACTGACCAATTGTGCCCACAACTGAGAATCTTCCTTTGAAGTTTTGCTCCCCCTGACTTGAAGCTTTCCTCTTCACTTTGAAGCTCTCCCCCTTACTCATATCTCTCCCCCTTTGTCATCAATGGCAAAGGGCCACCTTTGGGGCTCGGGACTAAGAATGAGCCTCTTAGCTTAGTCCCTCCCCCACCTCCTGATGAGGTGATTAATTCTAGGGTGGGAGTAAAACTCCCATTAGGCACTGATCATCATCAGCGTCTATAACTTCCTTGTCGGGCCTTCTCTTGAACTCTTTGTCCATATTCCTATTCTTGTCACTTGTTCTTGTTCTTGTTCTCATCCCTGTTCTTATCCATGCCTTGATCCTTGGACCTGATCATGCCACTGTTCTTGTTCCTATACCTTGGAATTTCAGCTCTACACTGTCTAGCTGTGTGACCTTCATTGTTGCACTTATAACAAGTAACAATGTTATTTCTTTTAGGCATACCTATTCTTTGAATCCACCAGTTCTGACCAAACCTGTTCTGACCAAACCTATTCTGGCCAAACCTATTCTGACCAAACCTATTCTGACCAAACCTATTCTGACCAAACCTGTTCTGATCAAACCTGTTCCTGTTATTTGCCTTGCAATAAACTGCCTTGTGCCCAAACTATTGACAAGAGTAGCAATACCCTTGAAAGTAACTAGCACTTCTAAAACTGTCATTTACCTTCTTCACTTGAGCCATGCAATGTGAAGCTATGTGACCAAACCTGTGACAAGCAAAACATCTGCCTTGAAACTTTCCTTTATTTGACCTCTTAGGCTCTGAAAACTTCTTCTTCTCATTCTGAATTCTATTTTCTATTTATGTGCATCTATCATTCAAGGACTCATGATCTGAAATACTTTCCTCATCAGAACTCTCTTCCTTTTGGAGTCTCTTACTAGACTCTCCAACTTGTTCCTTGTGAGGCTTAACAAAACCAAGGCCTGTTTTATCTATTGTCTTTCTTTGACCTTTGATGAGTGACTTAACCTTTTTGGAGCTATCTTGAACCCTGTGAAGCTTATCCTTGTACTCTTTAGTTTCCTCTTTCAAAGAAGCCATTTTCTGTTCTAACTCACTATACTCAAGAACCTTAGACTCTAACTCATCCTTGAGTTCTTGTGTCTTAGCTATAGAGAAGTCAAGACTTTCTATAAGATCATCTCTCTCCATACAACATTCATCTAACTTATCCTTGAGTCTAGCATTCTTCTTTCTTTCCTTTTTCAAAGCACTAAGAGCACTAATAAGTTCACCTTTAAGATCTACTTCACCTTCCTCTATATGTTTGCTTTTTGAATCATCAAAGCCTTTTTCAGATTTCTTATCACTAGAGGTGCTACCCTTTTCAAAAACCATACATGCATCTTCCTTATAGTTTTCTGAAGCATCCTCATACATACTAGAAACCAAATCATTATTTGTGCAATCATCCTCAAGGTGACCAAAATTTCCACATCTAAGACATTTCATGATAATGAATCTATGTTTTGGTTCTTCCTCTTTTTTCGATATGAACAACATCTCATTTTCATTATCACTTGAAGAACTTTCACTATCACTACTAGAACACTTACTTGCTTTGTCTAGGTAGAAACTCTTCTTGTGCTTGTGAGAGTACCTCTTTCCTTGATTGCTTTGCTCATCTTTGTTTTTCCTGTGATGCTTGTGCTTTTCAGAATCCTTGCTCTTACAATCCTGTTTATCTTCATCACTTTCATCCTTGGCAATAGTATGATCGGTAGCATAATGACCAAACTTTCCACAATTGAAACATCTTACATTTTTCATACTTTTGTGCTTTCTAGAGAACTTGCCTTTCTGTCTGTAATATGCCTCTTCATCACTAGAAGACTCATCACTCTCTTGAAGTTGTTTACCCTTGGATTTCTTGGTAGCCTTGAAAGTTGCCTCTTTCTTGACATCAACCTTCACTTGAGTTCTCAACTCAAATGCTGCAAGTATACTATGGAGCTCATCCTTTTTCAACTTATCCAAATCTTTAGCTTCCTCAATAGCAGAAATATTTTCACTAAATCTATTAGGAAGAGATCTTAAAATCTTATCACAAACATCATTTTCAGCAAGCTCAAGACCTAAGTCTTTCATGGAGTTAACAACCTCATCCATACGAAGCATGTAGTCACTAATATTTTCATCATCATTCATCTTGAGTTGTTCAAACATACCTTTGAAGTGTCTCAACTTGGCCTTTCTGACATTTGTATCACCTGTATGAACCACCTTCAGCTGATTCCACATTTCACTAGTTGTCTTGCAGTGAATCACTTTGGTGAGATCTGCTTTCTGTAAGCCTTTCAGGATTGCATTCATTGCTTTTGAATTGTTGTGATGTAGGAGCCTTTCTTCTTTAGTATAAGGACCATGTTCAGGAATAGTGTACTCATCTTCAATCACTTCCCAAACCTCATTCCCAAGTGCCATTAGATGAACCTTCATCCTTGCACTCCAAAGACCAAAATCTGACCCATCAAGAATAGGTGTTGCATTGCCACTTGAATGATCCATTGTGTTCTTTACTAGCTTTTCCTTCAAGTTGTTAAACTTTTCGAAGGCACCCGCTCTGATACCAATTGAAGAACACAAGCTTATACTGAGAGGGGGGTGAACAGTATAAGACCTCTTTTTACTTTTTCCTTTATACTTCAAAATAGTAAAGCAATATACCCAAAGCAATATCAAAACAATGCACAATATCATCCACAAAGTGACACCAATTTTAACGTGGTTCACCCAGAATGCTTGGGCTACGTCCACAAAACTTTTCTCTAAAAGTTATCTCAAAGTTCTTTGGGAAACCTTCCCAATTACAATGTTTATGAGCCTCGGCCCAAAGGAGATACCTTCCCCCAATCTGAATTTATGAGCCTCTGCTCAAAGGAGATACCTTCCCCTAATCTAAATTTATGAGCCTCTGCTCAAAGGAGATACCTTCCCCTCTACTCTGGAAATGATCCCTCAGAAGATCAACTGCCTCTACCTCTTGCCAGCACGTGGAACTCCTTTCCATCGAAGACCTCCTGTCCTCAATGCTTAGCCTAAGAGACCTCTGCCTTCTATGATCACGTCCACAATAGCTCGACAACCTGTACCAAACACGGTCGGTCGGTCTAGTACAAGTCTTCCTCTGTCTGTCAGATCTGTCCAACTCTTGAACAAATCAATCCTCTACACACAAGCCTTCTCAAAGACTTGCCAAATCTATCCTCAGGTTCTTCTCAAAGAACCAATGCACCTCTGTCCTCAAGTTCTCTGATAGAACTCTCAAAACTCAACTCACAAGTCCTCTACTAGGACCTATCCAAATCTGCTCACAAGTCCCCACCGAAAAAAACTCACAAGTCCCCATCGAAACCTGTCCAAAACCTCCAAAGTACCAGAACCTGTCCAAAACCTCAGCAAGCTCACCAAGAAAAACTTGCTTAGCATGAACCCACAAAGAGAATTGTTAGAGACCCAATGTGATTCATAAACCTCATAGAAGCATAAAGAGAATTGTTAGAGACTCAATATGTTCTATACTTAACTCCCAATCTCAATCTCAAATCTCATAGAAACATAAAGAGAATTGTTAGAGACACAATATGTTCTATACTTAACTCCCAATATCAATCTCAACTCAATCTCAATCTCAAAAGAATAAGATAGATGTAGTATGCTTTTCTCAAGAATATGAAACACAACCCAACAATTGCCAACCATGCAATATCTCATATAACAATGATACTCATATTCTTTTTACCAACAATTAGGGTTTCAACAACAATGCTCATCAAACAAGGTTTAGTCAACCAACACCATTCAACTCAACATCAACCTTGAAGCATTCAACCAATCATCACAAGAAAAGGAAACAAGTAGAAATCCTTTTCCCTCCAAGGATATTTGAACAAAATAGCCACCAACACAATATCACCAAATGCAAAGAATAACTTGCTCAAATCAACTCAATGGAGTAAGCCCAATATCATGTATCAAGTAAAGCACTAACTTGATCAAAACAACCTCTATGGAAGCAACTCAACCATCAATATCAAAACAGCCAACTAAGGGTTTCATCATCTCAATGCAAGTAGCAAGACTTACTAACATAAACCCTAGTGCAAAAAATGCTTCCTCTTCCTCAACCAGAATTATGCATTCACCCAAAAACTCATCAATGATTTTAATGCATAAACAATCTTCAATATCCAGAAAATAAGATTTACACCAAAAATACCTAGTAGACAACCTTTTCACTCCAAACTCAATTTCAGAAAATATACCATCAACAATATACATGGAAGAAGTTGCCCATACCTTTACTTTGATGAAGAAGGAGAACTCAAAATCTGTCACAACACTAACTCTCAATTTGCCACCAATTAGAGTTAGCAACTATACAACAATATACAATAATAAAGATCCAAATTAACACCTTATTTCTCCAACTTAATAAAAACCACCAAAAGTATAATATACATACAAAGTAAAACCTCTTTACACCTTATTACTCCACATAAACATTAAGCATCAATAAAACAATGTCAAAGCAAATATGATACCTTAACCTTATACCTCCAACGCATTCATAGCCACTATCCTTTGCACACCGTGACCAAAAGAAAATTACCAATGAAGAGAATCGAACTCGGCACCTCTGCCTTCTAGCGCCTTCGCTTAAACGCCACCGTCGTTGGGTCACAAGTGCCCAATGAAGAAATATAGTGTTGCCCTATATTTTATCTTCCTTTGACGCCAAGAATCTGGAAAACGTAAATGTCTTCCTCAAGCCACATGCAAACTGGTGAGCGCTGTCCAAAACGTAACTTACTAGGCAACATAAATAATCATCCACACAGTGCAAACAGAAAATGTTATCCTTCGTGCAGATCCAATCAATCGTAGGTGAAAGCAATCTATCGGATGTCAAAGCGCAAACTAAAAATGTAATTCGAGTGCAGTCCCAACAATTGTAGGTGAAGCGCAATCTGTCGGATGTCAAAGCGCAAACTAAAAATGCAAGAAATTACTTGGGCAACTCAATATCGATAATCAACTCTCAATGAAATACAACGCTTTCTCGAAGATCATAGAGCTACGATTTTCATTACTCGGAGTTACAATCACTTTAGAAAATCATCCCCACTTATATAGCCATTTCTCCTCCAATGATGGCAACACATCGGCGAAAGAAATCTTTATCTCCGTCGCTTAAGGGTTGAAAGACCCTTTAATAATAATTAAAATAATAATTATTATTATTTTATTAATAATAAATTAAACTTAGACCCTTGTCAAAGGTTTGAGTTAATTTAATTATTAATAATAAACATGGACCTTCAAGGTTTTTCAAGAAGTAAAAACCTTTGCATTAAGTTAAGCTTGGTTTTAATAAAAACCCTTAATGAGTCCAAATGGTTTTAAGAAAAACCTTTAACCTTGTCACCATGGTTTTAATAAAAACCCTTTAACATTATGAAGCTTCTCAAGATATTTTTGACATCACACTCTTTTTGATATCAACACAAAAATGCCTTTTGACATCAATGACAACTTATACACTTGAGCAAAGGCAATGTACCCAAAGTACCCAAAATTGCCAACAATCTCCCCCTTTGTCATTGATGGCAAACCTTTACTGAAAACACTTCTCAAGAGCCAAAACTGAAACCAACTATGCTAACAAGTGACCAACTGTGCCCACAACTGAGAATCTTCCTTTGAAGTTTTGCTCCCCCCGACTTGAAGCTTTCCTCTTCACTTTGAAGCTCTCCCCCTTACTCATATCTCTCCCCCTTTGTCATCAATGGCAAAGGGCCACCTTTGGGGCTCGGGACTAAGAATGAGCCTCTTAGCTTAGTCCCTCCCCCACCTCCTGATGAGGTGATTAATTCTGGGGTGGGAGTAAAACTCCCATTAGGCACTGATCATCATCAGCGTCTATAACTTCCTTTTCGGGCCTTCTCTTGAACTCTTTGTCCATATTCCTATTCTTGTCACTATTCTTGTTCTTGTTCTCATCCCTGTTCTTATCCATGCCTTGATCCTTGGACCTGTTCATACCATTGTTCCTGTTCTTGTACCTTGGAATTTCAGCTCTACACTGTCTAGTTGTGTGACCTTCATTGTTGCACTTATAACAAGTAACAATGTTATTTCTTTTAGGCATACCTGTTCTTTGAATCCACCAATTTTGACCAAACCTGTTCTGAACTTGTTCTGACCAAACCTATTCTGACCAAACCTATTCTGACCAAACCTGTTCTGATCAAACTTGTTCCTGTTATTTGCCTTGCAATAAACTGCCTTGTGCCCAAACTGTTGACAAGAGTAGCAATACCCTTGAAAGTAACTAGCACTTCTGAAACTGTCATTTACCTTCTTCACTTGAGCCATGCAATGTGAAGCTATGTGACCAAACTTGTGACAAGCAAAACATCTGCCTTGAAACTTTCCTTTATTTGACCTCTTAGGTCTTGAAAACTTCTTCTTCTCATTCTGAATTATGTTTTCTATTTCTGTGCATCTATCATTCAAGGACTCATGATCTGAAATACTTTCCTCATCAGAACTCTCTTCCTTTTGGAGTCTCTTACTAGACTCTCCAACTTGTTCCTTGTGAGGCTTAACAAAACCAAGGCTTGTTTTATCTGTTGTCTTTCTTTGACCTTTGATGAGTGACTTAACCTTTTTGGAGCTATCTTGAAACCTGTGAAGCTTATCCTTGTACTCTTTAGTTTCCTCTTTCAAAGAAGCCATTTTCTGTTCTAACTCACTATACTCAAGAACCTTAGATTCTAACTCATCCTTGAGTTCTTGTGTCTTAGCTATAGAGAAGTCAAGACTTTCTATAAGATCATCTCTCTCCATACAACATTCATCTAACTTATCCTTGAGTCTAGCATTCTTCTTTCTTTCCTTTTTCAAAGCACTAAGAGCACTAATAAGTTCACCTTTAAGATCTACTTCACCTTCCTCTATATGTTTGCTTTTTGAATCATCAAAGCCTTTTTCAGATTTCTTATCACTAGAGGTGCTACCCTTTTCAAAAACCATACATGCATCTTCCTTATAGTTTTCTGAAGCATCCTCATACATACTAGAAACCAAATCATTATTTGTGCAATCATCCTCAAGGTGACCAAAATTTCCACATCTAAGACATTTCATGATAATGAATCTATGTTTTGGTTCTTCCTCTTTTTCTGATATGAACAACATCTCATTTTCATTATCACTTGAAGAACTTTCACTATCACTACTAGAACACTTACTTGCTTTGTCTAGGTAGAAACTCTTCTTGTGCTTGTGAGAGTACCTCTTTCCTTGATTGCTGTGCTCATCTTTGTTTTTCCTGTGATGCTTGTGCTTTTCAGAATCCTTGCTCTTACAATCTTGTTTATCTTCATCACTTTCATCCTTGGCAACAGTATAGTTAGTAGCATAATGACCAAACTTTCCACAATTGAAACATCTTACATTTTTCATACTTTTGTGCTTTCTAGAGAACTTGCCTTTCTTGCTGTAATATGCCTCTTCATCACTAGAAGACTCATCACTCTCTTGAAGTTGTTTACCCTTGGATTTCTTGGTAGCCTTGAAAGTCTGCCTCTTTCTTGACATCAACCTTCACTTGAGTTCTCAACTCAAATGCTGCAAGTATACTATGGAGCTCATCCTTTTTCAACTTATCCAAATCTTTAGCTTCCTCAATAGCAAAAATATTTTCACTAAATCTATTAGGAAGAGATCTTAAAATCTTATCACAAACATCATTTTCAGCAAGCTCAAGACCTAAGTCTTTCATGGAGTTAACAACCTCATCCATACGAAGCATGTAGTCACTAATATTTTCATCATCATTCATCTTGAGTTGTTCAAACATACCTTTGAAGTGTCTCAACTTGGCCTTTCCGACATTTGTATCACCTCGTATGAACCACCTTCAACTGATTCCACATTTCACTAGTCTGTCTTGCGGTGAATCACTTTGGTGAGATCTGCTTTCTGTAAGCCTTTCGGGATTGCATTCATTGCTTTTGAATTGTCTGTGATGTAGGAGCCTTTCTTCTTTAGTATAAGGACCATGTTCAGGAATAGTGTACTCATCTTCAATCACTTCCCAAACCTCATTCCCAAGTGCCATTAGATGAACCTTCATCCTTGCACTCCAAAGACCAAAATCTGACCCATCAAGAATAGGTGTTGCATTGCCACTTGAATGATCCATTGTGTTCTTTACTAGCTTTTCCTTCAAGTTGTTAAACTTTTCGAAGGCACCCGCTCGATACCAATTGAAGAACACAAGCTTATACTGAGAGGGGGGTGAACAGGTATAAGACCTCTTTTTACTTTTTCCTTTATACTTCAAAATAGTAAAGCAATATACCCAAAGCAATATCAAAACAATGCACAATATCATCCACAAAGTGACACCAATTTTAACGTGGTTCACCCGAATGCTCGGGCTACGTCCACAAAACTTTTCTCTAAAAGTTATCTCAAAGTTCTTTGGGAAACCTTCCCAATTACAATGTTTATGAGCCTCGGCCCAAAGGAGATACCTTCCCCTAATCTGAATTTATGAGCCTCTGCTCAAAGGAGATACCTTCCCCCAATCTAAATTTATGAGCCTCTTCTCAAAGGAGATACCTTCCCCTCTTCTCTGGAAATGATCCCTCAGAAGATCAACTTCCTCTACCTCTTGCCAGCACGTGGAACTCCTTTCCACCGAAGACCTCCTGTCCTCAATGCTTAGCCTAAGAGACCTCTGCCTTCTATGATCACGTCCACAACAGCTCAACAACCTGTACCAAACACAGTCAGTCGATCTAGTACAAGTCTTCCTCTGTCTGTCAGATCTGTCCAACTCTTGAACAAATCAATCCTCTACACACAAGCCTTCTCAAAGACTTGCCAAATCTGTCCTCAGGTTCTTCTCAAAGAACCAATGCACCTCTGTCCTCAAGTTCTCTGATAGAACTCTCAAAAACTCAGCTCACAAGTCCTCTGCTAGGACCTGTCCAAATCTGCTCACAAGTCCCCATTGGAACCTGTCCAAAAACTGCTCACAAGTCCCCATCGAAACCTGTCCAAAACCTCTCAAAGTCCCATGAACCTGTCCAAAACCTTAGCAAGCTCACCAAGAAAAACTTGCTTAGCATGAACCCACAAAGAGAATTGTTAGAGACCCAATGTGATTCATAAACCTCATAGAAGCATAAAGAGAATTGTTAGAGACTCAATATGTTCTATACTTAACTCCCAATCTCAATCTCAAATCTCATAGAAACATAAAGAGAATTGTTAGAGACCCAATATGTTCTATACTTAACTCCCAATCTCAATCTCAATATATAATTATAATCTACTCAATCTCAATCTCAAAAGAATAAGATAGATGTAGTATGCTTTTCTCAAGAATATGAAACACAACCCAACAATTGCCAACCATGCAATATCTCATATAACAATGATACTCATATTCTTTTTACCAACAATTAGGGTTTCAACAACAATGCTCATCAAACAAGGTTTAGTCAACCAACACCATTCAACTCAACATCAACCTTGAAGCATTCAACCAATCATCACAAGAAAAGGAAACAAGTAGAAATCCTTTTCCCTCCAAGGATATTTGAACAAAACAACCACCAACACAATATCACCAAATGCAAAGAATAACTTGCTCAAATCAACTCAATGGAGTAAGCCCAATATCATGTATCAAGTAAAGCACTAACTTGATCAAAACAACCTCTATGGAAGCAACTCAACCATCAATATCAAAACAGCCAACTAAGGGTTTCATCATCTCAATGCAAGTAGCAAGACTTACTAACATAAACCCTAGTGCAAAAATGCTTCCTCTTCCTCAACCAGAATTATGCATTCACCCAAAAACTCATCAATGATTTTAATGCATAAACAATCTTCAATATCCAGAAAATAGGATTTACACCAAAAATACCTAGTAGACAACCTTTTCACTCCAAACTCAATTTCAGAAAATATACACCAATCAACAATATACATGGAAGAAGTTGCCCATACCTTTACTTTGATGAAGAAGGAGAACTCAAAATCTGTCACAACACTAACTCTCAATTTGCCACCAATTAGAGTTAGCAACTATACAACAATATACAATAATAAAGATCCAAATTAACACCTTATTTCTCCAACTTAATAAAAACCACCAGAAGTATAATATACATACAAAGTAAAACCTCTTTACACCTTATTACTCCACATAAACATTAAGCATCAATAAAACAATGTCAAAGCAAATATGATACCTTAACCTTATACCTCCAACGCATTCACAGCCACTATCCTTTGCACACCGCGACCAAAAGAAAATTACCCACGAAGAGAATCGAACTCGGCACCTCTGCCTTCTAGCGCCTTCGCTCGTTGGGTCACAAGTGCCCAATGAAGAAATACAGTGTTGCCCTATATTTTATCTTCCTTTGACGCCAAGAATCTAGAAAACGTAAATGTCTTCCTCAAGCCACATGCAAACTGGTGAGCGCTGTCCAAAACGTAACTTACTGGGCAACAAAAATAATCATCCACACAATGCAAATAGAAACTATTGTCCTTCGTGCAATCCAATCAATCGTAGGTGAAAGCAATCTGACGGATGTCAAAGCGCAAACTGAAAATGTAATTCGAGTGCAGTCCCAACAATTGTAGGTGAAGCGCAATCTGTCGGATGTCAAAGCGCAAACTAAAAATGCAAGAAATTACTTGGGCAACTCAATATCGATAATCAACTCTCAATGAAATACAACGCTTTCTCGAAGATCACAGAGCTACGATTTTCATTACTCGGAGTTACAATCACTTTAGAAAATCATCCCCACTTATATAGCCATTTCTCCTTAACTGTTTGACGTCGGCGCTCCTCCAACGATGGCAACACATCGGCGAAAGAAATCTTTATCTCCGTCGCTTAAGGGTTGAAAGACCCTTTAATAATAATTAAAATAATAATTATTATTATTTTATTAATAATAAATTAAACTTAGACCCTTGTCAAAGGTTTGAGTTAATTTAATTATTAATAATAAACATGGACCTTCAAGGTTTTTCAAGAAGTAAAAACCTTTGCATTAAGTTAAGCTTGGTTTTAATAAAAACCCTTAATGAGTCCAAATGGTTTTAAGAAAAACCTTTAACCTTGTCACCATGGTTTTAATAAAAACCCTTTAACATTATGAAGCTTCTCAAGATATTTTTGACATCACACTCTTTTTGATATCAACACAAAAATGCCTTTTGACATCAATGACAACTTATACACTTGAGCAAAGGCAATGTACCCAAAGTACCCAAAATTGCCAACACCCAGGTCACTTGATCTTCCTTTGATCTCATGGGGATAAACTATTGCCCGAGAATGTTACAAAGATCATTTGATTATGCTTGAAATCCCTAAATTCTTATTTGTTTCCACTTCATTCTACCTCTGTCCTCAACCATATAATCGGAGACTTTTCTGCCAATGAGTTCTTTTGTGATATCTCTGATTCGAGCTAAGTTAGGATATTACGTCAGTGGTTCATCCTTAGCCCACCTATCATTCCAGCAATTTATCCTCTTACCATTGCCTAAAACCCATCTTAAACCTTTTTTGATGATTTCCTTACAGTTAAGTATTGCTTTCCAAAAAGCAGAACCTTTTATTGGAACTGAGTCACTTAGAAATTCCATATATTGAAGATGCTTTCATTTGATGATAGTTGTCCATTCATTTTCTTTACCAAAAATGAGACGCCAT
Source organism: Wollemia nobilis (assembly GCA_028583015.1). NCBI lineage: Eukaryota > Viridiplantae > Streptophyta > Pinopsida > Araucariales > Araucariaceae > Wollemia > Wollemia nobilis. The sequence continues at coordinate 1,843,429 of JAQPPZ010003507.1, read as the reverse complement.
GCCTGCTTGGCTAGTAAAGCTAAATTTATATGAGCAATTCTCCTCAGACCTAAGCCCACACTTTCCATGGGTCTACACACTTTGGTCCATCCTACAAGGTGTATCTTTTTTTTCTCCTCTGATCCAGTTCATAAAAATTATTTTTGGAGTTTCTCAATTTTTTGGAAATCCTTCACAGGGGCTTTGAAAACAGAGAGGAAATAGACTGGAATGCTCTGAAGAGAGGCCTTAGTGAGGGTTAGCTTTCCTGCTTGAGATAGAATATGACCTTTCCATCTAGCAAGTTTTTTTTTTTAGGCATAAGGGAGGAGCTAAGGATCTGAATAAACGTAGCTCAGAGATAGATCTCAATTTTGGGTGCAAGAATAATGGAAGCACACCTTTAAGCTCATGGAGGGATTTGATCGCTTATAATTTGTAAATTTAAACGTACCAAACTGAGAAGACCTCAAGGGGATGTATTGTAACCGCTAAATTGATGAATTTATAAATACAAAGAGAAATTCCCCCTTTAAATTAAATCATTTTTCATTTCAATAGCTTACTTTATTACACCTCTTTAGCATATTTCTTTTGCATGCTTTCTTAGAAACACTAGATCTCATTTTGGGTCAATCTATTAGGCAAACCATTTTTTTTACTACTTCAGTGGTGATCATGGTGGGACCCTTGTCCCTTTTCCCCTTTCATTTCTATCATTTTTACCTTATTTTTGTGTTTTTTATGTTGTAGGTTCTGGTTGTTCTAAGCAGAAACAACCCCTAAATTCCTAGTTGGAACTACCAGGTATGGCCACTGTAAATGTTCCACCTAGGGACGACCCCCAAATTTGCAGTCATACCAACTAGGGACAACCATAAAACCAGTGGTTTTCTGCAGAAATTTCCAAAAACAACAACTTTCAAAGTAGACAAGGTATGTATCTAAACCTTCAATTTGCAGTTAGGCTATTTAAAAAAGGTTAAATTTCAGTTTTTCATGTCTTTTGTATGCAACTAAAAGTTATATTTCCCATGTCTATATTATGCATTAACAAATCAAAGAAAAATAGAAAAATAATATCTTTAGACATGCATTCTTTTGGTTTTCTTGTGTATGACCTACCTAAGGGTTATATTTCATATAGTAAAATTGTTTTTGTAGGTTCCTTCTTGATATATGCATATGATTCTAAAAGAGAAACACTATTTAATGCATTTAGTGAAAAGTCATTAAATGCTATCTTGTTTAATTTCAATAATTTTAAAAGGAACCACACACACCATGATTATTTTATAATTTTAGTGAGTTGGAATTCATCCCCAAACACTTATAGAGTTCAATGATGGTGGATTTCATCTCCATATGTTGGCTCAAATTCCATGTACCCCATTTTTGCCAAAACTAGCTCCAAGAACTGTCATAGCTTGTGGAATAGAGCATGTATCTCTCTTCGAAGAGCTATATCGCTAACCACGGTGAACTGGGTGAGGATTGAAAATACCTATGCTCCTTTATTGAGTATGGATTTTATCTCCATACTTTGGTTGGTTTACGTGATTTGACTTTCATTATCGATTGTCGAGCTATGAGTATACAGGTGAAATCCCTTTAACAATTTGAGTATTACATCAACCATTGCAAAACACGATAAGGATTCAAATTGTATTGAACAACAAATAAAAACACACCAAATAATTCAAGGATTCACATTTAAAATATAAAATAGATAATCATTTTTTTCTTGTGTGCTTATTTGATCATTTGATTTTGTGTTTTTAAAATTTAAAAGAGATAATCATGAGCTCTACTTTCTATGTTTTGTTCGAGTAATCAACATAAGCTCCTACTAGGACCAATTTTATTTCAAAAAAAGAAAAAAAAAAATCTAATTTTTGATTTTGCATCCAACAGATCGAGAATCATGCAAATCGAAGCTATAACAAAAAAGTTATGTTGGTTTTATGATTACTCTATTTTTGAGTGATTTTAAATCCAAAACAGGGAGAATTGCACTAAAATGATCATAAAAGGCCCTATATAATCCCAAAATTTGTCAAATTTAATTTTTTTTCTTAGTTAGTGTCTTGTACACTTCTCATAGAAATTGAGTCCTAACTCTTTATTTCCCAAAAATTCCCAAAAATTCTCAAAAGTGGGCATTTTTCCACAAGCCTCGATTGGCCAAATATTCCAAAAATACAAATTTTGACTAGGAAGTCATTTTTTGGAGCCCTAGTCCATTGTGATCAGCTTGTCACATTGATCGTTCTAGTCTATGACACCCATAAACTTTTTGAAAGTTAAAATTTTCTACTATGGCTAAGGGACCCCCCTTTTATGGATTTGGTCAAAATGCAGTTGAAAAAAATATCTCCAATTTAGAGAGAGAATCAAACTCCATAACCAATGAATATCTCCAAATAAGTCTATATAATATGCCCATACCTAAATGGCATCCTATATTTTATCATAATAATAATACCATCCCTAGGGGGTAAACCTTTGAGATATCCCTACTAGGGAAGCACCCATAGGTCCTCTAGGAAACCTTCCTGACTTGGATACCCTAATGGAATTATATATAGTGAATAACTTGCCCATTAAGGGGTATAGTAGGTCTATATCATGGATTCACACCCCAAATTGCTCCATACATCAATTAGAATATGAACATGAGAGTACAATATGGCCTATCCTGGATGAGCAAACCACCCTGTTTGATCCAGTAAGTCATCTCCATACTCCTCACAGAGAGAATTTTGCATATGAACATTGTGCTTCTATGCAGTCTAAATACACAGAGCTTACACCTAAGCATGAATATGTTTCATTCCTCATATATGAGGAAGAGGACCCAAGTAACCCTCCTACTCCTCATGAAGAGTACTTGGGGCAATCACATTGTATATCTGCATTGTCAGACTATACACAACCCATTCATAAACCAGGGTATCAGTTCAATGTAACCTTTAAGGAGCATGATAAAAAAGTAATAGATCCTACAAGGGGTAAAAGACATAACAAATCCATTCGTATTTCCAATACAAGAGTACATAGCCCCCATACAATTGAATAATAAAGTTACACTCATTAGGCATTGAGGCCACACCTTAACCAACAACAACATATGGATCAACTCTAGTTGGATCAATGATAATTAAATCAAAAATAGGTGGAATCACAACGAGTACACCTACAAAGGTTGTATCAATAAAAGATACAAGAACAACAAAAGAAACAACAAGAGTAATTGCAAAATGTATTACATGAAGTGGTGCTTACACCTAGAACCCATAGGGTGCAACAAAGGGCAAGGTGACCGATACAGTCTCAAATTTTTCTCCCTCAACCATGCCAAAATTGCATTCAAAATAAAAGGTCATTGTCTAGTTATCATCAAAAGCTTCATACTCCTCAAAAATACCAAGATCAAGATGAGGTAGTATCATATGAAGAGTCCCAATGGGAACATCAGGATCAAGTATATGCTTACCCTAAATCTAGTTATGATGAGGTACCTAGTTATTATACTTATCATCCAGCTCAACATTAAAAGTGATCTCCTTTGTCTAATCAAGGGTGATAACAGGATGAATATATCATTTCAGTAGGGCCATACAAAGTGCCAGCTGATCAGATAAATTCATTCAAAAAACAAGATCAAAGTTTGGTTTATAAAAAACCTACACTAAAGCAAATTAGCAATCAACCTTTGCATCCATCAGTGTCATCACTGACATACCCATCAAATTTTGAGATGCCTAAACTTGAAAATTTCAAATATAAAGAAGAGAAGATGCAAAATATCACATGACAAGCATCATCCATATGTGCTCTCATATTCAAGATAATGACCCTTTTATATTGAGAATCTTACTTACAACATTAGTTGGGGATGCTTTGGAATGGTATAATCATTTACCATATCATAGCATAAACACCTTTGAGCAATTGGTTGATGCATTTCTAGGACATTTTGCCTCTAGCGCTAAGAAAAAAATAAACTTGACTGACTTGCCTAACCTTTGTCAACTTGATGATGAATTAGTAATGGAGTATGGAAATAGATGAAGGAAGGTGATGTCAAAACTACCTTTCACCCTACCCACAATGGAACTCACCTAAATGTTTACTATAAGTTGTTAAAAGCAGAGTTCACTTCTCTTATAATTACAATGGTATCAAACATTCGAGGAGGCCTTAGCACAAACCAAGATCATTGAGGACATCAAGGTACAGGAGGGTGATTTTCAACTCCACAAAGGGGAATTTCCAAACAAGAATATTAAAGGAGGTAACACGTAACAAAATGTGGCCCCAATAAATCAAGTGGTTTTGAATATCCCTAAACCCTCAAACTCGGCCCCACCACTACAATTACCAAGGAAACCTAATTATCAAGCTCAATATCCATTGGCCAAAAATCATACATAACAAAATCAAATACAAGGCCAACCACTTTGGCCATCATGATAATAAATTCATTTTTCAAAGCCCTTAGCATCGATCTTCAATCAATTGTATGAGGTACAAGCAATCAAGCTTTTGGAGATTCATCCGTTGAAACCTAATAAGCATAGATTAAAGGCACACAATATAAACCTATATTGTGTTTACCATCGACAAAGGGGTCATGACATTCAAACATGTCATCGCGTTAGATATTTAATATAGGATATGATCAAGAAGCAAGAATTTTAGATAGGAGTATTCCAAGACACTAGGGGTACCTAAGGTAGCATACCTTCCTGTAGTGACCCCGAGATGCACACACCACTCTTTTTACTCTACTTGCAATGTATTAAAACCTAAAAAATTAAATGGAATACAATGAAAAGCATATAACATAGAAATAACAAATATGGTTCTCTTTATTTGTATTGAAACCCGGTTACATGTCGGTCCCTCTTAGGGATACCCATTTTGATACAATAAGGTTACAAATAGGCAGAGTGTCCCTTTCACAAAGAGGTGGTGTGATTCCAAGAGCTTATCAGTTTTGCACATGGAAATGTATGAGGGCTTATAGATGTCTCCTTCTCCAGGCCTATTTCCTAGAGGTATCCCTTTTGCTCTCGTATGTTGCAGATTCCATCCGATGAACCTATGGCCCTGTAAGAAATGAAACAACAACACACACTTAGATGTCCTAGAATACCTTCCCGAATGATGTTGTTAGCAATGAATATAATAAATGAAAGCAAATGCAAATTAAAATAAAGCTATGAATGTGAATGAATGAAATGATGTTATTCTAATGATATGCTAAACAAAATAATGAATATAATGTCTAAAATCCTAAGCTAGGCTCGTGAGCCATTATACAAGACAACAGATGCTAAAGCGACTCTCGTCCTCTTTGATCCAAAGCTATGAACCAAATATTGTATTCGATGTTGAAATAATGGTTGCTATGCTCTCCAATTTGTCAAGGCTTTGCCATAAATTTGATCTCCAAGGGAAACTCTCCAAGTCTCGAAAGCTCTCCTCAATGACTTGTCGTGATAAATTTGGGATTACTTGGATAAATATCGATACTGATATGTGATAAAATATAGATCTGATGTCCGTTGGTGCTCTCAGGATTGCACCTTTTATAGTATGAAACCCTAGGTCTATGTCCAAGCTCTAGGAATGAATTCCTCATGCGTAGTGAGAGTTAGCATGAGAAGTTTTTTGTCTTTTCTATGTTTAAAGACTAGTTAACTAAAGTCTAAATGCAAACTCAAGTATCTTATGTGAACTGGTCATGAAAGAGAATGCAAAGATACTCCCACTCACATTTATTGCATGCAGACTGCCACTTTTGCCAGTGATAAGGCATGTTTGTTGGCAAAACTGCTTTTATGGTTTAGTTATTGTCATCTGCAATGACTAAGATCTGGTTGTTATCATCTGCAATGACTAAGGTTTGGCTGCTCTAATCTTGAGTGGCTAAGATTTGGTAGCTCTAGGCTTGAGCATCTAGGCTTGGATGGCTTGAAAAGGCCCCAAATGAGTGGTGAGAACCACTATTAATGCTTGGAAAGTCCAATATTATATCATATGATCTTATGAATGTGTCTATTGAGTAGCTCCGCTAAGCATGACACATTTTAGGTGTCTACAGATGCCCCTTTTTGTGATGTGCTATGTGGAAAACACAACGCTAAGCAAAAACATTGACTGATCTATTTTTAGGGTGTATGGTGATCAATGGTCTAATCAACGTCAGACGGCCCAATCATGCAAGATGGCATGCATCCTTCACATCATTGCCTCAAAGTTCAGAGGACTTAGCTCAGTGGCTTGGGCATGTTAAATTATACTTGTAGACACCAAAATCTAGCCACTTGTAAGTCATCTATACCTTCCTGTCAGCCACATGTCAGTCATCCATCCTTCCCGCCATTATTTGGCCCAAATCCACACTTTCCCGCCATTATTTGGCCCAATTTCACCTTTCTCGCCATTTTTCATCCCCAAATTTATTTAAATTTATATTTATATATATTTTTTAATATTTTAATATATATATATATATAAATATAGTTTAAGTGATTTAATCTAAGTCGTCCATCCTTCATTTAATCTCATCCGTCCATCCATCTTAATCCATTTCACAACCTAGATTTATTATCTACCCTTGGATCCACTTTAATCTTAGCCACATGTTCAAAGTGTCGTTAAAACCCTAAAGTGTGCCCTAAGAGTAGATTATAAATTGAGTCACCTTGATGTCTCAAACCCTATCTCTGGATCTCTTCTGCTATCTCTCTTTCTATTGCTATCTATCTATCTATTTATCTTTATCTAGCTATCTCTTCTACGTCTTTTGAGTCTTCTTCTTCGCATCCATCGCCGTCATTTATCACCACATCCGTCGCCAACTTCGCTGCCATCCCTTCTGTAGCACTCTCTGCTGCAAAATCCCCCATCATTGTCGCAAGCGCCTTCGGGCGTTTATCCGCAGCTGCAGATGCAGACCAGCGTCTACAACCCCGATCCAAAAGCACGTGGGTGCTCAGCGAATTCCTTGAGATCACACCAGGGCACCTTCTACAGCTGATTTTACAGTCACATCACTTCCAGGTGCCGCCTGGTCTCGCCGCGTTAACAGAAAAAGAGGTATAGATTCTAAAGCAAGTAATATTTTTATGTATTAATCTGCCGTTTTAGTTCTTGCATTCCGTTTATTTCATTTCTAAGGTTTTAGACTATTTTTGAGGGCTCACACAGTGGAGCCCTCTTATTAGTTTCTAACCCTTTGAATATTTTAATGTGTGCAGGTTTTTAACGGTAGATCTGATTTGTTGATAGCAGCTGCTTAAGCTGGAGTGGTCCGAGCTAAAGGATACAACGAAGCCCACTCATTCTGTTGAGGTTAAGGATACATTCTTCGGAGACGCCACCATATTGTGCCAGCTAGGGTTTTAGAGAACCCTAGAACAAATTGTAATTTCGTATCACGAAAAGGGTTACAGGCCCTGTTGTACTTAAAAGGAGTTTCTAAACTCCATTGATTAATAAAAATCATTTATTTTGTACAACTATTCTGCATTATTTTATCATGATTTATTTATTTTTGTTTGGCGTTGTATCTTTAATCTAAAAATGGCGATCACGGTGGGACCCCCTAGGGTTTCATGTTTTTAATACTTGCTTTACTGATCTATTCCTGTTTTTTTTTTATTTTGCAGGTTCTGGAAATTGTGAAATTCGCTGTTCCAACGAACGGAGTTTGCAAAAAACGCAGCAGACGCAGAGCGGCGTCTGGAAGTCCGATCCGAAACGCAGAGGTGCGTTTCAGCCTGTGCAAACTCCCTTGGGCGTTTGAAGGTAGTTTTATCATGAAAGCGTAGGCTTTCGAGTAAGTGCATTTTTTTTTTAAACTGTACTTTTTATGTTTTTGGTTTTTCTGCTGTATTCTGTTTCTTTTTCAGATCATTGCTTTAAAATGAACAAAAACTAAGTAATCTGGAAAAGAACAAGTTATTTTTAGTTACATTTTTCTGCATTGCATTATTGGTTGTTGCTTGCATAAAAAAAAAAAATTGCATACCTAGCTGCATATTAGAATAGCTATGAATTATTTGTTTTAGTTATCTAAGTAGGACTATTGATTGGATGTCAATAGTACTCCTGCCATTGGGTGATTCCAAGCGAGAGAAGTGGACGAACCTTACGGTTGCTCCTTTGATATCCGATATCATTGGTAGGCAGGGGGGTTTTAAACGGTGTACTTCACTTCTTCAGAGGAAATGACATGTTTTCAGTAGCCTCTTGCTTAGATCATTAGAACTTTTGATTTATAGATTTGTATGTATACATTAGACAACTAAAACAATTAAAATAAAATTCACTCCATTTCATATTGCATTTAAAACAGTAATATCTGGATTTCATCACCAGGTATTGCTTGAAGTTTAGTGACGGTGGAATTCATATCCATCCATTAAACTTCTACCTTAGAAACCATAGGTCACCCCCGAGCAAACTTGTTGGATTTCATCACCAGTAAGAATCTCGTTGTCCTTTCTTAGCCATAGTTTTTACCTTTTTTTTTTTTTTTTTTGTGAATAATTCAAGATTGGATCACATGCAAAACTCATAAACCGGACACTTAAAATTTACTACAGATTAAGATCAGAAAATAATTAATTAACCGCAGGTAAGACACATTGGTTGAAACTTAGGTTGTAACTGTTTTCTGATAATTTCTTTAGTGCAAATTTATCATTCAAGTTTTGCATTCTTCTTTTCTGAATTTGTTTAGATTTATTGCTCTATGGTCTTAACAAGGAATCAATCTAAAATGTTAAATCTAAATAATCAAATGGGTAATTCACAGAACATCCCCACCACCAACATGACCACTTATCCTAGTGAATTTCAGGCATGTTTTCCTGCAGGTCTTTCACGTCCTTCTACCGTCTATCGCATGGCCATGCCCATGGAGGAAGACAATTCCTGTCATATTACCCACATTGATATGGCCCAAGTGCAAACTCACTTAAGAGATGGCACTGGCTATGTCCTTGAGCCAATCCAAGATTCCCCCATGCAAGATTCTGTTTTTCAGCAGGATATTGCATCAACCCTACCCGCTGGTTTCACTCAGGTCTACACTAGCCCCATATTTGAGGCTAATGTTGTATCTGCTCAGCCGAATTCATCTCCAACATCTTCCCAGATGCTCAATTGTCCTCCTTTGGAGACAAATGTAGTGTCTTCCCGACCACTTTCTCCTCCATTTACTCGGGTGTACACCAATTCTCTCTATGAGGCTGGTGGAACCTCCTCTAGCCATGACCAACTTCAAACCTCTTCTTCCCAAACCATTTATGGTTTCACCTTACCTGGGGCACAGTCTACTATTTCTTCCCAGGTACCGCCTACTTTAGCCACCCTCATTAACCCTGCTATGCAGTCCCCTATGACTACCATGGCAGCCTGCCCTCCCAACTTCATTGCCCCTGCTATGCAGTCTCCTATGACTACCATGGCAGCCTGCCCTCCACCTTCATCCAATCATCCCACCTCCCTTGGGTTAGAGATTAATAAGGTTAAGGAGTACCTCGACAAGTTGCTTCTACAACAACAACAACAAAATGCTCAACCACCTGTCGTAGTAAATCCTACACCCCAACCAATTTCTACCCGAGCCGACTTTTCTTAGCTCGAGGCCCCACCTGGGTACCCCAATATTCGGTGGTGTCCATTCCTACCCCACATTTCTCCCAACCCAGTCTAGTTCATCATCCACCTCAATCACCTTCTTTTTGGTATCATCCATACCAACAACCTGTCCATTCCACACCGCCTAATCTAGGCAATTTCATCCCATCTCATCATTTTTCCACTCCTCCATTGCATCATCATAATCATCAAACAAATCAAAATTTTCATGAAGATTCTCGACTCCATGCTATGCAACAACAAATTGACAACCTTATGCTCAACATGCCTGGCTCATCTAGTCAGAAACCTATGCTAAGGTCGTTGATCAATCAACCAATTCATCCTTCGGTACCTTCACCGCCATATCCGACTGATTTCACATTACCGAAGTTTGATAAATTTTGAGGAACTGAGGATCCTCATGAACATGTGAGCTCATTCATGCATGCCTGCTTTAGAATCCAAAATAATGACGCTCTTATGCTCATAACTTTCCCTCAGACATTAGGGGGAGATGTACAATGGTACAATCATTTAGCTCACCATAGCATTTATGCTTACGAACAATTGATTAATCTATTTTTAGAACGATTCTCCCTAAATGTACAAAGGAAAGTCTCATTGTCCGACTTATACAAGCTCAAGCAACATGACGATGAGACTGTTTATGACTTTGGAAACCGTTGGAGGGCTATCATTAATAAATTGCCATTCTCCCTACCAATGGATGAGTTAACCAAAATGTTCACCCAGAGTTGTCTAAAACCTATCTCTTGGTTACTCCAATTACAACAATACAGGAATTTTGAAGAGGCTTTGGCCTAAGCAAGTATCATAGAAGACATTAAAGTCCAAGAGGGTGTTTTAAAACCCTATAGAAAAGAATGGCAACAAAAGGGCCAACAACGAAATAATAATTATGGCCAAAACAAACAAGCACAGGCTGGTACAGCCTCAAATTTTAACCAAGTTAATCAAGTGGTGGCGAGCCAGCCCGTAATGGCTCAACAACAACAAGTAATGCAAAGTCAATCGCAAAAAATTGCTTATCATGCGATACTTGCCCCTCCTCAACCAGCTCACAATACTGAGCCAACCATGGAAACTCGACCTTGGCAAACAAATCGTCCCAAGCGACAGTTCACACCTTTAGATGAACCATATGCGGTCATATTCAACAAGTTATATAGCACAAATCAGTTAAATTTACCTGAGTTTAAACATTTAGAACCATCTAGAAGGGGGAAGTATTACAAGGAGTACCTATTTTGTCCTTATCATAGGCAAAATGGGCACAATATCAATAATTGTACAGCTTTCAAACATGTGATCCAAGATCTTATTGAGATTGGAGCCATTAAATTAGATAGCCCCTTAGACCACCAAAATCAAAATCTTGGTGTATTTCAAACACCCCTTCCACATCGGGAGGAAGCTCCAACAACTTTAGGGGGAGTAACTCAGGTAACTCCTCCTAATCAAGTCAACCATGTACAACAATACCAAGGTTTTGTGGGTACTATTAATGTAGTAACCCGGGGTCAAAGGGCGAACCAACCAAATCAGGCTGAACCATAGCCACCTGTACAAACTCCCAGTCCACCTCAGGTAACAGTAACCCAACGACGTGCTAGTACATCTCAACAACCGCTAAATCATTCTACTCAATGCCAACGACCCATCATGTCATTGAGTAGCCGGTTAACTACCAATTTAAAAATGGCTTCTGCCAAGTTATCGATCTATGACCTCATTCAACAATATCCCCCGCATAGAGAGGCATTAATGGAAATATTAAAGTCAATCGAGCTTCAAACTCAAGATACTAATGCCTTCAACAACTTTGTGGGGAGTATTCAAACATGCATGGAGCCCTCCATCACTTTCTATGATTTTGAAATCAAACCTTTGTCAACAGAAAGTATAGATCCTCCATTGCATATCATGGCCAAGATCGATCACAATCCATTCAAGAGAGTCTTAATTGACACCGGTTCCTCAATCAATATCATTACAACATCGACGTTGAGTCATCTAGAGCTATCGCCATCCCTTATCACCAAGTCGAATTTTACTCTTAAAGTATTCAATGATGCTTTATCTTCCACGGTTGGCATGATTATCTTGCCCATCGAGGTAGGGGCCCGAACTTTGCATACCTTGTTTCACATCTTGGAAGGGTCCATGGCATACAATGTATTGCTTGGACGGCCTTGGCTTAGGGAGATGATATGTGTCCCTTCTATACTGCATCAATGTCTGAAGTATGTATATGAGGGACGAGTTCATTGTGTACCTGCTGACCTTGAACCCTTCAAACATTGCAACTATGTCTCAAATCCTTATGAGATTGTGTTGCCATCCACTCATATTTTCTTGACCCCATCTACTTCTTCTATACCATATTCTTCTAAAGCTCACATTCCTGAGGAGCTACCCATCATATCGCAACCATATTCCTCTTCTGCTATTCCATCTAATTCACCACTTTTTTCATCTCTTAATCTTCCTTCTTCTTCATCAGTGACCACATGCACATGTGGCCATGACCAATCATCTCTTTCCACGTCATTACCCCCTTCTTCTACACCTTCTTCAACATCACCTATTATTCCTCCATCTTCCCAACCATCACCAGCTGATGTTTCACAAGTCGGTGAAGCATCAACCCAACCAAATCCTTCCAATTCTTCTATCCCACATTCTTCTATTCCATCATCTAGTCCATCTCCCTCCCAAGTCAAGGTCCATCTAACTGATGCAGGTATTGGTGAGTATGCCATCCAAGATGTCCACATCACACCATTCAATGTGCAAACAGTTAAAGATTTTGGTCGTCCACATGACCAACATTTATCCATTGGATCGGTTTATAACATGGGTTCTATGCCAAATTCCATTAATTTTGTATATGGGGGAATAGAGTCATCTTCTATTCCTACCACCATACCATAACCCAAGCATCCAGTCCCTGCCAATATCAAAAGGATGGAGGGTTTTCCCTCTCGCTATTTCCACAGACATAATTGGTAGCAATTTGGCCTAGGTTGATACGAGCAAGGGGTAACTAAACGCATCGATATGCCATACCAGAGACCCACTGAGCGTTTTGGTCTGGGCTACCAACCACTTCCATCCCTTTCTTCTTTTAAACAAGCTTTTCAAAGCATTAATCTTAATGCAGAAGAAGAAATTCTCCACCCCGACGAATCCGAAGATGAAGTCTATGAAGAATTTGACGTCATGTCCAATGGTGATGAATCTGAAGAAGAGTCGGCGCCCATTGTTCCCCTCACTAAACAAGACGAGTTTTATCTCCAATTGTTTCCTCTCCAAGAGGCTATCTTTCGCTTGTTTCTTCCACAAGAACGAGGTGAACCACCCCCTCCGTTACATCCATAATCCAAACCTGTATTATATGTATATACTAAAATAGTGGTTTTCACCACTACCAAAAAAAAAAAAAATCAGAAAATTCTAAAAAAAAAAAAAAAATCAAAATATATAAAAATACTTTATTGCTTTATGTATGTGTGTAATAGTGGTTTTCACCACTACAAAAAAAAAAAAACTCAAATTACAAAAAAAAAAAAAAACTGAAAAACTATGTTGTTTTGCACTTCAGGTCTTCCGAGGTCTTCACCGGTTTTTCCTTCCATTTCGCCCATCCTTTCTTCCATAAGTCGACAATGAATTTTGAAGACTTATTCACCCCGCTCCATAATCCATATGATCTGGATAAGCCAATCCCGATCAACCCAAGCCTGATTGACATGGATCGGATTTCATCTCCTCCATCTATTTCAGAGTTCATCCTTTCTGAGGAATTGTTAAGGGCTTTCGCTAACTACATTCCTCCTTCACCTCCACATTCACCTTCATCTTCTAAGCCAGAGGTCTTCTATGCAGACATAGACGAGAGCAAGGCACAGGAGCTTGATGACATTTTAGATGACATAAATCTGATCCCTACTCCCCATCGGCTTGAGGAAGGTTCCCACATGTCTATTGAAGAAACTATCGATGTAGACCTTAGACCGGACCAAGATGGCACCCAAATTGTGAAAGCGGCTAAAATTCTATCATCAGAGGAACAAGAGCAAATGATTGCTCTACTCAAGCGAAAGAAGGAGATATTTGCATGGTCTTACAAAGACATGCCAGGCCTAGACCCTAATTTGGTTGTCCATAACCTCACCTTACAAAAAGATGCTAAACCTGTCAAACAGAAACTTAGGAAAATGCATCCTACCATGGCCCTCATAGTTAAATCGGAGATTCAGAAACTTCTAGATGTTAAATTTGTCGTCCCGATTGATTATCCTGAGTGGCTTTCTAACATGGTACCCGTTCATAAGCCTAACGGGGGGATACGTGTTTGCATCAATTTTTGAGATCTAAATAAAGCATGTCCTAAGGATGACTTTCCTCTTCCAAACATTGATACTCTTGTCGACACCTACGCTGGTCATGAAATGCTTTCGTTCATGGATGGATTTTCAGGATACAACCAGATTCGAATAAACCCTGAAGATCAACACAAAACAACATTTACCACACCTTGGGGAACTTTTTGTTATAGGGTGATGCCCTTTGGCCTTAATAACGCAGGTGCAACCTATCAATGAGCCATGACTTATATTTTCCATGATTATATGCATAATATTATCGAATATTATGTGGATGATTTATTGGCAAAATCTAAAACTCGACAAGAGCATTTTGATGTATTGGAAAAAGTTTTTGATAGACTTCTAGAGCATAAAGTAAGGTTGAACCCTAAGAAATGTGTCTTTGGTGTTACCTCAGGCAAAATCCTAGGTTTTATTATCTCTAAACGAGGTATTGAGGTGGACCCAAACAAGGTCAAAGCCATTATGGAAATGTTTCCCCCAACTAATTTGAAGAAGTTACGTAGTTTGCAAGGAAAGATTAATTCAATCCGTCGCTTTATTGCACAACTTTCTAATAAATGTAGGCCATTTTGCCACCTACTACAAAAGGGGGTACAATTTTCATGGACAGATGAATGTCAGAAAGCCTTTGATGACATCAAGCAAGATTTAGCGTCTCCGCCGATCTTAGCTCCGCCTCGTCCGGGGGTCCCTTTCAATCTTTATATCTCAAGCAACGAGACTTTGCCTTAGGGACAATGCTTGCACAAAAGAATGAACAAAATCATGAGCAATCTGTCTATTATATTAGTCGAACATTGGTAAGCTATGAAACCCGATATGCTTATGTGGAAAAATTGTGCTTAGCAGTGGTTTTTGCCACTAAGAAACTTCATCATTATATGCTTAGCCATACAACATATGTCATAGCTAGAGAAAACTCTCTGCGTTATATGATGTCTCACACTTATAATAACACTCGTACCGCTAAATGGATAATGTTGCTTACTGAATTCGATCTTGAATTCATTAGCCAAAAATTTGTTAAAGGTCAAGTTATAGCCGATCAACTTGCGGAAGCTCCACTACCTAGTGATCATCCTTTGATTATTGAGCTCCCAGATGATTCGGTATTTGCTATCACTAAACAAGAAGAGGACATCATTCCGGAGGAAGATGTTGACATCACGCTATTCTTTGATGGCTCTAAGTGTGCGAAAGGTCAAGGTGCTGGAGTTGTGTTTCATACACCTCAAGGGATTCCCATCCCTTTATCATTCAAACTAGACTTCCAATGCACCAATAATACAACAGAGTATGAAGCCTTAATTTTAGGTCTTCAATCAGCCATAGCTATGAGCATTAAGCGTATTCGGATATTTGGAGATTCTCAACTCGTAGTTAAACAAATTACAGGAGAATACCAAGCCAAATAACCTACCATTAAGCTTTATCATGATGTAGCAATGAAGTTGCTCTCTAAGTTTGATTGGTATGAGATCACTAGTTTGCCTCGTTCAACTAATAGATTTGCGGATGCCATGGCCTCTCTTGGATCATTGATTCCAAAGGACTCCCTTGGAGAGGTACAACCCCTAATCATTTCCACAATCTCTAAGTCTGCAATTGTCCGTGCTGAGTCTAAGGATGAAAAAGATGTTTGCTTTATCCATTCGGATCCATATGAGCCTTGGTCTAGTGATATAGTAGCCTTCCTCAAGTTTGGAACACGCCCATATGATTTGTCTCGAACTACCCATCGCTGTTTTAAGCAAAAGGCAACTCGTTTTGTTCTTTTGGGGGATGTTTTGTATAAACGTGGATATGATGGAGTACTCCTCCGCTGTCTAGAAGCATGTGAAACACATAGAGCTATTGTTGAAGCCCATGATGGTACTTGTGGTGGTAATTTTAGTGGAATGGCCTTTGCGAAGCGTATTTTACGTATGGGGTATTATTGGCCCACTATGGAACAAGATTGTTGCAAATATGTTAAACAATGTAAAAAGTGTCAAGAACACGCTAATTTAACCCATATACCATCACAAGCTTTACTGACCCATCCAAAGCCTTTGGCCCTTCTCACAATGGGGACTCGATTTAATTGGCAATATTTCACTTGCCTCTTCAGGACATCATACTTTCATCATTACAGCCACTGAATACTTCACAAAGTGGGTTGAAGCTATTCCTCTAACCAGTACGACAGGTCCTAGAATTGTGGAATTTATACTTCACCATATCATTTGTCACTTTGGTATTCCCTCTAAAATCATTTCTGATAATGGCAAGTCTTTTAATAATAAGGATGTTCGAGCTCTTTGCGAAAAGTATAGTATCCAACATAGTTTCTCAACTCCTTACTACCCACAAGCCAATGGACAAGCTGAAGCTTCCAATAAGACCATAATTGCTATATTTAAGAAACTTGTTAAAGAAAATCATAAAGATTGGCATACACAAATACCCTTGGCATTATGGGCTTACAGAACAAGCATCAGAACTCCCATTGGGGCAATGCCATTTTCTTTGGTCTATGGAGCTGAAGCAATCATGCCTCTTGAGCTCGAGATCCCTTGTGAATTTCTTTGTAGGAATTTATCGATGATGATACTGCTAGACAAGCACGTATTGATCAACTCACACTCATAGATGAAAAATGAATCAATTCTTTAGAGCATTTGCGAGTTTATCAAGACCGATTGAAACGTGCTTACAATGCCAAAGTTCATCTAAGAGAATTTCAAGTAGGGGATCTTGTCCTTAAAGAGAATCAACAAAACACCAATGCATTGCCGCATCTTCGAGATAAATTCGTGGCTAATTGGTTAGGTCCATATATGGTCACTGAAAGAGTGGGTAATGGAACTTATAGACTTGCCAGTTTAGAGGGAGAGGAAGAACCCGAACCACTTAATGTTATACACTTGAGGGAATTCTACGCATAGTTTGAATTTTATATGTACATATATACATGGCTTGTACAACAAAAAAAAAAAAAACAAATAAAATAAAAAGAATTTGCATTTCATTGTTAGTTGCATGCATCTCATTCAAAAACATTGCATTTCATGTGCATACATCTCATTGAAAACCATAACATTTATTTAATATTTTTTGTTATCCCCCATGGAAGGAATCTTTTGTTTTCATCTATGGAGTAGGCCGCTATCAGGTCCAGCGGCCTTCGAGTCTCTTCCTATAGCCACTATCGCCTTGAGCAGCCATGAAGTTTAGGCCACTGACGCCAGCAGTGACCAAGGCATAATTTGAAAATATAAAAATGCACTTTTAGGGTTTGTACCTATCATTTTCTTTGTTGAAAATTCACTTTTACAAAGCTTTGGTGAGACAACAACAGTTGTAGTTTTGAAAGATACCCGCATCGAGGATATGGCTATGCAGGGTGAGGTATTAGCTATTGGAGGAGCTGGAGATTCTCAGGTATTCTTTCAAACCCTAACCTTTTTTCCTCTTTTAGGTAAAATTGAACCTCACTAAGTAACTAGTAAATGAACCTCACTAAACTTGTTGGTAATGAACAAAATCCTTAGCTAGTCTTAGTATAGTTTTTTATGTGGTGGGTTGGTCTTCATTTTTTATGTTTTTAATTTTTTTAGATTTTACGGCCTAGGGTTCATGGGTTTGCCATGTCGCCCTTTGGCCGCTGTCGCTTAGAGCGACGAAAATTTATCCGCTATCGCTCAGAGTGGCTAGGTTTGAACCCCAATGATCAAAACTTTGATTGTTGGGCTTTAGCCATTGTTGTCTCCAACGGCTATATTTTGGCCACTATGGGCGACAACGGCTAAATCCCTTAGCCAATTTTGCAAATATTTTATTATTTTTTTGGATTTTTTTGAGATAGTTTTATTTTTTTTAGAATTTTGAACTACTCTTTAGCATGTGTTGCATGCCTAGGTGTATTTATCCCCCCTCTTTGCTCATATTTAGGAGAGTGTCATATTTTTCATGTTTTATTGAGATTTATAACTTCGATGCACTGTAGTTATGTTTCATCTTTAGTTTGCTTTGCTTAGATCCTTAATGCTCGAGCTTGGGACCCGAGGCTCATGAATGACCTTCTACCTCTTCTGGATGACACAGATTGGAGGTGGATTAAGGCTCACGGGATCTAGTATGTTACCAAAATACCTCACATTATGTCGGATTAGGCTTACCTTATGACTTTGGCCCATCACTGGGACCCTCATACTAACACTTTCTACCTCTCGATCAGTGAGATGAGCATTACGTCAGAGGATGTGTACAGGATCTTTCAGATCCCTTTTGATGGATGGTCATTATTTATTTAGCCACTAATGCTCAGGTGGCTATCTTTACTTGGTTGTTCGGAGGGTGCTATACGGAGGCTCTCAAGGACACCAAGTTTGGGGGAGTTTCCATTATCCACTAGTACTAGGAGCATGTTTTCACAACAAGGCATGTGGTGTTGCTGAAAGTCATAAACAACATCCTTATCCCAGACTACTTAGGTTTGAGGTCTCATTGGAATCTCCTCGTGATGGTTTAGGACTTGATGGATAGCGATGAGCCTATTAGATATGCATAGGGTAGGTATCTATTGTATCAATGTTACGATGAGTTGTACCACATCCATTGGAGGGGTCATGTCAGCATCATGTGTAGTTATATTTTGCAGATCTGGGGATGGAAGCACATTAAGGTAGATTGTCCCAAGGGGATTCCTATTAAGATAAAAACTATGGATGAGAGGATATAGTGCTATTCTACCATATGGTATAGATATAATGAGTAACACAAGAGCCACACTTTTGCAGGGGATTTGACTCATTATACTAATACTTTCATTAGACTCTGTGATGGAGATATCATATGGACCCTATATCATGAATGTCCCGCTTGGGATGACCCAACTAGTTTACTGCTACAATGTGGTATGAGCAATGGCTCATCAGCCACAAGGTTAGCATTTGGGAGTACTTCTTCTACTCTCGGGTTCTTCGTCAGCATGGGTTATAGTAGGATGTGCCACTAGTATCATTTTTGTACAAGTGCATCGAAGTAGAGTGAGATCTCCCTCCTTGATAGGTTACAAAGCTAGCTGACAAGGAGGATGCCCTAGATATTGATCCTGGAGTAGCTAGAAGAGTCATAGATGCATTTATGCAGTGGTTGGGTGACTTGATGTGGCATAATGAGGGCAGTCTGGGTTGAGAGGATGATGGAAGAGATGGGGCAGATCCATAGGGGTGCAGGGTCCATGCTAGGACTACGACATGGGGCTAGTAGGCAGAGCAGGTGGTAGTGGAGGAGCAAGAGGCTCCTAAGGATGTGGAGGAGATGGATCCCAAGGAGAGATATTATCCTCTAAGGGCATAGTTGTATGATGTGGAGGCCGAGCTCAAGTCGGCCAAGATACAGGTACAGTAGAGTGATGCCATCATAACTCAATGGGATACCACTATAGCACAACTTTCAGATCAGATATAGGCTTTACAGGCTACTATGGGAGGAGTTTCTCGGATGTAGGTTATTGTTGCTCCTCCTACTCCTAAGGGTCCTT
The DNA here is from genome assembly GCA_028583015.1 of Wollemia nobilis. NCBI lineage: Eukaryota > Viridiplantae > Streptophyta > Pinopsida > Araucariales > Araucariaceae > Wollemia > Wollemia nobilis. Next base: position 1,823,845 of record JAQPPZ010003507.1, on the reverse strand, counting down.
TGAGGGCATCTCTCAAGGATGAGATCAGGTATCTACAAGGTTTTCTAGATGAGAGTGATATACAAATTGTTGAGGACGCATCCCATATTGCCACTCTATTAAGGTAGATCAAGAGGCTATAAGCCATTCCTAGGGAGAGAGGAGTCATAGGTGGGTCACAAGTCAGCAGGAGCTCTACAATAGGGTAGTCTTCCATTCGGCCTGATCATGGGGCCCGAACTCGTACTAAGAGACCATCAGGGTCTAGCTCGCACAATTCTCCCAGAGATCCAACCACATGGGGCAGTTTTGTACGGAGCACAGACCCAATATTTTATTGATGGTTCTCTTGGTTTTGTTTTTTAGGTCAGCTAACCTATATGACTGTAGCCCATGGGTATTTTTGTATATACATGGACTTGGCACACATAAAATTATGATATCTTTGCATTATGACTCATAATGTGTATCATTTATTGCTCATGTTTTTGTTGTTATTTTGTTTTATGATGTGATGTGATGATGGCATTATGATGAATTGATGTATATGTTATATGATAGATGATATTGGAGATGCTTAGATGGATGTGTAGATTCTTATATGATTTGATGATATGATGTGATGTATTTTGAGTTGATAAATGATGAATTTATTATTGTATGCAAATAGATTATGCCTTATATGTTTTATGATGTGCTTTATGATGTAACGATGGGTGATTTGGTTTTTGTGTTTATGGATGCAATGTTATTGTTAAATGCATGTCTAATTTTTCTTTAATTGTATGCATCTAACTTATGTGATGGGATGGTATAAATGAACATGTATGCTCCAAACACTTAAAACATATGGAATGCATATGACATTGACAATATTAATGTGTGATACCACATAAAGTAAAAAATTAATCATGAATTTAAATAATCACTCTTATCATAAAATTGATTAAGTATTCATATATGCAATGTAATGGCGTGAGATGTATTTTCTTGATAAGTTTCTATAAATTAAAATATATAAAGTAGTCAATGGTCGTCTATATACTATTTCTAATATATATGCGATATCTGTCCTACTATGTTGATACCCCATAATTTATAGAATCTTGTAAATAAAGTGATGGTGTAAATGATGATTTGATTGGTTGCTATGTAAGAATTTTGGGGCTTTCCAGAGATTCAAACACTCTAGCTACCCTATCAGTGATTGTGTACTATTCATTTAAGGCTTTTGAAAATTAGGCTTTCATTATGGTCCTAGATACTCATTCTCCTTGTGTGTGCAAATGAATATATTTAGATAGAACCCATGCATTTCCTCTGATTTTAGGTAGGATTCTTTCAGCCCATTGCTAATATTAGGCATCCTAAAGTAATCATATTATTATTATGTTGGACTCAATTGGACTATACCACTAGGTAGTTTTGAATTACCTAAATCTAGCTCATCCGCATTCAAACATTGGTCTATAAAAATGCATAGCTTTTGTGATAGACATATCGTCATGCATAAGGATTTCTCCTTCCAATCCTATATAGTGCCAAGAATTCCAGGGATTCAAGCTCCAATCCTTTATTTTCTTCATTATGACTTGGGATACTTGCTCATGTTTAGTAATAAAAATTACTGTTTATTTTTTATTGATTTTTTTTTTAGTAAGGGATTCGGGTAGTGATGATAATAACTATTTATTTTTCTTTTGTCCTTTTGATATTTTGAGCTATGAATGTAGGTGTTGATGTGTGACTTTTGAATATTTGAACTTTGAACCTAGGATTTTTGCTTGTTTACTTAAGAAAGGGATTTTTGGGTAGGGTGGATCTTGTCCTTTTGTGAATTCTCAGCATTTTTGAATTGGTTGCATAGAGGGATAAGAAAGTATGTCCCCTTTCACTTTATGTAACCTAACCACTTTATGACTTACATCTTCCCGTGTACCAGCTAGAATTTAGTGTTTATAATTAGTGGTGGGATCCTAAGATATGCTAGGCTTTGTCACCACTAGACCTTATTCTCTACTAACCAAGATGGTTTTCCACAAAAGTTGATAAGATCACTAGGTGTGGTTGAATAACCAAAAAACCTTAGTATATTATGTATAGCAACTGATAATGGTTGTGTTGAAAAACACAATTACACACATGTGTTGATGGAGGTATGGATTTGAATGATTTGTGAGACAAACTGTGGCATTACTTTTAAGGCTCTCATGACATATGCAAATGTAATGGATATGAAAATGTAATGCAATTATGTGGATACAAGATGTGAGATGCAATTGTTTTTGTATTTTTTGCTTAATTTGACCAAAGGGCTTATTGTGCCTTTGGGGCTTTTGATTTTTGACCAAATAGCATTAAGTACCATTGGAGCTTTTTGATTTTTGACCAAGTAGCATGAAATACCCTTGGATAATTTTTGATTGGAGTTGACCAAGCGGTTTGGGTACCCTTGGAGCATTTTGATTTGATTTTGACCAAGCGACTTGGATGCACTTGGAGCATTTTAATTTGATTTTGACCAAGCAGCTTGAATCTCCTTGGAGAATTTTGATTTGATTTTGACAAAGCGGCTTGAATGCTCTTGGAGCATTTTGATTTGATTTTGACCAAGTGGCTTGAATGTCCTTGGAGCATTTGATTGTATTTTAAATTTTTATGTTTTTATGATTTGTTTGTATTTTTGACATATTTGATTTATTTATTTATTTTTTGACATATTTGAATGTTTTTATATTTTATGACATATTTGAATGTTTTTGTATTTTATGTGTAGAATGCCTTAAAGTGAAAGATATTGAGAGATTCAAGATCTTCAACACCATCTAATGATATAAGGCGATATGCTCCAGGCCCAACTATTTGTGAAATCATGTACGGGCCTATCCAATTTGCCACGAACTTGTCTCATAGGTGCGACGACAAATTCTAATTTTGTTGGTTTTCTTTGAGTACTAGATCTCCAACCTTGAATTCTCTCAGGTGGAATTTACTATCGTAAGCTCACATAAGGCAATCTTGGTAAACGCAAAGATGCTCTAAAGCATTGAATCAGTGTTCATCAATAATCATCAACTAATCAAGGCGACATTACCGTGCGGTATCATCGTCTATGAAGTCCTTTAATATTATGCATAGAGTTGGAATTTCCAATTTCAGTGACATGATGGCCTCAGTACCATATACTAGTCAAAACGATGTTGCCCCAGTGGGAATCCGTATACTAGTCATGTATGCCCATAGTGCAAGAGGTAACTACATGTGCCAATCCTTGTGATTGTCTTGCACCGTCTTCCTCAAGATGGAGACTATTATTTTGTTCGAGGCTTATTCTTACCCTTTTCTTGCGGATAATAAGGCATTGAAAAAATGTGCTGAATATGGTATTTTTTATTAAAGCATGCACATTTTTGTTCTTGAAATATGGCCCATTACTTGATATTATCTTCGAAGGGACCCCAAAATGACTTATGATATTGTGGAGTATAAAATCCGTAATCCTTGGTCCAATTGTTGATGTTAAGGGTATAAATTCAACCCATTTAGTGAAGTATCCAGTGGTCATTATGATGAATGTGTTTTGGCCTGAGGATGGGGGTGAGATCTTCCCAATCAAGTCTATTCCCCACTACAAGAATGGCCATGCTGCCTAGATGGGTTGCAAGGCTTGCGATGGTAAGTACGTTAGATTTGAATTATGTTGGAACTTAATGCATTTCTTGACATACTCGTAGTAGTCTTTTTCCATGGTGGGCCAATAGTAATCCATTCTCAAGATGCATTTAAAGATGGCCATGCCACTGAAATGCCCTCCACATGTGTCGTCGTGAGCTTGTGAAATTGCCCAGGATGCTTCCTAGGGCTCAAGACAATGGAGTAATACTCCATCATATCCTCTTATGTAGAGGATTTCTCCTAGCAAGATGTATCTTGTTGCTTTCTATTTGAACATTCACCTTTCAGTATGCGACAAAACTTGAGATACTATTCTAAGTTTTAGGAAGTCCCCTAGTAGGAAAAGCCAATCTTGATAAGCCATGACTTCTATAGAAAAAATGGATTGCTCTTTCTGCATTCCCAAGCTGGTGAACACAGATTGAGGAACAACTCTATGGTGTATGGTTGCACCACACTCCATAGGTCCTTGGGAGATCAAAGACCCCCAAGGTGCCATTTTCAAGAAATATCTGGCCATGCAAGACCAATCCTAATTTGGTTTGATGTGGATCATGTTGACTGATTCTTGATTATCAAAAGTTTCATGGTGTATTGTTGAGTGCAAACACACTTTTACATGAACGATTGTAAAATCAGAAGATGGATTCTAAGGGATTAAGGATCCCAAAGAGGCCATGGTGTCTGTATCTCTATTTGATGTACGAGGAATTTCCTTAATGTCATACCATTCTAGTCGGGCTAGGTAGGTGTCAACAAGTTCCTTGTAAGTCTTCAAGAGTGGGCACCTGCATTGAAATAGTCCTTTGACTTGGTTTAATATGAGCAAGGAGTCACCAAAGATATTCAATATTTTAATGCTCATTACTATTGTTGTTTGGATTCCCAAGATCAATACCTCATATTTTGTGTTGTTTTTTATGCACGAGAAGTCTAGTTTGAATTCTAAGGGAAATGGAGTGACCTGTAGTGTGATAAAGACAATCATTGCTTTGCCCTCTTGTTCACACTTTGAATCATCGAAGAACAACAACATACCTTTTTTGTTCTTAGGTTCTTCGAGTTCTGGTAGATCTGATAATGCAAAGACCACATCATTAGGCAATTATATGGTGAGAGGCTTGTTATCCTAAAGAGGTGCCTTTGCTAATTTATCTGCTATGACTTGTCCCTTGATGTAATTTTGGCTTATGAACTCTAGATCAAATTCTATCAATAGCATGATCCACTTTGCGGTATGTGTATTGTGATATTTTTTGCTCATTATGTACTGTAAAGGATTTTGTTTTGATATGATGTAGTTCATATGGCTCAACATGTATGTCGCAACTTTTGAGTTGCAAAGACCACTATTAAACACAACTTTTCGACATACGCATATCCTAGCTCATAACTAACCAAGGTGTGACTAATGTAATAGATGACTTTCTCTTTATCTTGTGCATTCTTTTGTTCTAACATGGTGCCCAATGCCAAATCAGTAGTTGATATATATAGTAAAAATGGTATGTTTGGCCTTGGTGAAGCCAATACTAGCAGTGTTTCCAGATAAGTTTTGATCTCTACAAAGGCTTGATGACATTATTCATCCTAGTGAAAGGGAACCTCCTTGCATAGCAACCAATTCATGGGTCGACATTTTCCTAATAATTGCATGATGAATATTTTGATGGATGTTATCTTGACTTATAGGCTCCTTATCTCCCTAATGTTGTTAGGGGTGCCCATTTCCAATATAGCCTTTACCTTTGTAGGATCAACTTCAATACCTCTCTTGGATATGATGAATACAAAAAGCTTGCTGAAAGTTATGCCAAATACACACTTCTTAGGATTCAATCAGACATTGTGCTCAATGAGGTGATCAAAGACTTGTATAAGGACTTCAACGTGCTCTTGCCACAACAGGGACTTGGCTAATAATTCATCCATGTAATACTCTAAGATCTTATGCATATATTCATGGAATATGTATGTCATGGCCCGTTGATATGTGGCACCAGTATTTTTGAGACCAAATGGCATCAATTTGTAATAGAATATTCCCCATGGAGTAATAAAAGTAGTTTTATGTTGATATTTGGGCTTAATCCAAATCTAGTTGTACCCAAAAAAACCATCCATTAGGGAGAGCATCTCATGACCTACGATTGCGTTTACAAGAGCATATATGTTTGGCAATAGGAATGAATACTTTGGTGTTTCCCTATTTAAATATCTAAATTTTGTGCAGATACAGACTCTTTCGTCAGGTTTCCCCATGGGTACCATATTCGACACCCACTCAAAGTAGTCGATAGGAACAATGAACACTGCATCCAATAGTTTTTATAATTTGTTCTTCACCATCAAAGTGATTGTGGGATGCATTTTACTCAACTTTTTCTTGACTAGATTCTTCATGGGATCCAATGAAAGGTTATGAACGACTAACTTTGGATCTATCCCTAGCATGTCTTTGTAAGTCCAAGTAAAAATATTTGGCCTCTCTTTAAGGAGAGGAATTATGATGGCTTTTTCCTCTGGAGATAGACTTTCTCTAAACTTGAATTTCCTTGGTTGGGTAGGATCATCATTGACATCCACCTCTAAAGTTGCTTCTATAGCCATATGTGATCCATCCTCTAGTTGACGAGGCATGGGTATCAAATGAATGTCATCAATGGGATTTATAGGTCCTACTGACTCAAGATCCCAACCGACATGGAATACATCATACGTACAACCTGATACAAAATGGATTGACTATAACATCTATTCATTGGACAAAAGGTCTTTAGGCTCTATGGGAGAATCAACACAATCCCAATCAATAGCATCTATATCAAGATGCAATGATTTGGTAGGATCTGCTAGATTATGAAGTGGAGTGGCCAAATCAATGGAGATCATGTTGATGGATGGGATGAAATCTCTAGGACCACATGGGTGTAATATTGTTTCAGGGGTTTCCCTTCCATACTTGTGATGAGGTTCTAGCAATTTGGGGATGAATGGGTCCTCCCTATGCAACATGTGAGTGGTTGGATTCTCTCTATGCATAGACTATGAAATTGGGTAATTTGGCTCAAGGATCTCTCAAAATGTGGGTGGAGGGGGATTGACCATGCGGGGAATAGCCCCTAAGTCAAAAGGTCTTTCGAGGAACCTTAATCTAGGATCTATGGCATGCAATGTCGCCTCTCTTTCTACTAGCTCATTGAATTGTCACAAGTGGTATGGCCCAAAATAAGCCATCTCTGTCTCATCCTCAAAGTCATCATCACTTATCCAAAAACTGTTAGCATTGGTATGTGGTATTAGAATAGAAGGCTCATGTCTTGTCCCCAAGTAGGCCATCTTCATTTCATCTTCATATTCTTCATCACTTATGAAGAATCCATTTGCATTTGTCTCTTGTCCCAAAGTTAGGGGTTGATGGCTCAGTCCTAAGTAGGCTCTTTCTATTGTGTCCTCTAATTCATGGTCACTTTCATATGATATGTACCCACTCTCATTGTGGATGGACTATGTGAATCTTTATAAATAGTGAAGCCCATGGTAGGCTAAGCCAAGTTGTGCCTCATCATCACTTGCTTTATATTCATTCTCCTCATCCCACAAGTTGTACCCTATTGGGGGTGGAATCAATTGATATGTTTGGATGATAAATTTTTGGTGGCGGTATGTTCACCGTGGCCACTTGTATGTTGCTAAAATTTCTTATTCTTAGGGGGTGATAAGGAATGAAATCAATATATTCTCTTAAACCTAAGCTTAATCTATCCAATTCTGTTGCAAGAGAGTCATCTTGACCTCTAATATAATAGCCTAATCCAAACCTTTCATATGGAAGCTAATATTGTGGCTTGTATGGCCACCTGCACCCCTACTCATATATACCAAGGCCATAGCCATGCCAATGGCAATGCTCAAAGTGGCTTAGAGCAAACTTGAGATTATCTTAACCCAAAACATGAATAATTTGTCATAATCCTCTTATACGTCTGAAGACTTATGGGCGTAGTCCAGGCCAACATAGCTAAAATTGGTTTGGTTGGGAGGGATTCCAAGTGGAACCACTATTCCCACTGGCGGTCTCAAGGCCTTAGGTCTTCCCATGTCTTGTGCAGACTCAATGATAGGCATAAAGATAATATTCTGCACAAGGTACTCCCCTATGCCTGTGCTTGCCAAGTGTATTGATGCATATGACATGGATGACCCTACGGATGACACTAGCGAAGCGAGATGGTAATCACTATCTTCATATTGATCTTGAAGATCTTCTTCTTCCATAGGACTTGGCATTTCAATAATGGCTATAGTTGTAACTTCCTTGGGCCTTTCTTCCTTGACTAAGGGTGCCTTTAGCTTATGATTATCTTTTGGTTTTGACGTTGATGGTACTTTAGAAGCATTGACTATTTTAAGTTCACTAGGAGGTGTTGATGTGCATGGGTCTTTTCTTACCCTTTTGCCTTTGTTATCCAATTGTGTGGTTGGAGATGAAGGTGCTATGTATATATGGGTATAAGGAATTACAAATTCTCCTAGAATATCCACCTGATGGATTTATTTGAATGGCTCTTCATCAACCAAAACCACATAGACTTTGTTTTTGTGCACATACTTGACACACTGGTGCAAGATCAAAGGAACACACTTCATGGCCCTTATCCAAGGATGCCCTAGGAGGATATTGTATTGCATAGCCCCTTCCAAGACATGACACATCACAGGGATGGTCTTATGCCCCACCTTGATGGGTAGGACTATCATTCCCATAGTATTGCATAAAGCATCATTAAAAGCTCTTAATGTGTAGGCTTCTGGAACGATATTGGACTTGGATATTTTGAGGTACTCTATTGCTAGTGTTGTAATAATGTTTATTTATGAACTTGTTTTGACCAATATCCTCTTGAAAGGTAAGTCGTTGATTGCCACCACAATGTTCAACGGAGGGTCTGGTAAGGCAGTAGGTACTGTCTTAATCTCATAATAATAGAATTAAATTATAGGTTCTTGGTATTCTTGTATTTGTCCCACAAAATGAGTGAATGCATTTGCATCTTGTGGTTGAAACTCAATTGTCCTTAAAATTTCCATTAAATTCTCCCTATGCTTTGGGGATTGTTGTATGAGCTCATAGATGGATAACTTAGCTGGAGTCATCTATAGGTTTTGCTCTAATATACTCTAGATAGTTATCACAGGATGTGTTGGTGGACCTAGAAGGTTGTCTTACCACTGCCTCTACCTAGGTGCAGCTGGGACATTCATGGGAGATGTAGGAGGTTACGGTTGACCATACCGTCTAGTCTTGGTTTCTATGTTAACAATATCAACCATCCCAATGCATTCGTGGGTAGGTATATCAACTTGGACATGATTGACATAGGCCCCTTGCTCTCTAGGGGCATCATGATTGGGAAATGGGTTTTTGAATATGCCCATGTCTCTATTATCAGGAGCAAGTGGGTTGTCAACTTTGATTTCTTCCACCTCAATAATGTTTTGAACTTGATGCTTAAAACCAATGCAAGTCTCAATGTCATTCCATGATATCCTGTGATAAGGGCAAAATTGATCTTCCCTATATCCTTTTGGCTTAGGATGGTTGGGATATATAATAGGTATATCATGAAATCTGATCCTCTTGGCCTCGCTCAGTTGATTGAAGATTGATTGCATTGATTCTGCTAAAGGCATGAAATAGCGAGGTGGATTGTGTTCTTTGTTTCACCCTTGATTGATCCTTTGATCATGATTGGCCGGTGGAGGATGTGCTTGATAGTTCTGAGGTTGTTGTGCATCCTCATCCTTAGTTTAGCCAATATGACTTGATTGACTGGAGGAGGGTTGCCCTACTTTTGCTTGTACTTGTCATTCTTATCATTCTTGTTCCACTTCTTTTTGTTTTGGATTTTAATGGTTCCCTTATCTACTTTTATGTCTTCAATGTGTTTTGCCTATGCCAAAGCTTCCTTAAATGAAGGATACTTTTGAATTTGTAGCAAGATGGAGATGTTTTTATAACAACTTTTGGTGAACATGTGAATGATCTCTTCTGTGGGAACATAGAATGATGACTTTGCCATGACTTTTCTCCATCTATTCTCATAATCCATTGCTAGCTCATCATCATACTATTTCAAGTTGGCTAGGTCTGAAAGATTCACCTTCTTCTTAGCACCAAAGGAGAAATGCTTTAGGAATGTGTTTACTAGTTGTTCAAAGTTGGTTATGCTATGCTTAGGTAGTTGGTTGAACCATTGAGTGGAAACACTTGAAAATGTCATTATGAATGTTCTTAGAATGAGTGCGTCATTATCTTCAAGATGAAAACATGCATTGATAAAATTGGTGACGTGCTCTTATGCATTCTCTTCACCCTTAAAATTTTCCAACCTAGGTATCTCAAAGTGCTTAGGATATGGAGGGCTAAGTATTGATGGGCACAATGGTTGGTTGTGTATTTTACTCAATGTTGGCGAGTTTCCAGATACCTCTTGTTTCACAAAGGCTTTTATATTTTCAACAATATCTTGAAATACATTTGATGCATGAATTTCCTCATCTTTTAGGCCTACTCACAGTGGTAATGGAGGTAACTCTCTATCCATTTTATTTGTTCGGTTTTCTTCCCTCCTATGAGGGGACTTAGGATTATGATCTTGGTTTGTTATGTTTTCCCTTTCACCACTAGTTGGATTTATTTCATGGTTTGGTGGGTGGTTTTATTATGGGCTATCTTGTCTATTCTGCCTCTCCTTAGGTGAGTCAGCAAATCTAATTATTTGGTGGTCACCACCATTTATTTGTAAATTTCTAAGAGCTAGTCGCTCAGCTTGCTCTCTTAAGCATTGCTCATGTTGGCACAAGAGTATTTCTCTTTGTTTATCCTATTTGAGAGCTTCCACTAGCTCTCGCTCCTTATGTAACATATTTTCTAACCATCTCACATGGTCATTTTGTGTTGTCACAAAAGACTCATGTTTATCTGCCTTTGTTCTTGTTGTCTTGACTCATAGATTCCTCAAGGAGGTTTATGTTGTACCTATCCTCTTGCTACCTAATATGACTTGTTCAATGTACTATTGAGTATCCCTATGATAATACTTTGTACGTATACTTTTGCATCACTCTGAGGTACCCCCAGACTAAGAGGTGTGTTTAGAAGTCATAGTTTATGAGCTTTCAGATGTAGAGTTCTCAGTAGCTACAATTCTTTGATTCGATCATGTAGGAAACCGATCCAACCCATCTTGTTGTCTTGTTTTTCATGGTTGGTTCTATGGGGTGCCATTCACTCCTATGAGATCATAGTATATGAGAATATTTCATTTTATGTGAATGGTTTCTTCTATCTTATTCCCATGACTAGAAGTAGGTCTAGTTTCTGTCCTTCAGTGGGCATATATGTTTCATATGTTTCTTGTGAATCTTTAGGTGTTGCATATTTTATCCATGTGGATGGATATGTAGTAGTCTCATCATACCTTCATGAAGAATGAATTTTAGAACCTTCTTTATGTCCATGTGAGGAGGAAGCCCTTAAAGCTTCCTCATGTATTTGAGATGTTTATTTGTGTTTAGAGAAGGCCCTTGAGGTCTACTCATGTCTCCCTGATGAGGATGGTTTTGAATCCTCTTTTTGTTTATGTGACTTTGTTCCATTATGTGGTTCTATACTTGGGGTTTCTCAAGGAGATTCCCCAAGGTTGAGTTATCACCCCTTAGGCTCATGGAGTTACGTCTCACGGTCTTACGGGTAGGTTGTTCAATGTTACTACGACTTCGCCTATGGGTATGAGTTGCTTTAGTATCTCCCTTAGTATTAGACTGAGGGTGTTTACTTCTTGTTTTAACCATTTTGTCTATGAATTGATATTTTTAGTTGCAATTTAGGAAAAGCCACACAATACCAAACAAATTTTTATCTTGATTATCGATTTAAGTGTGCCCTAAACTCTTTGGTGTGTTTTTATTTGCTTTCTTTCTCTTGTTTTGATTTAGAAGGAGGAGACTCATTCGTAGTAGGAATATAGAACACCCATGCCAAACATGATTTTCTCAAAAGAAGCTAGGGTACAATGTTGAAGTCCCAGTGGGGGGTTCACCTAGCTCTTTCACTTTGAACCAATGATAGTTCCATTAGTGGGAGACAATTTAAACACAAGTATCTTAGTGCCACTATGAAGTTCTTCAATCCATTTATAGGAGACTCTAGGGGTTAAACCGGTGGAAGGAGATGAATTCCAATGTCATCAAAATGAATTGAGATTTGGTGATGAAATCCAACTCCCCAATGTTTAAATGATACATGCATGTGTGGTGTTCATTTTAAGCTTGTGTAACATAAAGTGCATCATATAGCAACAATGAGTCTTTCCTATATGCCTAAGTGCAAAAATATGTTTCAATATTCAAAAATATGCATGACTACTATGATTTGTATGAACACACTTTATTTCACATAGCTATGGCCTCTAGCAAGGCCTCAAAGCAAGCAAAAATACAATGTCTAGCACATTGGATTCTAGGACAAATTTTTTAGGCATAAGTCGATGTTCCTAGCAACACCTAGTGAAAATATAAAATAATATCTAAGATATGCAAAAATGGTTAATTCTTTCTCCTTTTATTCTTTCAATTTCCAAAAATAAATGTGCTTTAAGTTCTCTATTTTAGACACACATAAGCAAACAGACAGCTATAAAATATTAGAGAGGCTATACCAACCTCTAATATAGCTTAGAGAACTTTGTTTCTATCCTCTACTGCTCTCCAATTTTGGCCACTGTTGACCAGAGCGACTGGTTCTTGGCCACCATTAGTGAGAGTGGCTAAATATCTATTGGTCGTTGTAGCTCAAAGCGACTAATTTATGGCCATTGTAGCTCATAGAGACTAGAAATGCACATAAAACTAAGTTATTATTTAGGTAGAAAATGAAAAATCAGTGGAGGTCCAACTATGATCACCATTTATAGCAACCCCGGGACACACACACCGCTCTTTTTACTCTACTTGCAATGTATTAAAATCCAAAAAATGAAATGGAAGACAATGAAAAGCATATAACATGGAAATAACAAATATGGATTTCTTTATTTGTATTGAAACACGATTACATGTTGGTCTCTCTTAGGGATACCCATTTCGATACAATAAGATTACAAATAGGTAAAGAGTGCCCCTTTCACAAAGAGGTTGTGCACTTCCAAAATATTCTTGGTTCCACACACAAAAATGTATGAGGGCTTACAAATGTCTCCTTCCCTAGGCATGTTTTGTAGAGGGATCCCTTTCGCTCTTGTATGTTGTAGATTTTGTCCAATGAACCTGTGGCCCTGTAGGTAATGAAACAACAACACACGCTTAGATGTACGAGAATACCTCCTTGGATGAGGTTGTTAGCAATAAATATAATAAATAAAAGAAAATGCAAATTAAACTAATTCTATGAATGCAAATGAATGAAATGATGCTATGCTAATGATATGCTAAACAAAATATTGAATCTAATGTATAAAACCCTAAGCTAGGATTGTGGGCCACTGTACAAGACAACGACCACTAAAGTGAATCTCATACTCTTTGCTCCAAATATATGGATCAAATATTGTATCCAATTTTGAAATAATAGTTTTTATGCTCTCCAATTTGTTAGGGCTTCACTGTAAATGTGATCTCCAAGGGAAACTCTCCAAGTCTCGAAAGCTCTCCTTAATGACCTGTCCTAATAAATTCGAGATTACTTGGATAAAGATCGATACTGATATGTGATAAAAGATGGATATGATGTCCATTGGTGCTCTCAGGCTTACACATTTTATAGTATAAAACCCTAGGTCTATGTCCAAGCCCTAGGAATGAATTCCTCATGCGTAGTGAGAGTTAGCATGAGCAGATTTTTGTCTTTTCTATGTTTAAATATGAGTTAACTAAATTCTAAATGTAAACTCAAGTCTCTTATGTGAACTAGTCATGAAAGGAAATGTAAAGTTACTCTCGCTCACTTTTATTGCATGCAGAATACCACTTCTAGGCCTGTTTATTGGTAAAACTGCTTTTATGGTTTAGTTGCTGCCATCTGCAACGAATAATATCTGGCCACTATCATCTGTAGTGGCTAAGTTCTAGTCACTCTAATCTTGAGCAGCTAATATATGGTCATTCTAGGCTTGGATGACTTGAAAAGGCCCCAAATGAGTGGTGAGAACCACTGTCGATGCTTGTAAAGTCCAAGATTAAGTTATATGATCTTATGAATGTGTCTATGTGAGTAGTTCCCCTAAGAGTGACACATTTTAGGTGTCTAAACTTCCATTTAAAAAATTAAAAATAATAATAGAATAATCAAAGTTATGAAATTCCCCAAAGGTGTCTACAAACCCTTTGGTCATGCAAAAATACCCCTAGGTGGTCTATGATTGTCTAGGCCACCCTACAATGCTCCTAGGTGATCTACGACCGTCTAGGTCACCCTAAAATGACCCTAGGTGGTCTATGACCATCTAGGTCACCATAATATATCCCTAGGTGGTCTATGATCATCTAGGTCACCCCAAAATACCCCTAGGGAATCTACGTCCATCTAGGTCATCCTAAAATACCCCTAGGTGATCTAAGACCATCTAGGTCACCCCAAAACACTCCTAGGCAATCTATGATTATCTATGTTACCCCAAAATTCTCCTAGGTGATCTACGATCATCTAGGTCATCCTAAAATCCTCTTAGGTTGTGTATGATTGTATAGGTCATCCCAAAATGCTCCTAGGTGGTCTACGATCATGTAGGTCACCTTAAAATGCTCCTAGGTGGTCTACAACCATCTAGGTCACCATAAAATACCCCTAGGTCGTATATGATCATCTAGGTCACCCTAAAACACCCATAGGTGGTCTATGACTATCTAGATCACCCCAAAATGCTCCTAGGTGGTCTACGACCATCTAGGTCATCCTAAAATACTCCTAGGTAATCTACGACCGTCTATGTCACCCTAAAATGCTCCTAGGTAGTCTATGATTGTCTAGGTCACCCTAAAATGCTCCTAGGCAATCTACGATGATTTAGGTCACCCAAAACACCCCAAAGGTATCTATAAATACTTTGGTCACTCAAAATCCCCAATGGCATACTATAATCCCATTGGTAAAATGTATATATATTTATCAAAATCCAAAAAACATTAAAAATTTCAAAAACAATTGAAAATCAAATTTTCAAAAATAATGGGAATTTTTTTTTTTTACATTTGAAAAGCATTCAAAAATTCAAAATTATTGCAAAACATAAAAACATTTATATTTTTTATTGCATCATATGCATTCATTTAATTGCATTACATTAGGTATTTTCATCCATTGTACTTGCATTAGGATAGGATGTGTTTACAATTTTATAAATGACACCACATTTATATCTCATTTATTCTTCATCATCATCCATCACCCCCACGAGTAATTATATTTTTCAAAACAACTCTTCTTGTTGATGTGATGTATATACTAGGGTTTTATGATCATTCAACCATACCTAGTTATCTTCTCAAATTTTGTATAAAGCTATATTTGCTTTTGGAGATGATGTCTAGTTCTGATAGTACCTTGTATATTTTAAAATCCCATCATAATTCAAATATTAACAATTCTATTCTAGAAAAGAAAAGATGAAAATTACAAAGTGGTCCTGGTAACCTTAAGTGAAAGGTTTTTACTTTTTAACTTGTGATGTGCATTGTCTAGGGTGTTGGTCATTGAAAAAATGACAAGCTCCCCCTACCTAAAGAAATCCCTTGCTTTCATCAAAATAAGTAAAATCCCAAAAAGCAAAAATCAAATGCAAAATAAATAGTGATTTTCATCAATAAACAAATCCCTTGTTCAAAAAAAAAAAAATACAAAATAAACAATAATTTTAATCACTAAGCATGAGCAAGTATCCTACATCAATGTAAAGAAAATAAGGGGGTAAAGATATTGAATCCCTAGAGTGGTCAGTATTTGAAACCATCGAGTGATCCCAAATGCAACAATGGGTTAAATTAATCCCACCTGGCATTGGGGTAGTTCTAAGAAATTTACAAAGTGAGCTAGCTTTAGGTGGTTTGTATTGCCTAGTGGTCTAATCCAATTAAGTCCAAAATTAGGACTATGATGAGCATATGGTGATATTCATCACAAAATGGGTTGAATTAATCCTGCCTAGCAATGAGATAATCTTGTGACTCATCTAATATATTCATTTGTACACACAGGGATAGTGAATATTTGGGTCTTCATAACAAAAGCTTTTATCTTTCAAAAGTCTTGTATAGTCATTATATAAATTTTTATTAGTCAATTAGGGTGTGTGAGTATCATGGAAAACCTCAAAAAATACCTAATAGCAACAAATCATTACATCAATCATACACATTTACACATTACAATCATCTCATTTCACATATGGATGCTTAAATTATTAATTATTATGATAAGAGTTATCATTTTTATTCATTATTTTCATACATTCAGTGGTTTCATACATCAGGTTGTCAACACACATATTAATCACATTCCTCATTTTTTAAGTAATTAAAGCATACAGGTTCATTTGTAGTAGATCATAATCATGTAAATAATGCACTACATACATTGCGTTGACAATATCATATCAACATAACTTAAGTGCATAAACAATTAAAATAAATTAAACATACCTTTAATATTCACCATTGCATCCATATATACATACATAGTAGAGCATATACAAATCTAGATCACAACATCTAATGCTACATTTATCATCTAGCTAGTGCATGTCATTAGTATATAGCATACATATAGCATATTGGCATCATAAATAGGCATTGCATCCATTAGTGCATCCATAAATCATAACACATAATGCATATAATGGTCTAAAATCGCACAATTGTAAATCACACAAACATTTTTAAACATCAATTGGGGAATTATTGATATCATACCTCCCCTAATCATAAATCAAAAAATTAATAAAATAAACCTCAAAAAGCCCCAAAGGTACCCATAAAATCTTTGGTCACCCCAAAATCCCCAAAGGTATCCACAAACCCTTTGGTCACCCAAAATACCCTAACGACATCCACTAAGCCTATTGGTAATAATAAAAAAAAGTATAATCCAAATCAATAATTGATAACTTAATCAAGTTAATCATGTTCATATTATGAATCATTACTAAAGAAAATCATGCATCCTCCTTGATTAGGGTCAAATAAGCAAAATATCAAAAATAGATTCAAGAAAACCGAGTGTGTTGTCTCCTAAATTACCGCTAAGGCTAGGATTAGACTTAAGCTTATTTCCTAATTTAACATCAAGGCTAGGATTTGACTTAATATTGTCTCCTAATTGCCATCAAGTCTAGGATTAGACTCAAAATTATCTCCTAATTGCCATTAAGGCTAGGATTAAACTTAATATTATCTCCTAATTGCCATCAAGGCTAGGATTATATTTAAGCTTATCTCCTAATCGCCATCAAGGTTAGGATTTTATTTAATTTTATCTCTTAATTACCTTCAAGGTTTTGGGCCATGTATCCATGGTCATCCCACCCTAGGATGATCACAGTTCATGACCATCCCACCAAAGGACGACCACCAAAAACCATACTTGGGTGGAATAGCCATGAACCAAACCCCTCAAAATTCAAAAGGTAGGACAAATGGAAATCAATTACTATAATTTATCCTACCCAATATCCCATGATAGATTGGAATTCTATCATGGAAATCAGGACCTACAAATTAGAGGCCCCAAATGGGCAACCTCTTCCACACTATGTATGGTAAGGGCATTGACAAGTTATGAAACTTGTATTGCATGCCAAAACTTATACCTTTACCCCTTTTGGGATATAAATTGAGGTGATTCCATCCAAATTCATAGGGAGATAATAACAACTATTAACCATGAAGTGCTTCCAATATTTGTCCTCACATTTACCCATGTATTTTCCTTGAAAACCTCTTCAAATTGAAGGTGCTTTCAAGGGCATACCAAAATACACTAATAAATTCCAAAACCTATAAAATCTGAGATTAACTTGACCAAATTCAATGACAACACATTTAGGAGAGTTCTAAACCATATCCTCTTAAAATTTATGGTAAAAACCACCCCTTTTGTGATCATCCCTACCAAGGATGGATAATAGTCTCGGTTGGACTTGCCTGGGATGACCATGAAATGGATAATAATTTTGGCCTGATTTTAACATAGATAAATTCTACAACATTAGAATAGAAACATACTCAATTTTGGTTAAGTTTTGAATAGATTTGATGTGTCGATTTATGTTTTTGTGATTTTTGTCTTAGTTGTTCCTTCCAGGAATGACCATAGGTTCTAATCACAATTCCACTTTAATTTATGCTTAGATCCTTCCAAAATTATCTCATTAACATCATATTAAATTTTCAAGTCATTTGGAGTTATTTAGATTTATCACAAATAAGTTTTACTTTCTTTATTACATACTTTTTAGGGTTTTCATTATCAAACACATATGCTATTAACATCATTCAATATCTTGTGTGTAGGTGCAAGTATTCTAGGCATGAGGGAGGAGCTAAGGATCTGAATAAACGTAGCTTGAATATAGCTCTCACTTTTTGATGCAAGAAGAACATTGGAAGCACACCTTTAAGCTCATGGAGGGATTTGATCCCTTATAATTTGTAATCTAAAATGTATCAAACTGAGAATCCCTCAAGGGGACGTATTGTAACTGCTAAATTGATGAATTTATAAAGACAAAGATAAACTTCCCATTTTAATTAAATAATTTTTCATTTCAATATCTTAGTTTATTTAACATACTTAGCATCTTTCTTTTCCATGCTTTCTTAGAAACACTAGATCTTATTTTGGTTCAATCTGTTAAGCAAGCTATTTTTTTTCTAATTCAAATATTTGAAAAATAAATATTATAAACCTTTTATTTTCACCAATTTTCCTTGCTTTGAGATATACCTTACCTTGCATAATTTTCCAACAATACAACATTTTGACATAAATCCTTTGACATCAATGACAACTCTTAACATCAATCACAACTCAATACACTCAATATTTTCAACAATATTTCCCTTTGTCATTGATGGCAACCCTTATAAAAAAATATTCTTTTGTAATAACTGGATTCCAAAACTAATCCCCCTGACAAGTTGTTCCCCCTTACTGAATTCTCTCCCCTATGACATCAATGTAAAAGGGCTCCTTGGGGCTAAATATAAGACACTTAGCATAGCCCCCTCACCACCTCCTTTCTTTGAGGTGATCAATTTTGGTATGGGAGTAAAGCTACTCCCAACTTACAATGCTCTTCTTCTTCTTCAATATTTTTCCAAACTTTTGAAGTCATACTATTTTGAGCATCCTTTTTCTTGCTTGTCTTTGGAAGTTCTGAAATTTTGTTCTACACCACTTTTCTCTATGCCCAAAATTATTACAATTGTAACACCTAATGTTGTAGTCCTTAAAAGGTGCAAATGAATTCTTGGTGAAACTATAATAATTTTTACCATAAGCCTTGAAATGTTGATGTAAGAGCATCCAAGGACAGCAAAGCAATCGAGCATCAACCAAATTTTTTTGTGTATGTTATTTTGTTTTCTAAGTGTTGCAAAGAAAAGAAAATTATGCGTCATGATATCGCGACACAAAAAGTGTCACGATATCATGACCAAAACAAAATATAGGGGAGCAACGGACAGAATGTCACGAAATCGTGACCCAAGGCAGGGAAGCAAGGTCGGAAGACACAAGGTCGCGAAATCACAACATGTCATGATTTCGCGACCGAAGCAGCGAAGGCAAGGCATGGAAGTCCCAAGGTCACAAAATTGTGATATGTCATGATTTCATGACCGAAGCAGTGAAGGCAAGGCACGAGAAGACAAAAGGTCACAAAATCATGACATGTCACGATTTTGTGACCAAAGCAGGGAAGGCAAGGCGCAAAGACAAAAGGTCACAAAATCGTGACATGTCGCGATTTTGCGACCAAAGCAGGGAAGGCAAGGCGCAAAAGAAAAAAGGTCACAAAATCATGACATGTCACGATTTCGTGACCAAAGTAGCAAAGGAAAGGTGCAAAATACAAAAGGTCATGAAATCGTGACATGTCACGATTTCACGACCAAAACAGGAGAACGGAGGTCGACAGAAAAAATGATGCGATATCGCGACAGGTCACAATATCGCAGCCAAAATGGAGAGAGAATGCATAGAAAGGAAATGGTCACGATATCACGACATGTCGTGATATCGCGACCAAACAAAAAAACACGCACTCCCAGCTTTCATATAGGCATCCCTTCATGCACGGCAAGTTAGCAGTAGTGAAGCTACAGTTTCAAAGGAGGATTTCAACAGGCATGTTGGCCACTAACGTAGGATATCTGGAGACACGATTATAGCAACTAATAGCAAGTAGTAGATCGAGAAGAAGATTATGTTGAGTATGGCAGCCAGTCGCGCACCTCACCTAGAGTCTCATCAATGCAACTTTCTAGAGTTGTTCCAGGTGGCAATTGTAGATCATGGGAAGTTTGAAAACACAGAGGATCGGGACCTCGATAAAAACCTAGGGATTGTAATGAGAGGGGGTTGGTAAAATGGTAGTTTGGCTGTATATTCTTGTAAAATTCTTTTGAAGTATTGAATAAGAAATTTTGGGCTCTTGTTTCTCTAGTTTTTTGTCTTGTGTAAGATCTGTTCTCC
Source organism: Wollemia nobilis (assembly GCA_028583015.1). NCBI lineage: Eukaryota > Viridiplantae > Streptophyta > Pinopsida > Araucariales > Araucariaceae > Wollemia > Wollemia nobilis. Next base: position 1,803,441 of record JAQPPZ010003507.1, on the reverse strand, counting down.
ACCAAGTGGTATCAGAGCCAGTAGTTCCTGAGTGTGTAACAGATCACCGAAGGAGAGGCAGTTACACCAGGATCTGTGGAAGGGCTTGGAATTGGGTGAGCAGAATGCCTTCAAGAAGAAACCCTATTGGTGGGAGAGGCATGACAGCAGCGAAAGATGTCCGAGCTTTGCAATGACAAATGCAAGCCCTACAAGAAGAAATGCATAGAAGATTGGATCCAAGAAGAGACAAAGGTCGTGAAGAGGAAGATGATGAAGAAGAAGACCAACCTGAGGAAGAAGAAGAAGTAGTAGATCCTGCTCATGCCAGACTATACAAAGCCATATCCTAGATTGGGAAGAGGTTGAAGATGGAGGTTTCCACATATTCCAAGAACCTTGATCCAGAGGAATTTATCGACTAGATAAATGATCTGGAAGAGTACTTTGAGTACGAAGAGGTTGAGGATCCTGATAGGGTCAAATTATCTAAGACCAAATTGAAAGGTCATGCTAGCATTTTGTGGAAGGGAGTGCAGCTGGAGTGAAATAAAAGAGGAAAAGAGAGAATAACAAAGTGGGAACGGATGGCAGAAAAGCTAAAGAGGTAGTTCATCCCTGGTGATTATGAGTTAGACCTGCTAAAGAAAATGCAAGGATTGAGGCAATCAAGCAAGTCTGTAAAATAATACACATAAAAATTTCATAAAATAATGATTAGAACAAGCCACTCAGAGGCCAACAAGGAGAAGGTAGCTCGTTACATTAATGGGTTACGAGCAAGTATTCAGGAAGAATTAAGTCTAGTCCGGATGACCACCATAGAGGACGCTTACCAATTTGCCTTAAATGTTGAAGAAAAGCTCAATAGGAGGTTTGAAAACAAGCAAAGAGGAAGAGGTCATGGCAGAAGAACCGATGGAAGGAATAGTGGAAGAAGAAATGAAGATTCTCAAAAAAATGGAGAAGGTAGTAGCAATCAAGAACAAAGGAGAGAAAATACAGACCACCCCTGTAATCAGAATAATGGTTACCGAGGGGGAAGAGGTAGAGCTAGACATGGCCAGGGAAGAGGATGATTCTGGGGGACTTTCTTCTAGTGTGTGGAAGAGGGTCATCACCAATTTGATTGCCCACAACAATGAGAAAGGAATAATCGGAGGCCAAAAGGAAATTCTAGAGTCGTAGTCGCTAATGAAGATGCTGGATATGAGCATTCTAAAGAAGCTAATAGAGGAGAAGTAATGATTGCAAGGAGAGTCCTTCTGAATGAAGAGGGATCTACAGATCAGAGGAAAAGCTTATTCCGCACAAGTTGTAAATGCGCGGGTAAGATTTTCAACATTATCATTGACAATGGTAGCACAGATAACCTAGTTTTAGAGGGAATGGTTACAAAGCTACAACTGGAGAGAAAGAAACACCTAGATCCATATCAGATCACATGGTTGCAGAAAGACCATAATGTTTTGGTCAATGAACAGTGCCTGGTAAAATTCAATATTGGGAATTATCGTGATGAGGTTCTGTGCGACATTCTGCCCATGGATGCATGCCATTTGCTATTGGGAAGGCCATGGCAGTTTGACAGGTGTGTGGTTCATGATGGCCGTGCAAACACCTATTTCGTGACCAATAATGGAATGTGTCATAAGCTAAAACCCCTAAAGGAGGTGGAAGAAAAGGTATGTGGCAGTGCAAGAATTTGCTTGGTTGACAGAAGAAAATTTTTAGATGATTTAAAGCATGAAAATATGTGTTATGCATTAATTCCTAGAGTCAAGGATATAGAATGCAAAGATACCCCAGTAGAAGTCCAAGATCTGTTGGAGGAATTTCTAGATATCATATCTAATAATGTGCCTGAGGGTTTACCCCTAGTAAGGAAGATTAGTCACCATATCGATTTGGTGCCAGGATCAAGCTTGCCCAATAAAGTTGCACATAGAATGACGTCTGTAGAAACTGAATAACTAAACAGGAAGGTCCAGGAGTTGTTGGAGAAGGGGCTAATTAGGGAGAGCTTAAGTCCATGCACAGTACCTGTAGTGCTAGCACAAAAGAAATATGGAGAGTGGAGAATGTGTACAAACTCTCGAGCCATCAACAATATCACAATAATATATAGATTTCCATTGCCAAGAATGGATGACATAATGGACTGTTTGAGTGGAGCCAAGTACTTCACCAAAATTGACCTCAAGAGTGGTTACCACTAGATCCATTTCAGGGAAGGAGATGAGTGGAAGACAGCCTTCAAGACCAGAGAGGGCTTGTATGAGTGGTTGGTCATGCCATTTGGGCTATCCAATGCACCAAGTACCTTCATGCGGCTGATGAATGAGGTAATGAAAGAGTTTTTAGGGAAATTTGTCATTGTATATTTAGATGACATATTAATATTTAGAAAAAACCTGGAGGAACACCTGATGCATATCAAAAGGGTTTTTGAGAAGCTGCGGGAGGAGTAGTTATTAATAAATCTAAAAAAGTGTAATTTTGTAAAGAAGGAGTTAGTATACCTGGGATTTGTAATCTCAGCAGAAGGTCTGAAAATGGACCCAGATAAGGTGAGAGCTATCATGGAATGGCCTACACCGAGAAGCACAATAGAGGTAAGATCATTTCATGGTCTAGCCAGCTTTTACAGAAAGTTCATAAGAAACTTCAACAACATTTGTGCACCCCTCACAGAAACAATGAGAGGGGATAAGAAAGAATTCAAGTGGACCTTAGGTGCTAAAAGGAGCTTTGATGCATTAAAGAAAAAGGTCACAAAACAACCTATTTTGGCACTTCCAAACTTTAACAAAGTATTTCAGGTAGACTGTGATGCCAGTGGCAGTGCAATAGGGGCTATACTGAGTCAGGAAGGCAGACCTGTTGCTTATTTTAGTGAGAAGCTCAATGATGCTCGAAAAAAACATTCAGTTTATGACCAGGAATTTTATGCTATAGTTCAGGTTCTAAAAAAGTGGAGGCATTATTTGTTGCCAAAAGAGTTTGTTCTATTTACTGATCATCAGGCATTGCAGTACATCAACAGCCAAACAAAACTAAATCAGAGGCACATGAAGTGGGTTGAGTTTATCTAAAGCTATACCTTTGTGTTAAAGCACGAAAGCGGAAAATAAAATAGAGTTGCAAATGTCTTAAATAGAAGGCAAAATCTGCTGATTGAAATGATAGTGGAAGTGGTAGGATTTGAAGAACTGAAGGGCCTTTATCCTAAAGATCTAGATTTTGCAAAAGCCTGGACGGCTTGCTTGGCACCTGTTACTGTGGACAAGACAAAATGGTTGGATTTTCTAATCCAAGATGGAATGTTGTTCAAGGGAAGTAAATTATGCATTCCAAGGAGTTCCATGCGGGAGAACTTAATCAAGGAAAAGCACAATGGGGGACTGGCTGGGAATTTTGGTCGGGATAAGACCATTGCCCTAGTGAATGAAAATTACTACTGGCCACAACTTCAGCAAGATGTGAAAAGGTTTGTGCAAAGTTGTAGAATATGCCAGATGGCAAAAGGCGTGAGGTAGAACACAGGATTATACCAGCCATTACCTATACCTGAGAGGCCATGGGAGGACATCAGGATGGATTTTATTCTTGGGTTGCCGAGAACACAGAGGGGAAATGACTCTGTATTTGTGGTGGTTGATAGATTCTCCAAGATGGCACATTTTATTCCCTGCTAGAAAATAAGTGATGCGGTTCACATTGCAGGGTTATTTTTCAAGGAAGTGGTACGAATTCACGGTCTACCAAAAAGCATAGTTTTTGACAGAAATACAAAGTTTGTTGGGTATTTTTGGAGAACATTATAGAAGAAGCTAAATACAGATCTGAAGTTCAATTCTGCATACCACCCATAGACTGATGGACAGATAGAGGTGGTAAATAGAAGTCTGGGTAATTTATTAAGATGCCTAATATCAGATAAACCCAAGGGAGGGATTTTGTTTTGTTGCAGGCAGAATTTGCATACAACAATTCTATCAATAAAAGTACAAAAAAATCTCCATTCCAAATCATATATGGAAACATTCCAAGAAACGTTTCTGAGCTGAGGAAACTAGATAAAGGAGAAAAGTGCAGTGCAGCGGCTGAGGAATTTACGAAACAAATGAAAGGCCTGCATGAAGAAGTGAAGAAACAAATTACAAAAATGAATACTTAGTATAAAGCAAGAGCAGACCAAAAGTGGCGGTTCAAAGAGTTCAAAGTGGGAGATGAAGTCATGGTCCATCTCAGAAAAGAAATTTGGGCCATGTAGAATACTGGAAAAATGGGATTCAGGCAATGCATATGAAGTGGAATTTCCAAGTGGGCTTGACATTTTGCCTATTTTTAACATAGTAGATTTAGTGGAATACCATGAAGGAGATAGTACAGAGGCACAAAATACAAAATTGTGAAGCATTCCAGTCTCTAACCTAACCACAAACGAGATTGAAGAAATATTAGATACTCGTGAAGGCAGAAGCATAAGGAACAAACAATATTCTGAATATTTGATCAAGTGGAAGGGCATACCGGTAGAAGATGCAACTTGGGTGTCAAAAATAGAGGTTGACCACTTAGGTCTTCCTACCAAAGATTAGAAGTGAGGATCACTTCTCGATCCACCCCAGGTGTCTGATGCAGGAGCATTCGAGGGTAGCAAAGCAATCGAGCATCAACCAAATTTTTTTGTGTATGTTATTTTGTTTTCTAAGTGTTGCAAAGAAAAGAAAATTATGTTTCACGATATTGTGACACAAAAAGTGTCGTGATATCATGACCATAACAAAAGATAGGGGAGCAGCAGACAGAATGTCGTGAAATTGTGATCCAAGGTAGGGAAGCAAGGCCGAAAGACACAAGGTCATCAAATCGTGACATGTCATGATTTCGTGACCGAAGCAGCGAAGGCAAGGTGCGAAAGACCCAAGGTCACAAAATTGTGACATGTTGTGATTTCGTGACAGAAGCAGTGAAGGCAAGGCACGGAAGACAAAAGGTCATGAAATCGTGACATGTCGTGATTTTGTGACCAAAGCAACGAAGGCAAGGTGCAAAAGACAAAAGGTCACGAAATCACGACATGTCATGATTTCATGACCAAAGCAGCAAAGGCAAGGTGCAAAAGACAAAAGGTCACGAAATCGTGACATGTCGAGATTTTGTGACCGAAATGAGAGAACGGAGGCCGACAAAAAAAATGGCATGATATCGCGACAGGTCGTGATATCATGGCCAAAACGAAGAGATAAGGCACAAAAAGGAAATGGTCACGATATCGCGACATGTCGTGATATCGCGACCAAATAGAAAAACATGCACTCACAGCTTTCATAAAGGCATCCCTTCGTGCACGACAAGTTAGCAGCAGTGAAGTAGCAGTTTTAAAGGAGGATTTCAACAGGCATGTTGGCCACTCACGTAGGATATCTGGAGACGCGATTATAGCAACTAACAACAAGCAGTAGATCAAGAAGAAGATTCCATTGAGTATGGCAGCCAGTCATGCACCTCACCTAGAGTCTCATCAATGCAACTTTCTAGAGTTGTTCCAGGTGGCAATTGTAGATTGTGGGAAGTTTGAAAACATAGAGGATCAGGACCTCGATAAAAACCCAGGGATTGTAATGAGAGGGGGTTGGAAAAATAGTAGTTTGGCTATATATTCTTGTAAAATTCTTTCGAAGTATTGAATAAGAAATTTTGGGCTCTTGTTTCTCTAGTTTTTTGTCTTGTGTAAGATCTTTTCTCCACCAAATGTATAGCTTTATGACCAAAATTATTGCACTTGAAACACATGATGTTGTAGTTCTTGGAAAGTGCAAGTGACTTAAAATTTCTCTTGTTGAAGCCATAATCATTTTTATCATGAATCTTGCAATGTATAGTTTTATGACCAAAATTATTACATGAAAAACAATATCCTTGGAAGAGATATTCATCTTGCCTTGATATCATGTTTCTTTCTTTACTTTTCTTGTGATGGTACCTATTCCTTGATGATTATTTGTTTGACTCCTCTTTGATGCTACAACTTCTTAACTTATCAATATAGGTCTTATGCTCTTCTTCAAATACCTTATTTGATGCTTCTATTTTATTTTGAGCTTGACTCCTCTTATTGTACCTCTTGACTTTCCTCAAAGTCAAGTCCAATCTTCATAAATGGAGATATCTGTGTTTTGATAATATCATTCAAATATTTTGAAATTTTCCTAAATTGATATATTTTGTTATTTAATTTTTCAAGCCCCTTCCTTAGAATGACAACTTCAAATTCTAATATTTCAAATTCTAGTTCTTTTGTCGTTAACTATTCAACCATACCTTCTTCAATTTTATTTGCCTCTTCAATATTATCTTTTAAGTCAGTGACATCTTGTAGAAGCTTTACCTTTTTTTTCTCATCATATTGTACTTGATCTTTCAATATTAAGTTCTCCCTTCTAACTCTTTCCAATTCTCCAAGATCAGCAATACATTCTTTTTTTATGTCAACCAGGGCTTTCTTTTCCTTTTCTGAATATTTCTCTTTTTCTATATCTTCAATGATAGAAACATCTTCTTTATTTTCTACTTGATATTCAATAGGAGTGTCTTATTTTTCTTCTACTTGATCTTCAACAGGAGCATCTTATTTCTCTTCTACTTGATCTTCAACAGGAGCATCTTATTTTTCTTCTATTTTTGAAAATAGAATTTCCTCTTTTTCACTATCTGAGAGGCCTTCATCACTATCACTTGAAGCACTACTTTCTTCTTCAACATAAATACTTTTCTTGTGCCTTTGAAAGGTCTTATCATGCTTACCTTGTCCATGCCTATATTTATTTTCATAACTAAATTTTCTTTCTTTCTTTTTCTTGTATTCCTTTTCCTCTTTACTACTACTATACCCATTTTATGGACAATAAAGTGCAAGGTGACCAAGGTTACCACATTCAATACATATCACAAAGTTAGCCTCTTCTCCACTACTTGATTCTGGTTATTTATATATTTTCACTTTCATTTTTAGAGTAACAATATCTTTGAGAGCAAAATCAAATTCTTCTTCCATGTCCACCATAGTTTCCTCTTTCTCTCTATTTTCTTGGATTTCAATTATTGGAGCATCTTCCTTTTCTTTTATGTCCATGTGTGTTCCTTCCTTCTTAGGAGGATATGGTCTCATGATTATTATTTTACATTTCTGTGCCATGTGTGTTCTTGTAAGATCTTCCTTCAAGTTGTTAGGCTTCCTTGAAGGAAACCGCTCTGATACCAATTGAAGAACACAAGCTTATACTAAGAGGAGCATGAACAATATAAGATAATACTTTTTACTTTTCCAAAGCAGTAATATCCAATATCATAAATTGCAATAATTAAACAATGCACAAATCATAACACACATAAGAGACACAATTTTAACATGGTTCACACAATTTATAAAATATTTCTTATAAATTTTCTCAACAATTCTCTTGGGAACCAATTTCCTATTACAATTTTTATGGGCACCAACCAAAAGGAGACACCAATACCATCTCAAATTAACGGAAACCACTCTATAGGAGACACTGATTCCATAGAAGACACTGCTAATCTCAAAATCAATCATGTTAAATTGGTTCTATAGAAGACACCAATCCCTTTTTCTATGGTTCATGGAATCCTTTTTCTATGAAGAGATATTCATCTTGCCTTGATATCATGTTTCTTTCTTTACTTTTCTTGTTAAATCACAATGCACAAGTCCTTCTCATACAAGTCTATCCTTTTTTTATAATCTCAAAATCAATCATGATGATGCAAAATTGGCTTGATAAATATGATCTATAACTCTTGTATTTTCATTTCTAATATCACTTAAAACAATATACACTTATGTTCTTAAACACTTTGCACTTTTATTCCCAATTTCATTCAACACTAATGCACAACTTGTTCTCAAACCCTTGCACATGTGTTACCAATTTAATTCAACAATGATGCACAATTTTTTCTCAAACCCTAGCACATGTGTTTCCAATTTTGTTCAACAATATTGCACAACTTTGTTTTTAAACCCTGGCACATGTGTTTTCAATTTCATTCAACAATGATGCACAATTTTTTTATCAAGCCCTAGCACATGTGTCTCCAATTTTATTCAACAATAAAGTACAACTTATCTTTCATACTCTAGCACAAATATTTCCAACAATGCACATAAATTAGTCCTTATATCTTCACCTTATGACTTAAAACTATTTTCTTCAAACAACACCACTTTGAGTAGGAGTTAAAATACCATACCTCTAAAAATGCCTTGAGGAAAATGGGCCTTCAAAAAACTATATTAAAATAACTTCCTTTCTTTGGCCACTTTAAACAAGTTAGAAAAACTCCTTTTCAAATAATCCACATAAAATCCTTTCAAAAATATGTACACAAGAATACCTAAAAATAATGCTCTATAACTCCTTTTTGGTTTCACAACATAAGGCCCTTAATAATGAACCAAAACCCTCAAAATAACAAGTAAGAATATAATACACCTTATGTATCCTTTCTAATGTGCCAAAAATATAATTCAGTATAAACCAAAATACATCTTATATCTCCTAATTAAACATGTAGAATCACAACTTTCAAATGAGACCCAAATAACCTTTTACAATATCAAATAATATTTTTACACCTTATGACTCCCTCTAGATAAAATTCAAAATAAAATATTTTCCCCCCTTAATGTACAATAAACATAGTACCTTTTCAAAGTAACTTTTAATCAGAATTTATTCTTACCTTTCATAAGTGCACGAAATATTCTCTTCTGCATTATAAAAGAGATTATTTGCAAAGATTTGATCCTATGACCTCTTGGTCCACGATTCCCTAAAGCTAGATAGGTGTCCAGCTAGGTTACATGAGTAGATAGCAACAACAGTGAACAATTTAACTCTAAAACCTTCTTTCTACCATGTAAAATAATATTATTGCCATCAAAATAGTACCCACGTGTCACCTATGTGAATCAAACCTATGACCACCTCTCTTACAACATCTTAGTACTACCAAAATGACCAGATGCACTAGCCTACCAACTGAGACCAAATGTGCAACCCTTTTTCCTTATCTTCACTATTCTCTCTATCAAAATTCATGCCTCTTCTCCTCTGTAATTTATCGTTTCAAAAAGAATGAGTGGATATCAAAATGCACACACTCAAAACCTTAGCATTGCATTGGATTACTTTTTGATTTAAATACCTTTTACCTCCATTATCACATGACATCGATGCTCGATAATGTAAATCATGCTTTTTAAACATTGATGCTATGCTTGTAACTTTATATTATAATATTTAAAAATATTATAGTATTACTTTTTTAAACTTAGGCCTTCAAACCTTTTTCTCAACTGATTTAAATTAAACCCTTTTGCCTCCTCTTTAAACTTTAAAATTTTGGGCTTCTTTAAATATTTAAACATAACCTTCTTCTTTAAACCTTTTTCTTTGCTTTCTCTTTTAAAACTTATCCCTCTGTATAATATTTAAACAATAAAAATTATAAACCTTTTCTTTTCACCAATTTTCCTTGCTTTGAGATATACCTGACCTTGCATAATTTCCCAACCATACAACCTTTTCACATCAATCCTTTGACACCGATGACAACTCTTGACATAATTTCTTTGACATCAATGACAACTCAATATGATCAATATTTCCAATAGGAATCCCAAGACAAGTATTACAAATAAATTCGGGTTAAAATAGGTAAAAATCCAGATAAAAATAAAGATTTTTCACACAAAATATGGTCTTTTATGCTATAAAGATAGAGTCATCATGCCAAAAATGGGTGACTTAAGAAGACTAATCATGTAGGGGACACACATAACTTCTTATTCTACCCATATAGGAGGGGAAAATATGAGGGAAAATATGAAAAAGATCTTTTGGATAGGAATGAAGAAGTACATCATTGATTTTGTTGCTCGATGTTTAGAATGCCAGAAGATGAAGGTTGAACATGAACATTCTATAGGGAATTTGTATCCACATGATATACCTATGCAAAATTGATAGGTTATATATGGAATTCATAGTAGGTTTACCAAATAATAGGTATTAACACGATGCAATCCTAGTAGTAGTCAACAAATTGACTAAGGTTTCACATTTTATACTAGGAAATATCAAATATGATGCTCATGTAGTGGCTAAAAGGTTTTATAAGAAGATATTCAGGCTTCATGGGTTTCTTTAAATTATAATTTCATATAGATATTCTAGATTCACTTATGAATTTCGGATATTTCTACATTGTGCAATAGGCACAAAATTGATTATAAGCTCTGCATATCACCCTAAGACTTATGGTCAAACTGAAAGGGTAAACCAAGTACTAGAAGATATGATTTGTATATACTACATGGATCAAAAATATAGGTGGGAAGATTATATATACCTTTTTGAGTTCGCTTACAACAATGATAATCACTCTTCTTTGGGTATGGCCCCATTCAATGCCTTGCATGAAAAGAGGTGTAGGACACCATTATCATGGGATAATTTAGAGGACTGAGTTGTGATCGGATCTAACATGGTCAAGGAGATGGAAGTTTAATTTAGTATAATTATACAAAGACTACAAGAAGTCATTGACCATAAAAAATGTTATGTTGATCTAAAAAGAACATAAAAAGAGTACTTTATAGGAGACAATGTGTTCTTAAGGGTCAAATCAATAAAAAGTGCAATCAAATTCATGAGGTTGGATTCACAATTTGTGGGACCCTTTGGGATCATTGAGAAAATTAACCTAGTTGCATACAAACTTGTCTTACCACTTCACTTGTGAAAGATCCATGATACCTTCCACATATCCTTGCTTAGAAAATAGGTTTCTAATCCTGATCATGTATGGGATATTTCTAAGCTACAAATGGTAAACCTCGAGGCTATTGAAGTAATGCTATTGAATATTCTAGAATTCTACTCCAAGTATTTGAGGAAATGCAATCTAGAATAATGTAAGATCCAATGAGATAGATATTCTAAAAGGAGTACCACTTGAGAGAAAGTGGATGATATGAAAAACACTTTCTCTTTTTATTTGAAAATTTGTAATAACATTTGTATGACAGGAAACTTACAGGACTGAGTTTAATCCAAGGAGGGTAGTATATCATACCTCATATTGGTAGGACTTTTTGCATGATATACTATGTACTAAAAATAACTAACTGATGTCTAGTTTGATGCTTTGAATGACTATGCATTGCTTATAATGATTTATCTTCATGGCATATGGTAATAGTAATGTTTTGTCAATGTGCAGCGCTAAGTATATCTATGGGTGGAAGAGGTAGAATCGACCATCAAGAATGAAGTACTTGAAAAGGGAAGTGATAATTTAGATAGCTTAGCATACAATGAATGTCTACCCTCATATAGGTATGCATTATTACTTTTTTGGATGACCATAGATAATCTGAGCACCTAGAGCTAAAGTTGGTAACCTAGAAGCTATCATAAATTCTTCAATTAGGATAGGTGACTAGGTTGATGATAGAGCCTCTACTTTAGTTTGATGCACCTGATTGCTCAATTTGTTTACATGTCTCTTGTGTGCAAAAAATATTGATTAAGAAACACCTTTAAAAAAGGACCAATATATAGAGGATCAATTATCTATAATCCAATTTTTTGTCGCGATTTTGTGACACCCTTTCTCTCTCCTATGGCGGTTTTTCTTTCGGCCGAGTTTTCGAGACAAGTTTCATCTTCAAATGTGGTCTTCCTCTCGGTCGTGATATCGTGACACCTTTTCTCTTCGGGTGCATTTGTGCAATCTTGTCGCGATATCGTGACACTTTTTCTCTCTAGGTGCCTTCATGCATTTCAGTCGCGATTTCACGATGAATTTCTCTCTCCAAAGACGAACCTCCATTTGGTCACGATTTCGCGACGTTTCTTATCTCGGCAATGGCAGCCTTCCAAGTGGTAGCGATATCATGACCTTTTTTCTTTTCAGCAGTGGTCTCATTTTTTGTCGCGATATCGCGACCGTTTTTCTCTTTAGCGACGGTCCTTCCTTTTTGTCACGATTTCACGACATCCTTTCTTCCTGGCAGCAGGCTTCTTCTTGCAACAGGTTTTCAGAGCTCTCCTTCTTCTTCAGCTGTGGTCTTTTTTCATGTCGTGATATCGTGACACCTTGCTCCACGTCACGATATCACGACCTCCTTCCTCCTTCGGTTCTGATGGTGATTCTTGTCGCGATATTGCGACCTCTCTTCTTCTCGTGGCTTCTTCGATGATTCTTGGCACGATTTCGAGACATCACCTTTTTGGTCACGATTTCGTGACACCTCCCCTTGTGCAGAGGTTTATCAACTCTATTCTCTTCTCTTCTGGGACCTCCTCGGTCGCTATAATTTTATTGTAACCTCTCTTGTTCAAGGTTCAGGGACCTTTCAAAACCCTTTCTACCAATCAAAAAAAAATTATCTATAATTCGCTTAAAGTACCATGTTGATGCTTGATATTAGCATGGGTATTTTATTTAAAATAATAAAATAATTTTATTTAAATAAAATATTTGTATTTTATTCAAATAATAAAAGGTTTTTCTTTAAATAGAATGGTTGTATTTTATTTAAATAATAAAAGGGTTTTATTTAAATAGAATGTTTAAATTTTATTTAAATAATAAAAGGGTTTTGTTTAAGAAGAATGTTTGTAATTTATTTAAAATAATAAAAGGTTTCTATTTAAAAAAGAATGTGTTGAGCAAGGTGTAGCGACAGTATTGTCATTGTTTTCAACATAGTCAGAAATATAGGTTGATGCAATGGAAAAGAATTCAGAGGTTACTCAGAGTATGTACAGTGATGTTAAATGCTCATGAGGATGTTTTTGATGTTTGGGTAAAGTTGTTACAGGTTTTCCATGAAGACCGAAGTGGCCCATATGCTAAAGATCAAAGAAAAAGCAAAACAACGCAAAGAAAAAAAGTGTCGTGATATTGTGACATGTTGCATTTTTGCGGCCAAAAGAGAAGAGAAAATGCAAGGAGAAAAAGTGTCACGATATCACGACATGTTGTATTTTCGCGGGCCAAAGCTATGATAAAGACCCAGGAGAAAAAGTGTCATGATATTGTGACATGTATTTTCACGAGCCAAAGCAAGGAGAAAGAGAGAAAGAAAAAGTGTCACGATTTCGTGACATGTATTTTTGCGGTCCAAAGCAAGGAGAAAGAGAGAGATAGAAAAAGTGTCAGTATTTCACGACATGTATTTTTGTGAGCCAAAGCAAGGAGAAAGAGAGAGAAATAAAAAGTGTTGCGATTTCACGACATGTATTTTCATGGGCATAAGCAAGGAGAAAGAGAGAGAAAGAAAAAGTGTCACGATATTGCGACATGTCGTATTTTTGCGACTCGAAAAGGACAGGCAGGCAAAGAAAGAAAAAGTGTCACGATATTGCAAAATGTCACATTTTTGTGACTCAAAAAGGACAACTAGGCAAAGAAAGGAAAAGTGTCACGATATCGTGACATGTCACATTTTTGCGACTCAAAAAGAGCAAGCAGGCAGAGAAAGAAAAAGTGTCGCGATATCGTGACATGTCGCATTTTTGTGACTCAAAAAGGGTAGGCAGGCAGAGAAATAAAAGTGTCGTGATATGTCACATTTTTGTGACTCAAAAAGTGTAGGCTGGCATAGAAACAAAAGTGTTGCGATATCATGACATGTCGTATTTTCATGACTCAAAAAGGCCAGGCAGGAAGAGAAACAAAAGTGTCATGATATCGCGACATGTCACATTTTCGTGACTCAAGAAGGGCCTCAAAATAGAAACGAAAAGCCTTTTATTTTTTGGAAACCAAAACACATGCATGGATAAGGGAAAAGAAAATGAATAGTCATGAAGGAGAAAACAAAAAGTCATCAAAAAAGAAAATGAATAGACATGCAAAGAGAAAACAAACAGTAATGCAAAGAGAAAATGAACAGACATGCAAAGAGAAAATGAATAGTCATCGAAGGAGAAAACAAAGAGTCATGATCGAGAAGACGAACAGTCATGGTAGGAGAATATGGTGTCAATTATTTGCATGTGACGTGTTTGACGAAATGCCTTCTCAAAATATACAAAAGGAGTTACATGGAGTTACAATTGACAAGTGGCATATGAGAATATGGTGTCAATTATTTGCATGTGACATGTTTGACGAATTGCCTTATAAATATATACAAAAGGAGTTACATAAAGAAGCAGTTACATTTGACAAGTGGCGTATGCGAATATGAAAGGAGTTACAATTGGAGTTACAAAGAGAAAGGATGGTTATAAAAGAAGTGTTGCTTGGAGAATTTGAGATGTGAATTTATTCTATGAAGTGCACGAGAGGAGCACAAGAGGAGAGCGAGAGGTGAGTGAGAGGTGAGTAATAAGGATGTGTGTTTTGTGAATTATGGGAGATGTTGGGTAAGCAATAGACCAGTTAGGGTCTTGTAAAAGTGAAGGCATTTTTATGTCAATATTCTAGTTCAAAATCGAAGTCCAAGTTGGTGCTTGGCATTAGGGGTTGGTGCTCCTTCCAGTTGGTGCTGGTAAATCAGGGGTTGGTGCTCCTTCCAGTTGGTGCTGGTAAATCAGGGGTTGGTTCTCCTTTCTATTGGTGCAGATAAATTAGGGGTTGGTGCTCCTTTCTTTTGGTGCAGATAAATCAAGGGTTGGTGTTCCTTTCTGTTGGTGCAGATAAATCAGGGGTTGGTGCTCCTTCCAGTGGGTGCTGGTAAATTGATTGTAAAGTTGGTGTTTTACAAAGGCTGGATTTGGATGGGAGTCAAAACAATCATTTTTGAGGACTAGCCAAATCGAAGAACCTCGATACATCTTGTGTTGTGTGATGCTCTCTTGTTATATTTGCTTTATTTGGTTTTAAGTTCTCATTGTTTCAGCTTTAAGAGTTAAATATTTAAGTTTTAAAGAGCTACACTGATTCACCCCCCTCTTAGTGTCATTATGAGACTAACAATTGGTATCAGAGCCAGTGTCCATTGTCAGGCTAAATCAGCTAGGGTTGATCTTGGAATAGTACACAATGGTAGGTGGTGAAGGCTTCTCATCAAACAAAGCACCATTGTTTGATGGAACTAATTATGCATTTTGAAGACTCAGGATGCAGACATATCTTTGTGCTTTGGGATACGACATTTAGGATTCAGTAGATAGTGGATACACAATACCCACCACTTGTCCAACTGATGCTACCGGTAAGAAACTGTTTGAGAATAACTCAAAAGCAAATAATGCTATCATGTGTGGATTAGTGGACCATGAACTGGTAAGAATTATGAGTTGTAAAATGGCAAAAGAAATATGGAACAAACTAAGGAGCATTCATGAAGGAGACACTAAGATCAAGGAGGCCAAGTTACAAACACATCGAGCTTAGTTCGAAGTATTAAAGATGAATGACAATGAGAACATAGAGGCATATATGCTAAGAGTTAATGAAGTCATTAATGTGATTAGAGGACTCGATGAGGAAATCAAAGATTCTATCATCATGAAAAAGGTATTAATATCTCTTCCTCAAAGATTTGATTCTAAAGTTTCAACTATAGAAGAAGCTAAAGATCTAAATACTTTTAGTATGGATGAGATGCATGGTTCTTTGACTACATATGAGATGAGAATAGATAAATATAAATCCACATATAGAGAAGCTGCTTTTAAAGCCCAAAAAAATATGAAAGCAAAACAAGAATATGAGGAAGAAGAGACATCAGATGAAATGGAAGCAAACTTTGTTCGAAAACTAAAAAGGGGAAAAGGAAAATACAAAGGAAAGTTATCGTTTAAATATTTCAATTATGGAGGCATTGGGCATTTTGCAGTTAATTTTCCACTTAATGAGAAGAAAAAAAAGTGATGAAGGATCACACCAAGAAAGAAGTGATTGGAAGAAAAAAACAAAATTCAAAAAAGGCAACTTCAAGAAGAAAAGTTTCATCTCCAAGAATGTCAGTTCATCAGAAGACAGCTGCACTGAGGATTCTGAAAAAGAAACAGGTGAAGCTCTTTTCATGGCACTCAAAGAAGAAAAAATAGAAAAAGAACAGGAATGTGATGAAGAAGAAATTGATGCAGAAGTAAATTTGGAAGAGGAACTAATTGCAGCTCTAGATGTATTGAAGATATAAAGGAAAAAGAATAAGAAAATTTCAAAAAATCTTGAGGATGCAAATGAAATCATAACCAATTTGAAAGTATAGATAGAAGAATCCAAGAAAATATATGAATATCTTGAAGTAAAAATAACCATAAAAATAGATTATTGCTGCAAACTAGAAGAAGAGACTGTTGGTTTAAGAATGCAGATAGAAGAGATGAATCATAAAATTAGTTGTCATCACAAACGTGAAGAAAGTTCTATGAAGCTGGATAAGATCATAAATATCCAAAGGACTACAGGCATGAAATTTGGTTTGGGCTTTGTCGAAGGAGAATCATCAAATGGATCAAAGAATGAAGATAAGAAACAGGTTGATCAAGAAAAATTGACTCATGCAAAAGAAAGCAATAATGCAAGGCACAAAAGGAGAATTGACAATGATGGATTCACCAATGCCACACATCAAAGAAGAAGAAGATTTATGAGTCCTATGACAACATGGCAAAGACCATCACCCAGGTTCAATCATATCTTTTTTGGTTACTGTTTTAAATGCAATGGTTATGGACATAAGATTTCAGATTGCAAGTATAACGTAGGACCAAGGTATTTTACCAGTAAAAATGTTTTTTCACCTTTGATGGATTATGTAGTAGAATGTTATAACTGACATAATTTTGGGCACATTGCAAGAAATTGTTGAAGTACATTTGCATCAAATCAATTTCAGGGAAGAAAATTTCAACCAAATGGAATGAGACAAAATAGAAAATTTCCTAAAAAACATGTACAAGCTACTGAAAAAGAAAAGTCAAAACAAGATCCCAAAACTGTAATCAAACCAGAGTGGAAAGAAAAATATCAATCTAAGGAAGAAAAGGAATCCATGATCGTACAAAAAACATTTAAAGCACAGAATAAATTGGCACCATCGATACTTGATAGTGGATGCTCTAGTCATATGACAGGTGACAAACAAAAAATTGAGAAGTTACAACAATATGAAGGTGGTTAAATAAAATTTGGAAATAATGATGGAGCTAATATAGTTAGCAAAGGTTCAATTAAGATTAGTGATGGAAAAATCAAGTCAAAATAAGTCTTTTTTGTGGTTTTTCTGAAGCATAACTTGTTGAGCGTAAGTCAGATTTGTGATAGAGGTCATGAAGTGATTTTTAAGAAGAAGGGTTGTGAAGTCAAAAAAGCAAATAGTGGAAAGTTGATAACAACTGGATCAAGGACATCGGGCAACTTGTAAACTCTCTCAAAGACTTCAGAAGGAGATTTCTTTATTGGACAGGAAGAAGAAAATTGGTTGTGGCACAAGAGGCTTGGTCATATCAGTTTTGACAATCTAGTAAAAATTAGTTCAAAAAAGACAGTGAGAGATATTACCACCATTGGAAAACCATCAAATAGCATTTGTGCCTCATGCAAAAAGGGGAAGCAAACTAGAGTCTCATTTAAAACAAAAGAGTACTACACAAGCAAAACTTTGGAACTAATACATACTAATTTATGTGGACCCATGAGAATGTAAAGCATAAATGGTGACAAATATTTTATGTTGTGTATAGATGACTATTCTAGGATGACATGGGTACTATTTTTGAAGCTTAAATTAGAATATTTTGAGATGTTCAAGGTTTTCAAAAACCATGTTGAGAATCAAACAGGAAATATGAAAGGAGTTACAACTGGAGTTACAAAGAGAAAGGATGGTTATAAAAGGAGTGTTTCTTGGAGAATTTGAGATGTGAATTTATTCGGTGAAGTGCACTAGAGGAGCGCAAGAGGAGAGGAGAGGCGAGCGAGAGGTGAGTGAGAAGGATGTGTGTTTTGTGAATTGTGGGAGATGTTGGGTAAAAAATAGACCAGTCAAGGTCTTGTAAAAGTGAAGGCATTTTTATGTCAATCTTCTAGTTCAAAATCGAAGTCCAAGTTGGTGCTTGGCATTAGGGGTTGGTGCTCCTTCCAGTTGGTGTTGGTAAATTAGGGGTTGGTGCTCCTTCCAGTTGGTGCTGGTAAATCAAGGGTTGGTGCTCTTTTCTGTTGGTGCAGATAAATCAAGGGTTGGTGCTCCTTTCTGTTTGTGCAGATAAATCAGGGTTTGGTGCTCCTTTCTGTTGGTGCAGATAAATCAGGGGTTTGTGCTCCTTCCAGTGGGTGCTGGTAAATTGATTGTAAAGTGGTGCTTTGCAAAGGCTAGATTGGATGGAAGTCCAAACAGTCATTTTTGAGGAGTAGCCAAATCTGTGAACATCGGTACATCTTGTGTTGTGTGATGCTCTCTTGTTATATTTGCTTTATTTGGTTTTAAGTTCTCATTGTTTCAGCTTTAAGAGTTAAATATTTAAGTTTTAAAGAGCTACACTGATTCACCCCCCCTCTCAGTGTCATTGTGAGACTAACATAATGTTTGTTTTTTATTTAAAATAATAAAGGGTTTTTTATTTAATAGAATGTATGTATTATGTCACTTTATTTTAAATTAAAGATATATTTAATTTAAAAAAATGAAAATTTTTCATTTCAAAACAAGAAAAGATTTTGTTTAAAATGGAATGACCCTTTAAGATGAGATATTTTGAGCTACAAAAATAGTTTTAAATTAAATATATCTCCCCCATATAACGATGCCTTTACTCACAGTAGTTGGAATTTATTTTGAATGAAATACTTAGGGGTAAATTTAATGGAGACTTTTGAGAAGAAGTAGAGGGGTCTTTATCATGGAGGGGGCATAAAATTTAGCTACAACAAGAAAAAAGGAGGTTTTAGCAAGAAGAACAATTGAGCAACGACTGAGCAAGGTAATAAAATCAGGTAGAACTTCTTAGGACAGGTTGTAACTTGATCTAATTAATTTTTTTTGTGGGGCCTTGAAAACTCCTCATGTCAGGTGGAGCTGGCCAATAGAGCAGTCCCTTGTAGCCTCAATTTGGCTGGTGGAGCCACCCATTTGAGTAGTTCTACTAGCCAAAGTTTGGCTACCTTGACCACTGATATCAATATGAGGGCAATATCCCCTATACCTCTATTTCACCCACTATGGGATGTATTTTGGGTTTTCTATCTAACTCTTTAAAAAAATTTGGTAACCACTTGTCTCTATTGAACCAATCCTCACCAAAAAAACCTCTTGTATTTGTTGAAACTAATCCTTGCCAAAAAAACCACCTATCTCTATTGAAACCATCAACCACATTGGTAACTGCTCCTCTTTGTTGAAACCACTATTTTACATAGAAATCACATATCCATCAATGGACATAGACCATATTATAACTTACAATCTTTGAAGGTCTTGAAAGCCATCCTACAAATATCGAATAAATCTTTGCAAGCACCTTGGCTACTATGCCATATTACACATACATTATGGAAAGGTGCACGATCTACATATAAAAGCTAAAATACTACAAGGCTTGTATGCCAAGCACAGTGGGTGCTTGGCGAGCCTGTATGTCAGTGTTGGGCAAGCCATTGAGCCTATGTGTTGATCCTAGTTTCAATATGACCGTTACACCTCTTGTTGTTGGTTAGTTGACCCAATGGGGGTGTGTTTCTTGGTTTAGCCTACAAATGATTAAAACCTACTTCTTTTGCTAGGACTAAATTTTATTTCAGGTTAACTTAAAGAAAGTCTAAACAGCCAGACCTTCCTTAACAAAAGTATAAATGGGTTTAATAGAATGATTAGATATTTTATTGAACTAAATAATAATTCAATGCTTTATTGAATTAAAGAATGATTAGATATTTTATTTAATTAAAGAATGATCTGATGCTTTATTAAATTAAAGAATTATTAGATATTTTATTGAATTAAAAAATGATTCAATGCTTTATTGAATTAAAGAATGATTCAATGTTTTATTAAATTAAAAAATGATTCAATGATTTATTGAATTAAATAATGATTAAGTATTTTATTGAATTAAAGAGTGATTCAATTAAATATTGATTAAATTTTTTATTGAATTAAAAAAATGATTCAATGTTTTTTGAATTAAAAGAATGATAAAAAGGTTTATTTTTATTAAAGAAGTATGTTTTATTTTATGAAAATGAAATATGTTTGTTTTTATGAAAATGAAGTATGTTTGATTTTTATGAAATTGAAGTGTGTTAGAAATGGATGTTTTGAGTATTTAATTAATTAGGGTTTATGGCGCCTTAATTAGTTAAATAGATAGACGTTTAAGTATTTATTTTATTAGGGTTTTTCAGGTCTTAATTGTTGGAAATTTTGAGCTTATTTAGTTGTCATTGATGTCAAGGTAAAAAGTCATCATTAATACCATGGAGCAAACCATCAATAACACTAGGAACAATACGAAGAGTTGAAGAGAAAATAATATTTTATGAGGGTTTATGGTAAACCCATGGTGGGAGATTAAATAACTTTATTAAAATTATTATAAGGATATAAAAGTTTCCTCACACATTGAGATGGTAGTTAATATTTTAAAAGACCCACGGTGGTAGAATATTTTATAAGTTAAATGTTTAAGTTTAAACCCAAGGAAGGCTTTACTCTCTTTAAAGCTAAAGTTTATAAATATAATTTATAAAATTTAAATTCCCTAGAATTTAAATAATTTATAAATTATTATAAATGTGGGAGCACCGACATCATCAAGAAATTGGAGCATCAACGTCTAAGAAGTAAAGGTATTTTCATGTATAAATTAATGCCAAAGAGGCATTCAAAACTTACCCCTTGACATTATTCTTTCATGCGACATAGTGAAATATTTTCATGCATTTGTTATTGGTTGAGGAAGAAGACAAAAAAATTTCTTGTCTTTAGCACCAAGTAAAAGAGATAAGGGAGAGAGCATATTGATTAAAATATAAATGACACGGTGGTCCATTGACAACAAACATTTTTCAAATGCATTGGGAGTCGAGAGGCACACGATATATTCACGTGGAGTGGTGTGTCTTGACTGCCAAGGGAAGTTCCTTTTTGCATGCATGTTTTACACGCCATTCGAGGACAAAGAAGACGAAGATCTTTTAAGCTCTTAACTGTATGTCTAGTGCATGCGGTGGTCAAAGCCACGACCATAATGCTCATGAAGGCAGATATCATGGGTTTGAAATCCACTAAGAGGCAAAGGTAATTTTTTGACAATTAATGTATTATTTGCCTAAGGTTTTTCTAAAGTATGATGTGGAGTAATAAGATTTTGTGAAAAGTTGTGTGCTTGATTTATATTATTTTGGAGTTATAAGGGTTTGATAAAGGTTGTTTTTTTGATAATTGATTTATACTATTGTGGGGTAATAAGGGTTAATGAGAAGTTGTTTTATTGATGAGTGATTTATACCATTGGAATTATAAAGAAAGTTGATTTGATTTTTATCAAAGTTTATCTTGCCATTAAATTATATTAAAGAGGTTTGAGTTAATTTTTTGTGGATATTAAGTTTATTTTAGTTGGGAGTTTATAAGGTGTTATTGGATAAATATTTTATGCATGTTGATGGTTATTTTTGAAAGGTGGAGTGATAAGGTGTAATTGAGTATTTACATTATATATTGTGAGAAAGATTTATCTTCTAACCTCTTTGAGATTGGCATAGAATTTTTTGTGGTTGTGGTAGATTTATGAGATCCCTTCATCATCAATAAAAAGGTATGAGCACATTCTTCCATAGTTGAGTTGATTGATTGGTTTTCTAGAAAATAATTTTGGAGTGAAAAGGACTTGATTAGGGTTTCCTTTTCGAGAGTGTTTGAGTTAATGCTTCAAGGTTTTCTAGAATAGAGAGTTGTTGTTAAAACCTTGTTTTATAAGCATTGTTGTTTAAGCCATTGGTTGTGTGAAGAAATTGAGTTAGGGTTTTGAAAATAACATGAATATCATTGTTATGTGAAGATTTTTTTATAAGCATTGTTGTTGAAGTGATTGGTTGTGTGAAGAACTTGAACTAGGGTTTGAAAAGAACATGAGTATCATTGTTCTATGATATTTATTTTTGAGTATTGTTGGAAACATTTTGAGTTGGTTGATATATGCTTGGACTAGGGCTTATGAGAAAGGGGTGTTTCATTAAGTGATTGGTCGAGTAGTGTTGATTGAGCCTAATCAAGTGGTTGTGTGAAGTGATTGTTCAAGTTCCATAAAACAAACTATTCTATATTCTATTTTGAGTTGAGAAAGTGATTGAGCATTGAGTGTAGAACATATTGAGTCTGTAACAATTCTCTTTATGCTTCTATGAGATTAGACAAGTTATGTGTGGACTTTTTAAGCATATTTGATGTAAGTCTTTGAGAAGACTTGTGGACTGATTTTGTGTGATATTTTTATGTAAGCTTACAATACATATTTAGTTAAGTTCTATGTGGACTTATTGAGCATATTTGGACAAGTTTTGAGTGATATTGTTGAGTAGATTTGGACAAGTTCTGAGTGATATTGTTGAGTAGATTTGGACAAGTTCTGAGTGAGCTTGTTGAGCATATTTGGACAAGTTCTGAGTGAGCTTGTTGAGCATATTTGGACAAGTTCTAAGTGAGCTTGTTGAGAATATTTGGACAAGTTCTGAGTGAGCTTGTTGAGCATATTTAGACAAGTTCTGAGTGATCTTGTTGATCATATTTGAGAAAGTTCTGAGTGGACTTGTTGAGCATATTTGAGCAAGTTTTGAGTGGAATTATTGAGAATATTTGAGAAAGTTTTGAGTGTACTTGCTGAGAAAATTTGAGCAAGTTTTGAGTGGAATTACTGAGCATATTTGAGAAATGTTTGAGTGGAATTTTTGAGCATATTTGATCAAGTTTTGAGTGGACTTGTTGAGTAGATTTGATCAAGTTTTGAGTGGACTTGTTGACCAGATTTGTGCTAGACTGAAGGACTAAGTTTAGTACATATTTAAGATAAATCTTTGGAGTTGATAGAGTAAAGAGGAAAATATTATCTAGTGGATAGAGATCCATCAGCCAGGGCAGTTAGGATAGGTCTTCTGAGTTGGGATAATAGTATTTAGTGGAGAGATCCACAAGCCAGTGCAATGGAGGTAGTAGTCTTCTAGAGGATCGCCAGCCAAAGTAGAAGATAAGGATCTCTCATATGGATAGATATCCATGAACCTGATTTAGTGGATCAACATATCCTTTGGACATAGGTCCATAAACATTGTAATAGGGAAAGGATTCCCAAGATATTGATTGAGAAAATTTTAGTGTAATATTTTTTCTGTGGATGTAACCCACATTGGGTGAACCACGTTAAAATTTGTGTCTCTTTTGTGTGTGGTGATTTGTGCATTGATTTGATTACTAATGTTGATATCGTTATCTATATATTACATAATATTGATTTGGAAATAAAAGTAAAAAGTTGTCTTATACTGTTCACCCCCCATATCAGTATAATCTTGTGTTCTTCAATTGGTATTAGAGCGGGTTCCTTATTAAGAGTTTAACAACTTGAAGGAAAAGACAACAAGAACATAATGGATCCTAAGGAGCTGTCCTCAAATAATTCAACACTAGTATTTTATGGAAGTGACTATATGTATTGTAGTATGATGATGAATATCTACCTAATGGCACTTGGAAATGAAGTTTGGGAAGTAGTAGAATTTGGATATGATACCTTAATAACTCCTCATATAGATAAGGAAGGTAAGCTTCTACAACACTATGATTCAAAAGTAATGAATGCACTTGTGAGAGGTTTTCATAGAATAGAATGTATGAAAGTTATGCATTGTAAAACTGTAAAAAAAATGTGGGATAAATTGTAAGGTATATATGAAGGAGATAAAAGTGTCAATAAAGCAAAGATATGAAATATCAAAGGATAATTTGAAGCATTAAACATGAATGATGAGAAAAATATTTGTGCTTATCTAATTCGTCTAGATGAGATTGTTAATCATATGCAAGGAATTGGAATAAAGATTGATGAATCAGATGTTTGTGATAAAGTCTTAAGAACTCTTCCAAAAATATTTAGTGAACAAGTTTTTACTATAGAAGTGTCAATGGATGGTGATTCTTTGACAAGAGATAAGTTTCTTGGTATGCTTACAACTTTTGAGATAAGAACAAAATATCCCATTCCCCAAAAGAAAGCAACCTTCAAAGCAAACAAGAAGGCAAAAGGTAAGATGTCAAAATCAAGAAATGAGTCATATACTGATGAAGAAGCTAATTATGGTAGAAAATATAAATATTACAGAAGATCCAAATATTTAAGATCTGTTAAGTGTTTCAATTGTGAGAAGTATGGATATTTTGCAACAAATTGTTAAGAACCCAAAAATAACAATGGTGAAAAAAAACAGGATCACAGGTACAAGAAATTAGAAATATATAGGCACTAGAAGAAAAGCAAATATGGACAAAGTAGACAAGGAAAGAAGTTCTTTCAAAGGCAAAAGAGGAGCTACTATGCGTATAATACAAATAAGTACTCAAGTGATAGTGATGCTAGTTTTTCATATAATAATAAAGATGAAGTCCTATTTATGATTGAAGAAAAAGAGTAAGTTAATAAAAGGACTCCAGTAATTGTCAAGTGTTTTAGATGTGGTAACTTTAGACATATTTAAGATGATTGTACAAGGTATGGTTATATTTTCAGTGATGATGAATATGTGAATGCACTTGAAGGACCAGATGAAAATATTCTAATGGTATTAGAAGACAAGCCAATAGAAAATAAATATGTGGATAAAGGCAAAAAAATAGAGGAATATTAAGAAAAGTATGGTTATGATCTCAAGGGAGAACTTATCTATGCCCTTTGAAATGGTAAAGAAGGTAAGAAAGCAACACTCTAAAATTGAAATTCAGTTTCAGGAATGTGATAAAGAGAGAATATTGCTCATAGAGGATTTAGAAAATCAAAGACTAAGGCAAAGAGGTTCAAATATAAGTTAGAAGTAAATATCTTGGAATGTGAGAAGATAGCACAAGAAGTGGCACTAGTAAAATAAGATTTAGAGAAATCCAAGATCAAGATGAAAGGGTTTAAAAACAACTCAAATAACTTGAATAAGTTAATCAAGACACAAATGACTACATTAAGGAAAGCAAGTATTGGATTTTAACAGGTTCAAAAGAAATGGGAAGGAGAGTAAAATTCAAGTTTTTGATGCAAAGAAACTTTAGATGAAGAAAATTTAGAAGAAGACAGTGTAAAAGAAAGTGAGACATCCGAGGATGAGTTGGACAATAGAGAGTTCAAAAAATATAGGAAAAATACACATAGAAGATACAAATGGAACAACAATCATAATAGGTCAAGAGATACTAAGAGACCAATGAGGTCAAGACAAGAAAACTTCCATGGAAAATGCTTTTCATGTCATAGGTTTGGGCACATGGATTCATAGTGCAGGACACATGAAAGATAGGAATATGGGAATAGACATCCTTTCCATGGGTATTGCTACTCATGTAATCAGTTTGGTCACAAGGCAATGAATTGTAGGATTCATGATAGAAGAGGATATAGCTTCACTAGGAGAAATACTAAGACATTTACACCTCCAAGGAATAATAACATTAAGTGTTATAAGTGTAATAATGATGGTGACATAGCAAAATGGTGTAGAGGAGATATTCTAGAAACAATTATGAACAAGAACAAGAACAGGAACATGAATATGAACAAGAACATGATTAGGAAGAGGAATAGGAACATGGATATGAATAGGAACAAGAACAGAAACAAAAACATGGATATGAATAAGAAAAAGAACATGAACAAGAACATGGACATGAACAAGAATAGGAATAGGAACATAAACATGGATATGAATA
This sequence comes from Wollemia nobilis, assembly GCA_028583015.1. Taxonomy (NCBI): domain Eukaryota; kingdom Viridiplantae; phylum Streptophyta; class Pinopsida; order Araucariales; family Araucariaceae; genus Wollemia; species Wollemia nobilis. The sequence goes on along the minus strand of JAQPPZ010003507.1, from coordinate 1,777,496 downwards.
GGAACAAGAACAGGAACAAGAACACATATATGAACAGGAACATGAAAAAGAATAAATACAGGAATGTAGACATGAATAGGAACATGGACATGGATAGAAAAAGTTAAAGGAATAAATAAAATTAGATAAGAAGAAAATAGGATAAAGGTAAAGAACAATGCTTTCTAGGAATAGAAATACTTCCACCCCAAAATTAACCAACTCAATAGAAGGTGGGGGAGGGGCTAAGCTAATAGGATCATTCTTAATCCCAAGCCTCAAATGTGACCCTTTGCCATTGATGTCAAAGGGGGAGATATTTGAGTAAGGGGGAGAGATTTGATATTTGAGAGAGCATTGATCCAAGGGGAGCAGAACAAAGGAAAGGTCAAGTTTTCAGTAAAAGGAAATTGGGTTGCCATCAATGACAAAGGGGGAGATTGTTGGACATTTTGAGCTTATTTAGTTGTCATTGATGTCAAGGTGAAAATTCAACATTAATACCATGGAGCACACCATCAATAGCACCAAGAATAATGTGAAGAATTGAAGAGAAAATAATATTTTATGAGGGTTTATGGTAAACCTATGGTCGAAGATTAAATGATTTTATTAAAATCATTATGAGGATATAAAATTTTCCTCACACATTGAGATGGTGGTTAATATTTTAAAATACCCATGGTGGTAGAATATTTTACAAGTTAAAGGTTTAAGTTTAAACCCAAGGAAGGATTTAATCTCTTTAAAGCTAAAGTTTATAAATATAATTTATAAAATTTAAACTCCTTAGAATTTAAATAATTTATAAATTACTATAAATGTGGAAGCGCCGACGTCACCAATAAATTCGGAGCACCGATGTCTAAGAAGCAAAGGGATTTTTGTGTATAAATTAATGCTAAAGAGGCATTTGAAACTTACCCCTTGACATTATTCTTTCATGTGACATAGTGCAACGTTTTTGTGCATTTGTTATTGGTTGAGGAAGAAGACAAGAATTTCGTTTGTCTTTAGCACCCAATAAAAGAGATAAGGGAGAGAGTAGATTGATTGAAATGTAAAGGACACGGTGGTCCATTGGCAGCACATGTTTTGCAAAGGCATTGGGAGTCGAGAGGTACATGATCGATTCACATGGAGTGGTGTGTCTTGAGCACCAAGGGAAGTTCCTTTTTGCACATATGTTTTGCACGCTAGACAAGGACAAAGAAAACAAAGAGCTTTTAAGCAGTCAAAGTCATGGCTATAGTGCTTACGGAGGTAGAGATCATGGGTTCGAAACCGACTAAGAGGCAAAGGTAATATTTTGATAATTAATTTATTATTTGCCTAAGGTTTTTCTAAAGGATAATGTGGAGTAATAAGGGTTTGTGAAAAGTTGTGTTTGATTTATATTATTTTGGAGTTATAAGGGTTTGAGAAAGGTTATTGATTTGATAATTGATTTATACTATTGTGGAGTAATAAGGGTTAACGAGAGGTTGTTTTATTGATGAGTGATTTATACCATTGGAATTATAAAGAAAGTTGATTTTATTTTTATCAAAGTTTCTCTTGCCATTAAATTATATTAAAGAGGTTTGAGTTAATTTCTGGTGGATGTTAAGTTTATTTTAGTTGGGAGTTTATAAGGTATTATTGGATAAATATTTTATGTATGTTGATGGTTATTTTTGAAAGGTGGAGTGATAAGGTGTAATTGTGTATTTACATTATATATTGTGAGAAAGATTTATATTCAAACCTCTTTGATATTGGCATAGAAGTTGTTGTGGTTGTGGTAGATTTATGATATCCCTTCATCATCAATAAAAAGGTATGAGCACATTCTTCCATAGTTGATTTGATTGATTGGTTTTCTAGAAAATAAGTTTGGAGTGAAAAGGACTTGATTAGGGTTTCATTTTCAAGAGTGTTTGAGTTAATGCTTCAATGTTTTCTGGAATAAAGAGTTGTTATTTTATAAGCATTGTTGTTGAAGCCATTGGTTGTGTGAATAACTTGAGTTAATTTTTTAAAATAACATGAATATCATTTTTATGTGAATATTGTTTTATAAGCATTGTTGTTGAAGTGAGTGTTTGTGTGAATAACTTGAACTAGGATTTGAAAATAATATGAGTATCATTGTTATGTGAGATTTATTGTTGAGCATTGTTGGAAACATTTTGAGTTTGTTGATATATGCTTGGACTAGGGTTTATGATAAAGGGGTGTTTCATTAAGTGATTGGTTGAGTAGTGTTGACTGAGCCTAGTCAAGTGGTTGTTGTTAAACGCAATGAACAACATGTATTATTGATCAGCAGTGTTTAAATAATGTTGCATTACAAACAAACATCCAGGAATAGTCACCGAAACTGTTACAGGAAAACTGAATATGTTACGCAGTTGTAACAATCAACTAATCTATGTAATCAAGACAAAATACATTAGTACGCTAACATCCCCATTTATTAAATTATTTGGGTAATGTAATAACTACTAGCTATACTAGACTACTAACATCCCCTTACATCATTTTGCAATACAAAGTGAGCTGCGAAACAATTCAAATTTGACACGTCCAAGTGCCTTAGTGAAAATGTCTGCAACTTGAGCATCGGTGGGAATGTGCTGAAGCTGAATTCGGTGTTTTGGAACTTCATCTCGAATGAAATGACATTGTGTGTCAATGTGCTTTGTTCTTTCATGATGGACTGGATTCTTGACGAGGTTCAGAACACCCTGATTGTCGTAAAACAACGTATTGGAGATTTTGATGGATGGCCCATACTTGTCAGAATGCGACGTAACCATATCACTTCGCACACAGCTTCACGTGCGACACGATACTTTGCCTCCGTTGATGAAATAGCAACCAATGTTGCTTCTTGTTGTGCCAAGAGACAGGACCGGATTCCAGATGAAAAATGTATCCAAAAGTTGACTTGCGATCATCAAATGATCCGGCATAGTCGGAGTCCGTGTATCCTTGCAAGAAGAATTTGTTGTTCCTCTTGTATTCTAGGCCATATTCCATAGTACCACGAACATAGTGAAGAACACGTTTTGTTGCTTTCCAATGAGTGGTCTTGGGCTCCTGCATGAACCTCGAAAGATAGTTGACAACAAATACGAGATCTGGCCTAGTATTGGTCAGATATATGAGGCTTCCAATCAACTGTTGATAGAGAGTGCCATCTACCTGAGGTGAGTCATCATATCATGATAACTGAAGTCCATTCTCCATTGGATTTGCCATTGGCTTGCAGTTAGTCATGCAATATTTATCCAGCAATGTCTTGGCATAATTTTTCTGAGACACTTTGATGGAGTGCTCCTTCTGGCTGAATTCCAGACCAAGACAGTAATGGAGAAGTTCGAGATCTGTCATCTCAAAATATTTGCACAAGTTTCTTTTGACAGTAGAGATCATAGTTTTTGAACTCCCCGTAATGAGCAGATCATCCACATAGAGTACAAGCAACACTATCTCAGAACCCTATTTCTTGAAATAGAGGTTTGCATCTGACGGACATCTCTTAAATCCATGTTGCATAAGGTGATTGTCCATTTTTATATACCAAGCTCGAGGAGCTTGTTTCAGACCATACAAGGATTTGACCAATTTGCAAACTTTCTGCTTTTGGCCTTCCACTTCAAATAATTTAGGCTAAGTCATATAGACTTCTTCTTGGAGATCACCATTAAGAAAGGCACTTTTGACATCCATTTGGTGAACTTTCCACCCATATTGTGCTGCCATAGCACACATAACCCGAATTGTGGTCATCCGAGCAGTAGGTGCAAAAGTTTCCTCATAGTCAATGCCTTCCTTTTGAGCATAGCCCTTTGCAACAAGACGGGCCTTATGCTTATCAATTGTTCCATCTGCCTTGTACTTGAATTTGTATACCCATTTGCAGCCAATAGGTTTCTTTCCATGCGGCAGATCAACAAGCTTCCAAGTTTTATTCTTCATCGGAGACTCATACTCGTATCCATAGCGGCCTTCCACCGAGGCTCACCGAGAGCATCTTGCACCGATGCGGGTTCAAGACTATCTGTGGTAGACATGAATGCCCTGTCATCATCAATATCCATATCCTCTACTTCTGTACTTGGAGTCACAGAAAGTTCCTCAAAATATTGACAAAGATCATCAACCTCACCAGTTTCTCTGGCTTCTCTTTTATTTTGAGCCATACTGCGTGTAAGAGGTCTATCCAAATTCAAATTGGGAGGAGTGGATAAATTTGCGTCTCTGATTGTATTTGTACACCATTTAGGATTCTTCTTCGGTGGTGGTGAAGAAGATGTAGAAGGACCTCATGTCTGTGCTGACGAAGGAATCTTCTCTTCCTTAGTTTCCATAATATCTTGGTGTACTTTAGATGTGCTCTGTGATGTGAAAGCTTCATCAAAGACAACATCTCTACTGATATGGATTTTCTTGGTCAAAGGATCTATCAACCGATATCATTTAGAGTGCTCAGAATAACCAAGAAAAATACATCTCAGTGTTTTCTCATCTAGCTTTTTCCTTTTCTCTTTCAATATGTGCATGAAAGCTTGACACCCGAAAATACGTAGATGAGATATGGAGGGTTTTCGACCACTCCATGCTTCCTGTGGAGTCATTCCTTTTAGGGCCTTTGTGGGTGCCCTATTCAACAGATAAACTATAGTGGTGACAGCTTCTGCCCAATATTGTTGCCCAAGAGTAGCTCCTGTGAGCATACAACGAACCATTTCCATGATAGAACGGTTCCTTCTCTCAACAACTCCATTTTGCTGAGGAGTATAGGTAGTTGTTAATTGTCTCTTGATCCCATGCTTATCTAGGAATGCAAAAAAATCATTAGAGGTAAACTCTCCCCCTCGATCTGAGCGGAGGGTTTTAATAGAAGCTCCTGACTCCTTCTCAACGAATTTCTTGAACTGCTAGAAGAATGCGAAAGCTTCAGATTTCAGTTGGAGAAAGAAAACCCACATATTTCGTGAGTAGTCATCTATGAATAACTGAAAGTACCTCTTCCCTCCACAACTATGAGGTGTGAAAGGACCGCACAGATCGGTATGAATTAACTCCAGAGGTTTTCATGCTCTTGTAGAGCTCTTCTCAAATGGTACTCTATGCTGCTTTCCTGCCAAGCAGTCAGAGCACATTGGCAATGTGGCAGAAAGGGAAGGAAGACCCTTTACCATCTCATACTTGCTGAGCTCAAGTAAGTAGCCCGAACTAAGATGCCCATATCTCTTGTGCCATAGGGAAGTTGCCTCCTTGGTAGAGACAATCATGGCAACATGTGGAGTAGAGATAGCATCTAGTGCAAATAAGTCATGCTTATATGAAGCTGTTGCAATCTGCTTACCCTTCTTGGTAATTATACAACACTTCTTTCCATTCTCAACATGAAAGTTGACAACCATATTTCTATCTAGGATTTGTGTCACTAACAGCAAATTGTTAGCCAATCCTAGAACATAGAGGACTTTATCAATTTGACACTTGCCATCAGGAAGAGTGACTGAAACTGTACCCTCTCCCTGAACCCTATAGGTTTTATCATCAGCAATGGTGACAGGTTTGCCCTCTTTGGCCTCAAATGATTCAAACCACGATCTGTCGCCAGTCATATGTTTGCTAGCTCTAGAATCGACATACCAAACAGGATCCCTCTGTGTGGAATCTGTGGTAGTCATGAGCACCTTGTGTGCCCATTCAGAATCTGAGTCAAATTTTTCAATGGCAACATTCACCCGGGGTTTCTTATTTTTATTTTGTGGTTTGTTTTGGCCTTTTTGCTTGTTCTTATGCCAACACCTGTTGGTGTCATGGTTGTCTTTCTCACAGATCTTGCACCACATCTTCTTCTGTTGAGGTTGTTTGCCTTTTCCTTTCGTATCCTGTTGAGAATTTCCTCATTTCTGAAAGTTGCCTCCTTTTTGCCCATTACCTTTCTTCCTAGAACCCTGCCTGTTGGTGTATAGGGCTGTATTGGAAGAATCATCCTTGTGAAGTTGGCGTGCCTCCCGTTGTTGAAGCAGCATTGACCAACTCGATGTAGGTAATTTGTCGTTGAGACACCTGGATGGAGGTTATCAACATATCAAATGAAGAAGGTAAAGCTCTCATAACAAGTGAAATGGGAAGATTTTCGTCCACAGTATCTCCTAGAGAACTCAATTTCTCTTTCAACTCAGACACTCTACACAGAAAGAGTTCAACTGTTTCACCCTGTCTCAAACTTAGGTTATGAAGTTATTGTTGAAGATGAAGAATGGTGGATTTATTCTTCCCCTCATAGATGGTTCTAAGGGCATCCCATGCCTCTTTACCACTTGTTTTGTTAGCTATATGAGGTTGCACTTCATCTGAAACAACAAACAAAATGAGCACCTTTGCTCTACTATCTTTCTTGTCAAAAGCTATCTGATCTGTTGAAGGACCTGTGGATCCTGCTGTTGGTGAAGGCCTAGTTGTTACTCCAGTAACAATATCCCACAAATCTTCCATTTGGAGAATTGCCTTCATATTATGTTTCCATGGTGTATAATTTGGACCTTTCAATAACTGATGCGGATCAGTCATCAATTTTGCAACAGTGGCCATAGTGAAGGTTCCTTATATCACCAAATTGGCCCCCCTTTCGATATAGCTTTTGCTAGGCCAATATACTGTAAAAAATACCCACCCTTACATGAGGGAAACTATAGTTATTTAGAAAGATCAACAAAAATCACCCGCCCTTACGTGAGGGAGACTATAGGTGAGTTTTAGAGATCATACGATACGTGGAACATAAGCGGTACCGAAAGGGAATCGCCTTGTTGATGGCACCTACCATAGAAGATTCTTCTCATGCGTGGGGCGTAACTTCCCCTAAACACTATGAAGAATACTTCATCAGGATTTATGCCTAAACACAAGTGCGATAAAGGGTAGTGGATGGAGTAAAAAATGCAAAAATGGCGTACTTATTCCTCCCCGACGATTTATAGAGAACAAGCTCAGACGTCATTGTTGCAGCTTTACAGTAGCCCAAAGCACGACAACTTTACCTGTAAGTGTGGGCCAGAGGTACCATTTTTATCGAACGCTGCGGTGCAATAAATTGCATAGATGGGTTTTATATTCCGGGGACTTAGGGAGTGTTTGATTTTAATTTTTATTGTTATAGTGCAAAAATGAAATATGCAACATACAACAAAAAAAAAAAATTGCCCACAAGAATAACCCACAAGGTGTCGGTCACAGCTGAAAATGCACCTTTTACAATTTGCCAAATTGCTATTTTTCGAAAAATTACTCACTATCCCCCTTTGATTTTTTGAAAAAAATATCCCCCCTTAAAAGGTTTTCTTTAACAAAGCATTTTAATAATTATTATAAATTTAAAATTAAAATAAATAATTTTAATTTATATAGTTTTTAAACTTATAAAAAATAAATTTTAATTTTAATTTTAATTTATAAAGTTAAAAAACTATTAAAAAAATTAAAATTAAAAATTTTAATTAAAAATTAATAATTAAAAAAATGACTTTCAAAAAAAATATACCTTGGGGGGGTCGGTGGGATTTGAACCCCCGACCTGCAGGCTCCCTGAGCCTTACCACACGGCTCACGACCACGTGAGCCAGCGGGCTGATCCGGAAGAGATCAAGAGCCTCCTCCTTTTTGAACAACTTCTTCCTCCTCCTCTGCTGCGGCCTCACGCCCTGCTGCTTCCCGCCGCTCCGATTTAAAAAAAAACTTTCCGCCTCCCTGGCGCTGCTTCCCGGTGCTCCTCTCTGCGGCTGCCTCTAGTCTCGAAGCCACTTCCCCAGTCGCTGACGTTTTTTTTTTTTTTTTTTTTTTTTTTTAAACGACGTTCGGGGGGGGGGGGGTGCTCTACGCATTGGTTCGGGGGGTGCTCTGCCCACTAGTTCGGGGGGCCCGGCACACGACGTGATTCGTACTGCATGCAAATGGGCTTGGGGGGGGGTTTATACCCCCTTCAGTTCCCGCCCGGGCGGGAATTTAAAATTCCCGCACGGGCGTGGGGAGGGGGGGCCTTCTCCCTTGCGCGCGCGTTGCGCTATGGCCCTGCCTACGTGTGGGGCCGTGCGCGACAGGGGCCCTACCTGCGTTATCGCACACGATAGGGACACGACACGTGTCGCATGCTGGACCTACCTACGTGCAAGGACGCGACGATGCGTGTCGCATCCTGGCCCTGCCTGCATGCGGGGACGCGCACGGGGGACCCTGCGTCCTCGGGCAGGGGGGGGACGCCTCCTCTGACGCAGCGCACCGAGCGTCTACGTGACGTTGCAGACCTTGGGACGTCTGCTTGGCATCCTCGAGCGGGGGCCGGGACGGCTGTCCCTCTCGCTCTCCACCGCGCGTGTTCTTCCCAAAGCAACGAACGCAGTGCATGTTCAATCGGGGCTTCTGCCCTCTTCACTGCCCGACGACTGACGCGCTTCGCTTCAAATCATGCCCAGGGAAAAAATTTGTGAACAGCTCTGATGCCATGTTAAACGCAATGAACATGTATTATTGATCAGCAGTGTTTAAATAATGTTGCGTTACAAACAAACATCCGAGAATAGTCACCGAAACTGTTACAGGAAAACTGAATATGTTACGCAGTTGTAACAATCAGCTAATCTATGTAATCAAGACAAAATACATTAGTACGCTAATAGTTTTGTGAAGTGATTGTTCACGTTCCATAAAAGAAACTATTCTATAATATATTTTGAGTTGAGAAAATGATTGAGCATTGAGTGTAGAAAATAATGAATCTCTAACAATTCTCTTTATGCTTCTATGAGATTGGACAAGTTCTGTGTGGACTTTTTAAGAAGATTTGAGGTAATTATTTGAGAAGACTTATGGACTGATTTTTTGTGAGCCTTTTGTGGAAGCTTACAATACATATTTGGTTAAATTTTGTGTGGAATTTGGAGCAGATTTGAACAAGTTCTAAGTGATTTTGTTGAGTAGATTTGGAAAAGTTATGAGTGAGCTTGTTGAGCATATTTGGACAAGTTCTAAGTGAGCTTGTTGAGTATATTTGGAAAAGTTTTGAGTGAGCTTATTCAGTAGATTTGGACAAGTTCTAAGTGAGCTTATTGAGCATATTTGGACAAGTTCTAAGTGAGCTTGTTGAGAATATTTGGACAAGTTCTGAGTGAGCTTGTTGAGTAGATTTGGACAAGTTTTGAGTGAGCTTGTTGAGAATATTTGAGCAAGTTTTGAGTGGACTTGTTGAGCACATTTGAGAAAGTTTTGAGTGGACTTGTTGAGAATATTTGAGCAAGTTATTATTGGACTTGTTGAGAATATTTGAGCAAGTTATGAGTGGAATTATTGAGTAGATTTAAGTAGGTTATAAGTGGACTTGTTGAGAAAATTTGAGCAAGTTTTGAGTGGAATTGTTAAGTATATTTGAGTAAGTTCTAAGTAGACTTGTTGAGTAGACTTGAGAAAGTTCTGAGTGGAATTATTGAGCATATTTGAGAAAGTTCTGAGTGGACTTGTTGAGCAGATTTGTGCTAGACCAAAGTATTGAGTTTAGTGCAGATTTGAGACCTAGCTTTGGAGGTGACAAAGCAAAGAGGACAATAGTATCTAGTCGATAGAGATCCATTAGCCAAGGTATTTAGGATAGGTCTTCTGAGTGGATACAAGAGTATTTAGTGGAGAGAGATCCACAAGCCAGTGTAGTGGAGGTAGTTGATGCCAGGAGCATCCAACAACACCTGATGTAGAAGCATCCAGTGGCGGGAGGGCCACTTCTGAAGAGTCGGCTCAGGAAGAAGAAGAAGAAGGCAAGGAAAATTTTTCTAAGGCAAAATTTGAAAGTGGTAGCAAAATCATGACATCGCGATTTTGCGACGTCGCAAAATCGCGACGTCAAAATGAAGACTTGGCAGAGGCAAAATTCAGGAGTAGCGAAATCGCGATGTCATGATTTTGTGACGTCATGAAATTGCGATTTCAAGGCGAGGCAGAGGTAGAAGTCAGGAGTAGTGAAATCATGACGTCACGATTTCACGATGCCAAGGCAAGGTGGGAGTTGGTCGCGATGTCACGACATGTCGCAATATTGTGACCAAAAGGGCAAGGAAGCGCAGGGAAGCCAAAATGTCATGATATCATGACATGTCATGATATCGCAATGGGGAGAGAAGAAGACGAAGAAGAAGAAAGAGATGACATGAAAACCATGGCAGGCAATATTTTTGGGGACCGTTCCAGAATGACACATGGCACCAAGGTGTAGTTAAAGCGAGAGACTACCAAGAAGTGCAAGAAACGAAGAGGATGGGTCATGCAGAGAATCTGATAGGGAGCGACGATGACAGGGGCCGTGCGGAGTGGGGCCTTGAATTGGGTTGGTGCTCCAATTTTTGTGTTGATGTTCCAGAGGGTCGGGGCCTCTATAAAAACCTAGTCTTTGTAATAAATCGGGTTGGTGCCCCAATTTTTGTGATAGATGTTTCAGAGGGTTGGGGCCTCTATAAAAACCTAGTTTCTATAATAGAATAGGGGTGGTGGATTTAGGAAGATCGCACGCAGAGTGTGAGGGAGAGAAAACCAAGCCGAGCGCTAGTTAATGTAAAGCCTGCGGGCTGTTTGTATGTATTTTCTAGATTTAATAGAAGAAAAATTTGGGAATTGCGTGAGTGTGAGCATGTGATTTTCCCATCCCCCATCAAGTGGTATCAGAGCTAGTGATTCTGAGTGCATAAATAGATCGTTGGTCATGAGGTAGTTTGCACCAAGATCTGTGGTAGGGTTATGAGAGAGATAAAAGTGAGTTTAGGATCCCTGAGCGTGTTAGCAGATCACCGACAATGAGGCAGCTACACCAGGATCGGTCAAGCTTTGGAAGAAAAGCAAGGAAAGATGCCTCCATGAAGAAGCCATGGCGAGGAGGAAGATATGGTGCTAGAGGAAGAGTTCTTGGCATTGCAATGACAATTTAAAGCCCTGCAAGAGGAGTGGCTCAGCATAAAATTATGGGAGCAAGAAGAGCGACACAGAAGGCATGAAGAAATACAGAAAAAGAGAGATGCTAGAGTGCATAAGAAGCTGAAGCTGAAGAAGGCTGCATGCAAAGAAGAGTGCAAGAGTGCCAAGATCTGCCTGGAAGAAGGCATAAATCTAACTAGCCAAGAGGAGTGCAAGCAGGCTGCAGAAGAAGTATGTAGCAGTGGGAGAATCTATCTAGAGGAAGACAAAAGTTATGTGGGCTAGGAGAAAGGGTTGGAGCAGGTTGTTGAGGTAGAGAAAGGTCTGGAAGTGCTACAAGAGGCAGTAACCAGGAAATGCAAAAGTGAATATCACTTCTCCACCAACCCCAGGTGTCTGATGTAGGAGCATCCAGTAGCACCTAATGCAGAAGCATCCAGTGGTAGGAGGGCCACTTCTGAAGAGTCAGCTCAAGAAGAAGAAGGCAAGGAAAATTTTTCTAAGGCAAAAGTTGAAAGTGGTAGCAAAATCATGACGTTGGAGTGAAGACTCGGTGGAGGCAGAAGTCAAGAGTAGCGAAATCATGACGTCATAATTTCATGACATTGCAAAATCATGACGTCAAGGCGAGGTAGAGGCAGAAGTCAGGAGTAGCAAAATTATGACATCACGATTTCAAGATGTCGTGAAATCATGATGCCAAGGCAAGGCGAGAGTTGGTCGCGATGTCACGACATGTCACGATATCACGACCAAAAGGGCAAGGAAGCGTAGGGAAGCCAAAATGTCGCGATATCATGACATGTCGTGATATCGCAATGGGGAGAGAAGAAGACAAAGAAGAAGAAAGAGATGGCATGAAAACCATGGCAGGCGGTATTTTTGGGGACCATTCCAGAATGACACGTGGCACCAAGGTGCAGTTAAAGCAGGCGACTACCAAGAAACATGAGAAATGAAGAGGATGGGTCACGCAAAGAATCTGACAGGGAGCGGCAATGACAGGGACCATGCGGAGTGGGGCCTTGAATTGGGTTGGTGCTCCAATTTTTGTGTTGATGTTCCAGAGGGTCGGGGCCTCTATAAAAACCCAGTATTTGTAATAAATCGGGTTGGTGCCCCGATTTTCATGACGGATGTTTCAGAGGGTCGGGGCCTCTATAAAAACCCAATTTTTGTAATAGAATAAGGGTGGTGGATTTAGGAAGATTGTCACAGAATGTGAGGGAGAGAAAACCAAGCCAAGCGTTGGTTAATGTAAAGCCTATGGGTTGTTTGTATGTATTTTCCAGATTTAATAGAATAAAAAAAATTTGGAAATTGCGTGAGTGTGAGCGTGTGATTTTCTCATCCCCCATAAGTAGTAGTCTTCTAGAGGATCACCAGCCAGAGCAGAGGAGAAGAATTTATCCTATGGATAGAGATCCATGAACCTAATTTAACGGATCAACATCTCCTTTGGACAGAGGTCCATAAAAATTGTAATAGGGAAAGGATTTTCAAGAGATTGATTAAGAAAATTTTAGTGAAAGATTTTTTGTGTGGATGTAACCCACATTGGGTGAATCACGTTAAAATTAGTGTCTCTATTGTGTGTGGTGATTTGTTCATTGCTTTTATTACTATTGTTGATACTGCTATCTATACATTGCATAATATTTATTTGGAAAGAAAAATAAAAAGTGGTCTTATAATGTTCACTCCCTCTTAGTATAAGCTTGTGTTCTTCATTAATTATTTAAATAAATAGGTGTTCTAAGTATTTAATTATTTAAGGTTTATGGGGCCTTAATTGGTTGAAGAAATGAATGTTTCCTTTCAAGTATTTGATTGATCTAAAGGATGGCTTTTATGTTAGAACATGAACCTTTGATTGATAAAGGGATGGTATACTAAATTACTCATGTTTAATAGATGAATTTCCTTTGATATCAAGTGAATGATTCATAAAGATGTATTGGTGATTATATATGGAATTATAAATGCATTAGATTAATGAATAATATAGTATATGTACGCTTAATAGATCAATGGGCTATCTTTATCCCTTACTATTATCAACTAATATATGAACAAGCAATAAGGACCAAGGAGGTCACCTAAGAACTAGACTTGTTGGAAATATGAGCAAGTTTTGTTGTCATTGATGTCAAGAGGTTGATGTCCAAGTTTCATTGTCATTAATGTCTTCAAGTGGTTTTTCCAAAAAGGCAAAGAAGTAGGTTTAAAAGGAAATCCCAAGGAAGGAGAAGCAGTTTAAATGGAAATAATAATATTATAATATTTAATATTATAATATTCTGGGTTACAGGTTGGTTTGAAGAAAAACGAGGGCCAAAGAGTTATCAAATTTTAAATCCTCCAAAAGATCCATTTGGCAGATTTTGAAGACTATGGTTTAATTTATTTAAATTTAAATATTTTAACCATAGGTTAAAATTAAAATTTAAATAATTAATTAAGGCGCCAAGAGTTTAAATAATTAAATTCGAATTAAATTTGAATTTCCTAAGTTCACCGACGTGTTGAACAACACAGCATATGGTATAAAAGAGGACAAGTTTTTTTTATCAAAAAATATCCAAGTGAATAGTAAATGCCCAAAGTCTAAAATTGTGCACTACGTTCATTGAAGGAGGAGAAGAAGATTCACGTGTGTTAAAGGTTTAAGAGGGTAGATGTGGCAATAAATAGAAGGAGAGTGCCAACCAAGTTTCAAGGTGCTTGGTAGTGCAAGTGGCAGGCAAGGGCTACGTTAGGCATGTTTGCAAGCGCGAGATCACGGGTTCGATTCACGCGATCGACTTTTGCAAAGGGGAAAGGCCTTTTTGTTTACGTCGAATCGAAGAAGACATAAGCATTAAGAGAAAGACGTGCACTCTTTTAATTTTATGAGGGCATGTAGCCCAATTGGTGGATGCGCTTTGTGTTAGGGTGTTGGAAAGGCGAGGTCGTGTGTTCAAATTTTACCGAAGTCATTTTGTTGGGTAGAATAAATTAAAAGTATGCTACTCACATTTTAATTTTGCCAAAGGTTTGATAATTCAGAAATTGCATAGTGTGAAAATTAAAAGGTGGTTTGTGAGTTGTTGAGGGAGATATAAGGGATAATAAAATTAAAATATTTTATTTTAATTTTGGTGGTTAGAATTTATAAAGTAGGAGTGATAAGGTATGCAAGGAATATTATATTTTGTATTTTGAAATAAAGCTATATTGTGATAATTATCTTGAGAGGAGAAATAAGGTGCATGAAGGTAATTATTGTGGAAGTGAATTAATTGAATCTTTGCTAATTAAATTTTGGAGATTATAAGGTGTACTTGAGATTTAATATTTTTGTATGGTGAAATAATTTTGAGGGAAATATTTGAGTGAAGATTTTTGATATCTAACCATTGAGATTGGCAAAGAGGTTGATTGTGATTGAGACAGGTTTTGAGGTCAAATATTCATCAAAACAAAAGGTATGGGTATATCATCCTTGTGAGTGAAATATTGTTTTGTTGAATGTTGTGAAATGCAAGTTGGAGTGAAAAGGATTGTTGGAAATGTTTGAGTGACTTTTTCATATGCATGATTGGTGAATGTTCATGAGTATCATTGTTATGTGAAGTTGAGAACTATCTTGAATAAGGGTTTGTGAAAGAACATGAGTATCATTGTTATGTGAATTTGAAATTATCTTGAGTCAAGATTTGATTTCCATAGTGTGAGTTGTTGGAAGCATTTTGAAACACTTGTTTAGGAATTGTAAGCAAGTTGTGTTTCATTAAGTGTTTTGGAGAGTGTGAAACATATTGAGTCTCTAACCATTCTCTATATGTTTTTGTGGTTAAACAAGATTTTGAGTGAAACTTGTTTGTGTTATTGAAGAGGTTTTCTGTAAGAGATTAAGTTGAGTTTTTGTATGCAAGTTTTGTAATTGATTTGAATAAGATTTTGTGAAATCTAGTGGATAGATTTGAGTAAGTCCTAGAGGGGACTTAAGGATAGAATTGAGTAAGATTTTGTTAAATCTTAAGGATATATTTATGTGAGCTTTTGTGGAAGATTACAAGTAGATTTGAGGTAAGTCTTGGTGAAGACTTGTTGAGCAGATTGAGGAAGTTTTTGAGAGGACTTGTGGATAGATTTGAGGTAAGTCTTTGAGAAGACTTGAGAGAAAATTTGATAAAGTAGAGGATAATATTTAGTACATATTTGAGATAGAGATTGAGTAGATTTGTGTTGGACTGAAGGATAGTGTTTAGTTTCGATTTGAGATAGATATTGAGAATATTTGTGCTAGAAGGATAGTGTTTAGTGCAGATTTGAGATAGAGATTGAGATAGATTTGTGCTATTTGAGAGTAAGATTTGGAGGTGATAGAGTAGAGGATAATAGTCTCTAGTGGATAGAGATCCATTAGCCAGGGTAGTGAGGATAGAGATCTTTTGAGTGAGGATAGAGGTCTTCAGTGGAGAGAGATCCACAAGCTAGTGCAGTGGAGGTAGTAGTCTTCTAGAGGATCACCAACCAGAGCAAAGGAGAAGAAGTGTCTCCTATGGATAGGTATCCATGAACTTGATTAGGGGATTGGTGTCTCCTTTGGATAGAGGTCCATAAATATTGTAATAGGGAAGGATTCCCAAGAAATTTGTTGAGAAAATTTTAGTGAAATATTTTCTCTATGGAGTAGCCCACATTGGGTGAACCACGTTAAATCATGTCTCTCATGTGTGTGATGCTTTGTGTAATGTTTACTACTTTAATATTGCTGATGTTATCATATGGATTGAAAAGCAAAAATTTTTATCTTATACTATTCACTCCCCCTCTCAGTATAAGCACATGTTCTTCAATTGGTATCAAAGAGGGTCTCTTCGTGAAAAGACTAACAACTTGGAGGAAGATCCATCAGGAACACACATGACTTCAGAGAATGAAGAAGAGACCATGTTTGACATAAAAGAGGAATTCTTTGCTACTCTCGGGAACTTGGAAAAGGTTAGAAAGAAGAACTCAAGTTTGAAGGATCAAATTCAAGAGGATGAAGAAGCAAATATGGAACTTCTACAGAGTCTCATAGAACTCAAGATAAAGGTAGAAGAAGGAAAGAAAATTGAATAGGATATGGTAGAACTATTAAGAGCAAGGGAAACAGAGTGTGAAATATTGGAAGCAAAAATTGTTTCTCTAAGGAATGAAGTTGAAAAGACCAAGTTACGACAAGATATAAAGTTAGGGAAATAGAAAGAGGAGTCAAGCTTTCAAGAAGTAGAGACATCAAACAAAGATAAGCTCGTGACTCATACTCTAGAAGGAAAGGACATCAAGAAAGAAGAAGGCAAAGAAGAACCATGGACAAGAGTTAATCACAACAAAAGGAGGAGCACTCGACCATATTTTCCAAGGCATTCAAACAGGTTACATAATCTCTTCCATGGCTATTGCTTTTCATGTAACAAATATGGTCATAGAGTTGTACATTGCACTGGTTATGTTAAAAATGATGTTAATAGAAATTTCAATTCTTTTGCACCTCTTATGAATAATGATGTCATATGTTATAAGTGCAATAATTTTGGGCACAAGGCTAGATGGTGCAAAATGGTATTGCCTGAGTCAAGTAAAAAGAATACAACATCAACAATTAGGAAAGAGAGAAAAAGGCATGAGAAAGTTAGATCAATGTTAGTACAAACAACTCTTCATGTTCAGGATAAGGGAAAACAATGGTTTCTTGATAGTGGATGTTCTAGTCACATGATAGGAGATAAAAGTAAATTTCTTGTACTCAAAGAAACTAATGGAGGATCAGTAAGATTTGGTGATAATGGATCAACAAAAATTTATGGGAAAGGAACTCTGAGTTTAGATAATGGGAAAACAAAAATAGAGAATGTATTGTATGTCAAGGGGTTGAGGCACAATCTACTAAGTGTGAGCCAACTTTGTGATCAAGGGCACATGGTTACTTTTCATCCAAGTAGGTGTGAGATTAGAAAGTCTAAAACTGGAAAACTTATTGCAAATGCAAGTAGAACTACAAACAACCTCTACATGTTAAGTGAGATTAAAGGAGAAAAGTGTTTTCTATCACAAGAAGATGAGAGTTGGTTGTGGCATAGAAGAATGGGTCATTTGAACTTTGACAACATAGTAAACATAAGCAACAAGTAGGTCGTCAGAGATTTACCAAAGCTAAAAAGGCCACAAAACACAATTTGTTCACAATGTCAGCATGGGAAGCAAACTAGAACAAGTTTCAAATCAAAAGGATTTATGTCATCCGAGCCATTGAAACTAGTGCACACTGACCTATGTGGTCCTACAAGGACAAAGAGTTTACAAGGTGAAAGTTACTTTATATTATTTATAGATGATTACTCCAGAATGATTTGGGTAGCTTTCCTGAAAGAAAAGTCAAAAGCTCTTGAGAAGTTTAAAGCTTTTAAAGAGTTAGTGGAAAATGAAATAGGTAAAAGGATTAAGGGTTTAAGGTCAGACATAGGAGGATAATTTACCTCAAATAAATTTGTAGACTTTTGTGAACAACATGGGATCAAAAGAGAATATTCAACAGCAAGAACTCCTCAACAAAATGGGGTAGTTGAAAGGAAAAATAGGATAGTTGAGAATATGGCCAGAGCCATGTTAAATGAGTCTAAGATTTTAGATGGTTTTTGGAAAGAGGTAGTACATACAACAACATATATCATCAATAGAGCTCAAGTAAGAGTAAACCATCACAAAACTCCATATGAGCTCTGGAAAGGTAGACCAACCACTGTAAAGTACTTCAGAATTTTTGGAAGCAAATGTTACATAAGATGAGAAGAGAAAAATTTGGGTAAGTTTGACCCAAGATGTGATGAGGGTATTTTTCTTGGCTATTCCACCAAGAGCAAGGCCTATAGATGCTATAAAAAAAGGACACGTACTATTATAGAAAGTATAAATGTAACAATTGATGAGAATATAGGATCAAGAGAACCAGTTCAAGAAATTGTATATCAGGAAGATGAAAGTTGTCAAGAAGAGTTACGTGAAGAATCAAAAGAAGAAGAAGAAACACAAAGACTTCTTCCTAAAACTCCATCCAGGTATGTACAAAAAAATCATCCAAGAGATCTAATTATTGGGAATCCAAATGAGAGACAGACAAGGAGAAGGGTAATAGCATCAAATGAGCAAGAAAATTTCTCTTTGTTATCTAAAATTGAGCCAAAAGACTTCAATGAGGCAAGTGAAGATGAGTTTTGGATTAAGGCAATGGATGAGGAACTAGACCAGATAGAGAAAAGTAAGACTTGGGAACTTGTTCCATGACCAAAAGGTAAGAATGTGATTGGCACTAAATGGGTATTCAGAAACAAGTTAAATGAAGATGGTCAGGTAGTCAAAAACAAAGCAAGGTTAGTATGCAAAGGTTATGCACAGGTTGAAGGAATTGACTTTGATGAGACATTTGCTCCAGTTGCATGACTTGAAGCTATAAGAATATTCTTAGCCTTCTCAAGTTTCAAAAACTTCAAAGTATATCAGATGGATGTTAAATCAGCCTTTCTAAATGGTGTCTTGGAAGAAGAGGTTTATATTGAGCAGCTAGAGGGATTCAACTTAATAGATAAACCAGACTATGTATGCAGATTGAAGAAGGCACTTTATGGACTAAAACAAGCTCCTAGAGCTTGGTACTCAAGATTGGATAAGTACCTTCAGGAATAGGGTTTCAGGAAAGGAATAGTGGATAGTAACTTATACATCAAAAATGAAGGGAATGACTTACTAATTATGGTTGTTTATGTGGATGATATCATTTTTGGAGGCAACAATGATAAGATGTGTCAGAAATTTGCAAAGAGCATGCAAAATGAATTTGAGATGTCAATGCTTGGTGAGTTGTCCTTCTTTCTTGGACTTCATATTTCACAATCAAAGAAAGGTGTATTTATTTCACAAACCAAGTATATAAAAGAGATGCTAAAGAAATTCAAGTTAGAATATTGCAAACTAGTGAGTACCCCCATGGTTATAGGATGCAAGTTAAGTAAAGATGATGAATCTCCGGAGGCAAATCAGAAATTGTACAGATCTATGATTGGCAGCTTACTGTATGTCACAACTACAAGACCAGATATCATGCAGGCAGTGGGATTAGTGGTAAGGTTTCAAGTAGCACCTAAGGAGACACATGTAGTAGCAATAAAGAGGATTCTCAGGTATCTAAAAGGGACTATGGATTTTGGGCTCTAGTATCCCAAAAGTGATAGTTTCACTCTCACAACTTATACAGATGCAGATTGGGTTGGCAACATTGATGATAGAAAAAGCACAAGTGGAGGAGCATTCTTTCTTGGAGATTGTTTAGTCTCTTGGCTAAGTAAGAAACATGCATCAGTATCCTTATCCACAGTAGAGGTAGAGTATATTGTAGCAGTTGCTTGTTGTACACAGGTATTATGGATGAAGTAAACTTTAGAGGACTTCAAGATAAAGCATGATCACCCTATTCCCATATTGTGTGATAATACAAGTGCTATAAATATCTCAAAGAATCTGGTGATGCACTCTAGGACAAAGCACATTCTGATCAAATATCACTTTTTGAGAGAGCAAGTGACAGATAAGCAAGTCAGATTGGAATATGTTACTACAAAGGAGCAGATTGCGGATATTTTCACTAAGCCACTTTCGAAAGAGACTTTTGAGTATCTTCGAGGAAAGTTGGGAGTAGTTCTACTCCCACCCCAAAATTAACCACCTCAAGAGAGGAGGTGGGGGAGGGGCTAAGCTAAGAGTCTCATTTTTAGTCCTAAGCCCCAAAGGTGGCCCTTTGCCATTGATGTCAAAGGGGGAGAGATTTGAGTTAGGGGGAGAGCATTCAATCAAGGGGAGCATTTTCTCAGGGGGAGCAGAACTGAAAAAGGTAAAAGAATTGGTAAAAGAAAAATGGGTTGCCATCAATGAAAAAGGGGGAGATTGTTGGAAATATGAGCAAGTTTTGTTGTCATTGATGTCAAGAGGTTGATGTCCAAGTTTCGTTGTCATTAATGTCTTCAAGTGGTTTTTCCAAAAAGGCAAGGAAGAGGTTTAAAGGAAATCCCAAGGATGGAGAAGCAGGTTTTAAAGGAAATAATAATATTATAATATTTAATATTATAATATTTTGGGTTATAGGTTGAGTTTGAAGAAAAACGAGGGCCAAGGAGTTATCAAATTTTAAATCCTCCAAAAGACCCATTTGGCAGATTTTGAAGACTATGGTTTAATTTATTTAAATTTAAATATTTTAACCATAGGTTAAAATTTAAATTTAAATAATTAATTAAGGTGCCAAAAGTTTAAATAATTAAATTTCAAATTAAATTTGAATTTCCTAAGTTCACCGATGTGTTGGAAAACATGGCATATGGTATAAAAGAGGGCAAGTTTTTTTTATCAAAAATCATCCATGCGAATAGTAAATGCCCAAAGTCTAAAATCATGCATTGCATTCATTAAAGGAGGAGAAGATTCGCATGTGTTAAAGGTTTAAGAGGGCAGACATGGCAATAAAGAGAAGGGGAGCACCAACCAAGTCTCAAGGCGCTTGGTAGCGCAAGTGGCAGCCGAGGGCTACGTTAGGACGTTTGTGAGCGCGAGATCGTGGGTTCGATTCACGCGATCGACTTTTGCAAAGGGGAAGGCTTTTTTTGTTTGCATCAAATCGAAGAAGAGATAAAACATAAGAGAAAGATGTGCACCCTTTTAATTTCGTGAGGGCACGTAGCCCAGTTGGTGGAGGTGCTTTGTGTTAGGGCATTGGTAAGGCGAGGTCATGTGTTCGAATTTCATCGAGGTCATTTTGTTGGGCAAAATAAATTAAAGGTATGCTTCTCACATTTTAATTTTGCCAAAGGTTTTGATAATTCAGAAATTGCATAGTGTGAAAATTAAAAGGTGGTTTGTGAGTTGTTGAGGGAGATATAAGGGATAATAAAGTTAAAATATTTTATTTTAATTTTGGTGGTTAGAATTTATAAAGTAGGAGTGATAAGGTATGCAAGGAATATTATATTTTGTATTTTGAAATAAAGCTATATTGTGATAATTATCTTGAGAGGAGAAATAAGGTGCATGAAGGTAATTATTGTGGAAGTGAATTAATTGAATCTTTGCTAATTAAAGTTTGGAGATTATAAGGTGTACTTGAGATTTAATATTTTTGTATGGTGAAATAATTTTGAGGGAAATAATTGAGTGAATATTTTTGATATCTAACCATTGAGATTGGCAAAGAGGTTGATTGTGATTGAGACAGGTTTTGAGGTCAAATCTTCATCAAAAAAAAAGGTATGGGCATATCATCCTTGTGAGTGAAATATTGTTTTGTTGAATGTTGTGAAATGCAAGTTGGAGTGAAAAGGATTGTTGGAAATGTTTGAGTGACTTTTTCATATGCATGATTGGTGAATGTTCATGAGATCATTTGAATGTGAAGTTGAGAACTATCTTGAGTTAGGGTTTGTGAAAGAACATGAGTATCATTGTTATGTGAATTTGGAATCATCTTGAGTCAAGGTTTGAGTTCCATAGTGTGAGTTGTTGGAAGTATTGTGAAACACTTGTTTAGGGTTTGTAAGCAAGTTGTGTTTCATTGAGTGTTTTGGAGAGTGTGAAACATATTGAGTCTCTAACCATTCTCTATATGTTTCTGTGAGTTAAACAAGATTCTAAGTGAAACTTGTTTGTGAGATTGAAGAGGTTTTCTATAAGAGATTAAGTTGAGTTGTGTATGCAAGTTTTGTAATTGATTTGAATAAGCTTTTGTGAAAGCTAGTGGATAGATTTGAGTAAGTCCTAGAGGGGACTTAAGGACAGAGTTGAGTAAGATTTTGTGAAATCTTAAGGACATATTTGTGTGAGCTTTTGTGGAAGCTTACAAGAATATTTGAGGTAAGTCTTGGTGAAGACTTGATGAGCATATTGAGCAAGTTCTTGAGAGGACTTGTGGATAGATTTGAGGCAAGTCTTTGAGAAGACTTGAATGAGTAGAGTTGGATGAGAGCATTGAGGTACAGTATTTAGTATAGATTTGAGATAGAGATTGAGCAGATTTGTGTTAGATCGAAGGACAATGTTTAGTGTAAATTTGATTTACGAGTATTGAGTAGATTTGTGCTAGATTTGAAGGATAGTGTTTAGTGTAGATTTGAGATAGATATTGAGCAGATTTGTGCTAGATCGAAGGACAATGTTTAGTGCAAATTTGAGATAGAGCTGAGAGCAATATTTGGAGGTGACAGAGCAGAGGATAGTAGTCTCTAGTGGATAGAGATCCATTAGCCATAGGTAGTGAGGACAGAGATATTCTGAGTGAGGACAAAGGTCTTCAGTGGAGAGAGATCCACAAGCCAGTGCAGTGGAGGTAGTAGTCTTCTAGAGGATCACCAGCTAGAGCAAAGGAGGAGTTCTCCTATGGATAGGTATCCACGAACTTGATTAGGGGATTGGTGTCTCCTTTGGAAATAGGTCCATAAACATTGTAATAGGGAAGGATTCCCAAGAAATTTGTTGAGAAAATTTTAGTGAAATATTTTCTCCATGGAGTAGCCCACATTGGGTGAACCACGTTAAATCATGTCTCTCATGTGTGTGATGCTTTGTGTAATGTTTACTACTTTAATATTGCTGATGTTATCATATGGATTGAAAAGAAAAAAATTTTATCTTATACTATTCACCCCCCTTCTCAGTATAAGCACATGTTCTTCAAAAAAAACATCTTTGATCTATGTTGGGGTAAAGAATTTATGTAGAAACCCTTTATTGATATAATGATGTAATGATTTATTCTTTAAAAGTATGAATTACTATTTCCATACTTGAGCTATGTAATGAGTTGTTAATTAGTAGATATGTATCTCTTACCATTTGTTTAAAGAGGCAACTTGAGGCATACTTGAGCTAGATTTGATATCTCTTTAAGCATTTATTCTTTTCCATATTTTTTTTAGTTGTTATTTTCAACTTGATTTAATTATATGGTCTTAGCAATTATCATCCTATGTTTTGATGTATCTTGGATGTTTAAAATAATTAACTAATATAGATAGATTAGTACGGTAGTTGTGCTAAAAGTAGAGTAAATAGCCTAAGAGATTAATAAAATTTTGTAGGCGTGTTGATGGATGAACTTCTTTAGCAAACATATTCCAAGTAATAAGACTGATTAGACTATATATGAAAGCATTAAGTTACTTCATCAGAAACATTAAATGAGTAACCTAATTGGTGTACGTGTGGTATACCTACATAGATAGACATGTGTATGGTATACATATGGGCATACCCTTTGATTTATAGGAGATAAGTTATCCCTCATAGAAATATGGATAGTAGCTTATTGCAATATGCATAGCATACCTACATAGATAGACTTGTGTATGGTATGGATATGGGCATATCCTAAATAGATTTTAGAAAGAATGTTAGTTTATTGGAAGAGAGAACAAGCAAATTTAAACATTAGGTTAGCTTAGATATCTTCATAATTTGTGCATATATAAAATGGGATAAAGATATCTCTTTCAAATATGTGCTAGTGGTTAACAAAACCATCCCATTATTTATATTTGTGGGTTGCTACTAGATTAGCCTAAATGTGTTTGAAATATTTTCAATGGCCAATGTTGTTGGGTCACAAACAGAGGAATTATACAGATGTCTAAGATCAAATTTTAAACTTTAATAAATTTTTAACTCTGCTACATTTATTGTCCTGATATATTCTATTTGAGAACTTGCAATTCCCCTTGGAATGATAAACTTTGTCAAATTCTAACATGCTTTAACTATTTTTGGAATATGAAATTATACTACACATGTTTTTTCTATTCAATATATGGTTGTCATTATGGTTTTGATCAGTTGAAGGTGTACTTCTATTCTATATAGGCTGTCATGATTTATGAGATGTAAAGGTTAATTAATTTATCATAGCCAGCAACAACCCTTTTTTAAGCCTTCAAATTGATTTTATTTCTTTAAACCAATGATAAGCATGGTATTATGTCTAATCATTTGGTCATATTTGATATTGTTGCAACATTTTTTAGCTTTTGCATGGTTCTGAAAATCATTTCTTCCAAATGAATCTGTCTTGCAATGCCTAAGTATATGGAAGGACCATGGTGGATTTTTTTGATGATTTCATATTGTATAATGCACCCTCAAATTGTTATACCTTTTAGTTGATATTACCTTTTTGCCTAGGTAACACAAAATAGTGGTAGTCCATGTTGTATATTGATTAGTTGAAGCAAAACCTTTCTAGAATTGAAAGCATGGTAAAGTAGCCATACTTGGAAATTTGGAATTCAAAGCATGGTAAAGTAGCCATATTGACTTGGTAAACCACCCTCTTAGGCCACTACGAGTATAGTTTAAAACCACCAGCTTAGGTCCCTAATAAGGCATTTTAAAACTACCGCTATAGGCCCCTTAGGGGGCGGTTTATAACCATTCTCTTAGACCCCTAAGAGGGAAATTTTTTGAGGTGTTTTTTAACCATCATTGTATGAAATAGATATTTCATGATGCCCTCATAGATCATGATTGCAAAGCCACCCTTAAAGGTCTTTAATGGTGGTTAAAAACTACCCTTAAAGACCCCTTTTAGTGTAGTGTATATTCTGAATAAAATATTAGAATAAGTAACATTAATATATCACTCTATCATGGTCTCTTCTTCAAGACCTAAAAATATAATATCTTGTAACTTAAATCAATCTTGACTTGATGAAATATTTGTACCTTCTCTTACACTTGAAGATGAAATTCTTATCCATATATTGTAGGAAGATTCTCACACTTTGATGAAGATCAATCTATGTTGTAGAAATATCTTTGGTTGATCCTAATAACTCAAATAATGATTATCCTCCTTACTATAGAACCCAATAATATCAAGGTAACTATAAACTTTCATGATGCTATAAATAAGATAGCTTGATTATACCAACTTATCCAACTTTCTTCTAAGTGTTGATAGAAATAAGTTGTTAGGAATTTGTCTATGTCATTAAAAATATTTATCAATGTCAATATGGCTCTTTCTTGAATGACCAACTTTCTTTTGAGTTGGTTCTACCTCTATCAATCAATACATATTATTCTTATTTTAGATAATATCAATGTTAGGGTTTTCTATTTCCCTTAATAGTCAACTACCTTCAAATTGATTCACCAAAATATAGATCCTAGTTTTCATTGGTTATCCTTCAACCTAGTGGAAATACCCTAACTGAGTCTTAGTCTTCACTAGTTATTTCTGCAACTATGGAAAGATCCTAGCTTTCTATTTTTTCTTTAATTTTTTTTATAGAGTCTAGGTCTAACTCCCTTTAATGTAAATAGATTCTAACCAATTTTGTCATACTGAATAAGATTTGATTTCACAGTTAAATAAATCCTAAAATAAGAAACTTCTTGTTGTAGATATAATACAACTAACTACTTTTGAAGCCTTCATATTAATGAAAACTCATAGAATAATTATTCATAGGATCAAATATATGATAGCCATAATATAATATGATCAAGATAATAATGTAACTAGAATAATATGAGCCAACTAATATGTAAATAAATGCTAATAATATATCAAATAACATTCATTAATAAGTAGAAATATAAATGTATAAATATTCTAAATCATACATGTACAAAGCATATATCACAACTTAAAATATTAGTTGCTCAAATGTATGTAAAATTTATTACTCCTCTTTCTAATTCAAATGTATCATCAAATCTTACAATAACAATGCTCACAATGTAGACTATGTAGACTATGTAGGTGGTATTTTAGGTAATTATAGGTGATATACACTACGGAGTAATATATAGCCATTATATGATGAATCTTTGGTTAGTTGACTCTTCCTTTCCTTATGCCAAGTATCATGACTCTTGGCTTTTGTACTTGATACTTCCATACACATGACTCTATATTTTATGTGCACTTGGATATGACTCTTCACGTAACACTTCATAATCTAAGAACACATGTACACACTTACATATGAGACACTTGTGCACATTTATACTTATTACTGCTGCACACTCATTTACATGACACTTGTGCATTTCCTATAGATTATTACATTACATAAAATATTTACTCACATTCTAATGTATGACACAACCCTAATCTAATGTTTACAAGGTTGTACCAAGTAGATACATTAGCATGTACCAAATAATGTAATATACTCTAACAATAGCAATAAGTAGTATGCATAAGCATTATCATCCATGGACGAAGAATATCAGAGTGCATGAGGGTTGTGTATGAGATTATTTGATTAAGTTACATTATACAAAATATGGGTATATAGAATAAACATCCAATACTATTGAAATATGACAACCAATATGTTCTAAAATTGGTTAAGAATCTAGTATTTCATGAAAGAATGAAGCACATTGAAGCTTCATGCCACTTCATTTGAGACCATGCTCAAAATCGTGAGATCCATCTCTAGTACATTCCCACCAACAAACAAGTTGTAAATATTTTTACAAAGGTAATTGCACATGATAAGTTTACCAAATAATGTAATAAGGGGGGATGTCAGGATAAATTGTTTTACATTATTTTATTATTTGAGTATTAATTTTGTAATTAGGTTGTGTTTTTTAGTTGTAGTATTATTTTAATATTTCTTATATGTAATGGTCTCCTCAAGAATATAAATGTTCATTTTTATAATGCCAAGGCATGTAACAAATAGTCTTCAATCCCCATAAATGAAATCAATTTAATTTCCCATTAGTTTCATAATTTTAATGGAGATTTGCAAGAGATATAAGATCCCAAAGAAGCACCACCCATGTTTCCATGGGCATTGCTAAAGACATAGTGCTTGAATTTATGTAGATTTAGAATGCTATTGTTATAGGGATATGCAGATATTTGTACTCATTGGAAGGCTCTTTTTGAGCTTGTTCCAATGAACATAATTTTATTATTTTTTATGAATATCTACAATAGATATTATTGTTGCAAGAAATACTATTGCATTTAGGGATTGTGAATATTGTAAATTGAGTAAATAAATAATGAATTTAGTTTCATTAGTTAGATGGTTGGTGAATGAGGACTTAATATTATTAAAGTGCACCATAATCAATTGGGTGTCTACATAAATAATATCTTGGAAGTATAATACATATCCATATAGAAGGAAATAGAATAATAGATAATTTAGCTAATAATGATGCTATTATTCTTCATTGTAGAAAAAATAAAATTTTAGAAGGCAACTAGTTAAAGGAGATTTTTATATCTTAGTAAATATGATATCTAGGGGTTGATTATGAAAATATAGAAATTTGAGAAAGAGGGAAAATATCTTGCATAGAAACATAGATGAATATCATATTTGACAAACATGCAAGTTGGATAGGGTCAATGTGACCAAACATCAAATATAATGACTTTTAAAGTGGTTCCAATAGAATCCACTCATAGTTTATTTTAAAAATATTCTTGACTGTTTATTTTTCCTACATCAACACAAACATGTCTTGGAAGGTATGATTCACCATGCAAATAACTTGTTAAACATATTGTACTTGGATTCAATATTTTGACCACTCAGTTTTCTAAACACATATGCTACAAATTTAAAAATTATCTCCTTTTTATCATAGGTTTAGATGTAAATAAGGAATGTTGTATAGGTTAGATTAGTTTAATAAAATAAATTTTAAACTAATTGTAAGTCACATCTAGTTAATTTGATGTTTAATATTTACTTCCATGATAATTAGTTTTCCTTTTCAATTGAAATTATGACCTTAATATGTTATGGTAGGTGAATACATTATTCATAGATTTTTAGGAGGTTAAATGAAGGGAAGATGTTATGTGCAAGAATCAAATAACGTTGATCTCTATCTATTTCAAGCTAAGATCACTAATTCTAAATGTTAAAAAAGTGAGCATGTATCCCTATCTTAAGTTTGACTTAGGTTGTATACAACAAGTAATAAAATTTAAAGTTTAACTCCTTCAAATAATAGGAAATAATATTTTTGGAAAAAAAATTATAGTTCAGTTATAGCTTGGTAGACTCTAGTTTTATGTAAAGATCAAGGCTCTTCCATGTTTTGTATATTTTCAAGTTTTATACTAAACTTCAACTTCTAAATATAAACTAATTAAATTTATTTAATATTTTCCCATTGAGGTTATCACAAGTAGAGGCTTTCAAAATGATATTAGTAAAGTGCAACAAGCATTAATAGCAAATATGTAGGCATTGCCACAATTAATAACATGTCAAAATAATAACAACAATTATTAATCATATTGGCCCTATTTCAAACTCATGTTTTTTGTATTGATAGTTAATAATTATATTTATTTTTATTTAATTTGGATTCTAAGAGGTCCTATCTCCTTAAAGAGTATTTCCCTTAAAACAAAGTCAATGTATAAATGATTTAGATAAATTTTTTATAGGAATTGCCCATGTGATAATAATCTATTTTTTTTATTGGATAATAAGCAGGGTTTTGAAAGGGACCCCACCTTTTTTTACAAAGCAAAACTACCAGAGATAAAGGAAACCTTTGGAGCTTTGGTGAGAACTACATACCTGAAGGTCAAACCCCAATAAAAGGGGAACAAAGCCATAGACACACATAAAATAGAAAATACAACCAAATCAGGGTCTGCAACCCAAAACCACATCTAGAACTAAGGATCCAAAACTGAAACTAAGGCCAAAAATACCTGACACCTTAGAAGCTCTCCCTCACGTGTTGCTTGATCACCATGCCCTGGATGTCATTGATGAAGGAAATTGCCACAAGCCCATCACTTCGCCAATCAAATTATTTGAGATTTGAAACTCAAATCCCCCTTCCCAAACATGACCCCTCCTCCACGAGTGAGCCAAAGACCTCGAAGAATCTTATGGTGCCCATGGAAAGAAAGAACACATCTCAGAAAACATCAATAATTTAATATCCTCATGACATCCTCATCAACTTCGAGAGAGCTAGGCTCAACTACATCCTTACACACTTTTCTGAGCAAAGTGCTTTCCCATACTAAAAAGACAAAAAAAACTAAAATCTAGTCCCAAAAAACCCCACTTTACCAAGGTAATAATAATCTAATATTAATAAGAGAAAAATAATTATAATAATAATCTAATCTTAATTAGAGAAAAAAATCTTATAATATTAATCTTGTCATATTATAAAAAAAAAAAATCATATGTATCTAATTAGATTTTTTTAATCACATGCATTATACTAATTTTTTTTTTTTAAATTTATAAATTGTTTAAATAAAACTAAAAATTATCATTAAAAATCTATAAATTATAATATCAAAATCATGTCAAATATTTAAATTAATTGTTCCTAATCCAGCACCAAGAAGGAAATTTTTTTTTTTATCCTTGTATTTTATTATTATTTTAATTTGTGGTGAAATCGGTAGCAGTCATGAATTCAGATAGAATGTTCAGTTTTTTATAGCCGCCACAGTATTTTGCATTGTTTGCCCCAACCACATAGTTCTTCGTGTAGTCCATCCTTATAACCATCATACCACAATCATTTTAAACCTTTTACACAGCTGAAAATACTAGGAAAGGAACAAACATTCAATCCTACGAGACCCAAGATTTAAACCTTGGATCTTTGTACCTTTACGAAGTTTGGTCAAACTTAATCCTTGAATGTGTTTAAAAAATGCTTTAGTTTATGTTTTTTATTTACCTATGAGAAGCTAAAAATTCCATCCAAGTATCTTCTAAGTATGTATGAGAAGCTATACATAAAATAATAATACTCTTAATGGATAAAGGTAATTTAAAAATTTCAACTATTTTAGTTTCATTTCAAGGGTGAGAATGAATTGCCACACAATTATAAGTATCTACCAAGCGTGTCTAATAATAATAAAATAATAACAGAAACATTGCCACGTGTAATGAAATACTCTATAACCATAAATAAAATAATAACAAAATCATTGCCACTTGCAATGAAATACTGACAATATAAGCTACACTGCATAGTACGTAATGAAAATTTTAGCTATTTACATTTCAAAAGTTTAATTTTTTTAATGAAATAAGCTATATTATATTAAAAATACAACTTAATCATACAAAAAGTGGGTGGATACGCACACCCCAGTAGGGTCCCAAAAATCACACTAACCGCATATGGTTAGGAGAAACCAAATAGCAAATACAAAGACTTTAGTTGGCTAACACAAAAAGAGGGAATTAAAATCATCCTCTTAGCCAAAAATCAAAGAAAAGCATGCATCCATAGAACAAAAATCATTTCCAGACATCGGGGGGGACAAAATTGTCCACATTGTCATCATGGTGCCAGGGAGAGGCGGCAACAGGAGCATCCCAACCATTATCATCAGTGTCAGTACCACCCATATCAACAACGTCATTAACCTCTTGTGCATTTATATCCTAGGGGTGGGGGGTTTGGCCATCACCGTGCCAACCCAGAGCATTAACTGGCACCGCCACGACCGCATCTCCCCAACCCGCAACCTGGTGTGAAGGTTCTGGATGAACATCCCATCCACTCACCAGCCACGAATTACCAACACCATCAGAGTAACGATGTTTGGTCACCGGCGGAGGTTGAGACCAGTGTCTCCCAACCTGCGGCAATGCCCTGCATCCCCGACGAGATCGAGAATGAGAGCCAGCACGATGCTGTGACGTCGAATCTGGGGGACCCGACTGATAGTGCATGGCACATTGGCCCAATGGTCCAAGAGAGTCCTCAGGTACTGAATGTCAATATGAATTTTTTCCACTTGAACCTGTATCTGAAGCCAAGAGTTAAAAAATACAACATACTTATCAGCTAAAGAAAAGGAATCAGAAGTTGTGTCTCTGGAAAAAGCTATATTGTTTCTGGTCTTCCATAAGTGAAAAAGAATATTGACTCTAAAAATATTCCAGACAGGCACAAGAGGAATAGAAAAATCAGGAGCATCGCCTAGCAGGGAATGGTGCCAAGAAAAATAAGTGGCCATATAAGGTCGAAAGAAATATTCCAGCCACTTCCAAGCCATTTGAGCTTTACGGCACGACCAAAAAACATGAGTGCAATCTTCAGGTTCATTGCAAAAATAGCATTTGGGATTAGCCACGCCCAAGTATTTCAGTCGTTGCCCCATAGGCAAACCTTGAAAAAGTAGACTCCAAGCAAGAAAAGCCAGCTTTGGCTCAAGATAAGAGGCCCAGACCATGTTAAAATGCAATTTCCACTGTGAAGGCCTGGAGATTAAGTCCCAGCGCTCGTTCAACTTACCCACCATGGGCAAGTGTGGAGAAAGCCAGGAATATCCCAAACGGGCCTTGTACTGAATTAACGGGATGTTCTTCGGCCAGGTCCAGTCCGACCACCAAGGTTTTTGGAAATGCCTGGTAATTTTTGGCCAAAAAGAGAAGGGAATGCTATCTAACACAGTATCATACGTGGTCTTATCTTCTAGTTTTAAATTATGAAGTCATCTGAAAACCTCCCAAGGAATCCAATCTTTGGTATGAGAAGAGAAGAAATAAGAAATGGTAGCAATTCCCTTCTTGAAAAACCATTGAGCATGAATCCATTGAAACGAGGCCAAAGGGGAGCCTTGGTAAGTAATGACAGATGACCACCACACATTAAGAGAGGCTATGGAAGCCCCTTTTTTTGCCCATCACCAGACCAACAGAGCCAGGGTTTAAGAGCCTCCCAAGCTCGCCAAATGCTCTGCATCACAAAGGAGCCTTGAATTTTAATAAACACAGGGGCTATAACAATAGAGGGGAGAGACATCCCCCACCAAAATTTCTTACCCAAAGGAAGGCCTATAGAAATACAATGTCGAATTAGGACCTTCCAGGCTTCTGGGCCATCAATAGCTCTAACAACCCACTTTGCACATAGAGCAAATCCCTGGCGTTGATAGTCAAACAGACCCATCCCGCCAGAGGACTTGGGAAGACAACAAATTTCCCAGGCTACTCTATGAAATCCCTTCTTCTGGGAAGAGCTAGCCCAAAGAAAATCTCGCAACAACTTCTCTAGCTTTTGGTAACAGGCCCGGGATGGAGTCCAGCAGGAAGAAAAATACACATGAGTGGTAGCCAAAATCTTGGAGCAAACTTGGAATTTTCCTGCAAGGGAGAGTTTCTTGGTAATCCAATAAGAAAGCTTCTTCTCAACTCTCTGGAGCACATGATTCCAGAGTTGAGTAGAGGTACTCTAAAAAGCAAAAGGAATGCCCATAAACTTAAAAACTTTGCCAGATTGAATCCATTGCCAGGGATATTGAGAAAGCCAATCTGGGCAAGGATTAGCAGACTATCGAAAGCAGGCAGTCTTATGCCACTGAATGCTAGAGCCTGAAGCTGCACAAAAGATATCAAGGCAATGCAAAGCATTGGACACAGATTGTTGATCTTCCCTAATGGTCAGGAAAGAATCATCAGCAAAGTGCCCATTAACCAACTGAGCTGGCGAATTGGGAAGAGCAATTCCTTGAATGTTTCCCTGAGACACTTGGGCAGCCAGGAGGTATCCAAAGGCTTCTACAGCTAGGATAAATAGAGAAGGAGCAAGCGGGCAACCTTGCCTCACCGAATGGAATAGGCCTAGGACATCAGACTGAGTGTTATTTAGAGTGAGCACAGTTGAAGCATCCTGGAAGAGCATACTGACAGACTTAACAAAGTTCGGACCAAAGCCAAGTGCTTGTAACATGGTAAGAATAAAATTCCACTCAATTTTATCATAAGCTTTTTCAAAATCAATTTTGATGAATATAGCATCCTGTTGAGACTATCTAGCCCATTCCATACCTTCCCATACTTCCAGGACATTATCCAGGATATATCGACCTTGAACAAACCTAGTTTGTTCAGGCTTGATAATTAAAGGTAGAATGGGGCGTAACTTTAAAGCCAGAGCTTTGGCAATGATCTTATAGCTGACATTCAAAAGAGTGATCGACCTCCAATTGGTAATAATTTCAGGGTCCCCAACCTTGGGTATGAATCGAATATTACCTTTATTTATTAGAGAACCCAAGGAACCTGTGATCATTGCTTCTTGATAGACCTTAAGCAAGTCTGGGCCAATGAAATCCTAAAATTCTTTGAAGAATTCATAGGGGAATCCATCCAACCCAGGGGCCTTATCATTCTTCATTTGAGAGAGAGCTTGAGTAAGGTTGTCAAGAGATAGAGGGGCTTCACAACTGGATTTTTTCTTGGAAGAGAGCTTTTCTGGCACCACTGCACAACACTCAGCCAAGGCCTACTATCGGGTGAGGGTGAGTGGTTGAGAAGAAATTTTTTTGATAATGGTGGACAAAGGCAGATATTATATCAGGAAGCTCAGTGAGTCTACCCCCATCGATTTGAAGAGCTTGAAATTGCATAACCAACGAAGAGGGGTGTAATCGTTTGAAGAATTCTTTAGACACCTTGTCCCCAATCTTGAGCCAATGCATTCTAGCATGAAGTTGGGCTCCTCTGGCCTCATAAAGCTCTACTTTCTTCAGCTCATGATGAATGATAGCAACATGAGCTTGCAAATATTGGTTGAATGGGGAAGACTCAAGTCTCACAGAGGCCTCTGATAATTCTTTTTTGAGGGTAGAATTTGCAACCCTCCTATGCTTTGCAACTTCAACCCCAAGAGATCGAAGCATAGAAGTCGTACGTCGAATGGCCTTATTCCACCAAACAATCCAGCCAACCGAGCTAGAGGGTCTTGGGAGAAGATTCCAGCATCGGGTAATATGAGCCCTCATAGCATCATTTTGAAGAAAGGAAACATTTAGGTAAAATTGTGATTGAAAGCTTCGAGGAGGAGAGGCTCGGGTGGCAATGTCAAAAATAATCGGGGAGTGATCAGAGAGGGTAGTGTCTGGAATGGCATGAACAAAAGGGCAGGATGGAGAAAGCCTGTTAAAGAAGAAGTGGTGGGAATCTGTAAGCATTGCTCTATCCAGGCACTTCAAAACCCTCAAAAATCCTATTTGGAAATTAGACCAGGTGAACCAAACATTCTCAGGGAAGTCAGACTAAGAGAAACAATAATTAGGATCTGACAACCCCAGTTTATTCTTCATGAAAAACCACGCTTCTCTTTCCCCAACATTCCATCACATTGGCATGTGCCCAACCTTATCCTAGGGTTTCTCAATCATGTTAAAGTCACCACAAAGCACCCAGACAACATGCGACAGAGAAAAATCCAGCCACCACCACAAACTACATCGATCAAAAGCATCATTAGATGCATACAGATTAATTATTCCAAAAGGTTGACCTTGAAACTCAAACAGAGTCTAGACAACTTGATTTGAGGGGTCCACCCCCCAAGAAACCACATTCCTCATCCACTTGGAAGAGACAAAAGTAACAACTCCTCCCTTACCATGAGTATGACGGGTTGCATGAAAGCAACCACGCGACCATAAAAAATTACAGGTACAATCTAGATTAAAATAAAAAAATTTAACTTCTTGCAGACAAACAAAGTCAAGATTACCAAACGTGTGAGAGACCTTAGTCAGCTCATCGTGGACTAGGTATTTTTGGACTGGGTCCGTCAGTCCTCTTACATTCCATGAGAGAAAAAGCATTAAGCCCGGTCGAGGTGCATACTATCCTCAACAACCTCGGAGTCCCCGAGCTTCCCAAGAGCCCCAAATGTATTTGTGGTGAAGCATTCTGGGTGGCCCTGAGCCTCGGTGAACTACCGATGCACATCATCTGTCTGGTGCCTCTTATCAACATTATACTCCTCGGTGAACTACCGATGCACATCATCTGTCTGGTGCCTCTTATCAACATTATACTCCTCCCTTTCGTGAGGAGGGTTGCGTGAGCGACGTGCCTTGTAAGTCTGAGAGCCTGCTGGACCCGCGCCTTCTAGAGAGGAAGAATTTTGGGGAGCCGAGGGGGCATATGTAACCGAAACTACATCCGTAAAGGAAGGCCCAGTCCATGTTGTGGGATTAGGTTGAGGTTGCAGAATGACCATGGGTTCTTGAGGACCTTGAGCCACAACTGAAGAACTAGTTGTTGCATGTCGTGCCTGATTCTTAGGGTTCTTGTTTCATCGATTATGGGATACAATAACCCACTCTTCTCCACTCTTAGCCCCTTCAGGTTGCATCATCGAGGTGGTGGTGGGAGGAGGAGGTGCCAAAGTATGGGTCTGAGCTCGATAAGTTATAAGCAAGAAATCCCTGATTTTATGAGAAGATGACTGACACCGATAGCAGGTATTGGGCAAGTTGATATACACAACACGTTGTCGATAGGTTTTCCCATCCAACGTGATATCAATATGTTCAACCAAATCCTTGGAAAGGTCGACTTTCATGCAAACTCGCTTAGTAGGATGAGGACAAAAAAACTTATCAGATTCCAGGCAAACAAATTTCCCCAAAGGAGTGGCTAGGGTTTTCAAAAAAGACCAACATGGAATGGGGAGACCAGGAAACTCAACCCAAACTGGGACTTCCAGCGAGGCTTCCTCGTTGATGGAGAAGGTACGGTAATATTGTTGCAGGACTAACAAGGAGCTAAGGACAGACCAGGGTCCTCTATTAAGCACTTTCTTAGCATGCTCCGCTTCAACAAAACAAAAAAGGAAGAAACCCTTGGTGAGGTTCTGCACATTAACACATTGAATACCATAGGGTTGCCAGACTTGCTGGACCCAGTGACGAATCAAGGATTCGCTAGGAATACGTCCAAGGAAATAGCCCACTAAATGGGTGTTCTCATACCACTCACAAGCTTTGTTAAACTCAGCATCAGGAATGATAACATGAGGGACAAAGTCATTACCTCGTGGTACACTTTCACTACCATCCTGCGAGGATGTTTCTCGACCACCATTTTGCGCTCCGATAGTTCCAGCAGCAACTGAAGCTGTCGTATGAGCAACGTCCATTAAAAAGGACCAAACCCCACCCGAAGGTGGAATTTATGCAGATACGTGGCAAAAAAACCCGTAGACTCAAAATTAATGAGGCAGTTTGAAACAACAAGCACACATGCAGACCTTGGCTCACACTAGTCACTCAAAAGTTTAAATTTTAATTATGAATGGTATTGGGTTCTACATTGGTTGGAAAGGGCACTTACATAGGCCTTAAAACATGAGTATGTATTCATTGAAATATCAAAAAAAAATTATTGTATTGTAGTTTGATTTTTTTCCTGTATTTAATTATTGCAATCTCATTCTCTTATTTTTTTTATATTTCTTTACTATAATCCTATGTTTTTTTTATTTTATTGTGTTTATATGATATCTTTGAAAATTTGTTTTCATTCTACATTCAAAAGTTTAAATTTTTATTAGATTGCAAAATATTTTTTGGATTGGCATTGGGTTCTATAGCCATTGGAAAAGGCACTTACATAGCCATTAAAACATGAGTATTTATTCATTGTAATATTGAAAATGCTTATGTTGTAATGTAGTCTTATTTTGTTCCTGATTTGATTTTTCCCTTGTTTTAGCTTTTTAGTATTTAGTTACTGCACTCTCTTATTGTCATGGTGTCAAAATTATTTCTACTATATTTTTTTTATTAATTTATATTACAATATTTTTTGAACTAAATAGGAAGATGAACAATGTAAAAGAATTAAATTTCAAGAGGGAGAACAAAGTATTTCATAAGCCATTTTTCTATTTTTGAAATTCTATTAATGTTTTTGTTATTTTATTTTTCAAGCTTACAATTATTTTCAAACTTTGTGTCCAATTTTATATAAAAGTATCTATAATATTTTTTCTGTGTAAAACATCCCAAAATGCATGCCACTTTCAGGTAGGACCCAAGGAGGAAGGCATATATATTCTACCAAAATTGCTCAGGGCTCGCACCTAGCCTACTACCTTTGAAATTCTCAAGGAGCAAACCTGTAGCAACATGAAGAACATAAGCCTATACTAAGAGGGGGGTAAACAATATAAGACCAAATTTTACTTTTCTTTCTCAAATAATATTATCCAATATTATCAATGGCAATATCAATAGCAGTAATCAAAGCAATGCATAAATCATAACACACAATAGATACACCAATTTAATGTGGTTTACCCAATGTGGGCTACTCTACAGAGAAAATATTTCCACCAAATTTTCTCAATAAATCTTCTTGGGAATCAATTCCCTATTACAATGTTTATGGACCTTTTTCCAAAGGAGACACCAATTCCCTATGCTATGATTTATGGATCTCTCTCTATAGGAGAACTCTTTCCCCTTTTATTTTGTTTGTGGAACTTGATCCAAGAGACCTCTATCTCCTCAAATGGTTCATGGATCTCTCTCCATAGAAGAACTCTATCTTCCTAGCTAGTTCATGGATCACACTCTATATTAGAAATATTTTCCCTTGCTTTGGTTTGTGGATCTCTATCCATAGGATAACTATTTCCCCTTTGCTCTGGCTGATGATCTTCTTGAAGACTTCTTCCCCACTACTATGGCTTGTGGATCTCTCTAAATAGAAGACATCTATCCTCACTACCTTGGCTAATGGATATATATCCACTGGAGACTTCCATACTCTACTCTATCACCTCCAATGCTTGCTCTCAAATCTATCTCAGATATGCACTAAACTCTATCCCAAGTGTAGTAAACATCTACTCTAACTTTTCTCATAAATATTCTAACAAATCTGCACTAACCTCTGTCTCATATCTATTCTCAAGGCTTAACGTAAATCTTGATCCAATAACAAATCAACTCTACTTAGATTTATCCCAAGACTTAACACAAAGATTGAACAGACCAACAATCAACTCTACTTACAAGTCTTCACAAATACTTGCTTCAAGTCTACCTTAAAGCCCTCTCAAGAACTTGCTCAATCTGCTCTCAGGTCTTCATGAAGACTTGCTTCAAATCTGCCTTCAATTCATCTTAAGAACTTGCTCAATCTGCTCTCAAGTCTTCACCAAGACTTACTTAAAATCTAACTTCAAGTCATCTCGAGAACTTTCTTAATCTGCTTTTAAGTCTTCACCAAGACTTACTTCAAATTTACCTTCAAGTCTTCACTAAGACTTACTCAAATCTATCTTAATACATACTCAAAAAAATTCACAAAATATGCTCAATAAATCTCAAATATTGCACACAATGCTATCAAATACTTTGTGTAATCTTCAAAGTAATTCCTTTAATTTGAAGTAGTTTAGACATATTTTATCCGTAATTCGTTTAACCTCTAGAATATATAGAGAATGATGTACTCTATCAAAACTCTATATGTTCTACTCAATCATTAAGTCTGTTGCTTTCATAAATATGATTTCTAATGTTTGCACATTCACTTTCAATATCACTCAAAACTAATGCTTACAAATTTCACTCAATCATTCAACCAATGAAACATAACTTGCTCACAAACCCTAAATAAGTGATTTCATACTTCTTCAAATAAAGTGTACAATGTGGGTTCCAAACCCTAACTCAAATAATCATCAATCTCTATCTCAAATATTCTCTAAACATTCACCAATGAAGCATATAAGAATTCACTCAAATATTTTCTAAAATTCTTATAAAACAATCCTTTTCACTCCACCTTATATTTTACAACATTCATTTCAACATTTCAAATAAAGGATGATGTGCCCATACCTCTTTTCTTTGATGGATATATGTCTACAAAACATGTTTTACTCACAACCAAATATTTTTATCAATTCTAGGTTAGATAGCAATAATCTATCTCAAAATCTCCACAAGAATATTTACCTCAATAAATATTTCACCATATAAGAAATACAATAAAATTTCAAGTCATAAATACACCTTATCACTCCTTCACTTTCAAAATAATATTCAAAATACATAAAAAATAAAGTTCCTTGTTTCAACCTTATAATCTCCAATGCTTTCAAAATTATATTCAACACACATTAAAATAAAGTTTCTTGTTTACATATTATAATCTCCAACGCTTTCAAAATAATATTCAACACACATTAAAAATAAAGTTCCTTGTTTACACCTTATAATCTCTAATGCTTTCAAAATAATATTCAACACACATTAAAAATAAAGTTCCTTGTTTACACCTTATAATCTCCAATGGTTGATTTATTTCCTAAGCACCCAAAGTAAAATATATAATTAACACATATTATGAATCCCTAAAAAATTCCACACTTGGCCCTTTCAATATCACGTGGCCTCAAAATAATTTTTGTTTTCCAAAGCCTTTGACAAATTTAACTCAAAAATTGCATACCTTAATAATCTGCCCACTTCACGAAAATGTTTGCATGTGCATCAATAGCCATTGCCAAAATTGAAAACATGACCTTAGCCACAACAACACCCTAGCCAAAGATAGGCTA
This sequence comes from Wollemia nobilis, assembly GCA_028583015.1. NCBI lineage: Eukaryota > Viridiplantae > Streptophyta > Pinopsida > Araucariales > Araucariaceae > Wollemia > Wollemia nobilis. The sequence continues at coordinate 1,738,127 of JAQPPZ010003507.1, read as the reverse complement.
CCACCTGCACTATGCGCCCACATGAGAACCTAAGTGCACTCACACCTATACAATATCTGCTTCTCAAAAGGTTCACTGAAAATGAAAAGCTCTTTTTTTATTTACCAAAAATGAACTATGTGGGATTTGAAATAGATACCAACCTCCACAAATGCCTTAACCAAGCCTTAACTACCATTTCCACTAGCCAACACATATGAATCTAAATTTGTCATCGTTTCCTTTTACACCGCAATGTCTACCTCAAAGTTAGCACAAACCTTTGTCTTCTTCTCCCTTTCGAAAGTCAATCGAGTGCATGTGAAGGAGATTTAATTCGTGGGATAATTTTACCAATGCAAACCTTAAAATATTTATATGTGCTTTGAGTTACCTTGTGACGTCAATTCATATCAAACTTTTGGCTTTTTTATTTATATTATATTTTAATTATAATTATTTAAATTCAATGAATTTATATATTATAATTTAAATATCAACATTCTTTTTGGGTCTTTTCTTAAGAATAATATTTTGCCACTTCTTAATGAATATTTTAACCTTCGTTCCATATATTATAATGCAAATCATTATAATATTATTTCTTTTAAACTTGCTTTATTTTCCTTTTGAAAGGCCATTTTTGTCGTATATTATAATATTAAAATATTAGTCTTTTTCCACTTGCTCTCTTTTTGCATATAGTCTTCAAAATTGGCATTCAAACTTTTCCTTGTCGTGCTTTCATAGCCCATGCCATTTTGATATCAATGACAATCTATTATGCTCAAATTTCAATAATATCCCCCTTTGTCATTGATGGCAATCACTTTCCAAAATACATGATTTCAAATCTGCTCCTCCTGACTGAATTCTCTCCCCTTCCCCTTTGTCATCAATGGCAAAGGGACTCCTTTAGGGCTAAATATAAGAATATTAGCAATGGTTATGGACCTCTATACAAAGGAGACACCAATTCCCTAATGTTCAGGTTTGTGGAACTCTATCCATAGGATAACTCTTTCTCCACTGCTCTAGCTAGTGATCTTCTAGAATATTTTTGCCCCACTACACTGGCTCATGGATCTCTCTCCATAGAAGACCTTTGTCCTCAGCAAGGTTATGCATAAGGGGTCAGCCCCAAAATCTATTTATAAATTGAAGGTGAATTGTCTTGGAATTTCGACAAAATATGGAGAAGTATACATGGTGAATTCCAATTATTTTTCTCCAAAAAATTTCAAACCGTGGCGAATTGCAATTATTTTTCTCCAAAAAATTTCAAACCGTGGCAATTTTTTCTGTGTTTGGGGCCATGAATATCGGTTTTGCAAAATCTAAAAATGTACGACATACTTAAAAGTTTTAGGCCGATATGAAATATATCAGGCTAACATGATAACAAATGGCATACTAATCAGTTGCAATCATGACGATCGATTACAAGTATACCGATCAGTTGTAGCCATGCCAACCAGTTGTAGCCATGACGATCGGTTGTAGCCATGATGATCGATTATAATCATGATGATAGGTTGCAGTCATGACGATCAGTTGCATTCATGATGATCAATTATAGCCATACTGATCGGTTGTAGACATGTTGATCCATTACAACATGATGATCGATTGCAACCATGACGATAAGTTGTAGCTATATCGATTGGTTGTAGTTATGTCAATCAGTTGCAATCATATCGATCGATTGTAGCCATGATGATCAGTTTTAACCATATCGATCGGTTGCAACCATGACGATCGGTTGTAGCCATGATGATCGGTTGCAACCATGTCGATCGATTGTAGTCATGAAGATCGATTGCAACCATGATGATCAGTTGTAGCCAAATATTGATTGTAGCCATGATGATTGGTTACAATCATGATGATCGATTGTAGCCATGATGATCGATTGTAGCCATGGCGATCTGTTATAGCCATGTCGATCAGTTGTAGCCATGACGATCAGTTGCAACCATGATGATCGGTTGTAGCCATGTCGATGTGCTACAATAGTCGAGTTCCCATTAGTAGTAGCGGTGCTCTATGCCACATGTCATCCATCCATTAAATGATTGCATATAGAGGACACGTGTCATCCATTTTTTAAACGATTGCATGTAGAAAAGTCTATATAAAGGGAATTAACAATTATTTTTCCATTTTCTATCATGATTTTAACCTTTTTCCTCCTATTTTAAAGCTTTATTACCCCTTGTTCTCTCATTTTAACACTTTTTTACCCCTTTTCCTCTCATTTTAACGTAATATGAAATCTCTTCCTCCACTTTTATCTTGGTTTTTACAATTTACCTTAATTTTTTAAGCAGTTTTAAACCATTTTTCTCTCGTTTGAAACCTTTTCCATTGTATCTTCTTATCCATACTAGTACACCCTATGGTGTACCCTACAACCCTTGGAATATTTAAAGTTAATTATAAGAACCTGGTTTACCCCTTGATTTCAAAAAAATTATCAACATCGGGTTACGACATATCTTGGGTCACAGACTCTAGTCTTCGAGGTCTTGATTCAATGCCCCATTTTGATACGAATGTTAAAATTGTGGAGAGGATCATTGCAGATTATGATATGGATTCAAGAAAGGTAAATCTTGTCACCGACAACAAAAACATCATTCTTTCTGTCTCAGCCATTAATGTTGCCAGATTGAAAACATTACCCCACACTGGTGTTGATCTTGTCACTTCCAAATACCAGTTAATTGATGATGACAAACTCTGCTTGAAGACCACCTTCAAAGTGTAGTCAGAATATTTTCAAGGTATAACTATTTTTTTATTTAATTTATTTTAAATTCTTATGAGTGATTGAACGTACAGTTACTAATTTTAGTTTTTTTGCAGTTAATTCCACCAAGTAATGAAGGAGTTTTACTGTATCGACGATTGAAAATAAATTGCTTCAGGCATGTTGCAAATTCTTCCTTGCTAGACTTGTTCTGCAAGGAAGGTCGACAGAAATTCTGATGTAGGCCTTAGCATATTTGGTCCGTTGTATAGGATACCAAAAATTCGACTGGTGTACCTATGTCTCAAATCAAATCAGATTGGAAATAGAGAATATGAAAACCCACGCTTCACCCTCGTCGACAGTTAGCACATGTAATTATATTATTGCTTTTTTTTATGAATATTTTCATAATTTGCAGAATACTCTAGTACCAACATCTTGGCACTCAATCTTTGTCAATTTAGCCATGATAGAACAACAGGTTCAGGTAATTTTTTTTAATATTTAAGTAATTTTTTATTTTTCCATTGTTTGTCTTTTTGTAATTTTGACATTTTATACCAAACACAGAAAAGGACATCCTCTTCCTCTTCAAAGTGGGATGCTGCTGTCAGAGTTTATAATCCAGAGGAATTAGGAGACTTTGAAACACTTGCAAAGAAAGCAGCACCATTGATAAGGAAAATATCATCAAGGAAACATAAAAGATCTATTTCTACTATTTGTCGATGATCTCCACATGCGGCTACACGTCTGTTACCAACGGGCATAGTTACGCATGAGGTTTCATTTTCTAGGAGTAAGTTTTAATTACTATCGAAACAATTTTTTTACAATATTTTTATTGTTTTTAATTTTTTTTTTTTTTTCAGATGTACAATATGACCACATTCCATTTGTAGCAAAATCTATGCAAGATATTTTTTCTTCTATTGGTAAGTGTTATAACAATGTTTGAAACCAATTTTCAAAATGTAATTTTATAACTAGTTTTTATTTTCTACCTTCACAAAATTTTTAACTAATTTTTATTTTTATGTTTTAAGGTCCCTTGCAACAATGTCGTCAACAAAATCAAAAAATACCGCCCCCTCCTCCACAACGCCCAACTCAAATGCAAGTTCAATGCTTCTTAGTTGGAAAATACTTTCTTCCATCTAGGCCACAGAGAGAAGCAACACAACAAATTTTAGAGAGAGAAGCATCAATGACTTTTTCTGGTTTCGGCCGTATATCTGTTAATAATTTTACTTTTAAGGATATATCAGAAGCTTCTATTACTGGGTTAGCTGATGTTCCACTTGATAAAGATTACTTTTTGCAAGATAGCATACACACTCAATTTCAACTATCAGAATTGGTTCAAGACAAAGTAAATGAAGGTGCAAAATGTTCAAGTGAATATCCTCCAAGGGAAAGAAACACCCGTCAGGCTCCTCCTCAACAAGAGGATGATATAATAATGTTTTTAGAAAAATATTTGGTTTCTGATAATGTTAAATCTACAATTAACAATTTTCTACTTCCAGATATAACAAAAATGAAAAAATGGGAGTATCGGGCTAAGGTGTTGTTAAAGGAAATTAATGCCCGATACAATATTTTTTCAAAAATAGAAAGAAAATTTTCTATTGTTGAAAATGAACCAAAAAAAATGGAGGCTCTACTACAACAAGTAAAATTTGGGATGTTGAAGTTGAATACATCATACACAGATGAAATTTTAAAGTTTATAATGAACAGATTGGAGAATATAAATGATGAGGCCCAAGCTTATTACAATGAATGGAAAAATGATAAGAAAAAGGTTGTTGTTGTAGCTACAAAGAATGTTGCTGAGGTTTGACTCAATCACTTTTGCGTTAAAAAAATTTTGTTCTCTTTTTTAAAATGTAATTATCTTTTCATGTTGATTAACTTTTTTCCCTTTTACAGGTAAAGTATGAAAATCTCAAGAAGTAGGTTCAAAACCTGCAAGACTATCTTAGGATGGCAAAGGAGTTCTTAAACGCTTCCATGGAAATGAAAAAATAGCACATGAATCAGTTTGACAAAATAACATTTTGTGGAAAATCATTATCCATAATGGATTGGATCCTGATGTTCTACTTAAGGAGAAGGGTAAAGAAGTTCAATGACCAAACATTTGAAGATGTTGGCAAATAAGAAAAGAACATTCTCGATGGAATGCAAAATGTTGAGATGATCCTTGTCAATTTTGGAGCAATTGATAGTACTGTTACCCAACTCAAGAAAAGAGTCATTGAAATGCAGGATGTAGTAATCATGGAAGTAGTGGATGTGGAAAAAGGAGCTAAACAAGGGAAAGATGAGGGAGGGGTCGTTGCTATGGAGTCTTCTGAAGTTATTGAGAAGACAAAATTAGTGGAGGAAGGGGGAAAAGATTTTAAGGGGAAAAAATAAATTTTAAGACATTTCATATGTTTTCATTGGAAAACAAGATACTTGCTTTTATTATTTTACTATTACACTATTTATATTTTTAATTGTGTGTTATTTTCATCTCTTAAGTATTATGGTGTTTCAAATTTCAAATATGCTTGAGTTTATGTAGAATATATGAATAGGTATAGATTTACATGTTATTCAATGTTATTCATGTTGTGATCTAAAAATGAATTTTGTCCTGTGGATTTTTCTATGTTGTTTTTATATTTCAATATTCAAATGAGTTTGAATTTTTAGTTTATTCAAAGTCATTCTTGTTGTTGTATAGAATTGTGTTTTGTCTTTCTTATTATGCTATATTATTTCATATTGTTGCATGTGTTTAAATTTTAGTTTATTCATATTCATTCTTGTTGTAGTATAAAAGTGAGTAATTTCATTTCTATTTTGTGATATTGTTTTTATATTTCAAATGAATATGGTCATTTGTATTATGCTATATAGTTTTCATATTTCAAAGTGAGTTTATGAAGTATATATCTATGCATGGGTTTCAATATTCAGTGCATTCATAATCATTATAGCTGTATAAAAATCAATATGGTCATTTGTATTATGCTATATTATTTTTATATTTCAAAGTGAGTCTACAATGGATATATCTATGAATGGGTTTTAATTTTCAGTGCATTCATAGTCATTATAGTTGTATAAAATTGAATATGATAATTTATATTATGCTATATTGTTTTTGTATTTCAGAGTGAGTTTACAATGGATATATCTATGCATGGGTTTAAATTTTCATTTTCCATATCTAGAATACTATTCTATATGATTTTTTCATATATTTGTAGAAAAAAATTAGTAGTTATGTATATATACAAGGTTAAATCTATGACAAAGCATAAACCATAAAAAATATCTATATTTTTTCAGCCATGCTGATCGGTTGATGCTAATCAGTTGTAGCCATGCTGATCGACTGTAGCCACGTCGATCGATCGTAGACATGTTGATAAACTGCAAACATGTCGATCGGCTGTAGACATGGTGATCAGTTGTAGACATGTCGATCGGCTACAGACATGGTGATCGACTGTAGATATGTCAATCGGTTGCAAATATGTCGATCGACTATAGACATGCACATCGATTGCAGACAATATGATCAGCTGTAGGCATGTCGATCGACTACAAGCATATCGATCGATTGTAGGCATGACGATTGGCTACAGATATGTTGATTGATTACAAATATACCGATTGACTACAGATATACTAATCATTTGTAAGCATAGTGTTGCATATGTGCCACGATTCAACCATCTATGAAATGATTGCATTCAGAGGCCACATGTCAACCATATGTGAAATGATTGCATGCAGAGGCCATGTGTCACCCATCCAAAAGCTGATTGTATGTAGAGAATTCTATATAAAGGGATTAACAATAATTTTTTTTCTTATTCTATCATAGTCTTAATCATTTTTTCTCTTTTTAATGCATTCTTACCCTTTTTCCTCTTGTTTTCACATTCTTAACCCTTTTCCTTCATATTTATATTAGTTTTAACTTTTTACCATAAGTTTTAAGCCAATTTTAACCCTTTTCCTCTAATTTGAATCATTTTCTATCAAGTGTTGCATACCATCCTTCGTGTCTTCTTATCCATACTCGTACACCCTATGGAATTCTCTACAACCCTTGGAATGTTTAAAGTTAATTATAAGAACTTGGTTTACCCCTTTATTTTAGAAATTTTATCAACATCGGGTTACAACATGTCTTCGATCATAGACTCTAGTCTTTGGGGTCTTGTTTCAATGTCCCATTTTGATATGGACATTAAACTGGTGGAGAGGATAATTGCAACTTATAATATGGATTCAGGAAAGGTAAATATTATCACCAAAAAAAAAACATCGTTCTTTCTTTCATAGTCGTAGATGTCACCAGATTGAGAGCATTAACCCACGCTGGTGTTGACCCAATCACTTCCAAATACCAATTAACTAATGAAGATAAACTCTATGTAGAGACCAACTTCACTGTGTAGTTGAAATCTTTTCAAGGTATAACTATTTTTTTATTTAATTGAATTTAAATTCTAGTCACTGGTGTATTACTAATTTTTTTTTTTTACAGTTACGTCCACCAAGTCTAGAAGGATTTCGACCATACTGGTGATTGAAAATAAATTTCTTTGGGCATGTTGCGAATTCTTCCTTTCCAGACTCGTTCTGCAAGGAAGGCTGATAAAAATTTTGATGTGGGACTTAACGTATTTGTTCCGTTGTTTTTCACACCATAAATTTGACTGGTCCACTTATGTCTCACATCGGATCAAATTGGAAATAGAGAACGTGATAAACCATGCTTCACCCTCACCGATAGTTAGCACATGTAATTATATTATTATTTTTTTCATGAATCTTTTTACAATTTGCAGAACACTCCAGTACCAACATCATGGCACTCAATCCTGGACAATGCAACCATGAGAGAACAACAGGTTCAGGTAATTTTTTAATCAATATTTAAATAATTTTTTTTATTTTTCCATTATTTGTCTTTTTGTAATTTTGATATTTTATATATACACAAAAAAAGACATCCTCTTTCTCTTCAAAGTGGGGTGCTACTATCAAAGGTTATAATCAAGAGGAATCAGGAGACTCTAAAACACCTACAAAGAAAACAACACTACATGTATGGAGAAGATCAACAAGGAAACCTAGAATATCTAGTTCTCCTAATCTTTGACAACCCCCACCCAGGCTGCATTACATCCACTGCTAATAGAAAAAAATTCTGGAGTAAGAAATTGAATTTTAAAATTTGATATTTTGAAAGAAAATTTTATGACATTTCATATGTTTTCATATGAAAACAAGATACTTGCTTTTATTATTTTACTTTTAAGAAATACACTTTTATAATTGTGTGTTATTTTCATATTTTAAGTATTATGGTGTTTAAAATATGCTATGTTGTTTTTATATTTCAAATTTTAAACAAGTTTACGAATGATATATCTATGCATGTGTTTAAATTTGAATTTATTTATATTTATTCTTGTTCTTGTATAGAAAAATGTTTTTCTTTTTTAATATGCTATATTGTTTTCATATTCAATGTTAGTTTATGATGGAGATATTTATGTAAGAGTTAAATTTCAATTTCCCTATATTATGCTATATTGTTTTTATATTTCAATTTTTAAATGAGTTTACGAATGATATATCTATGCATGTGTTTAAATTTTAGTTTATTCATATTCATTCCTGTTGTAGTATAAAAGTGAGTATTTTCATTTCTATTAAGTTATATTATTTTTATTTTTCAAGTGAGTTTACAAAGGATATATCTATGAATGGGTTTCAATTTTCAGTGCATTCATACTCATAGTTAATCATTATAGTTGTAAAAAATGAATATGGTAATCTGGATATATCTATGAATAGGTTTAAATTTTTGTTTTTCATATCTAGAGTAATATACTACATGCATTTTTCATACATATGTACAAATTTTTTTAATATGCATACACGGTTTACTCAATGACAAAGCATAAATCATAAAAAATCACTATATTTTGTCATATCATACAACTAATGATACATACATACATTTAAATTCAAAGGAAAAATAACTATTTTTTGTCAACATATACATTTAGTTCAATAACATAGCATCATTACGTATACATGGTTTTCAAATTTTTAACTTACTCAAAGCTATAGCATACATCATAAATTTTGAAAACATAGACAATCCATAACATTAAAAAGAAAACATGTATAATCATTGAAAATTGAATTATTATATGATTTTACAACAAATCAAATACAAAAAATATTTGATAATATGAAATATTTCAAATCCGGAAAATCACTATTAATATAAATTTATTCAAATCACTAAAATTTTACAAAATGATTTAAAATCCGAAAAAATATTAGATTATATGAATTTATCATATAATCATTACAATTTTTACATTTATGGAAGGTAATACAAATCTTTATCAACTTCTCCACAAGAACTGAGAATATGTGAATTCTACGTTTCCATAATCTCATCATCACTCCTAGCTGAATAATTTTTGTCATTATCAACCATATTAGAGAGACATCTTATTTCTGCTAGGGAATTCCAATATGTCAACGCTCTATCATAGGGAAAGTTACCCACCTCGTACAACGACACATACATTCTCAAACAAGTTTCCAAATTTTTGTCCAACCTGTTATGAAATTTTTATTTAACAAAAGTTAATGCACTGAAAAACCTTTTGTCTTCAATAGATCCCAAAATCATTGTCTGACATAATTCATATAAAACAAAGTATTCACTCATAGTATCTTGCAAGACACTACTTCGATACAAATTTTGCTAGAAACGCGTGATTGAACCAGTCTCATGTGGATTTTTGAATTGTGCAATTTAATTATCCATTGTTATTCCAAAATTGGTTGACTGATGTCTCAAAAGATCTTTGTTTAGAATACCATTGATTTCAATGCCATTTATTTCCACATTTTTAGAGAAATATTTCATAATATTACCCATATATTTTATAAACTCACTTCTAGTACTTTGGTCACCACAAGGATTCCAGAAATTAGGATAAACAACATCCATGGCCTCAAGTGTCTCATCTCTCTTAAAACGATCTCTTATTTCACTTGTTAATGCATTTGCAATTCTTTTTAATTTATTCTTAGTGTTAACCAAAACCTCATCGAATCCGAAATGGGTAACGAGAACTTGTTCAACATCATATTTCAGAGTGTTTAATTGCTCTTCAAAATGATATACAAGAATCAACTTTCCATGGCTAGCAATACAAAGATTATCGCTGATGTTGAAATTTAAAAAGTTATTCGGTTCATTGATATTAATTAACGTATTTCAATTATCAAACTTGGGATTCTCAAAAAAATTTTTGGATAAATAAATCCTATCAATAACCATACATATTTTTTTTCTCATCCTCATGAAATCGACAATATAAATTGCCCTTTCCTGTGCAAGTTTAATCATAGTTTTCATTTCTTGTAACATTGGTAGAATACCACATAATGTGAGAAGATTTTCCAAGTTAGTCATATGAAAAATCAAATATTTTGCATTGTCAACATATCTACGATGTGCATACATAAACCCAACCAAGGATTGATATTCTGAAAATACCCTTTTTGTAGAAAGAAACAGTGAAATCCACCTGGTTTCCACATATTTTAAGATTTTTTTGCCTTCCATTACACCTAGAGAAAAATGTTGAAACTCTACAAACCTTTTTGGATTGCATGAAAAAAATGAGTGTATATTGCGGATGAGTTCTTCCACTCTAGCTACATTATAAAAATTGCTCACAATTTTGTATGCAAGATTCATTCGATGAGCCATGCAATGAATAGGAATCACATATGGGGCAATGGAAATTTGAAGCCTAACACAAATGCCATTCCTTTGTCCTTGAATTGTAGCCGCATCATCAGCTCCAACACAAATTAACTTTGTGGCAATTTCATTTTCATCCATTTCGACAATATCCTTTAAACTAGTTACAACAACATTATAAATATTTTTTGCATTAGAATTTTTAATAATATTATGTAGTGCTAGTAAATGAGGTTGTCTCAAATAATTTTTGAATGTGTAAACATGTATGCAAATCCAAGATGTGTTGTCAACAACTGTTACCTCATCAATGGAAAGTGAAATAAATTTATCTTATTTCACATTCTCTCTCAGGTCTTCCTTCTCAACCAATGATAGACATTTTGCCATTTCCCAACCACTTTGATCTGACCAATGTGAACTGGTAAGGTTTTGTACATTGGCTAGTTGAAGTATTTTTCCTTAAAATAAGCAAAATCAGACATGGTTTGACCTTTTTTTAGAATATTGTATACAATAGAAAACTGCAATTTCTTTGAGGCTAATAAAGTATTATAAACTTTTTGAAATTGTGCCTTGATTATTCCACCCTTATCAATGAGATTTTGTTTTTGTTTCATTTCTTTATCATATTCAAGAGAATATCTAACATGTACACATTATGCTGCATCCTTCCACCTATGAATTCTGTTAATTGTTCCATAACTTCATATTTCTTTGTTGTAAACTTTCCCACAATGTTTTTCTATTATGTCTTTCTTATTTTGTAATAAATGATCATTTCCCAGATTCCATGTACAAATAATACATTTATACACATTCAGTTTCTCATATTGCTTAGTAAAGGTTTATAATCATGCCCATTCATTTTTAAAATCCCTTCCAATAATCCATTCACTTATATTTTGACATTTAGATTTTTAACTAGAAGATTCCCTAGAGGTCTGAATTTTAATTGTACTATAATTTTATTTTTCAGTTTATGTGTTTAAATATAAAATCTCCTGAAGTGGTTGTTGAATGTCGTTATTAGGAAAATTATCATGTGGTCCCATCTCATCTTCTAGAATAGCTTTGAGTGAATGCACATCAGGGTCGACAATGTTAACTGCATTCAATGTTTGGTGTTCTCTATCATTTTTTATTATAAAAAAGGCACTATTTTAAAGAATTAATAGAATACAATTTTGCAAAGCATTTAAAAATAGGTAGATAAGTAGAAAACCATTTATCTATTAATAGAGAAAGGTTTTACATTTAAGAAGAACAAATATTTTAGAAAACTGATGGTAAAAGGTGTCTGTACCTGCAAGTTGTGTAGAATATGTAGAGATTGATGTATCATGGTATTTTGGTGTAAAATATTTTAGAATTGTCTTTTTACAAGAATATTGGCCTCCTTTCTTTTCATATTTAGTAGGTGACATTGTATCTGTAAAGAAAAACCTTCAGATGTTAGGAAATGTATATGAATTTGAAATAAAATAACAGACATCCGTCAAGAGGAACATATGATCCTAACACACAATATGACAAGGAATACTTATCGACCATAGTTGCAGATAGTGCTTCTACACTATGTATGAAACATACTCTAAGAGACAAGAAGTAATCTCTAACAAAAGAAATGATCCTAACACACAATCGGATGACATTGATAGTTGTTTATCACTATTGTGTACCTGCGGTACCTATGAAACTATAGCAAAAGATATTTGTACAAATGAACAATGGAATAATAATACTCTAAAGATTTTTAGTCATGAATCCTCTGTAACTAATACACTTTTACCAATAAATACTTCTTTGCAACCGATCAAATTATACCGATCGACATTCACTACAAGCAATAGAATGTCGACCACACATCCTTGCATCTAACAGAGTTATGCCAACAACACTATAACCAACAACCTAACACCGATCGACACAACCTTACAACTAATAGACTAATGCTGATCAAAACATCTGCAACTGACCTACTAAGGCCGATTGACACTTCTACAACTGATAGATGAATTTTGATAGACACATATACAATTGAATGACTAAATATGATCGACATGGTTTTGTAATTGATAGACCAATATCGATGGGCACCTCTGTAATCGATAAGTAAATGCTAATTGAAAAACCTTGCAAATGATCAACTTATGTTGATAGATAGGGCTCTACAACTGATCAATTTATGCCAATAGACATGGCTCTACAAGTGATCATCTTATGCCAAGAAAAATGTCTTTGCAACTGATCGACTTATGTCGACAAACATAGCTCTAAAATCGATTGGCTTCTATCGATAGAAATGACTTTACAACTAATCAGCTTATGTCAACAAACATGACTCTACAATCCATTGGCTTATATCGACAGACACAGATCTGTAATCGATATTATTATGTTGATAGACATAGCTCTACAATTGATTGGTTTCTACTAACAGATATGACTCTACAATCGATCGATTTCTACTGATAGATATAGCTCTACAACTGATCGATTTATGTCGATCGACATGGCTCTACAATCGATCAACTTATGTTGATAGACACGACTCTGAAACCAATCGGCTTATGTCGATAGACATGGTTCTACAACTGACCATCTTGCATAGATCGACACTCGTCTACAACCGATCAATTTATTTCAATAGTCATGACTCTGCAACCAATCATCTTGTGTCGATCGACACTCCTTTGCAACCTTCTCAAGTTTTTCGTTGTTTCAGAGCTATTTTTGAGTTAGAGTATTTTTTATGTATGTTTATCGGTACCCAGTATAGTATATATACACGTAGTATATGAGGCAATTTGGGTAGGAAAAATAAAATCATTTATAATTTGAAGGTGATTTATGCGTAAAATATAAAATCATTTATAATTTAAAGGTGAATTGGGCAGGAAAATCAAAATCATATGTAATTTGAGGTCGACGAATTACAATAAATTTAGGTTCATGATTATCAATGTCAGGCGAATTTACCCTAAGAAATTTTCACCCCGTAAATTTTGAGTGAATGGGCCCCAATGAAATGATCCAAAATTAGCCTTTTCAAAATTTTAAAAATCCTAAATAGAGCCAATTTATGATATTTCACGCTTGTGTATAACCCTGGTCCTCACTACCCTGGCTAATGGATATCTATCCACTAGAGACTGTTGCCCTCTGCTCTATCACCCTCAAAGTCTACTCTAAATTCTGCTCAATCTTTACCTCAAATCTATACTAAACTCTGTCCTCAATCTAGCATAAATTTTCTCTCAACTCTATCTTAGTTCTAGCACATATATTCTCTCAAATATGGACCAAAATATATTCTCAAATTTGCTCTTAATTCTATCTCAATTCTTTACCAAGACTTGCTCAAATCTACCTTCAAGTCTTCACAAAGACTTTCTCAAATTTTTCCACAAGCTTTCACAAATCTAATTTCTAATGTTTGGACATTCACTTTCAATATCACTCAAAACCAATGCTAAAGAAGTTTCACTCAATCATTCAACCAATGAAACACAACTTGCTTACTAACCCTAAACAAGTGTTTTCAAACTTTTTTAAACAAAGTGCACAATGTGGGTTCTAAAACCTAACTCAAATAATCCTCAATATCTATCTCAAATGTTCTCTAAAAATTCACAAATGAAGCATATAGGAATTCACTCAAATATTTTCAACAATGCTTATTAAATAATTATTTTCACTCCACCTTGTATTTCACATCATTCAATCTAACAACACTTTAATCAAAGGATGATGTGCCCATACCTTTTTGTTTTTATGGAGATATGTCTTCAAAACTGGTTTTACTCGCAACTAAATTCTTTTACCAATTCTAGGTTAGATAGCAATAGTCTATCTCAAAATCTCCACAAGAATATTTACCTCAACAAATATTTAACCATGCAAGAAATTCAATAAAATGTCAAGTTACAAGTACACCTTATTACTCCTTCCTTAAAAATAAATCCTCAATCAATAGATCATACACTCACTCAATCAAAACAACTATAATGACAATATCCCTATAGCTTCTTTTAACTCCAACTCAACATAAAATATTTCAATCCAAATTTCAACCTTCTAAACACTTTAATATTCTAACTCAAAACATATTTCAAATTACAATACTAAAGTCCTTTGTTTACACCTTATACTCTCCAATTCTTAACCCACCATAAATTTCAAATTACAAAAATAAAATTCCTTGCTCACACCTTATAATATCCATTTATTAATCCAACATACACTCTATCTTTTCAAAATACACAATAATGATACAAATTTTTAATCATAACTTAACCATTTAATAAAAAAAAATTGCATGCCTCAAAACACTAACATGCATTCCAAGTGAATCAAACTCGTGTTCACCACCTACCTAGTGCCTTAGCCTTGGCTAGGCTACCACTTGGGTTGTGCACCCACATAAACACCATGATGCGCTCACTACCCTTTGTAATATCCGCTGGCACCAAAATGTTTAAAACAAAACACTTCCCTTTGTTGCTACTGAGAATCAAACATGAGACCTACTGTCTGCTAATGCCTTACTCTTCCAAGCCTTGATACTAGGCCAAATGAGTGGTTGGTAATAGAGATATGCACCCTTCTTGCTTTATGCATCCATAGTTCTCCTTTAGCTTCTAAAAATAAAATTCTTCATCTTTCTTTGCTCACGAAATTTGCATCAAATAATTTTGTTAACCCTTTGCATGTGCATTTTGGAGACTTAACTTTTGTCTTCAAAACTTTATGGTATAAATACCATTTTTCTTCCTTGCTTGGACATCGGTGGAAATTAGATATTTAAATTTTATTCTTGGTGCCAAACCCACTTAGGGTTATAAAATTATTATAATATAAATATTATAATTATTTTATAATTAATCTTAGGCTTCCTCTTAGCACTTTAATATTATAATAATAAATATTATAATATTATTTTCTTTGGGCTTGGATATTTTGCTTCTTCACCTTGGGATTTCTCTTGACAACTTTAATATTATAAATATTATAATATTACTTCCTTTGGGCCTAGATATTTCCTTTCTTCACCTTAGGCTTTCTCTTGACAACTTTAATATTATAATATTATTTCCTTTGGGCCTAGATATTTCCTTTCTTTGGGGTATTTAAACCAAATCTCTTGGGCTTAAAATATAAATATTTTAAGCCTCCTTTTATCAATTCCTTTGCACTGAGATGAACTAAATTTTGACATCAATGACAATATAACTACTCAAAATTTTCAACAATCTCTCCCTTTGTCATTGATGGCAACCCAATTTATTTTTCCAATTCTTCTCCCCCTAGAAAAATGATCCCCCTAACTCAAATATATCCCCATTTGGCATCAATGGCAAAGGGACTCCTTTGGGGCTTAAGCTAAGACTCTTAGCTCAGCCCCCTCCCCACCTTCTCTGCTTGAGGTGATTAATTTTGGGGTGGGAGTAGAACTACTCCCAATTTCCTTCTAAGATACTCAAAGGTCTCTTTTGGAAGAGGTTTAGTGAAAATATCCACAATATGCTCCTTTGTAGTAACATATTCCAACCTGACTTGCTTATCTATCACTTGCTCTCTCAAAAAATGATATTTAATTAGGATGTGCTTGGTCCTTGAGTGCATCACCAAATTCTTTGAGATATTTATAGCACTTGTATTATGACACATTATGGGGATAGTGTGATTATGCTCTATATTGAAGTCCTTCAAAGTTTACATCATCCATAACTCCTATGTACAACAAGCAACTACTACAATATATTTTTCCTCTACTGTGGATAGGGATACTAATGCTTATTTCTTGCTTATTCAAGAGACTAAAAAATCTCCTAGAAAGAATGCTCCTCCACTTGTGCTTTTGTTGTCATCAATAATGGCAGCCCAATATGAATATATATATGCTATGAGAGTGAAATTATCACTTTTGGGGTACTAGAGCCAAAAACCCATAGTCTCTTTTAAATATCTGAGAATCATTTTTACTACCACTACATGTGTTTCCTTTGGTGCTACTTGAAACCTTGCCACTAGTCCCACTACCTGCATTATATTTGGTCTTGTAGCTGTGACATATAGTAAGCTACCAATAATATATCTGTACAATTTTTGACTTGCCTCAGAATATTCATCATATTTACTTAAATTGGATCCTGTAAGCATGGGGGTACCTACTGGTTTGCAATATTCTAACTTGAACTTCTTTAGCATCTCTTTTATATACTTGGTTTGTGAGAGAAATTCAACTTTCTCTGATTATGAAATATAAAGTTCAAGAAATAAGGACAACTCACCAAGCATTGACATTTCAAGTTCACTTTGCATGCTCTTTGTAAAATTTTGACACATATTATCATTTTTGCCTTCAAAAATGATATCATCCACATAAACAACCACAATTAGTAAGTCATTTCCTTCATTTTTGATGTATAAGTTATTGTCCACTATTCCTTTTTTGAAACCCTGTTCCTGAAGATACTTATTCAATCTTGAATACCAATCTCTAGGAGCTTGCTTTAGTCCATAAAGTACCTTCTTTAATCTGCACACATAGTATGGATTGTTAGTTAGGCTAAATCCCTCAGGTTTATCAATGTAAACCCTTCTTCTAGGACACCTTTTAGAAAGGCTTATTTAACATCCATATGATATACTTTGGAATTTTTGAACCTTGAGAAAGCTAAAAATATTCTTATGGCCTCAAGTCATGCAACCAGAGCAAATGTCTCATCAAATTCAATCCCTTCAACCTGTGCATAACCTTTGCATACTAATATTGCTTTATTTTTTACTACTTGACCATATTTATTTAATTTATTTTTGAAAACCCATTTAGTGCCAATCACATTCTTACCTTTTTGTCATGGGACAAATTTTTAAATCTCATTTTTTTCTATTTGATCTAGTTTCTCATCCATTGCCTTGATCCAAAACTTATCTTCTCTTACCTCATTGAATTCTTTGGGCTCAATTTTAGATAACAAAGAAAAATTTGCATGCTCACTTGTTCCTATTATATTTTTTCTTGGTTGTCTCTCATTCTGATTCCCAATGATTAGATCTCCTAGATGATTTTTTGTACATACCTGGATGGAGTTTTGGGTAGTAGTCATTGTGTTTCTTCTTCTTATGATTCTTCACCTAACTCTTCTTGGAAAATTTCTTCTTGATACACAATTTCTTGATCTAGTTCTCTTGACCCTATCTACTCATCAACTATCACATTTATATTTTCTATAATAGTGTGTGTCCTTTTGTTATAGCATCTATGGGCTTTGTTGTTGGTGAAATAGCCAAGAAATATACCCTCATCACATCTTGAGTAAAACTTACCCAAAATTTTCTCTTCTTATCTTATGTAACATTTGCTTCCAAATATTTTGAAATACTTTACTATGGTTGGTCTTCCTTTTTGGAGTATTATTATGAGTCATGAGCTCATATTTTTTTGATGTCTATTTTTATGGGAGCTAGAATCCACTTTATGTTTTCCTAACTTTATATCTTGCCATAACTTAGTATTTTTAACTTCATTCCTTAGAGAGAATATTTATGATTTCAATATTTCACACTCTGCCTCTCTTTCTCTTAATAGTTTTTCCATATCTTGTTTAATTTTATTTCTCTCTTCCACTTTTACCTTGAGTTCTGTGAGATTTTATAGAAGTTCTATCTTTGCTTCTTCATCTTCTTGAATTTGATCCTTTATACTTGAGTTCTTCCTTTTGACCTTTTCCAAATTTTTGAGAGCAACAAAGAGTTCTTATTTTATTTCAATTGTGGCCTCTTCTTCATTTTTTGAGGTCATGTATGTTCTTGTGGGATCTTCCTCCAAGTTTTTAGGCTTTTCACGAAGGAGACTTCTCTGATACCAATTGAAGAACATGTGCTTATACTGAGAGGGGGTTGAACAGTATAAGATAAAACCTTTTACTTTTTAATCCAATCAATAGCATCAAAAATATCAAAGTAGTAAACATTATATAAATCATCACACACATGAGAGACATTATTGAATGTGGTTCACTCAATGTGGGCTACTCCACAGAAAAAGTTTTCACTAAATTTTCTCAAATAATTTTTTTGGGAATCACTTCCCTATTACAATGTTTATGGACCTCTACCCAAAGGAGACACCAATACCCTAATACTCAGGTTTGTAGAACTCTATCCATAAGAGAAATATTTATCTATTGCTCTGGCTAGTGATCTTCTATAAGACTTATGTCCCCATTGTACTTCCTTGTGGATCTCTCTCCATAGAATACCTCTATCCTCACTACCCTGGCTAATGGATATCTATCTATTGGAGACTACTACCCTCTGCTCTATCACTCTCAAATTTTCTCTTAATTCTACTCAATCTCAATCTCAAATATACCCTAAATAATTTCCTTAGTCTAGCACAAATTTACTCTTAAATATATATTTGTTCTAGTACAAATCTGCTCTTAAATTTGTACCAAAATTTGTTCTTGAATATGCTCTTAATTTTGTCTCAAGTATTTACCAAGACTTGCTCAAATCCGCCTTCAAGTCTTCACAAAGACTCACTCAATTTTATCCACAAGATTTCACATCTTGTTCATTCCTATGTACAAACATTCACAAATATGATTTCTAATATTTACACATTCACTTTCAATATCACTCAAAACCAATGCTCAAGAAGTTTCACTCAATCATTCAACCAATGAAACACAACTTGCTTACTAACCCTAAACAAGTGTTTTAAAACTTTTTAAAACAAATTGCACAACGTGAGTTTCAAATCCTAACTCAAATAATCCTCAATATCTATTTCAAATTTATTCTAAACATTCACAAATGAAGCATATAATAATTTGCTCAAATATTTCCAACAATACTTATTAAACAATCCTTTTCACTCCACCTTGTATTTCACAACATTCAATCCAATAACACTTTAATCAAAGGATGATGTGCCCATATATTTTTGTTTTTATGGAGATATATCTTCAAAACCTATTATACTCACAACCAAATCCTTTTTCTAGTTCTAGGTTAGATAGCAATAGTCTATCTCAAAATCTCTACAAGAATATTTACCTCAAAAAATATTTCACCATACAAGAAATACAATAAAATGTCAAGTCACAAATACACCTTATTACTTCTTCCTTAAAAATAAATCCCCAATCAATAGATCATACACTCACTCAAGCAAAACAACTATAATGACAATATCCCTATAGCTCCTTTTAACTCCAACTCAACATAAAATATTTCAACCCAAATTTCAACCTTCAAACATTTTTTTTTTGTGGAAAAAATCCCAGAAGGGATGCCACTTTCGGGTAAGACTTAAAGAGACAAGGGTATACATTCTACCAAAATCGCCCAGGACCCAAACCTAGACTACAACCTTTGACATACTTAAGGAGTAAACAAACACACAAAAACATTTAAAAACAATAAATAAATAACAATAAAAATAATAAAATAAAATAAAAACATGCTCTTGAGTGTGTCAAAAATAAAAGCACAACCAAACACACACAATAATATAAAAAACCACAACATAAACCACATAGAAAAAATACAAGAACAACATAACAAAACACAAACATGACAAAAATAAAAGAACACTACAAAGACACCCAAAAAAAACATGAAAAATAAAATCAACCTAAACCTAAAAAGATAAAAATAAAAAACCACCAACAACAGACAATAAACAAAAAAAAAAAAAAAAACTTATAAAACACTCACACATAAAAACACGAATTAACACAAACATATAGAAACACAAGAACAAGAACAACAAAAACACAAGAACAATAAAAAAAAAAAACACAAAAAACATAAAACAACAAACACAAAAGAACAAAAAAAAAAATAACACAAAGAACACAAAAACAAAAAATAAAAAACAAAAAAACACACACCTTAAAAAACTAAACAAAAAAAGAAAAAAATTGAACATAACAATGACCTTTCTAGACTAGAAGAATTTTAAGGTAACAATCAATAGAGGAAACAAAAGAAATAATAGTTTGAGTTAGGGAACTAAAATACCCTGAACAAACCAAAGAGAAGCAAAAATAAAGTAAGAAGAAACTAGGTACCTTCAGAACTGGCGCCATCCAAAGAAATGATAGAAAAAAGAGATGATAGAAAGAAGAGATTACCTTATTTGTGAATCCCACCATGTAGGAGGGTGGCCATAAGAAGTAAGATCACCTTTTTCCAAAGTCCAATTAGCTAAATCATCAACACTCTTGTTTTGATATTTGATCACAAGATTATAATAAACTTTCAAAAATCCCATATGGATTAGTTGAATCTTCTCAATAATTATTTTTATCCTCCAATCAACCTTATGATTCTTAGTAGGAGTCTTCAAAATAGTAATAATGAATTGAGAGTTAGACTCAACTAACACTTTTTTCCATCCAACATTAGAGTTCTCTTGAAGGCCTTTGAGGATACCATACCCCTCAACAAGGTTATTGGAAAGAATACCCAAATTCCCAACAAAAGTAAAAATCAGGGAGCCATCTAAAAGTATACCACTTCCTCCCCAACTAGCTTTTCTAGGATTCCCTCTAGAGACCCCATCAGTATTGAATTTTCCAAAATATTTAGGAGGAGGTTGCCAATTTCTTATCCTATCCATATTACAAATACCTGCATTCCCTTTAATTTGGTTATCCTTAGAATATTTAATCTTCAATATTTGCATCACTTGATCCCATATTTGATGGGTGTTTTGGGGGTGATTAAGAAGATGAAGGACTAATTCAACTAATTTGGCAATGGTATTTTTATATATATAGTGAATATCCTTCCTTTCTTGATTAAAAATATAGTTGATCCTTTCATTCCATATATTCCAAAGAAGAATGGTATAACCCATTCAAACTAAATGCCTAATAAAATGATCAACACCCTATTGATTAGGTCAATCCCTCTAAAGTTGTTTAAAAGTAAAAAATTGGACCATTGTAAGCCAAGTAACGTGGCCATTCTCCTCCATAGCTCAAAGGCTAAAGTACACTTAATAAAAATATGGTTGAGAGTTTCTAAATTCTCTTCACACATTTCACATCTAAAAGGGCCATGAAAACCATGCTTTGTAAGTTGCTCACTATTAAGCACCCTACAATGCAATAAAATCCAAGTAAATAACCTCACCTTAGGCCAAAGCTTTTGAGAGAAAATATGTCAAAATATTGGTTGGGATTATTATGGCATAAGGTTAAATAACCTTGAGCAACTTAATTCTCACCCTTAGTAGTGTTGTTCCATCTAAAACAATCTTTTTCATGGGACCAAAAGAGATATCTCATATGAAGGATGCCTTGGATATCTTGTCTTTACCTTTCTAGGATTTGAATAGGCTAGTCCTCAATAGGGATCCAATATCTACCAACCTTTGAATTACCAGTATGGTACCGACACTAATTAGCCACCTTTATCCAGTTAGCTCAGTGAAGCTCCTCCATCCAAGGCCTCTAAAGGCTTGTGACCATCCCAATAATCTATCCAAAAATTTTCCTGTTGACCATTATGAATGATCTAAAATACTTTTTTATTTATCAAACCTCAGTAGTATTAAGAACTGCTAAAATGGGAGAACCTTTGGTAGAAATTTGATAGCGAACAAGGTCTTCAGGATTTTTTCTCTCAACATATTTAGAACATAGATTATTGGCCCAAAGAGCATTAGGGTTATGTAACATCCTCCAATGTAATTTAGTAGCTAAAGCTTTTTTGTTCTTAATAGAAGATAAGAATCCTAACCCCCTTCATTCTTAGGAAGACATAAAGTATCCCATTTCACCAAGGCCCATTTTATTTTCTCCTTAGTACCAATTCAAAGGAATCAAGGACTAATTTGATCCAATTCTTGAAGAAAAACCTTTGGGATATTCAACACGAAAGAAACATAAATAGGAATATCTTGAAGGACTGATTTTACCAAGGTGATTCTACCCCCATAAGAAAGCCACCTGTTGGTCCAATTTCCAAATTTCTTCTTGATTTTGTCCAACAACTAATTCCAATATTTTTTTTGCCTTTGATTATTGATGGGAATACCTAAATAAGTGATCATAATGGAGGTATTATTATATCTTAATTTATCCAATAATATGGATTCCTATCTGATAGAGTAGTGAAAGAAAATAACTTTAGATTTGTCTTAATTGATCAACTGCCCAGTAACTTAGAAAAATAGCTAATGATTTGCTTAAAATTAGAAACTCCCTTAATTGTATCTTTACCTAAAAGAGTAGAGTCATCAAAAAATTGAAGATGAGAGATAGTTCTAGATCCATGAGAAATGATAACTCCATAAAGGATTTTGTTTTCCCTCTTTTTTGTTATAGTCCTACCCAAGAATTAAGTAAGAATGATGAATAAACAAGGGGATGGTGGGTCACCTTGCATAATACCTCTGGAAGATAGGAATTACTAAGAAGGGTTGCCATTGATAAGAACTAAGTAGGAAAATGAAGATATACATACCATAATCCAATCCATCCAATCCTTAGAGAAACCAAATTGTCTCAAAACTTTGATAAGGAAGTGCCAATCCACTCTATCATAAGCTTTGTATAAGTCTAACCGAATGAACATGGAAGGATATTTTTGCATATCCATGGAATGGATGGCTTCCTGAGCAAGAATATCTAATCTACTATTTGGTGCCCTTCCACATAACCCCATTTTTTAAGGAAAATAATCTTATACAAAAGAGGCTTCAACCTTTCTGCCATGATCTTAGTAATGATTTTGAGAAGAATATTACATAAAGCAATAGGTATAAAATCTGAGATATGATCAACCTCTTGAGATTTTGGAACAAGAGTAATATAAGTTTTATTGATAACCTTCAAAATTTCTTTGGATTTCCTGGCTTCTTCCACCACCTCTAATAAATTAGCATGAAGGATATCCTAGAACTCTTGGTAGAACTCAATGGGAAAACCATTAGGACCTAGGTTTTTCCATTTTTGTATTTTAAAAACTACCTATTGAAGCTTATTGATAGTAAAATGAGTAGTCAAAATAGAGTTCTCCTTAGAAGTGATAAGATAAGGGATTTCTTGAAGAATATTTTGTTGAGAGGCTCAGTCAAGAGAAGTAGCAGTAAAAATATTGGAAGAGTAATCGACAACAATAGAGTTCATGCCATCCCAAGTATAAACATCTCCAGAATCTAATTTTAGGGAAGAAATGAAGTTGTGAGATCTTCAAGCTATAAGAGATTTGTGGAAAAAAATTGTGTTTCGGTCTCCTTCTTTGAGCCATTGAATTCTATATTTTTTATTCCATAAGAGTTCTTTTTTTTTCTATTCCTCTAATTGAGTTGTGAGTTTAATTTCATCTGCACTTCTATTCTCTGTGAGGCCATCTAAATGGATTTTCTTATTCAAATTTTCAATTTGAGCAATAACTTAATTTTTTTTTATGAACATCCCCAAACTTCTTCCAGTTCCAAGTCTTGATTTTGGATTTAATGTATTGCAGTATTTTGGTAAAATAGAACATCTTAGTACCATACCTAGGCTTACCTTCCACCATTTTTGCACATGAGGTCTAAAGGAACTATATCTGAGACACATTAATTGAAAATAAAAAGGAGAGAAACTCACATTGGTTTTCCACATTTACACCATGACTGACCAGTGATCTGAACCAGCATTGTTAAGAGTCTTCACTTTAGGAATATGACCATGTATTAAGAAATTTTTAGAGAGCAAGAACCTATACAATCTATACAGTATACAAGATAAGCCTTTACTTATGTTGGACCAAGTCATAAGGCCAGTATCTGGTTGGATATCCACAAGATGGAGGTTTGCAATATATTCTCTCATGAGGTTAGTGATTTTGCCCAAATTTTTATTTCCCCCAATTTTCTCATCCAGATAGAGGATGGTATTGAAATATCATCCGATAAAGATCTAAGCTTTAGGAAAATGAGAGATAATATGAGATATATCCTTCCACTATCTTTTTTTTCCTCCAAAGTAGTCGGAGCATAAACAATAATGTAGAGCATAATTTTTTTGGAATGTCTACTTTGAATAGATATAGCCAAAAGACCCCAAATGCCAACCATATGGTGAATAACTATCTCTTTTGGGTCCCAAAGACAAGCAATGACCCCAAAAGTTCCTTGGGAAGTGAGGGAAATCACTTTTCCAACTGACCAAATTTTACTAGCAATTGAGTCCATATCCTCCATTGACATATTCTTTTCTTGAAGGAAAATAAGATGTGAATGATTTATTTGAATCGTTATTCTACTTTAATTTTGTTTTGAAAGACTCCCTTTGAGTCCTCTAATATTCCAAGTGACGATCTTCATTAATAACAAGGCTAAAAATGTTAGGAAGGGCACTAATATTATCTTCATTTACAAGATTTTCACCTTCTTTCACCATATGATATTGATTGGTCTTGCGACTTGCATTTTGATTAGAATCCATATTCAAATTTTTTTCCTATTTCTTGACTTACTCCAATTGAATCTGAGATGGCTTCTAGCCTTGAAGAATGCTCGTACACAGCCAAAATTTTACTAGAGGGTTCAACAGAGTCTATAGTGGGACCTGTATTATTTGAAGTTTTGATATTTAAAAGATTTTTTTTCTTATGTGAAGTTTCTCCTTTTTTTAGTTGAAAACCTTTGATTTGTTGGTTTATCTCTGAGTTCTTCCCTTCATATTTAAACTATGTTTCTAAGATTTATGTTTCCATTATTTCCTCTTCCTCACTTGGGATATCATTTGTGGAAAGGCTTCCAAACATATTAGCAGATGACTTTGATTGATCCTTCATAATTGGTTTTTTATGAGTTTTCTTCTTCTTATGCATTTGGAAACCTACTAAGTTTATATCTTATTTCTTTTTATCAGGAATTTTATTTGGGCAAGCACTAGCCAAATGACCATATTCATGGTAAATTCTACAATGAAAAGGAATGTTCTCATAGTCCACAACTTGCTCCCAAGTGTCTTCCCCAAATTGTAATGTGATATTTTTAGGTAGGGGTTTGTCAAAATCCATTAAAACACAAATTTGAGCATAAATAATATGTTCAAAATTTTGAGTATAATCAACAGTCATCATAAAAGTTTCTAAAGAGTTTCCAATTGAAGAAAAAATAGTAGGATTCCAAAATTCAACAGGGAGGCCAAAGAGTCTAACTGACACGAGAGCTATAGAAGGCATCTCTTATTTGGATTTAAACTTAGTACGCTAGGGCTTCATAAAAAGCCCTTCCTTTCCAAAAAACCATGGACCCCCTTGAAAATTTTTCTCTCTATCTTCATTATTAGAAAATAAAATAAGAAAATAACCATTTGGATAAATAGATATTTTTAAATCACCTTAAGTTTTCTATATTTTTGTAGCCCATACATTGAAAGTACATAGGATCAGACAAAAACCCACAAACCAATAAATTAGTCCTCTTTTTTCAAAATCTTCAATGCCAATTTGAATGTTATCCATATCAAGCTTAACAATAGGAGTTCCATCAGTTGCTTTAATACATCCTGAATCCATTTTCTTGGGATCAATATTAGGCATTATTATAGTCTTATGGGAAGCCCTAATATTAATATTAGCATTGGGCTAAGGCTTTCCACCATGGAGGGCATCCCTAAAATTCATTTTTGGGACTGATTCTTTGAAATTATTACCCTTGAAAAGGGTATTCATAGTAGAATTATTTTGTGGGTGCACCTTAACACCAGATTAACTTGATATCTGAGCCATTTTTTGATCAGCTACTTGAAAATTGTTTCACGATATCTTTAATCCTTTCCCTAGACACCGTGGAAAGGTATGGTTTTCACTTTTCTTTTGTGTAGCAAATTAGAAGTCATTGTCACTCAAATTGATAGCATGATCTATTGAAATATAGATTTATAACCCATATTGGATTCCTTGCAACATATCTTGCTAAAATATTGAGCATAAACCATTAAAATATTGGCCACTAGGGCCTAAAGGCCCTAAAAACTAACCTCTGGAGCTGCTTGCACTCAACCCAAATGAAACCCTCACACAATCGCTTACCAAAAATCTCATTCACACATAGGGATGTGCTAGGATATGTGTTGCTCCAAATTATTGTAAAATTTATGGAGACATTATAGTTTTTTTTAGGCATCTACCGTCAAAATTTCATCTCAATCTGAGTCCAAATGAGTGAAATATTGCCAAAACAAGTTTGATAGTTTGGTAAGTCCTACAAAAAACATCCCCCCAAACACTTTAATATTATAACTCAAAACATATTTCAAATTACAATAATAAAGTCCTTTTTTTACACCTTATACTCTATAATTCTTAATCCAACATACATTCCAAATTACACCAGTAAAATTCCTTGCTCACACCTTATAATCTCCAATTCTTAATCCAGCATACACTCGGTCTTTTCATAATACATAAAAATTATAAATTTTTTCAATTATACCTTTAGCCATTTAATCAAAAAACTTTCACACGTCTCAAAACATTAACATGCACTCCATGTGAATTGAACTCTCGTTCACCACCTACCTAGTGCCTTAGCCTTGGCTAGGCTACCACTTGGACTGTGCACCCTGTAGCACCCTAAAATTGGCGCAGTAAAATTGCAATAATTACATTCACCTTAGTAAATAATTTAAAAATCAAATTTAACCTCCCAAACCGCCCGTTAACCGCCGAGAAACCCGTTTCCCCTTTTTTTGTGCCATTTTTAGCAATTGTTTTGACCATTGGACGATATCATCGCCGATCAGACGATATCCCCCAGATTTGACGATTTCATCTGGACTAGGACATCCAGACGATTTTGTCGCAAAATTGCATTTTCATAATTAGACTCTGTTCTAACGGGTCTCCAATCCGGGCAGAAGCGTGTCTACGTCGTTGGGACCCTTCCCCCGTTGGAGATCTCCCAAATTGGGATGATCTCCAACCTCCCAACAACTCTCCTATGCCTATTTAAATTCTAGGACTTTCCCTCCCCAATCCCTGGCTAAATTTATCCGCAAATTGAATCCTTATGCTCTAAAACATCATAATCTATCTTTTGCACTAGTTCTATAGCAATTTTTATGCAGGTACATGACTGATTTTCAACCGGAGCCAGCACCCATCGTTGCCGATGAACTTGTCCAGATCGGAGGCGATCCTATCAAATTTGAGACGATCTCGTACTGATGCGAGACGATCTCGACTGCAGCATACATTGAGGCAATCAGTGCCTGAAGTTTGCGTTTCTCTCCCTTTTCTCTGTCATTTCATGCTATAAATTAGATTATTTATTCAGTTTTTATCCTATATTGCATCTGGAGTTCACCCATTTAGCCTAGTTTGCATATTAAGATCATATTTTGCTATTAAAATACAGTGATTTGCATTTATTTCTGTTCTTAAATATTTTTCAATATCCATGCTACTATTTGGTTTAATTTGCCTCTGTTAGCACAGTAGAATTGTTTGCATTTTGCATCTGTTCTCTGTTTTGTAGGTTTCTGACGAATTCGTCTGATGAATTCATCAGATCTGAGACGATTATGTCTGTCTCAGACGATCCTACCAGATTCCAGATGATTCTGATAGATTGAAGGTGATTCTGTCGAATCCCAGACGATCCAGACTACTTCAAGCATCAAAAACTTCTTCAGACATCCGGATCAGGTAATCTTCATTGGCCTCCTGCAAATTCTCTGTATTCTGCTTTTTAATCTGTTTGTTGTATTCATTTAAATTGCATTTTCATGTAGTTTAAGTTAGAATCATTCGGCCAAACCTATGATGAATGCTTAAAGTTATAACGAACTCATCAAAACATATTCCAAAACCTAGGCGTGGAAACTTCCGCCAAATGTTTCCTGGTGAACCCACCATCCGTCGACAAATCACCAAAATGCACCTCCCTTGAGAGGCGGGACCTTTGCAAAGTCCTCTCGTCCGAGGTACCGCATCATCCTTTTCCCATCCTCCTTTCGGGTACGGATCCAATAGCCTGAAGGTAGGGATGCAAAAAATTTGGAGCGATACATTTTGGTGAACCCGACATGAAATGCATCATAACCTTTTGAAAAACAAAAACAAAAACAAACACAAAAAAAAAAATTAGAACAACTAAAATTTAGATGCATTTTAAAGCACTTAAACTTTGAAATCATGTTTAGATGGTAGCTCCTAAAAAGAGGTTAGTAGTTACTATAAACATAGAGAACCAATTGGCAGCTATAGAAGTTAATTCTGTCCTTATTATCCCTGAAACAAATAGAAATCAATCCTTGTGGGATGAACTTATCAGGAGACTTAGTATCATTTTGTCTAGGTCCACACAACTTAAACAGATTAAGAGGTTAGTCTTGGATAGAATCCTAAATCCTCATCAATTAGTGTTCTATCATGAAATTCAGAGAGCTTTCCATAGATGGTTAGCCTATAGGAGAGCTTTAGTATCTTCAGAGTTGTTCAGCTTTGAGGAATACCTCGAGAATGCAGACATTGTACACCGATTCCTAGGTTGTGTAGAAGACCAAGAGGTTGTTCTTACAGATAGGGAAATATGGAATAGAGTTCCTTGTGCTGTGTTATATCAAGAATATTGCCACGAGCTCTACTTTTATCAACCAGCATCTGAGACAGATAATATCACCATAGCCATTTTTGTCAAATTCCTAAAAGAAAACTTTCAATTTGAAGAAGAAAATTTCATGACCCCTGAACAACTTGAACCTATTAATGATATTCATAAGTTATTCATAGAAGATTAGTTCATTTGCTTTCAGTATTATTATTGTGTGCATTTATTTCTTTCATTTGCTGTCTCTATTATATTGTTTCAAAGAAAAGACTAAAAAAAAAAAAATCAAAAAACATAGTGAAAACTTAAACATTTCATTTACAATATTGCATTAGGTATATAATAATTATATACCTTTTAATTTGTTGCATATATATATATATAAATATATATATATATATATATATATATATATATATATATATATATATAAATATATATATATATATATATATTTGCTGAAATCAAAACTTAACACCATGACTAAGCTTAGGAATGGTAAAGAAACTTTAGGGGAAGGAGAAGATTGGTTACAAAGTACAACTGAAAACCCAAATACCCTTACTGGAGATGCAAATCCAGAAGGTGAAACTCTAGGTCATTCAGATGAAGACTTAGGGGAGGATAAAGAACAAGAAGGAAGTGTTAAAGAATCCTCATCCCCTAGAATAGCTCCAAATGGAGGCATCACTTTTGACAATGCAGAACATTTTCAAAAATTTCTTAATCAAAATATCGACATCCTTAATGTGGCAGTCCGTATTGATAGAGGGGAAATTAGTGATGCTCAAGCAACTTTAGAATGGGCACTTGATATGCAAACTAATCCCTTGTCTTTCATTGATCAAGAAAGTGATAAGGGTGGACCATCCAATGCGAATATGGTCACTATAGCCCAAGCCATGACCAAACAACAGGTCACTCAACCTCCTAAGAAAAATGTTACTCAACCTAAAATCACTCCCGCACAAAAGAAAATTCCCTTCGCTACCTTGTTCCGTCAACTATTGAGCAAAATGCTTTAAATAAACAAAAATCTAAAACAAAGCCAAATACAAATTTTCAACAATCTACAATACAACATAATCCAACTCCAAAATTTCTCCATAATATTTTTCCTACCAATGTTTTACACAATAGTAATATGGCATCTAATATGCATGTTCCTCCATCCTACGCCCATAAAAATTATGGCAATGCCCCACCGAATCAATATGGGGGGCAAAATAGTAATCTGGAAGCTATGGTGAAACAATTGGCTTCACATATGGACCAGATAGATCCCTACCGTCCCTCGTACAATTATCGAGAGCTTTGTAGCCAACCATTGGATCCTATAGTGGTAGCTCAACCATACCCTAAAAATTTTCCCATGCCCGTCCTGCCTATCTATAAAGGAACCGAAGATCCCATAGAACATCTTCGCATGTTTAGGATAGCATGTCACGACATATCGCATGACGACTTGCTATTACTAAAAATGTTCCCTAAAAGTTTAGGTGGAATGGAATTAGAGTGGTACTATCAATTGCCCACTCACTCCTTAAGAAACTTTGAAGAAACAGCTGAGCCATTTGTTCATCAATTTAGTGCCTACATCGAGAGGCATGTGACTATTAAAGACCTATACAATTTAAAACAAGATAAAGATGAATGTTTTGCTAATTTCTTAGCGAGATGGAGACAATTGACAGGAAAACTGCACTTTGTGCTACCCTATAGGGAAATGCTAGACATTTTTATTAACAATTTACAAGAACAACTTTCTTATGAGCTATCAATAGCTACTTTGACTACCTTCGATCAAGCTATAGACTTAGCTTGAAGAGTAGAAGATGCCCTCATTAGGAGAGGCCAACTTAGAAAGAACTATGATGAGAAAACATCTAGAAATCAATATAAAAACAAACAGGTTGTCAATGATGGAGTCACTGACAACATAAATGTTGCTAATGTCAATGCAACAAAAACAACAAAAAAAATCATATTGAAGCCTCCTGATAAGCCTCCTCGAGAGTTCACTAGATTAAACCAACCTTTATCAACTATTTTACCTCAACTTCTTGAAAGAGGTTTAATCCAACTACCAGTTATCCGGGAACCTAACCCAAGCATACCCGGATATAGAGCTGATTTGCACTGTGATTTTCATAGAGGACCTGGACATTCTACCAACGCTTGTAAGAGATTGAAACATAAAATACAAGATTTGATTGACAATAATGAAATGGAAGTGCAAGCCTTCCAACCCAAACAAAACCCTCCTAATAATACTCAAAATACTGTTCCCCAAAATCAAAATCAGAATGCCAATCAAACTTTAGACATATTTCAACACCCTTTACCAAGACACGGTAATGAGGTAGCCAATCAAATTGAACATCATAATGTTCCACCTCCTACCCGATATGTAGGAACCATCAGCAGACAATTACCTATTCAGGATTCTCAAATCTTTGACACAACCTTATCCCTGGTTACAACCAGGCCCTTACATAATTTTCAAACTTCTGATCCTAGTGATATAGAATCAGATAGTGAAAGTGAAGTAGACACTATTCAATCGAATAGTTTTGAAAATGAATCAGATCCTATTCAACCTGTTACAGATGATAATGTTCCAGAAGAACCATTTCCCAGAAGAGTCACTACTCGACCTTCTTCTAATGAAGTCCTTCCTTATGAACAAGCCATAAACTCTCAACCGAGACCGTTTCAACATCGTCACTATAACATTGTAGGTACCATCGAAGTTGTCACCCGACAACAAGCTCAAAATTCCCAACTAGAACCAAACCAGAATTATGGATCAGCTCCATTCATTCTGAAAAATCCCAATAAATGGAATCCTGCTCCTATTGTTCAACCTAAACCCCCTTACAGCATTAATGAGCAATTGTTTAATACCACCGCCAGAATCTCCCTTTTAGATTTATTAAGATCCTCTCCCACACATAGGGATGAGTTGATGCTTAATTTGAGCCAAATGATGGTACCTCAAAACATTCAACCTGAAGCTATGGCCAATACTATCATCACTCGAGAGATCGATTGTATTGACTTTCGGGATAGAGATATCCCACAACACAATTTACACAAGGATAATCCCTTGTATATTATTGCTTTAATTGGGGATGTAGCTGTAAAACGAGTTCTGATTGATAATGGCTCATCTCTAAACATTTGTACCTTTGATTTCTACCAACGATTTGGTTTTAGAAGTGATGAAATGAAGAAGACTGATATGATTATCAAAGCCTTTAATGACGAAACACAAGAAACTTTTGGAGTCATTACCCTCCCCTTACAAGTTGGTCCTAGAACCCTTGAGACAACTGTGTTTATTGTACATTTCCCAACATCGTACAATATACTTCTGGCTCACCCTTGGATTAACACCATGCGAGCAGTCCCATCAACTTTACACCAATGTGTTAAGTTTGAGTTTAAAAATCAGTTGGTCACTATTCATGGTGACCCTAGGCCTTTTGATATGTGTGCCTTGGCAGAACCAGTTGGAGTGCAATTTTGCCCCGCTCTGTCATTCACACATCCTAGTTCTTCCTCATCTAAAACTGTGAAACATAAACCTATCACTTCATCTAGTTCCCCTCCATTAACTTCATCTTCCCATATAGATCAACCACCTTCTAAACAAATTACTGTATAACCTCAAAAAGCTCTTAAAACTACAACCAATTCGTCAAGTTCTAATCCCATAAATTCAAAACATTTAGACACATCTATCATACCTTCCGCATCTCAAGACATAGGTAATAAGCCTTCTACATCTTATGCCCTTTTTGATGATCTTTTACCAGATTTATCTACAACCTTAATATCAGAAAAAATGAATGCTTTCATGCAGGATTCAAACCTTTTAAATAAGTTGCTGCCATATCCTCGTACTTTGGGCCTCCCACAACCTATGGGAAGTACCTACCAAGTCGGGAGTTGTGCCTTAATTTATAAAGGATATGACTGGGGAAG
This sequence comes from Wollemia nobilis, assembly GCA_028583015.1. Classification (NCBI taxonomy): domain Eukaryota; kingdom Viridiplantae; phylum Streptophyta; class Pinopsida; order Araucariales; family Araucariaceae; genus Wollemia; species Wollemia nobilis. The sequence goes on along the minus strand of JAQPPZ010003507.1, from coordinate 1,705,001 downwards.
AATCCCTCAGAATATCAAAACTCATCATGACGGATATGCTCGGTGTTATTTCACCAATGATTATGTTAAAGCTAAACCCATGATGATTAAAATGGGCTATAAAGGGAAAGGCTTAGGACCTTTCCAAAATGGCATGAAATAACCTTTCAATGTAGAACCATGGCCTGCCCGCTATGGTGTGGGCCTATTTCCTGGTAAGGGTCAACCCTTTCCTTTTGAGGATGATGATCATATCATATGCTACCAAGATTATTTGGATAGGCATGTTGATTTGCCTCTTAAAAATCCATCATTTTCATGCAACATGCTATCCATAGCATACCCTGAAATTATTGCTGACCCCGATGAAGAGTTGGAAGGAGATATCTTCCATGATGTCTCTGTTGAAGAGATGTTGCACAACGGGTTTTATTTTGATGGTTCTATACCAACCATAGCTCAACTTGAGGCCACTGATCCTCAGCATGAATTATCTAAATTAACTTTACAAGAATTACAAGAGCTGGGTGTTTCACCCGCCCCACCTAATTTTGAAAGAGATCTACACATGAAGGTAGAACATGTCATTAAAATTAATATTGGAATTGAGGACAATCCTCACATAATCAATATTGGAGCAGAACTAAGCCACGAAAAACAAGAACAATACATAGCATTTCTTAAAGAATATGAAGATGTCTTCACATGGACATATGAAGATATGCCAGGTCTAGACCCTTCTGTAGTCATGCACCATCTAGTGGTCCATCCGGATGCTAAACCTGTTAAACATAAACTTAGAAAAATGCATCCCAAAGTGGCTCTGCTAGTCAAAGGGGAGTTAGAAAAACTCCTGAATGTTATCTTCATACAAGCTATTGATTATGCTGAATGGATCTCAAATGTAGTTCCAGTCACCAAGAAAGAAGCTACTAAAGTTAGGGTTTGCACAGATTTTAGAGATATTAACGCTGCATGCCCTAAAGATGACTTTCCTCTTCCAAACATGGACCAAATTATTGACTTCACTGCTGAAAGTGGGATGATGTCCTTAATGGATGGATTCTCCGGCTATAATTAGATCAGAATAGCTCCTGAAGACTAGGCTAAAATAGCCTTTATTACCCCATGGGGTACCTTTTGCTGGAAAGTGATGCCCTTTGGCTTAAAGAATGCTGGTGCAACTTATCAACGGGCTATGACCTACATTTTTCATGATATGATGCATGATATCCTACATGATTATGTAGATGACATTATAGCTCGCTCTCTTATTGAAGACCGTCATTTGGATGATTTGCGAAAAGTTTTTAATCGATTACGAGAATATCTCATTTGATTAAATCCAGCAAAATGCATATTCGGAGTTAAATCCGATAAACTATTGGGGGTTTTAGTTTCTTTACGTGGTATCGAAATTGACCCCCTTAAAATTGTGGCTATCACTAATATGCCTGCACCCACTAATATATCTGAATTACGAAGTTTACAAGGTAAACTTCAAGCTATCCGTCACTTCATCGACAAGCTGGCAGACAAAACTGGTCCCTTTCTTAAACTCCTTAAGAAGGACGTCCCCTTTAACTGGGACACAGAATGTAGAGAAGCTTTTGAACTTCTCAAGCAATATCTCCTTAACCCACCGGTGCTTTCATCGCCTAAATCCGATTTCCCATTTCTTCTATACATTTCCGCTTTAGATTCTGCCTTAGGAGCTATGTTAGCTCAACTTGATGACGAAAAGCGAGAACATGCTAATTACTACATTAGCCGAACCTTCATCAGCTATGAAACCCGCTATACAGCATTAGAAAAGTTATGTCTAGCAGTCGTGTTTGCTACACAAAAATTACGACATTATATGCTTAGCCAAAAAATGTATGTCATTGCCAAATATGATCCCTTAAGGTATCTCATGAGTTGACCTTATTTATCAGTGTCGCATGACCAAGTGGGTTCTTGCTCTAAGTGAGTTCGATCTCACATTCATAGGACATAAGTCTCATTAAGGGTCAAATCATAGCAGATCAATTAGTCGCTGCACCCTTAGAGTCTACTCATCCCCTCATTATCGAGTTTCCGATGAATGCCTTCAATTAGAGGCAGACCTTGTTGAACAATGGTCCTTATACTTTGACGGAGCCCGATGCATGAGTGGGGCGGGTGTGGGTATTATTTTAATATCTCTGCAAAAACATCTTATTCCTCTGTCCTTCAAACTAACCTTTGCTTGCACCAACAACACTGCTGAGTATGAAGCTCTAATCCTAGGATTACGAGCTGCTCTAGCGCTCAAAATTAAAAATCTTTTAGTTTTTGGGGATTCCCAATTGGTTATAATCCAAATTAATGAAGTTTATCAGACCAGAGATGATAAACTTTGCCCATATAAGGCCTATGTTTTACAACTAATGGCCTTGTTTGATCAAGTTACTTTGGAATCCATTCCTCGAACTAGCAACCGTGCAGCTGATGCTATGGCCGCAGCTGCATCCCTCTTGCCCTTGGAGTTAGACGAAGAATATGCCACTATCATCATTCGTCGACTCCAGGAACCTGCTTCAAATAAGTCATGCTTAGAGCCTTTGGATGTGTTTCTAATCAATAAACTACTCCTGAACCTTGGTATACAGACATATTTTATTTCCTCCAAAATGGGACCTTCCCTGCTAATTCTAATCGCAACCAGCATCGATTATTACGTCGACGAGCAAGTCGATTTGTAATAATTGGCAATACTTTATATAGGAGATCTTTTGAAGGTATCCTATTAAGATGTTTAAACTTAGAAGAGTCTAAATTAGCCTTGAGTGAAGCTGACAATGGATCTTGTGGACACTTTAGTGGTAGCGTCATTGCTAAAAAGCTCCTTCGAATAGGATAATTTTGGCCTACCATGGAAACGGATGCACATGAGTATGCGTGTCATTGCGACAAGTGTCAAAAACATGCTGACCTTGTCCATGCGCCTGCACAAGAGCTGCAGGCTATTTCATCTCCTTGGCACTTTTCTAAATGGGGCTTGGATATTATTGGTAAAATCAATCCTGTGTCTTCTGATGGACATAAGTTCATCATAACTACCACTGAGTATTTCACGAAGTGGGTTGAAGCTATGCCTTTAGCTTCCTGCACTGGTTCACAGGTCTCTAAATTCATTTTTAATCAAATCATCTGTAGGTTCGGAATTCCTGCGAATCTCATCTCTGACAATGGAACTCCTTTCAAAAATAAATATGTCAAAAAATTATGTCAAAAATACAAGATTCAACATCGCTAGTCTACCCCCTATTATCCTCAGGGTAATAGTCAAGCAGAAGCTTCTAACAAAACTCTAATCAAAATTCTCAAAAGATTAGTCAATAAAACTGGCCGTGACTGGCATATGCAATTATATCCAGCCTTATGGGCCTATCGAACTAGTGTTCGAACCCCCACGGGTACTTCACCATTTGTTTTGGTATATGGTGCCGAAGCAGTTTTTCCATTTGAATTGGAAGTTCCTTCTTTGGCTCTGCTACTTCAAGATACCGAAGTAGGAGATGAATATCGTGCTGGCAGATTCAGTCAGCTAGAACTCCTAGATGAAAAATGCATCAATGCTTTAGAGAATCTCCGTGCATACCAAAACAAGCTTAAAAGAGCATACAACAAGAAAGTTCGTCATCGATCCTTCGAGGTTGGCGACCTAGTTCTAAAAGAAAATAAAAAAAATACAAATGCAACCAAAGAACTTAAAGGTAAATTTGAGCCCAACTGGCTCGGACCATACATCATTACTGCAAAATTTGAATCAGGAGCATATAAATTATCTACCTTAGATGGTAAAGAACTTAAAGAACCCATGAATATTTTACATCTCAAACGTTATTATGCATAAATTGGGTCATTTCATCCATGTATATATTTGTTCAAAATTACTCTCTTATATTTCTTTCAATTCATAAAAAACTTCAAAAAACATCAAAAATATGCATAAAATCCTCAAAAAACTTCAAACCTATCTATTGCATTTATTTAAGCACTTGTAAAAGTTCCTTTTGCTCAAAAACAAAAATCATCAACATAAAAATCCAAAAACAGCTATATGCTTGACTCTTTCGAAACCAAAATAATGTACAGAAGAAAGATAGAGTCAACATTCTCAAAACTTTCTCAAAATCATTATTTTATTACAATTATTGCAACTATATGTTTCAACTTATTTTGGATAAATTAGCATTTATTTGGTATCCCTCACTTGCACACTCACAACAATAAATATCTTGATTTTATCTGGCATGATTACTAATCTCTCTTATATCAAAGTTCACAAAATTCAATTAAATAAAGTTTGAACATAGAGAATTGATCTTGTTATTTACTTAAACCAAGAACATATTTTCACAATAAAATAATTATATTTGTAATTTCCATGTTTTGCTACATAGTAGAATTGATTTCTTGAGTGAAAAGTTTCCCTTGCTATTCTATCATGCACACGGTCTAGAATCTTTGAGAATTGGCAAAAGGACAAGCTCACCCCTACCCAGAATACAAATCCCTTGCTCTACAGCTAATCTGAGCAAGTATCCCTAGCAAAGAAAAAGAAAAATAAAAAGTTCAAGAAAAAGAGAAAAGAAAAAGGTCTTGTTATTATAGCAATAATATCACGCAAAAGAAATACAAAAAGAAAAATAAGCAAAGTTCAAAAGAAAGCAATAAAATCCCTTTCCCTACCCTTTTGAAAAGAAAAGAAGGGTTGATGAGCTTGAATCCTTGGAATTCTCAATTGTTCAAAAACTGTGAGGTAAGCCCCATAACAGGTAGTTTGTGCCCAACCTGCTTGGCCTTGGGTAACTCCTAGTGTGGCGATATGTCCGTCACATTAGCGACCTTCTTTTGTACAGACCTATGTCTGCTTATGGATTAGCTAGCTCTTGATAATCTGATCTACATAGTAGCCTAGTATGGTTATATACATCTACATCATGGTTAATGAACACTTATTTGGTTTCTTCAAATCACTTGTATCATAGTATCTTGCTCAAACCGGGTAAATGAACAATACAATTGCACACACATTTGTATTTGAGAGATTTTGCCTATCATTATGATAAATCAAGATTGGAAATGAATTCACTTATGCACATGGGATTCCTTATAAATATAACTTTTGTCTTCAAAATACTTTGAAATATTATTTTTGCAACTTGTTTGGAATAAATCAAGTACAGTTGTTTACCACAAAAACAATTATATAACAAAAAATCAAAAATTTCTTTCAAAAATATAGAAACATATCATATATATCGTGTTGACTTTCGCGACGATGGTATAGTTCCAAAACCAAAATTGGAATTTTATGCCTAGCGCAAGTCCTCATTATCATATTTTTTGTTCATCAAAAATCAATCATGCAATAAAACTATCCTTTTTTGGATTTTCGTGATGATGGTATAAGTCTATACCTACATATTCTATGCCTAGCGCAAACCATTGTAATAATTTTTATTTCCCAATTTATCAACAATCATACAAAACATATGCCTTCATTTTATACAAATTATGCTTTTTCGAAAACAACGCACATTGTTACTATTTCATGTCATTATGTCAAACTTCAATTTTGCAATGACGGTATAGTTCTTAAGGAATTATTCACAATTTTTATCACACTTAGGAATTTATGCCTAGCAAAAATAATTTTACAATCTTTCATACATAATATTTTCATGGAAATCTGAAAACAAACCATCATCATCATCATTTGCATTATCACAACAAAGTCTTAAGACAGTCTCTTAAGCACTCTTTTACCTTTAACAATATCTCTATCCTAGGACTAGCTGGATGACCACATGAGCAGCGACTCCATAAAATGGTCTATAATAGCGACAATGTCCTTTTAAATTATTGTTAGAAGTCTCTTTTTATTTTTATCACATTTTTTTTATTACCAACAATCAATTTGTTACATCAGATTATTTCATTTAAAATTTTACAAGCATGACATTCAAACCATAATATTTCCAAACGACATAATTACATGAATCATCAATAAATCATTACATCAATTACATCAAACATAAAAGCATCATAAGCAAATATCATAAGACGAGTCATATGAACAAAAATATCTCTCATATATATATATATATATCAACATATGTACATCATCAAAATTAGATTGGTATGCCACAATCTGTACCTCAGCATACTCAATCTTCTATCAATACAAGTATAATACAATATCAGTAGCAATATCCTGCCCTCTAGCCTCTAGAGCCTCTAGAGCTCTCGGCCTCATCTCCTCCCCCGCCCTACGGAGGACGAGGTGGCCCCATCGCAGTATGTGTGGTACTACGAGTCCTTGTCGTCGATCGAGACGACCCTGTCCTGATCGGATCGGCTATGGTAGTCGACAGTTGTACCCTCTGGCCCTATGGCACCACCTGGTAGTATAGCACCTGATAGAATGCGGTCTGAGAAACCGATCGCATCAGCTCCTAAGTGCTAGCCCCTCTGCCTCGTGCCTTGAGGCGTGCATTCTCATCTCACAGCTGTGACACCTCAGCCTGGTGTTGTGTAGCTGCATCCTATAGTGTTTGCACCTAAGCCTGTAGATGATCTCTCTCCACTCGGAGAGTAGCCATCTCGCTACTCTCTCCTATGTCCACGCCCTTGCCCTTATTGGGCAATGGTGGCCTCTATGGATATGGGGGTCTCACCTCCCTCCTCTCCTTCTCTCTCTGCTGTGGCCTCTCCTGTGCCTGTGGCCTCCTCTACTCTCCCCTACCGTGACCCTGGGCTGCCTCTACCGCTACCTAGTGCCACCTCCCTATCCGACGCACGACCGCATGGATCGGAACCTATGCCCTCGTCATCCGAGGAGGGTGGATGCCTGCGTACTAGGCATCGTAGCCATCGACTACCCCTGTGTCGTCCCCATCCACTGGTTAGATGGGGGCATCATCCGCGTCCTGACTCAAGAAGCGCTGCATGTCTGGAGCCCTGCTAACTGTAGTGTTATCCCGAACGGTCCAGGAAAACTCATAATCCCTTAGAGATGGGATCCCCTGCTGTAGACCGAACTGTTGCAACACTCGATCGTAGCAGTGGAGCTCCACCTCCCCCCTCTCCATCCTTAGCCAACAGACTCGCCTGATGCGAGCCAGCTCCTGTGCATCCTCTGCCCACCCTAGATGCTGCCTCCATGGCCTCTAGGTGATTTGGTCTGGGACCAAGTCGTCCAGTAGTCTCTGGGACACCGAAAAGTTGATCCGTCACTGTGCCCCTCTCCGGAGCCACCAGTAGAAGACTCGGGGCCTCTCCTCGTCAACCCCTGTTAGTGGAAGCCCCATCGGCCTCCGCACTGCAATGTGCTCCCAGCACCAAAATTGTAGGAGCGATGTCATCACCAGACATCGCCCGCCCTTGTACACGACCCCATAAAGGATCCTGTACAGCCGACACAGTACAAAGCTACCCCAAGCAAACCTGTAGCCGTGGTCCCACATGTCACAGATCACATCTGCAAGCATCCATGGTACCCTACATCCGCTCTGGTGGCATAGCAAAAGTCCACCAACCACCCCAGCCAAAACTCGTGTCAGTGTAGATGCCCCAGGCATCTGGCACAGTGCCTCGATGTTCACTTCGCCCTTCTCCAGGGCAAAGCTCGAGTCACCGCAGAGTCGTCCCATCGCATGGCCCTGATTGGCTGCAGGTGTGATCATCCTCCCTTGTATGGGGATTCTAAGAATCCTCCATACATCCTCCAGTGTGGGAGTCATCTCCCCTGTCGGTAACCAGAAGCATGAAGAGCCCGGGTACCACCTCTCTGCTAGGGCCGTCAGTAGCCCCATATCTGTGGAAACCTGCGACATCTCTGCCACATGCTGCAAGCAAGCCTGTGCTAGCAGATCCCGCTCTGCCTGGGTGAGAGCGGCCAAGTCGTCTCTCAAACCGCCGTATTTCCACTCTCTGCTCTTTAGTAGTCCTCTCTGCAAACATAAATAACAAAGCAACAAACAATCATTAATAATAAATTCATACAATCATAAATGCAACTTAAAGATAAAATTTTTGTAATTGATGATATCGCCCACTATTGGACAATATCGTCCCACATTTGAGCAAAATCGTTTCCGATTTCGCGTGCCGAAATCATCTCAAATTTGACAAAATCGTCCCCATTTTGTCGATTTCGCCCTTGGGTGAAATTGATGAACTTGAGACGATTTCGTCGAACTAGGGACGATTTCGTCCAGACGACGTCGACGGCCAAAAATGGCCGCGATGCTCAAAATTCATCCTCAAATTCATCTAAAAGCATGCAAATTCAAATTAAATCAATCTAAATTGAGTTTAGATCCTTACCCGTAGACCGCGTCGGACCTCTATCGATCTTTGCGCTGTCTCCACCATTTTTGCTCCAGAGCTCTCAAAATAGTAAAAATGAACAGTAAAAATGAATTAGGGTTTTACCTTATTTTTCTTAATTTTATTCAAAATAATTCAAAAATAATTTTTTGCTTTTCTGCGTTTTTTCCTCAAATGTCTAATTTGGGTAAAAACACGGAGGGGGCATCATAGTAAGATGTTGTACGATTCGACCAAGAATCGTCGCCTAAAAATGGGAATAATTTTTTGCTTTCTCGTAGATCGAGAAGAACTCATCTTTAACGCATTTTCTTCGAAAAATTCGCTAAAGAGGGGGAAAAATGTAGCACCCTAAAATTGGCGCAGTAAAATTGGAATAATTACATTCACCTTAGTAAATAATTTAAAAATCAAATTTAACCTCCCAAACCGCCCGTTAACCGCCGAGAAACCCGTTTCCCCTTTTTTCGTGCCATTTTTAGAGGTTGTTTTGACCGTTGGATGATATCGTCGCCGATTAGACGATATTGCCCCAGATTTGAGGATTTCGTCTGGACTAGGACGTCCAGACGATTTTGTCGCAAAACTGCATTTTCATAATTAGACTATGTTCTAACGGGTCTCCAATCTGGGCAGAAGCGTGTCTACGCCGTTGGGACCCTTCCCCCGTTGGAGATCTCCCAAATTGGGATGATCTCCAACCTCCCAACAACTCTCCTATGCCTATTTAAATTCTAGGACTTTCCCTCCCCAATCCCTGGCTGAATTTATCTGCAAATTGAATCCTTATGCTCTAAAACATCATAATCTATCTTTTGCACTAGATCTATAGCAATTTTTATGCAGGTACATGACTGATTTTCAACTGGATCCAGCACCCATCGTTTCCGAAGAACTTGTCCAAATCGGAGTCGATCTTGTCAAATTTGAGACGATCTCGTAATGATGCGAGACGATCTCGACTACAGCATACATTGAGGCAATCAGTGCCTGAAGTTTGCATTTCTCTCCCTTTTCTCTGTCATTTCATGCTATAAATTAGATTATTTATTCAGTTTTTATCCTATATTGCATCTGGAGTTCACCCATTTAGCCTAGTTTGCATATTAAGATCATATTTTGCTATTAAAATACAGTGATTTGCATTTATTTTTGTTCTTAAATATTGTTCAATATCCATGCTACTATTTGGTTTAATTTGCCTCTGTTAGCACAGTAGAATTGTTTGCATTTTGCATCTGTTCTCTGTTTTGCAAGTTTCTGACAAATTCATCTGACGAATTCATTAGATCTGAGACGATTCTGTCTGTCTCAGATGATCCTGTCAGATTCTAGATGATTCTGACATATTGAAGGTGATTCTGTCGAATCCCAGACGATCCAGACTGCTTCAAGCATCAGAAACTTCTTCAGACATCCGGATCAGGTAATCCTCATTGGCCTCCTGCAAATTCCCTGTATTTTGCTTTTTAATTTGTTTGTTGTATTCATTTAAATTGCATTTTCATGTAGTTTAAGTTAGAATAATTCGGAAAAACCTAGGATGAATGCTTAAAGTTAAAACGAACTCATCAAAACACATTCCAAAACCTAGGCATGGAAACTGCCACCAAATGTTTCCTGGTGAACCCACCATCCATCGACAAATCACCAAAATGCACCTCCCTTGAGAGGAGGGACCTTTGCAAAGTCCTCTCATCCGAGGTACCGCATCATCCTTTTCCCATCCTCCTTCCGGGCACGGATCCAATAGCCTGAAGGTAGGGATGCAAAAAATTTGGAGAGATACACACCCACATAGACACCACAATGCTCTAACTGCAATTTGTAATATTCGATGACACCAAAATATTTGAAATAAAACACTTCCCTCTACTACCATCAGGAATCGAACATGAGACCTATTGTTTGCCACTACCTTATGCTGCCAAGCCTTGCCACTAGGCCAACCATGTGGTTGGTAATAGGGACATAGGCTACGCCTTCGGGATGTCAATAAATGAATGAATGATTAAAATTCAACCATGCACAGAACAATAAATCGAAGAATACGTAAATGCGAAGGAGCGGATAACAATTAAGTTTCTATTGCCACTAGGAGGGCAGATCCCGCCGTGAAGGCAATGCCGAAATGCAAAGATTAAAATAATAAAAACGATGATCTAATTTAATGAAACTATCTAATATATATATGAATTGTTAACTCTTGGAATGCCTAGCCGACGGCTAGGTTGGGTGTGTAACATGACTCCCCTCCTCGGAAAGCTTTGTCCTCAAAGCTGGAAATGTCTGGAAAATACTTTCAGGTTCCCATGTGGCATCCTCCTCTGGTAAATCTTGCCATTTGATGAGAAATTCTTGAATCTGACGTGATCTCAGTCTTTGTATTCTATGTTGTAGTATATCTTCAGGTTGGAGATGTATGCGTCCTTCCTCATCGAGCTCTGGTAATTCGGATTGACCTTGCACTTTCTGACCAATTACTTTTTTGAGACATGAAACATGAAATACCGGGTGTATTCGTGATGATGAAGGTAGCTCTAACTGATAGGCGACTTCTCCAATGCGGCGCACAATTTTGTAAGGACCATAGAATCGTGGAGCCAACTTTTGGCTGGACTTTATCTTTAACGATGATTGTTTGTAAGGTTGCAACCTTAGGAAAACCCAATCACCTATATTAAAAGTTCTCTCTGATCGGTGCAAGTCTTGTTGTTGTTTCATACGATTTTGTGCTTGGACTAAATTTTCTTTGAGGATGGTGAGTGTAGACTGCCTTTGTTGGAACCAATCATCTACTTTGGCTACTTTGGATGATCCTTGCACGTAATCTGTGATGGTTGGAGGCTTGGTGCCATACAATGCTTCAAATGGAGACATCTTAATTGAGTAATGGTAAGAAGTGTTGTACCACCATTCTGCCAATGCTAACCATTGGCTCCATTGATATTGTTTATCTTGAGTGAAACATCTTAAGTATGTACCCAAACATTTGTTAACCACTTCTGTTTGACCATCTGTTTGTGGATGGTAGGCTGAGGACATGTTTAATTTGGTACCACTAAGGCGAAATAATTCCCGCCAAAAATTACTAGTGAAGATGGGGTCTCTATCACTTACTATATTTTTTGGCATACCATGTAATTTGAAAATTGAATCCATAAATACCTTGGCCACCTTGCTTGTGGAAAATGGATGTTGTAAAGCCTGAAAGTGAGCGTATTTGGATAACCGGTCTACGACTACGAAGATTACTATCCTGCCTTCTAACTTTGGAAGACCTTCAATAAAATCCATGGATATATGTTCCCACTGCCGTTCAGGGATGGGTAGTGGTTGTAACAACCCTGGTGATTTGACTGTTTCTCCTTTATTGCGTTGGCAAACTTCACATTCTGCTACCCATTGTTTGACCTCTCGCTTTTAATCCTTTCCAACAAAATGATTGTTTGACCCTTAAATATGTCTTCAAAAATCCCGAATGTCCCGTCGATGGAGAAGCGTGTGATTCGTCGAGGATCTTTGATTTGAGTTCTGAATTATGTGGAATGTAAATGCGATTCTTCTTTCTGAGGATTTTATCTTCATAAGAGAACAAAGGGTGTTTAGAGGAACCGATAGACAAGTCTTGAATTATCTTAGCAGTTTCGCTATTGGCTAACCAGTCATCTTGTAATTGAGTCACCCATTGGGAGCAAGGACTTGAAATAGTGTTAATGACTACTTCGTCTTCATATTTTTGGGACAGTGCATCGACGGCTACATTTTCCTTCCCTTTCTTGTATTCGATAACAAAATCATAACCCAATAGTTTGGTTAACCACTTATTTTGTTCCGGATAAGAAAACCTCTGCTCAAGAAAATGTTTGAGACTACTATGATCTGTTTTGATAATGAAGCGGCTACTGATTAGGTAGTGTCTCCATTTTTCTATTGCATGAAGAATAGCCAACATTTCTTTTTCATATGTTGATCTTCCCAAATTCTTCCCCGAGAGCTGTTTACTTTCAAATGCCAACGGATGACCTTCTTGCATTAATATAGCCCCAATTCCTATTCCAGAGGCATCACATTCGATAATAAATGGTTTGTGAAAATTGGGAGTTGCTAATACTGGAGTTGTACACATGACCTTCTTAAGAGCTTCGAAAGCTTGAGTGGCTTCTTTCGACCAACGAAAAGCATCCTTCTTTGTGAGTGTTGTGAGAGGTGCTGCAATCTTACCATAATTCCGTACAAACTTGCGATAGTAGCCCATGAGACCCAAAAAACCACGAAGTTTCTTGATGGTTTTAGGTAAGGGCCACTCCTGAATTGCCTTAATCTTATTGGGATCGACTTTGACACCCTCGTGTGAAACTATATGACCAAGATACTCGACTTCTTGGACACCAAATGAACATTTGGAACGTTTGACAAATAGCTTTTCTCTGTGTAAAATGTGAAGGGCTTTATCCACATGATGTAAATGGTCCGTCCATGTTTTGCTGTATATGAGAATATCATAAAAAAAAACTAACACAAACTTACGGAGGAGTGGACGAAACACTTGGTTCATGAGACTTTGGAATGTGGAGGGTGCATTGGTGAGACCAAAAGGCATGACCAAAAATTTGTAATGACCTTCATGAGTACGAAAAGCAGTTTTGGGGATATCTTCTTCTCTGACACGGATTTGGTGAAATCCGGAGCGAAGGTCTAATTTTGTAAAAAATTTTGCACCATGCAACTCATCTAGTAGGTCATCTATGACAGGGATAGGAAATTTGTCCTTGATAGTGAGTTTATTGAGAGAACGAAAGTCAGGACACATACGCCAAGAGTTATCTTTTCGTCTAGCCAGGACTACAGGTGAGGAATAAGGACTAGTGCTATGACGAATGACTCCATGATCCAACAAATCCTGAACGATCTGTTCGATTTCTATCTTTTGTGGTTGAGGATAGCGGTAAGGACGATTGTTAGGTGGGACACTCCCTGGAATCAAATGGATGGCATGGTCATGAGATCGTTTAGGTGGTAATCCTTTAGGTTCTTGGAAAACCTCTTCGTAATGTGTTATGATGTCTTGTAACTCTGGAGCAGTAATATCCGAAGTTGCTGGAGATTGTTTTTCCAAACAATTAATTTGAGCTATAAACCCATATCCACCCTTTTTTAACATCTTCTCCATACTATGAGAGCTCACCATTTGTGATGGAGGAGTAGTAATGCCTTGTAAGCGAATGACTCGTCCGTTTTCCTTCCATTCCACAAATAATTTTTTGAAGTTGAAGCTAATCGTGTCTAATGTTTCCAACCATTCAACTCCCAAAATGACATCAGAGTTCCCCAAATTCATGACGAAAAGGGACCCAAACCAGGTATAAGTTCCCATTTTTATGGAAACTTGAGATGTGCGACCAACACATTGTGCGTTCACCCCGTTGGCCACTAGAACCTGAAATTTGTCTTTGTTGGAAGAGTTAATGAATAAATTCAAAGCTTTTGCTGTTTTGATGTCGATAAAATTGTGGGTACTGCCAAAATCAATTAGCACATTCACTTTTTTTTGGCAGAGAAATCCCGGTACCTTGATGGTATGGTGGGCGGTTAACCCCATGAGGGCGTGGACAGAGATCGCCATTGTATCCTCTTCCTTCTCTTCTAGAGTAATTGGTAGGTCTTCTTGCATAGGTTCTTCTTGTTGGTAAGTTTCGTCCTCTTCTCCTTCATATTGATCACACTCGATATGAAAGTTTTGTTTTTGGGCACAAGCTTGTTCCTTGGGATGATGATTGCGACATTTATAGCAAAAGTATCTTGAGGGTTGATCATTTCTATGAAAGGAATTGTTGCGATATGGAGGACGACTATAGTTTTCACGTCGTGCAGACAACTGATTTCTCTTCTCGGCCAGCTTAGCTATTCTTATACAATCGTTCAGCAAGGTTGGATTGTGCATGTCTACCTCCACTCAAATATTTTCTTTCAATCCATTACAAAAAGCTCCTACCACTGTGTTGGGACTGAGGTCTAAAGTATATGGTAGTAAACTGGTGAACTCTGAAACAAATTCGCTAACTGATCCTTCTTGTTTAAGAGATAACAATCTTATCGTGTATGACGATGTAGCTCCTTCATCGAATCTTTCTAAAAAAGAGGTAGTGAATTTTCTCCAGTTAATAGTAGCACCTTTCTCTTGTTTAAGCCATACGAACCATTGGTAGGCCTCAATGCCTAATTTTGATGCAACGAAAGGGACTTTATCAATTTCCTTAATTTGATATAAGTCGAGAATGCCTTCCATTTTGGCTATCCAACCACGAGGATCATGACCTTCAAAAGTGGGCATATCAATGCGTGGAAAATTATTAGGGCCTCTTGGTTGGTGATAACCCGTATCCCTTTCTTGATTTTGGTTATACCTCTGTCTATGAGAACGATCCCTGTAATTATCCGAATCGCCTCTTTGCTGTTCCCAATCATCATCTTGATCGACATTTTCTTCATTCCTTTGGGCATGGGAGTGATTTTGGGAATTAGTATTGGGATTAAGCTGGTTTTGTGCTCGCACTAGGGCTTTTAGGTTGAGACTAATTTGGTTCATACCCTCTAGTAAGAGTCGAAGAGATTCATCGTTGGAAACGACTGAGTTACTTGAGTCTCCTTGTGTGATAATTTCGTGAGTTGGGGGAGGGTTAGTCGCCATAGGATCTACTAGTGGATGATGTGGATTATAACTGCCAATTTTGAAAGGAGAAGGAGAATTTTTTGTACCTGGGCTTCGATTAGGTCTTCTTGCGTTGTTATTGGTCATTTCTGAGCTTGATAATCGACCGTCAGATCCCTTGATCCACTGTTTGCTCATGCACTTGTTAACATAACCTGCTTAGGAACCCTTGAACTTGGACTGCCACAGAATGTGATGGAATTTTAACCAAAAATTTGGTTTTCGCTACAACTGTCGCTCCAACTGCGACGCGGATTTGAATTTGGATTTGGGCTCCTTCTTTGTGATAGCTTTTGACAATTTTTGACAACTTTGACTGCAATTTTGACAACTTCTCTTGACGACAATTTTAAGACACGACACCGGCTAACCACTAACTGCCTGACGATGACGGACAACGAGGACACAGAACGCAAGACACGAAGCAGAAATGGATGCGAGGACACGAACGCAAGACATGAAGCAGACATGGACGTGAGGACACGACAGTTGGATACGAGGACACGACAGCTGGAAGACACGACACGCTGGCGATAGCTGGAAGACATGGACGCGACGACACGAATGGAAGACCAAACGTAGACACGGACGCGATGACACGAACGGAGAACCAAATGACACGTGATGGACGCGACGACATGAATGGAAGACCAAACGACACCAAACGACATGCGACGGATGCGACGACACGAACGAAAGACCAAACGACACCAAACGACACGCGACGGAGAAGGGATGAGGGAAGGGGGCGTGCATGGGATGGTAAATGAGGGTGTGACCGAAGTCACAATCTTGAAGGTGCGACGAACCCAATATAAGCACCTGACTTGCTTTCCCACAACAGATGTGGGATATATATCCCAAAACAAAAATTAAAAAAAATTTGTACCTTAGGTGGGGCGTTAATTAATCGTTAACCGCTCGCTGTGATTGGACGAAAATGCTCGGTGTTGTATGCGCTGGTTTTACGATGATTTTCCTATGCGAAAGCCTACGATTTAGCCTGTGAGTTGGGACGTCCTGACTTCGGCTCAAGCGATAACTGGATATGCGATAGTGTAACGTTTTTGTGGAACCGATGTGACATAGCTGCGTGGAATACTCGCGACAAGCTTGTTTGGCTGTGATGAAGTGGGGCGCTTGCTGGGATGGCCAACGAACCAAGTCGCAGGGAGTACGTCGAAGAACCAGTTTCGTCGGATTTGCTTTAGAAGAATTCTTAGCAGCGTTGCGGAGGTAGCCGAACCTGAATACTGATACCACTTGGAAGGCTACGCCTTCGGGATGTCAATAAATGAATGAATGATTAAAATTCAACCATGCATGAAACAATAAATCGAAGAATACGTAAATGCGAAGGAGCGGATAACAATTAAGTTTCTATTGCCACTAGGAGGGCAGATCCCGCCGTGAAGGCAATGCCGAAATGCAAATATTAAAATAATAAAAATGATGATCTAATTTAATGAAACTATCTAATATATATATGAATTGTTAACTCTTGGAATGCCTAGCCGACGGCTAGGTTGGGTGTGTAACATGAACCCTTCTCTCTTTATGCATCCATAGTTCTCCTTTAGATTTTAAAAATAAAAGCCTTCGTCTTTCTTTGCTTATGAAATTCACATCAAATAATTATCTTAACCTTTTTCATGTGCATTTTGGATACTTAACTTTTGTCTTCAAAACTTTATGGTATAAATACAATTTTTCTTCCTTGCTTGGAAATCAGTGGAAATTAGATATATAATTTTATTCTTGATGCCAAACCAACTTAGGGTTATAAAATTATTATAATATAAATATTATAATTATTTTTTAATTAATCTTAGGCTTCCTCTTAGCACTTTAATATTATAATAATAAATATTATAATATTATTTTCTTTGGGCCTAGATATTTCCTTTCTTCACCTTGGTATTTCTCTTGACAAATTTAATATTATAATAATAAATATTATAATATTATTTTCTTTGGGCCTAGATATTTCCTTTCTTCACCTTAGGCTTTTTCTTGACAACTTTAATATTATAATATTATTTCCTTTGGGCTAGATATTTCCTTTCTTCGGGGTATTTAAACCAAATATCTTGGGCTTAAAATATAAATATTTTAACCCTCCTTTTGTCAATTCCTTTGCACTAAGATGAAATGACTTTTGACATCAATGACAACATAACTACTCAAAATATCCAACAATAACACTTAATGTTGTAGTTCCTAGGATGTGCAAATATTTTGAAGTTCCTCTTGGTGAAGCCATACCTATTTCTGTCATGAACGCTACTGTGAATTACTTTATGACCAAATTGATTACAAGAGTAGCAATAACCTTGAAAGAAATATCCATCTTTGAAGTTCCTCTTAGTAATATCATACTTATTTTCATGAGTCCTATAATGCATGGCCTTGTGACCAAACCTGTTACATGAGAACAATATCCTTTGAAGAGATCATTCCTTGGACCCATTGGTCTCTTAGTCCTTTCTTACCTATGATGTTTCTTGTTCCTTGTTTGTGTATTGAAACTTTTATTCACATAAGTTTTACTTTCTCCTTTATACTCTTCTTCTGAATCTTCTTCCTCTTTGGATCTTGAGCTTGACCCTTCTTCCTGTTTCTCTTGTCTTTCTTCAAAGCCAAGTCATATTTTGTTAAATGAAGGCCTTTGTGAATTGATAATATTCTCCATAGTCTTTAAAATTTTCTAAAACTTGTGTAGCTTGTCCTTAGACTCTTCTATTTCATTCCTTAGAGAAACTATCTCTTAGTCTAATCTCTCATATTCTAAGACTTTTGCTTCTAAATTTTATTTAAATCTTCTTATCTTATATATTGAGTCTAAAATATCTTGTATAAGCTTTCATTTCTCTTCATCGCACTCTTGAAATTGAGCCTTGAATCTTGAATTTTGATTTTTGACCTTTTTCAATTCTTTTAGAGCAGAAATAAGTTCATATTCTATATCTACTACTCCTTCCTCTTCATTTTTTGATTCTTTCTCTACTTATTTATATTCAAAAGCATCTTCATATATTTTACATTTATCTTAAGCCGGATCACTTCCTTCATCTTCTATAGCCAAGAAGAGAATTTCTTCTTCTTCACTATCTGAGGATCTTTCATCACTACCAATTGAAACTTGCCTGTCTTGCCCGCATAAAAACTCTTCTTATATCTCTAAAAAAACTTCTTTTCATGCTTGTTTTGTCAATACATATTTTTCTTTTCATACCTGGATTTTATTGCTTCCTTTCTCTTATGATCTTGTTTCTCTTCACTACTAACATATTTTGGATAGTTAGATGCATAGTGACCATATTTACCATAATTGAAACACTTAATTATTTTTATACCTTTGTGCTTTCTTGAGTCATTGTTTCTTTTACCATAGTTTACTTCTTCATCACTGGATGACTCATCACTTGAATCTATATTTTTATATTTTATCTTATTTGCTACTTTGAAGTTTACCTTTTTCTTGGGGATAGGATCCTTTCCTATTCTCATCTCATAATCTGTGAGAATTCCATGCAACTCATCCATAGTCAAAGTTTCAATATCTCTTATTTCTTCTATGGCTAAAACATTTTCACTATACCTCATAGGGAGTGACCGTAAAACCATTTTAACAAACATATGATTCTTCAAATTCAAACCCAAGTCCTCGCATGGAGTTAACAACCTCATCTAATGAAGTAAGTATGTAGCAATATCTTCCTCATCCTTCATCTTCAAGTCTTCAAATATTTTCTTGCGATTTTACAATTTTGCCATCTTGACATTTTTGTTTCCCTCATATGTTTTCTTCAAATTTTCCCAAATCTCTTTTGTTTATGTGCAATGCATAAATTTTACAAACTCTACTTCATGTAAACCACTTAATATTGCATTCATTGCCTTTGCATTATACAGATGTAGAAGCTTACCATATTTATCTATAAGAGGACTAGCTGGAGGTGTGTATCCATCCTCAACTGCTTGCCATATCTCATATCCTTGTACCATCAAGTAAGTCTTCATTATTATGTTCCAGAAAGTATAATTATTTCCATCAAACAATGGTACCTTATTTGCTGAAGATCCACTCTGAGATACCATTTGTTTTCTTGTATACTTTTCCTTCAAGTCGTTAAACTCTTCCGAAGGAACCCACTCTAATACCAATTGAAGAACACAAGCTTATACTAAGACGAGGGGTGAACAATATAATATCACATTTTACTTTTATTTCCCAAACAATAATATCCAATATTATCAATAAAAATATCAATAATAGTAATTAAAGCAATGCATAAATCATTAAATACAATAGAGACACCAAATTAATGTGGCTCACCCAATATGGGCTACTCCACAGAGAAAATATTTCTACTAAATTTTCTCAATAAATATTCTTGGAAATAAATTCCCTATTGCAAATTTTATGGATCTCTATACAAAGGATACACCAATCCCCTATGCTATGATTTGTGGATCTCTCTCCACATGATAACTCTTTCTACTCTACTTTGATTCGTGGAACTTGATCCAAGAGACGTCTATCTCCTCAACTGGTTTGTGGATCTCTCTCTATATAAGAACTCTATCTTCCCAGCTGGTTTGTGGATCACACTCCATAGAATAACTATTTCCCATTGCTTTGCTTTGTGGATCTCTATCCATAGGAGAAATATTTTTGCTCTACTTTGGCTAATGATCTTCTGGATGACATCTACCCCAACTGCTCTCGCTTGTGGATCTCTCTCCAGAGAAGACCTCTATCCTCACTACCCTGGTTAATGGATATCTATCCACTTGAGACTCTTATCCTCTGATATATCACCTCTAAATATTAATTTCAACTCTATATCAGATTTACACCAAAATCTATCCCAAGTGTAGTACAAATCTGCTCTAACTCTACTTACAAATCTGCACTAACCTCTACCTCAAAATCTATCCTCAAGCCTTAACATAAATATTGTTCCAATAATAAATCAAATCTTCTTAGATTTAACCCAAGCCTTAAAACAAATCTTGAACAAATCAATAATAAACTCTACTTACAAGTATCACAAATATTTACTTCAATTTTACCTTCAATTTCTCTCAAGAACTTGCTCAATCTGATCTCAAGTCTTCATCAAGACTTACTTCAAATCTACCTTCAAGTCCTCTTAATAACTTGCTCAATATGCATTCAAGTCTTCACCAAGGTGATAAAAACAATCAATGAGGATCCAAATAATGATGACAAGGAGGTGGTTGGAATGCTTATGAGGATGATAGATCACGTACGAGGGTAGAAGACACAGGTGGAGGCATATGGATGGTCCTTTCCAATGTACGAGACTCCTCCTAAGGAACATGTTTATTCGTGGAAAACCAAGGTGAGGTAGAATAACATTAATCGGATGGAGTCTAAGGATAATTGGTATAATACTCATGTGGCAAATGGGTAATGGATTTCCAAATTTGGCACGCTGATTAAGAATTGCTTCAACACCTACCAGCATAATATTAAACCCTATTCCCTTCCTAGTAGCAGCAAAAGAGAACTATGGTGTGCAAGTCAGAGCAAGTTTGAGAGAATCTTGAGGAAGAAGTCTATTAGTGGAAATATGACATACGTAGAGCCTAGTATGGTCATCATGGAACCCGTTGCTCAGGCCATCCTTACTGAGCGATGATTTACCCAATTCTTCAACATTTTCTCGAGGACGAAGGAGGACATCACCCAAGTGGTGATGGATACATGGGAATACGAGAAGGTAGAGATCCAGGGAAGATATTTCATCATCGATGTGAACATGCTTGCTGTGGTGATGGGACAAATGGTGAAAGGTCACTCCATCCACCGCCAAAAACACCATTGGGAGGTGGAATTAAAGGAATTTCGTGATAACCCAAAATTTTTTAAGGAAGCTAAGAATGGGCTGACCAGAATGGATTTGCCCACCCCGTGGAATGGGGTCATGAAGAATGTGATGGATTTTATCACGATGGAGGATCCTAGTAAGACACTGTTAAGCTTCCACTATGCATTCATGAATTTCTTTTGGGATGTCAACCTGATAAGTATTCCTTAGTTCCTGATGAATTCGATGAACTACACCATCAACGCTTGTCATAGCAAGAGGGGGTCTGCTATGCCAATGCACCAAGGATTGTTCAAAGTGATTTACAAGTGGGTGTTGGCCACGACACCAAATCCTAAACCTTTGGTCATTGAGAAAATTTTTCCCATCCGCCATGCAAAAATTTTGGGGGTAAGAGCCAGTTCGGGCACAAACAAACCTTCCTCTGTGTCTCCTGTGAAGAAGAGAGTGGGGGAGCCAATCACCAGAGGTGGCACAACTAAGAAAAAACTAAGGATCGAGGAACCCCCAATGAGATCCTCCTTGAGACTAAAGAACAAATAAATTCAAGGCAACTCCAAAACAAGTGCATATGAAAGATGAGGGACCTACTATCATGGTCATAAAATGTTTCATCCTAAAATATCATGTTGGCATCATCCACAAGATGTAGGAGGCTTACAACACTCTGAATCAGGTGATCTTCAATGAGAGGTACATGCCAAAAGTAGAAGCCAAAGACAATGATGAGGAAGAAGATGATGGAAAGGAAGACGAGCTCAACAAAGACATTAAAGATGAGGCCTAAGGATCCTTGGGTCCTGGGGGTTTCACTTTTGTCTTACGTTTTGTACAGAGGAAGTATTCCTCCTATGGCTAATGTATTTTTCCATTTTTGTAATGATGATCAAAGTGAGTTACCCATATTGGTTGGTCCTATCAGGTTTTTGGTCCATGTTTGCTTCGCCCACCTAGTAAGGGTTGTTAGGAATATCACCAATAGTAGAGGACATAATATCCTTAGGATAAATAGGATATGTAGTGTCAACATAAGGATGACTTTTGTAATAGGTTTTGGATTGACTTGTAAAACTTGGTAATCAATGAAGAAATTTTCTTACCCAAAAAAAAAAGTCTTCACCAAGTCTTGCTTCAAGTCCTCTCAAGAACTTGCTCAATATGCTCTCAATTCTTCACCAAGACTTGCCTCAAATCTGCCTTCAAGTCTTCACCAAGACTTGCTCAAATTTGTCTTAATACATACTCAAAACAACTCACAAAATATGCTCAATAAATATCAAATCTTGCAAACAATGCTATCAAATGCTTTGTCTAATCTTCAAATTAATTCCTTTAACTTGAAGCAGTTTAGACATATTTTATTCAAAATTCGTTTAACCTCTGGAACATATAAATAATATTGTACTTTATCAAAAATCAATATGTTCTACTCAATCATTAAGTATTTTGCTTTCACAAATCTAATTTCTAATGTTTGCACATTCACTTTCAATATCACTCAAAACCAATGTTCAAGAATTTTACTCAATAATTCAACCAATGAAACATAACTTTCTCATAAACCTTAAACAAGTATTTTCATACTTCTTCAAACAAAGTGCACAATGTGGGTTTCAAACCCTAACTCAAATAATCCTCAATATCTATCTCAAATGTTCTCTAAAAATTCACCAATGAAGCATATAAGAATTCACTCAAATATTTCCAACAATGCTTATCAAACAATCATTTTCACTCCACCTTATATTTTATAACATTCATTGCAATATTTAAAAAAAAATATGATGTGCCCATACCTCTTTACATTGATGGAGATATATCTTCAAAACGTGTTTTACTCACAACCAAATATTTTTGCTAATTCTAGGTTAGATAGCATCAATCTATCTTAAAATCCACAATAATATTTACCTAAACAAATATTTCACCATACAAGAAATACAATAAAATGTCAAGTCACAAATACACCTTATCACTCCTTCACTTCCAAATTAATAATCAACATACATCAAAAATAAAATTCTTTGTTTACACCTTATAATCTCCAATGCTTTCAAAATGATATTCAACACACATTAAAATAAAGTTCCATGTTTATACATTATAATATCCAATGCTTTCAAAATAATATTCAACACACATTAAAATAAAGTTCCTTGTTTACACCTTATAATATCCAATGCTTTCAAAATAATATTCAACACACATTAAAAATAAAGTTCCTTGTTTACACCTTATAATATCCAATGCTTTCAAAATAATATTCAACACACATTAAAAATAAAGTTCCTTGTTTACACCTTATAATATCCAATGCTTGATTTATTTCCTAAGCACCCAAAGTAAAATATTTAATTAACACACCTTTTGACTCCCTAAAAAATTCCACACTTGACGCTTTCAATATCATGTGGCCTCAAAACAATTTTTGTTTTCCAAAGCCTTTGAAAAATTTAAATAAAAAATTGCATACCTTAATAATTTGCCCACTTCACAAAAATGTTTGCACGTGCATCAACAACTATCACCAAAATAAAAAATGTGACCTTAGCCACCACAACAACCTAGCTAAATCTAGACTACCACCTATGCTATGTGTATACACAAGAACTAAAGTGCACTCATGCCTATACAATACCTTCTTCTCACATAGTTTGCTGAAAACAAAAAGCTCTTTCCTACCTCACCAAAAATGAACTGCATGGGATTCAAAACCGAGACCAACCTCCATGAATACCTTAACCAAGCATCAAATTCCATCTATGCTATCCATCATGGATGAATCTAAGTATGTCATCATTTTATTTTACACCACAATGTCTACCTCAAAGTTAGCGTAAACCTTTATCTTCTTCTCACTTTCGAAAGTCAATCGAGCGCATGAAAAGGAGATTTAATTCATGGGAAAATTTTACCAATACAAACCTTTGAATATTTATATGTTCTTCAAGTTACCTTGTGACATCGGTGCATATCAAAATTTTGGCTTTTTAATTTATATTATAGTTTAATTATAATTATTTAAATTCAATGAAATTAAATATTATGATTTAAATATCAAAATTATTTTTGGGTCTTTTCTTAAGGATAATATTTTTCTACTTCTTAATTAATATTTTAACATTTTTCCATATATTTTAATGCAAATCATTATAATATTATTTCTTTTAAACTTTCTTTCTTTTCCTTTTGAAAGGCCATGTTTGCCGTATATTATAATATTAAAATATTATAATATTAGTTTTTTTCCACTTGCTCTCTTTTTGCGTATAGTCTTCAAACTTAGCCTTCAACCTTTTCCTTGTTGTGCTTTCATAGCCCATGCCATTTTGACATCAATGATAATCTATTATGCTCAAATTTCCAATAAAAAAAAAATAAGAACACACAAACATAAACACACAAAAATATTAAAAAAAAAAAAGCAAAAAAAAAACATGCTCCTTGAGTTTGTCAAAAATAAGCACAACCAAAAACACACACACCAAAATATAATAAAAAAAAAATACAACATGAAAGACACAGAAAAATACAACAACATAACACAACACAAACATAACAAAAAATAACCAAACGCTACAAAGACATAACCAAAAAAAACAACCAAAACCTAAAATAATAATAATAATAAATTAAAAAAAAACAACCAACAACAAACAACAAAGAAAAATAAAAACATAGAAAAAACTCACACACCAAAACACAAAAACACCAATTAACACAAACATACAAAAACACAAGCACAAGAACAAAAAAAACACATGAACAAAAAAAAAAACATAAAATAAAAAAACAACACAAAAAACACAAAAGCAAAAAAAAACAAAGAAACATACACATAGATATAAAAAAAAAAACAAAAATAGAACACAACAATGACCTTTCTAGACAAAAATACTATTAAGACAAGAATCAACAGAGGAAACAAAAGAAATATTAGTTTGAGCTAGGGAACTAAAATACCATGTCCGAACTAAGGAGAAGCAAAAATATTGCAACAAGAAAATACGTACCTCCAAAAATGGATCCATCCAAATAAATGATAGAAAGAAGAGGTTCCCTTATTTGTGAAGCCCACCATCTAGGAGGGTGGTCGTAGCAAGTAAGATCATATTTCTCCAATGCCCAATTAGCTAAAGCATAAACACTCTTGTTTGATATCTGACCACATGATTGTAATAAAATTTCAAAAATCCCATCTGGATTAACTAAATCTTCTTAATAATTATTTGTATTCCCCAATCAACATTATGATTCTTAAAAGAAGTCTCAAAAATATTAATCATGAGTTGAGAGTCAGACTCAACTAAAAACTTTTCCCATCCAACCTTAGTAGCCTTTTAAAGGCCTCTATGGATACCATATCCCTCAGCAAGGTTATTGGATAGAATACCAAAATTCTCAGCAAAAGTAAAAACCAGGGAGCCATCTGAAAGTCTACAAATTCCTCCCACACTAGCTTTTCCAAGGTTCCCTCTAGAGGCTCCATCAATATTAACTTTTCCAAAATCCTCATGAGGAGGTTGCCAATTCCTTGTTCTACCCATCTTGTAGTTACTCACATTCCAATAATATTAAATATATTAAAAATGTTTTAAATAATTTCTTCTTAATATAACATAATTATGAATAATTTGTTAGGGTGTTTTAGTAGCATTTGTGTTTTCACTTGCTTCATTAAGGTAAAAAAAACAACTATAATAATGTTTTACCATTTTGATGATATGTAATTGGAACAATTCTAATCAAATTTTTAGTTTTTTTTTTTTATATTTTAAATTTGATTATCCATAATCGTTTTCTATATTTCTATACTAAGACAAGTAGTATAACATTGATTCTTTCTATTAATTTTATATTATTAAATCATAATTGTAAATGTTTGTTTGACTTTCTAACCTAAATTAATTTGGAGATAATGTCTTTTATGGAGCGATATAAGGCCTCGTAGAATTTAATTTAAATAAATATGAAGCAATTAACTTGATTATTTTTTAGGTTGTATTGATAATACATAGTTCTCCATTAAAAAACTATAATTTTGAATTAGGATCGACATAAACTAAGAACAATAATTGATAACTAATAATATACACCATAGTTTAACATATAGACACATATTTGGATTTGAACAAGACCAAGCCATCCTTATAATATTATTATTGTACAATAGAATATTTTGACAAGTTATTTTTAGAGACAGATACACAAGATTGCCAAATGCATCCTTCTTCAAATAAGCACTATATATTTTAGGTTGGATCGAGAGAGCATAGTCGATCAAACTGGCCAATGAGATTGTAGGGGTCAATGAAGTAAATATAGAATACAATAGCTAGGTAGAAAAGACACATATACGAGTTACTAATAATTACACTAGGGCAATTCTTATCTCAAGAAGGTACTTAAGAGATGTTTTTAAAAATCCCATGCCTATGAGGGAAAAGAGTGCATGATGGGATAAATAATATTTATGTAGTTACTGGTGATGTTAATGAGGCTTTGTTAGGAATTTGTCTAAGTAAGTGTAAAGATACACAACTTGGAAATAAATTTACATAGGAACAAAAGAAGAATTCCATGTCATCAAAATTTGAACAAGAAAAAGCTAATGATCATTAAATCATGAGATCTGCACAATTTTACTAATATCATTTAAATTTTGACATAATCCTATTTTAATTTTAAATTTTGAAATAGTGCTTCAGAGAGTTTAATTATTGTCTTTCAAGTTTTAATATGTGAATAAACATATGTAAATAGATTATGTTCAATAGATTTTCATTTAATTTTAATTATAATCTGTAAAAGGAATATTTTTTACAAATTTAACCAATTATTTTAAAAGGATAATCTAAATACAATTAATAGATTGAATTTGATTTAAGATAATAGGCTTAAATAGGTTTAGAGGATTGATTTGTTTTTTGGCCTCCAATTTTCATAGAATGATCGAGTGATTTCTAATAATTTGTCATTTTTTTTGTATTTTTTATTTTGACTAATATTTGGCCTTTCTAAACGATTCTAACATTCATGAAACAACAACAATAATATAGGTTAGCATGTGAATATTAATAACAATATGCATCAATAAAATTACAATATAATTTCCCAAAATATTATATACAAGCTTCAATATTCTATGATAAATCGTTTTCTACATGTTTGATTATTTAATACAATAGATAGAGCTTTGTCTCCATAATATAACCTTAGAAAGGTTACTCTTTAATAATTTATCTATTGCTCTCCTCACATATCCGATAGATGCATCCTTTCCTATTCCATACATAAGATAAACCTCTCGTGCCTCCTAGCTTTATATCTTGCGACTTACATACATGACTCTTGATATTCTATATGCTTGCACACTCTACTATATGACACTTTGTGCTATCCTATACACTCCACACTTACACACTTTATTACATAACACATTCGCACTTTCTCACTCATAACACTTGTATTTGTCCTATACATAGACACAAACTTTGGAGAAATATAAATCACACAAACTCACATCCTATTCTAATATTTACAATTATATGAAATGTGCCATGGGGGTACCTTAACATATACCAAATAATGTAATATTCTCTAACACAAATATCCATAGGCATGGATTACAACATGGGGGTTCAGACAACATGCAAGAAAATATGTTATTTGGGTATCAAAACGTATACCAGTGTAGGTATATTTGTACTTGTTGAAAATCTATTTCCAAACCTAATCTAATAGAGGTGGTTTTTGATACTATAATATTTAGTACATTATTTTATTATTTTAGTAATTAGATCATGCTTTTTTAGATGGATCATTATTTTAATATTTCTTACATATAATGATATGCTTCTTAGGTGTATCGATCTTCTTGCTTATAATGCCAAGGTATATAATAAATAAGTTTAAATGGACATCACTGAAATTACTTTTCTTTGACATCAATGGTATCAAAGGCCTAGTAATTTGAGTATGCTCTAAATCTATGATATTAAGTTGATCTAGTTTATCAAAAATGAATCATTGGTTCAAGTGCACCAACTTGGAATGTGTGAGCTTTGAGAGAAGGGATAATAATCATCTGATGATGATAATACCTAACACTTATTCGATAAGTGCAAGTTTTGATTTGAAGATCAACTTCAAAGAAATATCTAAAGTAGATAATTGGAGAGCGTATCATGTGTTGATAGACTCAGTCAAAGGCATTAAAGGTTGATGCACTTATCATTTGCATAAAATAAGAAAATTGAGATCTATGTATCTAAACAAAGAGCTTGAAGAAATATACCTCTATAGATTTATGTAGCATGTTAGTCCCTAAGCCACATCTCAACATACAAATGAGGTCAATCTATATAAGGAGCTTCACACACAAGTAGAGCAGTAGATGTCTAAGTTTTATTAGGCAAGTTGCCAAAAGTGGTGGGTCATAATTTTGATCAACCCCACCATATCTAGTTTAAAAATAATAATTATATATTTTTTGACCCTCCATTAATACAACTACTATTGAAGTGAATCATCTTGCAAATTATTTAAATTTTTATAGCCAACTTGCCTAGGTTCAAATATTGTTAGCTTCGTTAGGTTTACAATTTTTTTAAAAGGGGTGCTGAATTATTTCTTTATAAAGGGAGAACTTTTTTATGTGCATGAATTTATTTTCATTATTTTTTTTATCAAAAAGAAAAGAATTGGTGCTTATTTGTTTAGGAAAAAAAAGAAGGGGAAATTTTAAGTGCATGATTTTTTTAAGAAAAAAGACATTTTTTTAAAGTTTTTTTTTTATATTTTAAATAAAAAAGGGGTTATTTTTTAGGCACGTATTATTTTTAATAAAGTGCATAGGTGAATTTAAATTAAGAAATAATATTAATAAAAAAAGTAAAGAACTTAATTTTTTTTTTTAATCTTTAAAAAAATGTACACCTTATTTAAAGAAGTAATAGGATGTATAAGGGTGTATAAATTAGATATTTGAACTATATTGTATTTGATTTAGGATTATTACATTGTGATTGTAAAAGGTACATTTTTATGGAGTCCAACACGATCATTTGTTTTTTTCTTTAGCTTTTTGTATTTCACATTTTTCAACTTCATGTTTTATTTCATTAGATGAAAAAATTAATTTACAAAATATCAATTTCTCTTTGTCAAACCTTCAATGTTTGATGTAGTACTTGATATAAATAATACCTCTAGTGGTCATTTACAACTAATTTTATCATGACTCATTATTGGGTTTAACATCTGATATAG
The DNA here is from genome assembly GCA_028583015.1 of Wollemia nobilis. Lineage (NCBI taxonomy): Eukaryota > Viridiplantae > Streptophyta > Pinopsida > Araucariales > Araucariaceae > Wollemia > Wollemia nobilis. Next base: position 1,675,814 of record JAQPPZ010003507.1, on the reverse strand, counting down.
TTGAAACAACGACATTTGGGGTTTATCCCTATAAACTATTTTGGAGAAATAAGGAAACCTAAATTGATTATTTTCATTATGTAATTCACCTTATTCACAACTATTGCTCAATTTAAACCATGAAATTGAGACTCTCATATGAGGTCTTTCTATGTAGGTGTTAAACATAGAAAAAATACTTTCAATACTATCTACGGACCACTTACTATGCTCTTTCATGTACCTTGAGGTCTCTCTCATGTATAACCACATATATCGAGAGGATTAGCTTCTTTCACATACTGATGGGTATAACAAAAGAGTAGGTATATCAAAAGGTATGGTATATAAAACTAGTATTATATTGAAATTGAGACCATTTTGAAGAGATAAGTAACCCTCATCATGTCCACTCCTAAGGATTTTCTCATATATTTCTAGTTTTATAAAGGTCCTAAATTTTGGCCATGGAAGACAAGGATGTGGATAATTTTGACAATGGAAGTGCTATGTGATATTTTGACCTCAAGACTTACATAATGCAAGGAAACATGATGATGCAGATGTCAGAGCACTAATGTTAATCATCCTTACTACAACTAAAGTGATACAATCATACAATAATGAAGTAAAGACCTATAAGGAAGCATGTGATACCCTTACGACCATCTATTAAGGGAATAATTAATACACCATTCTTAATATTCAATCCTAACTCCATATATTGAGAGTGAGATATGGATAGAGTATAGATATATTTTTTGCAGAGTCACAAAACTAAAAGCCAAAATGAATGCTTTAAGTGACAAGTGAAAATAAGCTCTTATTCCCAATCATACTTTGAGCTTTATAAAAAAATAAGAGTACTTATAACCTCCTTACAAGTCTCCAATATAATGGTTTCTTTTGAAGAGTTGGTCAATTTATTGTAATATGAAGAAGCAAAAAACAAGTTAAGGGACTAGTTTTCAAACAATAAACTCATAAATTAGAAATATAAAAAAGAAAAAATACTAAAGGGTTCTTCCTTCCTCCTCATATTTATCATCATAGAAGAAAAAGTGGCATTGCCATATCTATAAAAAAGAAACACATCATAATTAATATTATTGGTAAAATTTTGTAATATAGGGAGATAAGGTTCGTAAAGCTTAGTGGTAGAAAGAGAAGCAATACAAACCATATCCTAAATAGAAGCAACAAAAAGAGCATGTTGTAATAGAAGAATACAATTTTTATTTGGAATAGGAACTCAATATTCTCATGACCAATGTTCTCACCATACCCAAAAATGATGTTTGATACATTGATGTAGGCGCTACTAAGTACATGATAGGGGATAAATAATGGTTTAATTATTTTGAATCTAAAGAAGAAAAACTAATGATAATACTTGATGATAATACATACAAGATAAAAATAATAGGGGATGCCTCAATTCATGTTTTAGATATTAATGCACCATTAAAAATATATTCTATATACTAGTCCTAGCCAACAACTTTTTGTCTTTGTGCCAACTACTAAATTGAAACATATGTGTTGATTTTAGAGCTAAGAGTATCCACACGTGGTTTTTACTTATAAAAAAGGATACCATATCACCATAAATTCCTATTGCCTTAGATGTCTAATATACTCCTAATATAGCACTATCAACAACCATAATATATGTAACCTCTCTTTTGCATTGGAGATATGGGCATATTAATTTAGGACATCTCTTGTAACCAAGTAACATTATATTCTGATTGGCCTATCCAATATACTATCCAAATTTCTAGTTTTCTAAGGTTGTTTAGTAGTTAAGCAACATCAAGTACCATTCAAGTTGAGATCTCATAGAGGTAAATATTCATTGGATGTGATACACATTAGTATATGCAAACCCATGCAAAAAAAATTAAGTGGTAATCCATACTTTTAATTATTTTTTGATCCCTACTCCAAGAAGATATGGGTATCATTACAACTAAATTATAATGTGTTCTAGCATTTTCAATATTTCAAGTAGCATGTGCAAAATAAAATTGGGCATTCAATTTAAGTCCTCCACTTAGATCGATGGGATAATATACATATAAGGACTTCCCAAGGTTTGTTAAATATAATGGGATAAAGTGATGACTCGCTACATCCTATGCTCCATAGCCAAATGAGGTTTTTGAATGAAGAAATTGTTCCATTATGAAAATTCTTTGATGTATGGAAAAAAGGGATAATCTAGAGCAGTAGTATTGGGTTGAACCTATCACTACTACAATGTATCTTCTAAATAAATCATCCATAAAGGCACTACATAGTTACACTCGAAGAAGCTTTGTCAAGGAGGAAGAATTACATCAAACATGTCAGAGTCTTTGACAACATATACCAAAGAAAAAATAGACCAAGCTATATGTGAAATATCTATAATACATATTTCATGGATATGATGATGAATCAAAAGAGTATTAATTGGAATTGAAAATTAATAAATTGTATATAATTCAAGATGTGTTTTTTTATGAAGTAGTTGATCCTAAATCATATAGTAATGTGTCTCAAGAAGTTTAACATTCCATATCTCCTATTGTAAGCATAGATCTTAATAAGGGAGTCTAAGAAGATATTGTAGCTATCGATGATGAACCTAAAGTAGTTGCTCTTCACAATAGTGAAAGACTCAAAAATGAGTAGATATTACTATTCGATATGTCAATATTTATACACCTCTTTATCTCACTTCCAATCACCCTCATAATTATAGTATAGCTCATTAGAAAGTAATTATGGATCTAATTTAGTGATGGATAATTAAAAACTAGTAGTAGTGAAGGATGCTCCTAGCTTGCCCAATTAGAAGGCATGGATAGAAGTTGAATATGACTCTTTGATAAAAAATAAAACTTGGAAGATAAGTCATCTACCTAAGGAAAGAATCCCATTGGATCAAAGTGGGTCTTCAAAACCCATAAAAAAAGAAATGTGGATCAGTCAAAAAATATAGGAAATGACTCATTGTAAAGGAATATACACAAAAGGAAGGAGTATACTATGAAAAAAATTTACATCCACATCAAATATGACTTCCATTCATGTTCTCCATGCCAAGCAGTGTATTTTGGTTGAAATATACATCAAATATATACTAAAAGTTCCTTTTTGAATGATCTCTAGAAAGATGTGTTTATGACTCAATCTAAAGGTTTTATCGTTAAAGGGTAAGAACATAATGTATTTAAACATGTTAAATCCTTATATGGGTTGAAGCAAGCTCCTAGATCCTGGTACATAGAAATGGATGAGCACCTATTACAACACAATTTCAAAATAAGTCCCTTAGATATAAATCTCTATCACAAGAAAGTTGGATCTAAGATAGTGAAACATGTGTTGTATATTGATAATTTTATCATTATAGGAAATTTATATGAATTGGTGAGTGCCATAAAGAATGACTTGAAAATATATTTTGATATGATATATCTAGAGATATGAATATTGTCTAGGTATGTATGTTTGGTAGAGGTAAAATCACATTATGATCAAATAGACCAAATATGTTTGAACACTGCTAGAAAGATATCAGATGATAGATTGTATGCCTAAAAAAATTGCAATGGATCTAGGATTGCAACTATCCCAACATGACAAATATCCTAATGTATCTAAAAATATGTATCATCAGTTGATTGGGAGTCTCATATACCTAACTAACACCATGCTTCATATTAATTTTGATATAGGAAATATTTAAATATTCATGTAGATTCCTAATGTGATACATTGGAAAAAAACAAAGAGGGTAGTACATTATATTTGTGGTACAAAAAATATGACCTAGAATATAAGAATAATAATTAGTTCTTCTTACAAGGATACACACACTCTGATATGATGGAAATTAGATGACAAAAATTAAACATCTAGATATGTGTTTCATCTAGGATATAGATATTTCTCATGGTATATTTTATGGTTTTTGAAGCCTTAATATTAATGTAAAATCATAGGATAATTATTCACAAGATCAAATATATGATAGCCACAATATAAAATGATCAAGATATTAATGTAAATAGAATAATATGATCCAACTACTATGTAAATAAATGCTAATAATATATAAACTAATATTCATTAATAAGTACCAATATGAATGTATAATTAGTTTGAAACATAGATGCACAAAGCATATAACACAACTTACAATGTTATTTGCTCAAATGAATGTAAAATTACTCCTCTTTCTCTTACAAATGTATCATCAACTCTTTGAATAACAATGCTCATAATGTAGACAATGTAGACTATGTAGGTGGTAATCTAGGTGATGATAGGTGATATACACTATGAAGTAACATATAGCTATTATAGGATCAAGGATGACTCTTTGTTTACTTTAATCTTTCTTTCCTTATGCAAAGTCTCATGACTCTTGGCTTCTTTACTTGACACTTGCATACACATGACTCTATCTTGTATGTACACTTGGACATGACTCTTCACATAACACTTCCTAATATAAGAGTACATGTGCACACTTACATATGAGATACATGTGCACATTTACACTCATTACACTTGCAAACTTATTTACATGAGACTTGTGCATTTTCTACAGATTATTACACTACATAAAATATTTACTCACATTCTAATATAGAACACAACCCTAATATAATATTTACAAGGTAGGTCCAAGGTGTAGATAAATTGGTTCTTCCAAACCTTGTAAGGGGGGTCGATGTACAAGGTTAAAATATCAAGCCTCATCAGATTAAACACTTGTTCCTTTATTGGTGCTTTCAACAATGTAAAAGGTTTAAAATGATTGTGCCATGGTGGTTATAGTGGTGGACTACACAAGTATTGTATGGTGGCTTTTGAGGTGGATAATGCAGAATACTATGGTGGCCATAAATATGGAAAATGTGCCTGGATCATTATAGTAGCTACCGATTCCATCATGTAAAATCAAAAAAATAAACAAAAATTATAAAAAACTAAAAATAAACAAACAAATATTTACGATGTTGTACTAAGGAGGTACATTAACATGTATAAAATAATATAATATACTCTAATATCCCTCGTATTAGATGTATTTTTATTGAAGACTTTAGTCTTCAATCAAGGTCTTTGTCCTTCATCTTCAATTTACAAATAGCCATGCAATACAGGTAATCTGAGTATTTCATTAGGTAAGGTTGAATCATGTTTGATCCACTTTATTTTTCCTTTTTCTTTGAATGATTTCTTTCCCTATACTTTAGAAATTCCACACTTGAATTCACTGTTAGAAGATGCTTCAGAAATAAGTATTTGAAAAAGATAATCCAATATGAATATTAATGCTCTTTCAAATCTTCTATAGTACTTATCCTTGTAATAGTAGCAAATAGATGAATGAGTTTTTCTTCCACATGGATGAAGATTCCAATAATTTGCTTTTCCATGACCAATTCTATTGCAATAAACACATCTTGAAGATATTTTTACTTCTTTACTCATTCTCTTTGGAATTTCAATTTCATATATTTTCTTTGTAACAACCCAAACCTACTCACTTGGTTGTACCTTTAAGACTACAAAGGCTATGAAGGGGCTATATATATTTTTTTGATTTCATCTATAGTTTTATTTATAGGAATGATTTTTGGTTCATAGTAAAGTTATATTCACCCAATAAAATATAATAATAGCTTAAAATAGTACAGGCATGTTCACCACTTTTGGATTCAGGACTGCTATAGACAGCCACCCAAGTGGATGGAATTGGTAAAATTCCATGAAGGTGCCATTAGTGAAATCAACTTGTCTTATTTACATCCTAGTGTTCTAGAATGAGGGTTAAACCATGATTGGGATTGTCCTCCAAGGCCCATAACACCTAAAGGGCAACACTTTATTTCTCGATCCCATATAATATATGAATCTACAACCCACATGATCGTCTTATTCAATATTTAGTTATGCAAGGGATAAACATAAATTTATGCCTAGTGTTTAACTTGTTTTCCAATACTTGGATCCAATTAGAGCCCTATCACTACACTGACCTTGGTATTAGTCACACATACCCCTTATGACTCATGATTGTTTATCCCATACCAAATATTGTGGCTTTATAGAAAATTCTAGCGAGCATGGGACTCATCACAATACTACCCGATAGTAACTTGGAGAAGGTGTCCCATACCACCCCTCGTAATATTTTCTAACCTAGTATTTATTTGACCAATTCTATCAAAAATTTAGTTACTTTCGAGACTTGCTCTACGCCAACCTGCACCTTTGCAATATTGGATGTATCAAGGTCTCAATCATCCTTCTCAGTGATATAAAAATAAATAGATTTATTCCAAAATAAGGTCTCTGACACTACTAGATCTATCTGGTTCACCAAACAAGATTAATTCTATCCCATCTAATATTGAAGAGATCACAAGTATGAAAAAATATTATTTCCCCATACTTATAAATTATTTTCTCAAAATCAATAAAAGGTATTGGCAATTTATAGGGCCTATACATATAATGTCTACATTTCTCGACATGATATTACCACTTCGTAGGTAAATAAATTTATAACACTTTCCAAACAACAATACAAGCATTGTAAAAATACACAAGGACTGAATTCTAGTATTCTCATCTTTATATCAATTTCATGCTCAGACTTCCCATCCATAAGCTTCTCTTTTTAGAATAAAACATAATAAATCATCCTACATTTTGCAGTTTTAGAGTGTTGCACTAAATAAAAGAATTTTCAAAATAAAGTATAAACTTAGCTTAAGGTGGTAGCTAAACCAATCTCGACTATACTCTTATATTAGTCTGAAAATGTTTACTTTTGGCAATTCTATAGTTACAAAATTCAAGGATATCTTAAAGTTATTTAACCACTAAATTTTACTTTCTATTATGCCCTGTGAAATATTTTTAGGGTATTCACACTATGATTTTCTAAAGATTCTTTTAATACAATAAAACCACTAATAAACAGGTATATCAGACTTAAGAAAGTTAGATAACACAAAGCCCCATACAATTTAATAATATATTTCACCATGGTTATTTTATATAATTTGTGCCTTAAAAGATGTACTTAATCAGTTATGAAAGACAATAGTCTATAGGCTGCTATGTTTAGAACAATTCTCTACAGTTTTTTTTCTTCTAAATTATTTATATTCCAAAAATAAATAATGAATAATCCACTGCTTATTTATATCATCAACCAAATTGCTTATGGTTTGATAGGATTGACTATAGATGTGTTATTTAAAACGTTCCTAATTAAATGGAAATAATTTTGAAGATCATATTGTTTCTATTACTACATAAATATAACATTTACATCTCTTCCAATTTCTTACAAATATAAAAGGTAACAAGTAGATATCTTCCCCTAGGGTTCAAAATTTAACTATCATTGTCTACATTTTATAATTCTTGTACAATCCAAATCTTAAGATATGATATCCATATATGCAAGATTTCGTAAAATGACCATTAGTTAAAATTAGCTACCGTCAAACCTTTCCTTCCTTGGCTATATCATTCAATTTGTCAGCAAAATTGTAACCTCCATGTTACAATAATTAGCATCTGCAAGAAAACTTTGGTGGTGCTTCTTCATCACTTAGTACTCTTATTTGTTTTGAGTATCATGTTACAGTTCCTTATATTTAAAATGAATGCATCTATCATGATACATTTTACTATCCATGCATCATACAACACAACAACATACAAAAATCTCAAAGGAAAAGAAGTTATGTTTACAAGGAAAATTTATACATGCATGCAATGGATTTAAAACAAAATAACACCTCTAACAACAACCACTGTTGTTTACTCTCAACTCATGGATATCGATATGCACATGTGTTTCAATCCATTATCAAGCCAAAGTGCTAATCATGCTAATTGTTTCATCTTCCCAAGCCAAAAAAAATATTTTTAAAATATATTTTGAAGAAGCTATTTTAGTTATCTTACAGTCAACTACAACCATGCTATTCAAATCAAGAGAGAACACATACATATTTTGCCATATCTCATTTTTATAAAAAAATTGTGCACAACCTGTAATATCATTTCTAGATATAATCCTACACAATTTTTTCTTTCTACGACATTTGATGTCATACCCATGCATAAATAAATTCAAATAGTCAAAGTAGGTTTCAAATATAGCAATCACCTCTCACAACCATTATATTTTTTCAATTGGTACACATACCAAGAGTTATTTTTATTTCATTAAAACTATCAAACATAATAAGAATGACATGTGTAGTTGTAATGGTCAACTTTACTTGCTGGTTATCTCCTCTGACCAGTAAAATTTTCCTCCAAGTGTTGATTCTTCATCCTTCCTATTCTCTCCATTTTTTCTCCCCTATATTCTCATGCACCCCATCCTCTTTTCTTCCATCCCCCATCACTATAAAAACCTGAAGAACACATCTAAAAAAACTTCATACATCATACCATATGGGGATGAAGTTTAAATCATTATTTTTAAACACATTTTCAGCCATCAACATGAAGAAATTATTGTTGCATATCTGACACATCCTCCCATGTGGTATTTCTATCTGAGTAGTGGTCCCTTTGGATTCAAAATTACTTTATGCTTATTTTCCTTAGATTCTTGGTTCAAAAACCAAGCACAAGAATAAACCAAACTTCAAAATTTTAGTGGATCGATCATCTGCAATTTGGAGACATCCAAAACATGAGTAAGATCAAAAATATATTTTCTAAAGAGGGATACATGGAATACATTATGAATTTTGGATAGGCTTGGTAGTAGAGCAAGTCTGTATGCAATAAGGCTTATATTGGCCACAATTTCAAATGGGCCCACATATCTAGAATCAAGCTTGGAAGATTTTATGGAACTTTTAGTTGATTTCACATTTAAGAATACCTTGTCTACCACATAATATTTCTTTGGTATTTGTTTGAGGTTCACGTAGCTCTTCTGGTGATCTGCGACCTCTTTCAACTTTTGCTAAATTCTTTTTAATTGATCTTCCATTTCTTTCACAATTTCCAATATGATAATTACTCGATATTTCAGATTATCCCAAGATAAAGGAGTTCTACATCTTCTTCCATATAAGGATTCAAAAGGTTCCATACCTAATGATGCATGATAATTCTTATTATATGTAAATTCCATTATATATATTGTCTTCCCACTTTTTATGTTGATCCATGCAGTACATTCTTAGAATATCTTCTAGTACCTAATTTACCTTTTTAGTTTTCCCATCTATCTTAGGGTGGTAAGTGGTACTAATATTAAATTTTATCTCCAATACCTCATGCAATTATTTCCAAAATTCAGAGGTGAAGCGAGAATATCTATCAGAGATTATAACCTATGGAAACCCATGTAGTCTTACCACTTCTCAAGAAAATTTACTAGCAACTATACGTGCATCATCTTACACATTACCTGGTATAAAATGTGCAACCTTAGTTATCTTATCCACCACTACCAAGATCACGTCATGCCTGAATCTTGTTTTAGGCAAACCCACTATAAAATCTATTGATACCACTTGCCATTTTTGTGTAGGTATCTCATGTGGGTACAAATTTATAGTTGGATGTAGATGTTTTGATTTTACTCTTTTGCACTCTAAAAATATAGCCACATAATCCTAAAAATATGCATCTTTCAACCTTTATTTTTAATCCTAAAAATATTCCTTACACTGCTCTATCCATTTGAAGTCCTTAACCTTCATTTGAAATTTTTAATGGGTTGGTAAATTCTTGAAAATGCTCTGACAAAACATCTATAATATTTTTTAATGCCCATAAATCTTCGTAATTCAATCACATTAGTTGGTATTGGCCAATCAAAAATTTCTTCTATTTTCTTAGGATCTACTACAATCCCCTTAGTAGAAATAATATGTCCCAAATACTAAATTTGTGGAGTATTAAACTCACACTTTGATAATTTTCCATACAATTGATTATTTTTAAGAATTCCAAACACATTTCTCATGTGCTTATCATGTTCTTTTTTGTTTTTGGAATATATCAGTATGTTATAAAAAAATACAAGCACAAACTGGTCCAGCTATGAGATTCATGAATGCGACTAGGGCATTAGTTAGCCAAAAATGTAGGATAGTGAATTCAAAATATCCATTCCTTGTCTTGAATGTTTTTTTAGATGTGTCTTATTCTCATATCCTCAATTGATGATAGTAAAATCACAAGTCAATATTTGAGGAGATGGTTGCTCCTTTAAATTGGTCATATAAGTCATAATTTCTAGGAAATGAATACCTATTTTTGATAGTTACTTATTTAACATTTGATAATAAATGCACATCCTCAAGGTACCATATTGTTTTTAACAAACAATATAGGATCTCCCCAAGGTGACACACTTAGCTTAATTAGTCATTTTTTGGTAGGTAGAATTGATTAAATGTGGGGTTTAAATGCACCCCAAATCCAAGTACATAAACTGATAGCTAAAACAATAGCATAAGATGACATAGGCTTGCACATTGGCCAACTACTTTTTTTAGCAAATCCTAAAGTTGTATTTTGAGCTCTTGTAGCTCAATAGGAGTCATTTTATATGGTGTCCTTGCAATAGGTGCAACTCTAGGTAAAAATTTAAATATAAAAGTCAAAATCCCTCTGAGGAGGTAAACCTGGGAGGTCCTCCAGAAACACATCCCTAAATTCTCTCAAAACAGGATGTTTTTGGAAGAGTTCAGAGTCCATTTCAATTTTATATTTCTTATTTATCTTAACTATGAATATCATTTCCCTCTTCCTAATAACTTTCTTTATCTATATAGTAGACAATATATGTTGTTTAGCTTCACCTTGACAAAAAAAATATCTAACTCTTTGATTAGATTCATCCATAAAATCCACCTATTTCTCCTCAAAATTTATAAGAGCCTTATGTGCCTTTAACCAATTAACTCCCAAAATAATATCAAATTCATGCAAAGGTGCCACATACAATTTCCAAAATAGTCCTTCCTTGTGGCAAAGTGATATGAGGGTCAAACAGACATTGGTTAACTTGGTAGGTTTATCTTAATCCCTAATATACCTTCCAAACATTGGCTAAAAACCCAAGTATTTAACTAAATCCCTCACTAATATAGTGGAAATAAAGTTATCAGTTGATCCACTATCTATCAAAAATTGCACATACTTGTTCAAAAAAATTCCATTTAACAAAAAGGAGTAATTTTACCATCAAGTTCAAAACTACCTATGGCCACAAGGATCTTGTGAGCGGCTTCTTATGGAGCTTTTTGATGAAGATCAAATTGGTGGGGGAATTTTCTAGCATAACGAGCTTCTTGGCAAACATATCATCCATTTGGTGGAGCTTTATTGCTCTTGCTTTAATTCTCATTTTTTCCTTGAGACACAAACTCCCTAGCTCTTTCCAAATTAGGTAGTTTTTGATCTTGTCTTTTGAAAAACTATTTTCCATCCTTCCTAAACTTATTACCCTGATAATTAGACTTATTTATTCCTCCTTTGGGTTTCTTATTTTGATATTTCATAAATGCAAAACTTTTCCGCTTTCTAAACTCATCTTTTTCCTTTTCAGATAGCTTTTGATAATTAAAATACACCTTTCTAGTTTCTTGGTTAACTTCCTCTTTTCTTGTCAAATCAAAAGCTATGGGTAGATTTATAGGGTTGTCATGTATTCCTAGAATGAATCTTTGATTCTTCATTTCTTCATTACTTTCATATTGAGTTGCATATTTTAATAGTTGAATAAATTTTTGGTGGTAGTCACACACTGTCATGTTTTCCTTATGAAAATTGGAAAAATCACCAAAATTTTCTACATAATACATTTTGTTCAAATATCTATCTCTGAATTCCTTGGAAAAATCATCCCATCTGATATATGTAGCTTCAATATTATACCCTCTCTTATAGTATTTCCACCAATGTAGGACCACTTCAATCATGTTCATAACTGCTAATGCAGTTTTAGATTCATATAACAAAAAAACCAGAGAAAAGCATAATTCCATTTCATTTAGCCAAATATTAGTTGTATCACCATCACCTTTTCGATGGAATTTGGATATTACGAATTTCTTTATATTTCTATCCAACTTTTTACTCAACCTGGCCCTACTAGTACTATATCCCTCGGGTTATCTAGGTGCTTACCGTACCCTACCTAATACAGTTTCTCTTCCCCTAGTTAGGTCCTCTATGACCCTCTATTGTTGTATAATAAATTATTTTTTTTGCGTCATGTGATTTTTCTATTGCTCCATGTGAGTTTGCAATAATTATACAACTTTTACAAGGTTCCCTCCTCTCTACCAGGTTTATTTTGGAGGAGTTTCATTCAATAATTTTATCCTTCTTTCACATTGAGGACCCTCTTGTCTATTACTCATTATTGGTCCCCTTCCAAGTCTTTATATGGCTTCTTCCTCCCTACCTTCTATAGGATTTCATAAATATCCACCTAGTAGCGTTCATGTCACTGAATTGTAGGTGAAAGAGTAATTATTAGTTTTTACATTACATTACACAACTGTCACAATCAGAATCTATAACTTTGAAATAATTTATTCTCTAATACCATATGTAATAACCAAACCTACTCACTTGGTTGTACCATTAATACTACAAAGGATATCAAGGGGTATATATTTTTCTATTTCATCTACAATTTTATTTATAGGAATGCTCTCTGTTTCATAGCAAATTTAGATTCACCCAATAAAATATAATCATATCCTAAAATAGTATAGACATGTTCAACACTTTTTGATTCAGTACTGATGCACATAACCACCCAAGTGGATGAGATTGGCCATGTCCCAGAAAGGTGGTATTAGTGAAATACACTTGTTTCATTTACATCCTCATGTTCTAGCATGAGGGTCGAACCACGACTGGGGTTGTCCTCTAATGCCCATAAAACCTAAATGGGAATGCTTTCTTTCCCCATCCTATAGCATATATGAATCTATGACCCAGCTAGTCATATTTTTCAATATTTGGTTATGCAAGGGATAACGTAAATTTATGGCTAGTTTTTGATTGGTTATTCACTACTCGGATCTAGTTAGAGCTCTATCACTACACTAACCTTGGTATTAATTACACATACCCCTTATGACTCATGATCGTTTATCACAAAACAAACATCATGGCTAACTAGCAAAGTCTAACGAGCATAGGACTTATCATAGTCCTACCTGAAAGTAACATGGAGAAGGCATCCCATACCTCCCCTCATAATATTTTATGACCTAGTCTTTATTTGAACAATTCTATTAGAAATCTAGTTACTTCTAAGACTTACTTTGTGCCAACACGCACCTTAGCAACATTGGGTGTATCAAGGTCTCAATCATCCTTCTTGATGATATAAAAAGAAATGAAATTATTTCGAAATAAGGTCTCTTACACTACTAGCTCTATTTGGTTTACCAAACTAGATTAATTCTATCACATCTAATAATGAAGACATCACAAGTACAAAAAATCTTATTTTCTCATACTTATAAATTCTTTTCTTGAAATCAATAAAATATATTGGAAATTTAAAGGTACACAACCATTACAGTTTTTCAATTGGCACACATACCAAGATTTTATTTTCTTTTATTAAAACTATCAAACATAATTCAAATGGTAAAAATAATGACCTTTGTAGATGTAATACTCAATGTTTCTTATTGGTTATCTCCTTTGACCAGTCGGCTTTTTCTCTAAGTGTTGGTTCTTCCTCCCTATTTTCTCTATTTTCCTCCCCTTTATTCTCATGCGCCCCATCCTCTTTTATTCCATCCCCCATCACTCTAAAAACCTAGAGATATCAACTAAACAAACTTCATGCAACATACCATATGGGGATGAGGTTTAAATAATTATTTTTAAACACATTTTCAGCCATCAACATGAAGAAATACCAACTCATTTTTTTTAATATTTAAAACATTTAAGTAAGAACCATAAAATATAAATTTTTGGGGTATTTTACATATGGAAATAATTTCCTTTAACATTACCAAACAAATCTCACAATTATTATAATAATAATTTTTCTACCTCTACATTTTATAAATTAAACATATGGTTACCCAATTTCAAATTCACTACTAGGTTAACAAAGGGTAGCTCCCATGTTCAAGACATCTTCATTGCCACCCAAACAAACATCAACATAGAACTCCAAAATAAACACACATATATAGAATGCTCATATGCACCTATATGCTATGCACTTCACATGAGTTTCCATGTACTCATGAACTGAATCATGACTTCCCCACTTTTACCTTTATTCCATAATCCTTAGGTATTCATCCATTGAATGTTCCTTAACCTATGTAAATGACACCATTAGAAGTATTGCATTCCAAGGAAAAAGACAATTTAATTTATCAATTATTTTGCTAAATATTGTGTGAGGAGGGTCGTTACACCTCTCCCACTAGAATTAAACATAGCCCCTGTGTTTCATGTCATAATCAAATTATTCAAATAAATATATCCAATATAGCTTTTGATATATGACAAATTATTCATACCAACTTGTAAATCATTCTTATTTTTATTGTAACAAAAGAAAATACAATCATATTTAAGTTGCAAATCATTCATATTTGAACATTCAATTAAATTATTTTATACATTATATTGAATTAAAAAATATATCCAAGAGCAATCCAAAATATACATCACATAAGCAAGCTACTCTACTTTGTAACTCAAAGCACATACAAACTACTCTACTCAATGTACAAACTCACATCCATATATATATATATATATATATATACATATTTTAGTTATAAAAATGTTTTTGTAATGTCTACTTCTACTCAAATAGATAAGGAAATTGTTGTTGCATATCTACCACATCCTCCCATGTAGTATTTTTGTCCGAGTAGTGGTCCCATTGGACCCAACATTACTTTATGTTTCTTTTCCTCAGATTATTGGTTCAAAAACCAAGCACACAAACTGACCAAAATTCAACTTTTATTGGATTAGTCATTTGTAGTTTGGATATATTCAGAACATGAGTAAGATCATAAATACATTTTCTAAAGAGGGATACATGGAAGACATTGTGATTTTGGTCAGGCTTGATGGTAGAGCAAGTCTATATAAAATAAGGCTTATCTTGGCCACAATTTTAAATGGGCCCACATATCTAGAATCAAGCTTGGAATATTTTATGGAACTTTTTTGGTTTCACCCATAAGAATACCCTGTATCCCACATAATATTCTCTTGGGATCCTTTTGAGGTTCACATAGCTCTTTTGGTGATCTACGACTTCTTTCAACTTTTGTTGTATTCTTTTCAATTTATCTTCCATTTATTTCACAATTTTTGGTCTTATAATTACTTGATCTTCTGGAGTATCCCAATATAAGGAAGTTATACATCTTCTCCCATATAAGGCTTCAAAATGTGCTATACTTCATGATGTAAGATAAGTGTTCTTATTTGCAAATTCCATTATATATAAATAGTCTTCCCTATTTGTATGCTGATCCATGCAATACATTCTTAGCATATCTACCAATACTTGATTTACCCTTTTAGTTTACCCATCTATCTTAGGGTGATAAGTGATACTAATATTCAATTTGGTCCCCAATACCTCATGCAATACTTACCAAATTCAGAGGTGAAGTGAGAATCTCTATTAAATATTATAACCTCTGGAAACCCATTTAGTATTACCACTTCTATGGAAAATTTACTAGCAACTGTAGGTGCATTATCCTGTACATTACTTGGTATAAAATGTGCAACCTTGGTTAGCTTATCCACCACTACCAAGATCACATCGTGTCTGAATCTTATTTTAAGAAAACCCACTATAAAATTAATTTTATGCCACTCACCATTTTTGTGTAGGTATCTAATGTGGATACAAATTTCTAAATGGATGTAGATGTACCACTTTCACTCTTTGGCACTTTAAAAATATAGCCATATAATTTATGACATCATTATTCATTCTTGCCTGAAAGTATATTTTTCTTAAACTTTATTTCATTTTCTTACCTCTTATATGTGTAGAATAAGGAGTATTGTGTGCCTCCTTCAAAATTTGTTTTCTCAATCCCCTTGCTCTAGGGACAACTAATCTATTCTTATAAAATAATAGATTATATTTAAATACAAAGTATGTATTCTTTCTAGGTTCTTGCTCAACCTGATCACTACAAGTCTAACAAAATTTAATTTTCCCTTGCAATACTTTGATTTGATCTATTAGATCATAATGGCATTTTGATAATGTAGTTATTTTCCCTATTCTACTTAGATATTCAACAAATTTATTCTCCTTGCCCTTAATATACTCAATGCCAAAATCATACTTAGAAATTCTATCCAATGTCTTTGCTTGGAATTCAATAAAGGTAATGTATATCTTACACTTTCATGATATCTATTTAATTTAAATGGTTTTCCCAACAAATAGTGTCTCCAAATATTTAGAGAATGTACAACCACTACCAATTCCAAATCATGAGTGGTATAATTTATCTCATTCCTCTTATATTTTCTAGACTTATAGGCAATAACCACATCACCCTAGGTCAAAACCCCACCTAACCCCTAAATTTATACATTAGTACATACTGTAAACTGCTTGTTAGGGTCAGGTAATTGCAAAATAGGTGCAGTTTTAAACCTTTCTTTTAAATCCCAAAAAGCTTCTTTACACTACACTATCTATTTGAAGGTTTTAACCTTCCTTTGAAGATTTGTAATGGGTTGGAAAATTCTTGAAAATCCTCTAAAAAATGTCTATAATACACTACAATCCCATAAAGCTTCGTACCTTAGTCACATTAGTAGGTGTTGGCCAATAAATAACTGCTTGTATTTTATTAGGATATACTGCAATCCCCTCAGCAAAAATAAAGTGTCCAAGATACTTAATTTGTGGAGTATAAAACTCACACTTTAATAATTTTCCATACAATTTATTCTTTTTAAGAATTACAAGAATAGTTTTCATGTGTTGATCATGTTCTTCTTTGTTTTTGGAATATATCAATATGTCATCCAAATATACAAGCACAAATTGGTCTAGCTATTTTTTAAAAATGTTATTCATGACATTCATGAATGCAACTGGCGTATTAGTTAGTCCAAATGGTAGGACAATGAATTCAAATTATCCATACCTTGTATTGAATGTTATTTTAGATGTGTCTACTTCTCGTATCCTTAATTGATGATAACCGAATCATAAGTTAATCTTTGAGAAGATAGTTGCTATTTTTTTTATTTTGTGGAAAACATCCCAAAAGGGTTGCCAATTTCGGGTAAGACCCAAGGAGGCAGGGGTATAAGATAGTTGCTCTTTTCAATTGGTCAAATAGGTCATCAATTCTAGGTAACGAATACCTATTTTTGATAGTTACTCTATATAGAATTCAATAATCACTGCACATCCTCAAGGTATTGTCTTTCCTTTCAACAAACAAGATAGGAGCTCCTCAAGGTGACACACTTGGCTTAATTAGTCATTTTTTTTAGCAACTCCTAAAGTTGCATTTTGAGATCTTATAGCTCAATAGGGGTCATTCTATATGGAACCCTTGCAATAGGTGCATCTATAGGTAAAAATTCAATAGAAAATTCAAACTCCATCTGAGGAGGTAACCCTAGGAGGTCCTCCAGAAATACATCTCTAAATTCTCTCAACACAGGATGTTTTTGGAAGAGGTCAGATTTCATTTCAGTTTCATATTTCTTATTTATCTTAACTATGAAGATCATTCCCTTCTTCCTAATAACTTTCTTTATCTGCATTGTAGACAATATATGTGGTTTAAATTCACCTCGACCACCACAAATTCTAACCCTTTAATTAGATTCGTCCATAATATCCACCTACTTCTCCTCAAAATTTAGAAGAGTCTTATGTACCTTTAACCAATCAACTCCTAGAATAATATCAAATGTATGCTTAGGTACCATATACAAATGCCAATTAGTCATTCCTTGTGGAAAAGTGATATGAGGGTCAAATAGACATTGGTTAACATGGTAGGTTTATCCTAATCCATATTCTATATTCCAACCATTGGCCAAAAACCCAAGTCTTTCAAGTAAATCCCTCACTAATATTGTGGAAATAAAGCTATCAGTTGATCCACTATCTATAAAAAATTACACATATTTGTCAAAGATTTTACAATTAACAAAAAAGGAGTAATTTTGTCATCAATTTTAGAACTATATTTGACCAAAAGGATCTTGTGGGTGGCTTATTCTGGAGATTTTTGATGAAGATCAACTCGATGTGGTATTTTCTAGCATAATGAGCTCCTTGGTAGGCGTAGCATTGATTTTGTGGAGATTTATTTCTTCTATTGCTATTATTATTTCTACCTTGAGATTCTAACTCCCTAGCTCTTTTTAGATTAGTCTATTTCTGATCCTATCTTTTGAAAAAATCTTTTCCATCCTTCCTAAACTTGTTACCCTGAGAATTAGATTTATTTCTACCTCCTTGATTATTCTGGTCTCCTCATTTGGGTTTCTTGTTTTGATATTTCTCCTATTTTATAAACCCAACACTTTTCCACTTTCTAAACTCTTCTTTTTCCTTTTTATATAGCTTTTGATAGTTAAAATAAGCCTTTCTAATTTCCTGGTTAACTTCTTCTTTTCTTGCCAAATCAAAAGTTATGGGTAGATCTATAGGGTTGTGCATATTTACCACCGTTTTAATTCTAGGATGTAGTCCTAGAATTTTTGAGTCTTCGTTCCTTCATTGCTTTCATATTAAGTTGCATATTTTAATAGTTGAATAATTTTTTGCTAGTAATCACACACTATCATGTTTTTCTAATGCAAATTGGAAAACTCACTATAATGTTTTACATAATACTATTTGGTCAAAAATCTATCTCTAAATTCCTTGGCAAACTCATCCCATATGAGATATGCAACTTCAATATTATTCCCTCTCTTATAGGATTTCCACTAATCAAATGCCACTTTAGTCATGTTCATAACTGCCAATGTAGTTTTATATTTATATGACAAAACAACCAGAGAAAAATATGATTCCAATTCATTTAGCCAATTTTTAGTTGTATCACTATCATATTTCCCATTGAATTTAAATATTATGACCTATTCAGAGTTCTATCCAACTCTTTACTCACCCTAGCCCTACTAGTACTGGATCCCTTAGGTTATCTATGTGCTTTCCCTACCCTAACTAATCCAGTTTCTCTTCCCCTAGATAGGAATTCTATGAACCACTGTTGTTGTACAATAAATTCTTGTTATTGGGCTATGTGAGTTTTCTATTGGGCCAACTCTTCTCTTTTTTGCTCCATGTGAGTTTGCAATAATTTATACAAATTTTGCAAGGTTTCCTTCCTCTCTACAAGGTTTATTTGGAGGAGGTTCATTCAACCATTTCATCCTTCTTTCATGTTGAGGACCTTCTTGTCTATTACTCGTCCTTGGTCCTCTTACATGTATTTTAGTTGCTTCATCCTCCCTACCTCCCATAGTATTTCTTTAAGACCCACCTTTTAGCATTCATTGCATTAACCTATAGGTGAAATATTAATTATTAGTTTTTACATTATATTACACAAATTTCACAATAAGAGTTTACAACTTGAGAATCACTTATAATATGATACCATATGTAACAACCCAAACCTACTAACTTGGTTGTACCATTAAGATTAGAAAGGACATCAAGGGGGTATATATTTATTTGATTTTATATACATTTTTGTTTATAGGAATGCTTTATGGTTCATAGAAAATTTATATTCACGCAATAAAAAATAATCATATCTTAAAATAGTACAAGCATGTTCACCACTTTCAGGTTTAGGATTATTATAGACAACCACCCAAGTGGATGAGATTAGCCAAATCTTATGAAGGTGCCATTAGTGAAATCGACTTATATTATTTACATCCTCATGTTATGGTATGAGGCAAGGTTATGCATAGTTGTGAATATTCACAAATTGGGTGAATATTAGGATTTCTAGAATTTGAAATTTGTGAATATGAGGACCCTCAACGTCGGTCCATTTGACTAAAATTTTTAGGACCAATTTTTTCTTTGGGTGAATTTGCCACAATATATATCCAAACATAGGCATATTTGTACTCATTGGAAATCTTTTTTGGAGCCTAATTTAATGGTGATGTTTTTCTGAATGTATAATATCATTTAATAGGTCAAAATTTACCCCAAAGATAAATTTACATTTTAGGGATTCAAATACCCCAACTTTTGGTATGAAGATGATTGATATGATTTGCTTAGGATTCGCCATGATTCAACTTGATTTCGAGATTCACCATTTTTTTACAAGTACATTTTGAGTCTAACCCCTTATGCATAACCCTAGCATGAGGGTCAAACCATGACTAGGGTTGTCCTATAGGGGCCCATAACACCTAAAGGGAGATGCTTTATTTCCCCATCCCATAACATATGTGAATTTATGATCCATCTGATCGTCTTATTCAATATTTAGTTAGAGCCTTGTCACTACATTGACCTTTGTCTTAATCACACATGTTGTGACTCACAATAATTTTTACCATACCAAACTTCATGGATAACTAGCAAGGTCTAACGA
This sequence comes from Wollemia nobilis, assembly GCA_028583015.1. Taxonomy (NCBI): domain Eukaryota; kingdom Viridiplantae; phylum Streptophyta; class Pinopsida; order Araucariales; family Araucariaceae; genus Wollemia; species Wollemia nobilis. Next base: position 1,655,178 of record JAQPPZ010003507.1, on the reverse strand, counting down.
GCATGGGACTTATCACAATACTACCTGATAGTAACCTGGAGAAGGCATCCCATACTGCACCTCATAACATTTTCCAATCTAGTCTTTATTTGACCAATTCTATTAGAAATTCAGTTACTTTCAAGAATTACCTTGTGCCAACCCACACCTTAGCAATATTGGGTGTATCAAGATCTCAATCATCCTTCTTGATGATATAAAAAAATGGAATTATTCTGAAATAAGGTCTCTTATACTACTAGCTCTATTTGGTTCACCAAACTATATTAATTCCATCCCATATAATAATGAAGAGATCATAAGTATGAAAAAAAATTCCCCATACTTATAAATTATTTTCTCAAAATTAGTAAAAGGTATTGGTAATTTATAGGGCCTATACATATAATGTCTACATTTCTCAACATGATATTACCAATTTGTAGGTAAATTAGTTTTTAACACTTTCTAAACAATAATATAAAAGTTTTAGAAATACACAAGGACTGAATTATAGCATTCTCATTTTTATACCAATTTCATGCTCATAATTCCCATCCATAAGCTTCTCTTTTTAGAATAAAATATAATAAATCATCCTACACTTTACAATTTGAGAGTGTTGCACTAAATAAAAGTATTTTCAAATTAAAAGTATAAACTTATCTTAAGGCGATAGCTAAATCAATCTCAACTATACTCTTATATTGGTATATAAATGTATATTTTTGCTAATCCTATAGTTACAAATATCAAGGATAACTTAAAGTTATTTAACCACTAACTTTTACTTTCTATTATACCCTATGAAAGTTTTTTAGGGTATTCACACTCTACGATTTCCAAAGCATTCTTTTAATACAACAAAACCACTAATAAAGCAATATGCCAACCTTAAGGAAGTTAGATAACACAAATCCCCATATGGTTTAATAATATAATTCACCATGGTTATTTTATATAATTTATGCCTTTAGAGATGTACTTAATCAGTTATGAATAACAATACTCTATAGGTTGCTATGTTTAAAATAGTCATCTACAACTTTTGTTTTATGAATTAATTATATGCTAGAAATAAATAATGAATAATCCACTGCTCATTCATATCATCAACCAAACTACTTATTGTTTGATAGGATTGACTAGAGATGTGTTATTTACAACACTCCTAATTAAATGGAAAGAATTTTGAAGATCATCTTGTTTCTATTACTACATAATAAATAACATTTACATCTCTTCCAATTTCTTACAAATATAAAATGGTAATAAGTAGATATCTTCCCCTGGGATTCAAACTTTAACTATAATTGTCTACATTTCTTAATTTGTGTGCAATCCAACTCTTAACATATGATAGCCATCTATGCAAGATTTTGTGGAATGACCATTAGTTAAAATTAGTTAGCATAAAACCTTTCCTTTCATGGCTATGTCATTAAATTTGTCGGACCAATTGTAACCTCCATGTTTGAAGAATTGGTATCTATAGGTAAACTTTGGTGGTGCTTATCCATCACTTAGTACTCTTATTTTTTTTTGGGATCATATTACAGTTCCTTAGCTTTAAAATGGAAGCATCTATCATGATACATTTTACTATCCATGCATTATACGACACAATAGCATACAAAAATCTCAAAGAAAAATAAGTTATGTTTACAAGGAATATTTATACATGTACACAATGGATTTAAAACAACATAGTGCCTCAAAAAACCACCACTGTTGTTTACTCTCAACTCATGTATATCCACACGCACATGCATTTCAATCCATTATCAAGCCAAAGTGTCAATCATGCTAACTATTTCATATTCCAAAGGTGAACAAAGTATTTTTAAAATAGATTTTGAAGAATCTATTTTAGTTATCTTACAGTCAACTACAACCATGACATTCAAATCCAGAGAGCACACATACATATTTTGCTATCTCTCATTTTCAAAAAATAATTGTGCACAACCTCTAATATCATTCCCAGATATAAACCTACACAATATTTTTCTTTCTATGACATTTGATGTCATGCCCATACATCAATAAATTCAAATGGCCAAAAAAAAATTTAAATACACCTCATGCAACCATTACAATTTTTCGATTGGAACACATACAAATATTTCTTTTCTTTTATTAAAACTATAAAACATAATTTAGATGGTAAAAAAATGACATGTGTAGTTGTAATGCTCAAATTTGCTTGTGGGTTATCTCCTCTAACCAGTCAGCATTTCCTCCATGTGTCGGTCCTTCCTCCTTCCTTTTTTTTGTTTTCCCCCCTCTATCCTCATGTATCTCATCACATTTTCTTCCATCCTCTATCACTCTAAAAACCTAGAGATATCAACTAAAAAAACTTCATGCAGTATGCCATATGGGTATGAAGTTTAAATAAAAAATTTTAAACATGTTTTTATCCATCAACATGAAGAAATGCCAACTCCTTTTTTGGGCATTATCCATATCAAAATCATTTCCTTCAACATTCCCAAACATATCTCATTATTATTATAATAATAATATTTCTACCTCTACATTTTATAAATTAAACATATGGTTACCAAATTTCAAACACACTACTAGGTTAACAAAGGGTAGCTTCGATGTTCAAGATATATTCATTGCCACCCAGACAAACATCAACATAGAACTCCAAGGTAAACATACATGTATATAATGCTCATATGCACTTATATGTTATGCACTTCACATGAGTTTCCATGTACTCACTAACCAAATCATAACTTCCCCACTTTTACCTTTTTCCATCATCCTCGGTTATTCATCCATGGAATGTTCCTTAACCTACATACATGACACCATTAGCAGTATCACATTCCAAGGAAAAAGGTAATTTAATTCATCAATTATTTTGCTAACAAGGTCGTGTGAGGAGGGTCATTACATCCTCCCCCACTAGAAGTAAACACAACCCCTGTGTTTCATGTCATAATCAAATGATTCAAATAAATATATCCAAGATAACTTTTGATATATGATAAATTATTCATTCTAAATTGTAAGTAATTTTTCTTTTTCTTGTAACAAAATAAAATAAAATCATCTTTAAATTGCAAATCATTCAGATTTGAACATGCAATTAAATCATTTTATACATTATATTGCATTCAAACAAAAGTCCAAGAGCAATCTAAAATATACATCACATAAGAAAGCTACTTTACTTAGTAAATCAAAGCACATACAAACTACTACGCTCAGTGTCTAGACTCACATCCATATATATATATATTAATGTATGTTAGTTATAGAAATATTTTTGTAATGTCTACATATACTCAAACAACTAAGGAAATTACTGCTGCATATATGTCACATCCTCTCATGTGGTATTTTTATTCGAATAGTGGTCCCATTGGATCCAACATTGCTTTATGCTTCTTTTCTCAGATTCTTGGTTCAAAAACCAAGCACACAAATAGGCCAAACTTCAAATTTTAGTGATCGATTATTTGCAATTTGGAGAAATCCAAAACTTGAGTAGGATCAGGAATAAATTTCCTAAAGAGGGATACATGGAAGACATTGTGAATTTTGGTCAGGCTTTGTGGTAGAGCAAGTCTATATGCAATAGGGCTTATCTTGGTCACAATTTCAAATATACCCACATACCTAGAATCAAGCTTAGAAGATCTTATGAAACTTTTAGTTAGTTTCATTCTTAAGAATACTTTGTCTACCACAAAATATTCCCCTGATGTTCTTTTGAGGTTCGTATAGCTCTTCTAGAGATCTACAATCTCTTTCAACTTATATTGAATTATTTTCAAATTTACTTCCATTTCTTTCACATTTTGGATTCGATCATTACTTGGTCTCTCATATTATCCCAAGATAAGGGAGTTTTGCATCTTCTCCCATATAAGGCTTCAAAATGTGCCATACCTAATGATGTAGGATAATTTTTATTATATGTAAATTCTATTAGATATAAATAGTCTTCCCACTTTGTATGTTGATCCATGCAGTAGATTCTTAGCATATCTTCCAATACATGAAATATCCTTTTGATTTACCCATCTATGTCAGGGTGATAAACGGTACTAATATTTAATTTTATCCTAAATATCTCATGTAATACTTACCAATATTCAGAGGTGAAGTGAGAATCTCCATTAGATATTAGAAATTCTAGAAACTCGTGCAGCCTTACCACTTCTCCAGTAAATTTACTAGCAACTGTAAATGCGTCATCCTGCACATTACTTGGTATAAATGTGCAACCTTGGTTAGTTTATCCACCACTACAAAGGTCGTGTCATGCCTGAATCTTGTTTTAGGAAAACCAACTATAAAATATATTGATACCACTTACCATTTTTGTGTAGGTATCTCATGTGGGTACAACTTTCCAACAAGATGTAGATGTTTCACTTTTTACTCTTTGGCACTCTAAAAATTGAGCTACATAACTTGTGATGTCCTTTTTTATTCTTTGTAAAATGTATGCTTTTATTAAACTTTCACTCATTTTCACCCCTTCTAGATGTGCAAAATAAGGAGTATTATGTATGTCATTCAAAATTGTTTCTTTCAATCTCCCTGCTCTAGGGACTACAGATCTATTCTTATAAAATAACATATCATATTTAAAAATAAATTATGTATTCTTTCTAGGTTCTTTCTTAACCTGATCACTACAAGTCTGACAAAATTCATCTTTTTCTTGCAATACTTTGATTCGATATTTTAGATCATAATGATATTTTAACATTGCAGTTATGTACCCTCTCCTACTTCGAGAGTCAACAACTTTATTCTCCTTACCCATAATAAAATCAATGCCAAAATCATACTCAACTAGAAATTATATCCAACATATTTGGTTGGCATTCATAAAAGGTTGAGTAAATATGTATATTACAATTTGATGATCTGTATTTAATTCAAATCATTTTACCAACAAAGAGTGTCTCCAAATATATAGGGCATGTACAAATGCTGCCAAATCCAAATCATGAGTGGTGTAATTTATCTTATGCCTCTTAATTTTTTTGGACTCACAGGAAATAACCGCATCACCCTAGGTCAAAACCCCACCTAACCCCTCAATTGATGTAGTAGTATACATTGTAAATTGCTTGTTAGGATTAGATAATTGTAAAATATGTGCGGTTGTCAACCTTTCATTTAAATCCCAAAAATCTTCCTCACATTGCTTTGCTCATTTGAAGGCTTTACACTTCATTTAAATATTTGTAATGGGTCAAGAAATTCTTGAAAATCCTTTGACAAAACATTTGTAATACCCTACAATCCCCATAAATATTCGTACCTCAGTAAAATTAGTAGGTTTTGGCCAATAAATAATTGCTTCTATTTTCTTAGGATCTACTACAATTTCCTCAAGAAAAACAATGTGTCCCAAATACTAAACTTATGGAGTATAGAACTCACACTGATAATTTTCCATACAGTTGATTATTTTTAAGAATTCCAAGCATAATTCTCATGTGGTGATCATGTTATTCTTTGTTTTTAGAATAGATCAATATGCCATCAAAAAATACAAGCATGAACCAATTCAGTGGGGCTCGATGTTGGCTCAATATTTAAGAAGGAATAGTGTATGGGCCACCTAGAGCAGTAGGAGCATGTAAGGTGCATAGGAAGGATGAAGACGATAGAAACAGGGGAGAACATAGATGAGGCGATCAGGGAAATACAGGAGCGTGCAAAAAGCTAAGGGAGAGGTAGCAAGAGACCACCAAAATTCATTCTATAGGAGTATTAAGGTTGGAGAGTCTTAAAACTTTATCTGCTTACATATGTTTGTATGATGAATGTTTAGATTGAAACCTGGTTATACTCCCCTGTAGTGTAATAATCTTGTTGAAAGGTTTGGAAACCACATACGTCTAGTATTTGAAGCATTGTGCATTTAGATGCTAGTATATGAAGTGTTGTGTGTTTAGATGCTTGTATGAGAGTGTTGTGTTTTGAAAGCACTTCTCATAGTTTGGAAAGCCACCTATGTCAATGTGAGAGCATTAAGTTTTGAGAGCATTACTCATAGTTTGGAAAGTCAACTATGTCAATGTGAGAGCGTTGTGTTTTGAAAGCGTTGCTCATAGTTTGGAAAGCCACCTGTGTCAATGTGAGAGAGTTGTGTTTTGAAATCGCTGCTCATTGTTTGGAAAGTCATCTATGTCAATATAAGAGCGCTATGTTTTTAAAGTGCTGCTCATAGTTTGAAAATATGCCTGTGTGAAGCGAGCGCTATGTTTTGAAAGCGCTACTCATAGTTTGGAAAGCTGCCTGTGTGAAGCGAGCACTGTGTTTTGAAAGTGTTGCTCATAGTTTGGAAAACCACTTGTATCAAGCAAGCACTATGTTTTGGAAAGAATTTCTCATAGTTTGGAAAACTGCATGTTTCAAGTGAGCATTGCATTTTGGAAAGTGTTTCTCATAGTTTGGAAAATCACTTGTGGTTTAGAGAGGGTGTTGTGTTTGGGGAGCATTGCTCAATAGGAAACCATCCGCATATCTATGGAAGTTTTGTTACTACGTAAGCCCAGTCCCTTTGGGATAGTTAGTGGTGACATAAGAGAAACTTAGCACCTAGTTTTATCTTATCTGAATATGAATTTTGGAAGTCCTTAGATCATTCTATACAGAGGATGTTTCACATCCACCATAAAGGTGTATAAGTCCATGGTTGTAAACCTTGGATTAGTAAGGTTTACTTATGTAATTTTAATTAAAAGAGAAACCTTTGATAAATGTTGATTATCTTAGGAGATTTAATTAAAAGAGAAACTTTCGATAAATATTTATTATCTTAGTAGATTTAATTAAAAAATAAACCTTCGATAAATCTTGATTATCTTAGGATATTTAATTAAAATAGAAACCTTTGATAAATGTTGATTATATTAGGAGATTTATTTAAAAGAGAAACCTTTGATAAATGTTGATTATCTTAGGATATTTATTTAAAAGAGAAACCTTTGATAAATTTTGATTATGTTAGGATATATAATTAAAAGAGAAACTTTTGATAAATGTTGATTATGTTAGGAGATTTAATTAAAGAGAAACCTTTCATAAATGTTTATTATCTTAGGAGATTTTTTCATTAAATAGAAACCTTTGATAAATTCTGATTATCTTAGGATATTTAATTAAAGAGAAACCTTTGATAAATGTTGATTATCTTAGGAGATTTAATTAAAGAGAAACCTTTGATAAATGTTGATTATCTTAGAAGATTTAATTAAAATAGAAACCTAAGATAATCAACATTTATCAAAGGTTTCTCTTTAGTTAAATCTCCTAATATAATCAACATTTATCAAAGCTTTATCTTTAGTTAAATCTCCTAATATAATCAAAATTTATAAAAGGTTTATCTTTTAAATAAATCTCCTAAGATAACCAAAATTTATCAAAGGTTTCTCTTTTAATTAAATATCCTAAGATAATCAACATTTATCAAAGGTTTCTCTTTTAATTAAATATCCTAAGATAATCAACATTTATCAAAGGTTTCTCTTTAATTAAATCTCCTAATATAATCAACATTTATCAAAGGTTTCTCTTTAATTAAATCTCCTAAGATAATCAACATTTATCAAAGGTTTCTCTTTAATTAAATATCCTAAGATAATCAACATTTATCAAAGGTTTCTCTTTAATTAAATCTCCTAAGATAATCAACATTTATCAAAGGTTTCTCTTTTAATTATATATCCTAAGTTAATCAACATTTATCAAATGTTTCTCTTTTAATTAAATCTCCTAAGATAATCAACATTTATCAAAGGTTTCTCTTTAAATTTATCTCCTAAGATAATCAAAATTTATCAAAGGTTTCTCTTTTAATTAAATCTCCTAAGATAATCAACATTTATCAAAGGTTTCTCTTTTAATTAAATCTCCTAAGATAATCAACATTTATCAAAGGTTTCTATTTTAATTAAATCTCCTAATATAATCAACATTTATCAAAGGTTTATCTTTTAAATAAAATTACATATGTAAACCTTACTAATCCAAGGTTTACAACCATGGACTTATACACCTTTATGGCAGATGTGAAACATCCTCTGTATAGAATGATCTAAGGGCTACCACAATTCAAGTTCAAACAAGATAAAACTAGGTGCTAAGTTTATCTTCTGCCACCACTAACTATCCCAAAGGGACTGGGATTACATAGCAACAAAACTTCCACAGAGATACAGATGGCTTCCTGTTGAGCAGTGTTCCCCAAACACAACACCCTCTCTAAACCATGGGTGGTTTTCCAAATTATGAGCAACACTTTCAAAAATGTAGTGCTCGCTTGACACAGGCAATTTTTCAAACTATGAAAAACGCTTTCCAAAACATAGTGCTCGCTTGATATATGTGGTTTTCCAAACTATGAGCAACAATTTCAAAACACCATGTTCGCTTCACACAAGCAACTTTCCAAAATATGAACAACGCTTTCAAAACATAGCGCTCACTTCACACAAGTGGCTTTCCAAACTATGAGAAGTGCTTTCAAAAAATAACGCTCCCATATTGACATAGGTGGCTTTCCAAACTATGAGCAATGATTTCAAAACACAACACTCACATTGACACAGACAACTTTCCAAACTATGAGCAACACTTTCAAAACACAACGCTCTCACATTGACACAAGCGTATTTTCAAACTATGAGCAATGCTTTCAAAACACAATGCTCTCACATTTACACAGGTGGCTTTCCAAACTATGAGCATCACTTTCACAATACAACACTCTCATACAAGCATCTAAACACACAGTGCTTCATATACTAGCATCTAAATGCACAACACTTCAAATACTAGACATAGGTGGTTTCCAAACCTTTCAATAGGATTATTACGCTACAGGGGAGTATAACCAGGTTTCAATATAAACATTCATCATACAAACATATGTAAGCGGATAAATTTTTAAGACTCTCCAACCTTAATACTCCTTGTGGAATGAATTCATGTGGTCTCCTACTATCTCTCCCTTATCTTGTTGCACGCTCCTATATTACCCTGATTGCCTCATCTAGGTTCTCCCCTGTTTCTCTCGTCTTCCTTATTCCTCTACACCGTACATGCTCCTCTTGATCTAGATGGTCCATCTGCTATCCCTTATCAAATCTTGAGCCAACATCGAGCCCCCATTTTCTTCAGTTGAGGATATTGATAGTCTTTCTCTGATTGCTTCATCTCCATTCTCCCTTGTTTCTCTTGTATTCCTTCATCCTCTACACCATATGTGCTCCTCCTACTCTAGGTGGCCCCTTCACTATCCCTTCTCAAATTCGAGCCAACATCGAACCCTAGTTGTCCAGATTATCTAAACATTGGATTTGTAATACCCTTATTATTTGTTATCACCCTATGAAATTTTAGCAATGTTATCTTTCCCTTTTTTAATTCTAGCCAATATATTATTCAAAATGGTAAACATATCACTCAATTGATTGGATATTTTTTTCATAGGATCTCAATCTATTTTCTTAGGGATAAACCATTCAACATTCTCGGATTTTCTATCATGTTGGTTGGGTTATAAAGAGTATAATTTCATATTCCAACTACCAATAATATTCCTCTCTATAGTCCTCTCCATACATGTATCAATAGTTGTTGTGGCTTGTTGTATTAATTCATAACTAAAATATCGAGGGAAGGCATTCTTGTAAAAATAGATGGACTAGTCATTATTTCGTCTTAGTGCAATTGGAATATTATTTCTAGTCTTAAAGAATCTCCTATTGTAATATTCCATTTATTAATTTTATTTCTTCTTCATAGTAGTGAGTTCTATCAACAAGGAATGTTCATTAAAACCTACTTCATTCAGGCCAATATTGCTTAGCTTGATATCCACTCAATTCTAACAAACTCTACTCCAAGAATTTAGAAAATACTAAGAAAAACATAAAACACAAAAAACAATAATTCCATCCCCTACAATGGTGTCAAAAATTTTTGGAGGTAATTATTGCACCCTTGGATATTTGTCACATTGTAAGATTTCCTTGATCTAATCAACACTATGGACTCTAGTGGATCGACCTCTTTGACTTAGGAAAATATTATGCTAGGACTCTAGACATATTGAATCAAGTAAGAAAATCCTAGAGGTGAGCCTATAATATTTCTCAAATGCTCATGCTCATACAAATTCACAAATAATAAAATGAAAATTATAATAATATTTACGAAGCTTTAAATTAATTCCCAGTTAGTGCTTCAATCAGTAGACTAGTACCTTATCCATTGGGTAATTGTATTTGAACTTAAAATACTAATGTGAAAGGGAAAGAGATAGAAGATAAAACTGAGCCAACCACATTCATTCAAATAATGCAAAAAATGTGATTAAAAATACCACTGAAGGAAGACACAATTTGCATATTCAAATAATGTAACATGTAAATATGACAACAAACAAGACTATACATAGATATGTTGAAAGGAGGAAGTAAAGATTGTATTAATATAAAATATAATTACAATGGAATTTTGATCAAGATAACCATATATCGCTAAGAAAATACAAATAAATTCTCCATTAAAATGATGCAATAGAGAACTATTCATTCAAATCATGTAACAAAGAGCCTCTTTGTTTCTAGCCTCAATAACTAGTTGATGAGAGTAATTTTGTGATAGGTAATATTGATACTAGTTCTATAATAGGGAATGTTATAACATGTAATATTGAATGTGTAACAATAAATAATGAATTCAAATTTGTAATAGGTACCAACTACAACTATTGTGCAAATATGCACATCTAAAATATAAATTTTTGAAAGGAGCTAGAACCTAAAAACAAGAGTTAGATTCAGGACCAAAGCTATAGTTGGAAAGTAGAAACTAGAGTCAAATATTGACATAATACTAAATAATTTAATATAGGGGATGTTGGAGAATATTACATTATTTGGTACCTTATTAATACTTTGTAAAAATATTACAAATATTTATTTTCATGTAATCATTAGGTCTTCTCATCATTAGAAGGTTAATAAAATATTTCTCCTATGAGATATATGAAGAGTTGTATCTCTTGTGAGTTTTACGAGATGAAAGATAGTTGACTGTGAAATGTTAAGAGACTCTAGATAAAGGATTTATGTGAATTTGCATGAAGGATTGTATTTATTAAATTACAATGTATCATTTTTGTACTATAATATATTGTTGAGTTATTAGACTTCAATATACACTAAAAAGATAAGGTTTTTCTCTATGATAGATAGTATCTAAATTTCTTAAGAGATTTCATAATGAAAAATACTTTTTCAATAAGAGTATCTTTCATAATAGTTAATGAAAACTTGTATCATGAACAAGATGGGATGTTTCTCATCTTCATCATTATTTTGGGTTAGGACAATAGTAATATTTTTATTTGCAAAAAAGAAAATATATAGCCTAAATATTTTTAGAAATTTGGGTTGATCAAGACTGAAGCACAAATTATGGTATCTTTAACATCATGAAAATATTTCCATACTAAAATTTCACTACACCAGGAAAATCCTACCATGAGAGACCATTTTGATCAGGGTATTATTTAGAAGCTAAAATAAATAAATCCAAAGATCCTACTATTCACAAAGTAGTCAAACCAAGAATACCATCCAAGTTGCAACTAAGGATAAACGCCCATCATTAATAAGTGTTGGACCTAAGGCTACCTATGCCACGAACCTTAGTTAACCCACCAAACTAGATATGGATGAGGTTAAAAGCCTTTTTGGTGGTGGCTAAAGTAGGGCATGTTAATAATTGAAACCCTCTAGACATTTTGGTGTTGGATAAAAGGGATAAAATATTAATAGGACCTTTCTATACCCAACACCAATGGTCTTTCCTTCTCCCTAGAGATAAAATTCTAAAGGCCTAGCCTACCTCCATATGTGAGGGTGTTTCCCAATCCCTAGTGCAATTACAAGATCACATCAATAGTGAATCTTGAGGAGTAAGAACCATTACCTCATACAAGGAAGATAAAGATATGAGGTAACCAAGTAAAGATAAGGAAGAATAGAGTATATCATAGGGGATCCAATTGTGATATCTTCCTTAAATTTATAGGCTTGTTGGATCCTCAAAGGCCTCCCCAAGATCTATGGTAGAAGAGGAGTATTAAGGAGTAAAAGAGAAAAAAGTGCAATAGGCAACAACCATTACTACCAAAGCAACACACAAGGATGACCTTTGCCTAGGGGACTTGTCAAGATCATGGAAAAGATCAAATTCTAATTACCATTGAACCACTAGACCAACCCATAGTGACTGGACATAATGTAAGTGATGATGATCTAATTTTGGTCTTGGTATCCTATAAGTGAACACAACTTCCTAGGCAAACACTAGAGTATTTAATATGGTTACTCAAAGAGACAACCCAAGGGATAACACTAAATTAAAGAAGTTTATGATAAACTATTTAAAATATCTAGTCATGGTATTTCTAGCATAAATTATATCAATAGCATAGTGATAATTCCACTTAACCAACCTACCAACAACATTTATGGTTATATATCACTAAGGCTTGAAGGATCATTTATTGTATATGTTATCTAGCTGAGTAATTTTAAATTCCTATGTAAATTTTGGGGGATTTTCCCACTTCTTAAACATACCTCTTTCTTATAATTGTAAAGTATTTAAAACTAACCATACTCATGCCCACATGGGATTTTATTTCATTCTCTCCTATCTCTTGGCCTATTTTGAGCCTTGTATTGTTTTAGTTGATTAATTTTAAAACCTCTATTTGGCACACATGTAATAAAGAATCTATATACATAAGAAGTTGTTACTATTCCAATATTTTTATCTTTGTTTTTGTGTGGGTGCTCTATATGAGGTATGTTTTAAAGAAACCATATTTCTTATGAGTTATTAACTATGATGCATGTGTTAATTCAATCCATCATGGTACAAGAACTTTTGAGACATTTGATACATTACCACAATTAGGATATGGTATTTAGGGTAGTTAGCTTTTACTCTCTTGTCATCTACCTTTAGTCATTTACTAATTTTCTCTCATCATGATGTTAAGGGTATGGGGATCATTTTTTATCCCCAATATTTTAAACTAGAATACCTAGTGGGATAAACTCATAACAATAAGCTAAATTTTTGGTGAAGGCCCAAGCTCTTTACATATTTAAGAACCATAATTATTCACTTAGTGACTCCCTTGGTTAATTAACCATTCAAATTTAGTGTCTTTGTTGGAAATCAACTACAAAATATACCATAGAAAAATTCCTTCATAGATATCTTGGTGGAAATATTTATCTATCAATTTCTTGAAGCAGTATTAGAGAACCACCATTGATATGGCACCCTTGCACCAATTAGAATATGGTTGTACAACTAAACCCTAGGGTAATCTTAGCATGGAGTGATTGAGATCACTTGGTTTACCTAATCCCACTAGAAATACATGTGGGATCGAATCCTGGTGTAGCTCTAAAGTCCTTCCTTGGATTCACTAGGGTAGATGCATCCACTATAATAGAGCACATGTATCACATGATGATCCATTATATAGTGAAAAATGTGATTATACAAAATATGACACTTAGGCTTCTAGTGACATATTTCATAAGCAAAGCATGGAAATGTTAAATGACTCTTCCCACACATTCAATAAGAGGGTTACACTAACTAGCTACCCAACTAGAAAATACATTTAGGAATATGGTATATGGAGCTTCACTGCTATAGCACTTGATGAATACAAAATGAGCTCCTATATAAAGTATGGAAGACTTCAATACTCAATTCTACAAAACTTGGTATAGAATATTGGATGATATCAAACCTTCCCCAGGTATGACACTCATTTTCTATCTCAAGTCCTTCAATTTAGAAATTTCCATGATGGTTAAAATTTAACCACGATCCTCAATATTATTACTCCTCCAACTCATATACCCACTACCACTAGTCAAACATCTCATCATTTTACACCTTAAAATCCACATAAATCCTACATGCTCTTCTTCCTCATTTCATCCAACCCTAAATTTGTATCCAAAGAAAAAATGCATGAGATGAGAAGAAAAGTATAGATATTTTTTGAGGAATCACTCATCTTAAGAAGCCAATAGGGTAGCCTGGATGTCCCCTGTTTTATACCATAAGGTCATACTCCTTAGGGATGTCTATTCATGAACCATAAACCAGCCCAAAGGGCTTACCCTAGTCATGAACCTTGGAAAATTTCTTCACCTTCAATGGGAATGCAAAAGAGATAAATATCCATGACCCTAGTCTAATGTTGATTGACCCCCCACTAGGTCACCTATGCACCAAAAGTCATCCCCTATGACAAGTCCTATTTACATGGGAAAAAATAAAAATACATGTGGTAGATAGACAAATTGAATGACACTCATTAGATACTAGATACAACCAAAATTTAAAAGGGATTATTGCATCTAAATATGATGAAAATTTTCAAGAAAATGTATTGACCAAGCCAACAAGGGCACTCACCATCATAAGTATTCTAGGATTGCAACCATTAAATTTTCTAGTAGACATTAGCGCAAACACTTAGGTTCTAGAAGTTTTCAATTAAATGGTGGAAGGACCTAGACATTAGCTACAAATAAAACCCTTATCAAAAAATTACCTAAAGAGGACATACATAGAGAAAAATGTGAATAAGGTAGAGCCATCCATACCAATCAAGGTAGAGCATTTTTACCTAACCCTAATATGTGAGGGTAGATCATCCCAAAGATACCTAATTGATCCCATACTCATCTCTCTCACCATACCAAAAGTGATAGGGGATGCATTAAAATTATATTGATGGATGACTATAAAGAAAATAGGATGTCGAAATGAATGCCCTAACCTAGTAATCAACCTCTTTATGCCACTCAAATATTATATTCCCAAGCTATAGATCTATAGCCTAAAGGAAACTAGAGGACTAGACAAGCACAAAAGGTCAAATAAATAAAATTTGAGGCTATGAACATCCTACAAAACACAACCAGGCATAAATATGTGATCAAGTTACCCATAGGTAGTCTAGTAATTTAGGATTATTTAGAGAAGGAAGAAGTGTGTACCAAGAATTATTGGTGTATGTAAATCAAGGGTATGATACCCTCACCCAAAAGGAGGAAGCCCTAAATTGTTATTTTTTGGAATCTTAGTTCTAGCAAGGCCTTAGATTACACTGCTATGAGATAGGCATCAAACACAAGGATGACCCATCAACCCCCTAAGTCCTTGGAAATAAATAAAAAAACA
The DNA here is from genome assembly GCA_028583015.1 of Wollemia nobilis. Lineage (NCBI taxonomy): Eukaryota > Viridiplantae > Streptophyta > Pinopsida > Araucariales > Araucariaceae > Wollemia > Wollemia nobilis. Next base: position 1,639,902 of record JAQPPZ010003507.1, on the reverse strand, counting down.
ATGATTGTTATTACATATGTATTTAATTGTTATAGGACACAAATTTAGATTCATAAAATAAGAATGGATACTATGCATGTTTTGAGTATAAGATTTTTGAGGTCAAGGCATGTATACTAGATCTCTCAGGATAAGTGACGAAGGCTTGTTGATAAAAAATATGAAAACTTCCATATTCAAGCATAAGGAAGCATGAAGGATTATGATATATCCCACTATCCAAATATGAGATAATGAGTCTTTCTATATTCATCTATCATCAAAAATTAATAAAAAAATAATCAACATTGGAAGCTTCCCAAGTTCAAAGACCTATAAAATGAGGTACACCCATTTTGATCTTCATAAAGTCTCAAGCATATTTACCTAAGACACTATATTTCCTCAACATCCATCCATTTGATAAAATTTTCAATATTTTCCTCCATTTAGGATTTTTACCCAATGGAAAATACCCTTATCTTTGGGTTCCTCGATTCCTATTAGTAGAGGTTCCCCTATGAATCACCAAAGCTATAATAAAAATACAATACATTAGGAAAATCCTCCTATGATAGTCTATTTTTATTATAGTACTATTCAAAAGCTAAAATGAAGAAGCTCAAAGCTCTTACTATTCATAAATAATCCAAAGCCAAAATAACATCCAAGGTGCAACCAAGGAGGAACTCTCATCGTTGATAAGTGTTTGACCCAAAGATCCTCTTGCCACGAATGTTAGTCAACCCACCAGACTAAAGCCAAACAAGGTTAAACATATTTTTGATGGTGGATAAAGTAGGACCTATTAATACTCATAATGTCTAATTCATTTTAATTATGGGTAAAGGGAAACAACCTTTAACAATCCCTTACTACACCCAACACCAATGGAATTTATTTATCCCTAGACAAAAAAGGCCAAAGGTTTGGTCCACCTGCATGTTTGAGAGTGTTCTTCAAGCCTTGATACAATCAAAATATGATAACAACAGTGAATATTAGGGACTAAAAACTATTCCTCATACAAGAAAGAGGAATATTCAAGGTGTCCAAGTTAGGAGGTGGAAAGGAAATCCCCTTCCCCCCCCAAGGGATTATTAATACCTAAAGGATAGGGTAGAATATAGCAACTCAAAAGGGCATGGCAATGGGAGATATTAGATGGATTTTATTCAATTGAGATCTATGGATAAACCTTCTTTTAATATAATATAACCTAGCATTTTGCTTTTTTGATGCAAGACCAATCCTCCATATAATACACAATGCTTCAACTTTGAAATAATTAATCAAATATTTCATCAAATATTTCAATGTTGATAGAACTACCTAATGTGTTTTTCGTATATTTAAAAAGGTAACCCCAATTAATGTGACCAAAGAGAATGAATAAGTAAGTGGTCCAATGTTTCTAAATCCTTCTCACATAAGGCACATATAAAATTTCCATCATATCCTCTTCTTTGTAGACTCTCTCTTGTAAAAATGTTACTCTAAGTTATTAATGAATGTTGAGGCCTCAGGGATAACTTCTAGTGACCAAAATTTCTTTCAAGAAAATTCTTTGGGATTAGGAAATTTTGATTGCTCTAAATCATCATACCCAACTTGTCTAACTATCCACCATCCTTTCGTAGATTCTAAACTAACTCACCCTTTTATGTAAAAATCAACAAATTGAACTCTTGAAGCATCTTATAAATTTCATTTACAATTTATTTGAGTTACTCTCCTTCAACCAATTTAATATTAAAAATACATAATATAGAGTTATTAATGATTTTAATATAGTCTTTGCCCTTGTTAGGACAACATATTAGTATGCTTCAATTTTTACTATAAATATCTAAGACCAAATCATAAGGAGGATCGCCCCCATTGTGCCCTTAGTTGTATGCTTCAACTGTTAAAGCATCTCCAACAAATCTATCTATCTATAAGTGTAAGTATATATTATTTGTTTGTTTGTTGGAAACATACAATAACAATTGAAGCATACAATTGGGAACACATCAGTAGCACCCTCCACATGAATTGAACTTGCGTTTCCACTAAGAGAGCCCAATACCTTTATAAGTTGGACATGCTTGAGCCAATGTTGTCATTTTGAGTAAGAGATAAGAGGAAATGACTTCAAATAGGCATCAAACCAAAAATTTGCATAATTTCCCTTGTTGAAGGATTATCTAATATGTCTTTTTATCAATTGCAAATTATCTAACATAAACATTTATTAGAATTCAATTTTGATGAATATTATGATAGTTCTATTTACTGAAATATTATTATATAGGTCATTAAAATACCACAATTTTAGTAGGTCTAGTGAAGGCTTACATGTCTTATACAAGATATTTATGTTTCAAATGCTAAAAGAGGTAAGGTAAATATTTCATGTACTTAGATTAGTTGAATAATACTTTTTGCCTATTTAAGACTTAAAATATTCTTAAATTAATTAAGATAATTCCATGATTATTATGCAATAATATTAAATCACTTTTAATTCTATATAATCTATAAAAAATATAAAATTAATTTTATTCCAATAAATATTATATATGACTCTATCTATATAATAATTATTCGTATATCACATTTCATATCAATTATATTAAATTAATAATTAATTAAAAATATTTAAAATGAAATATTAATATTGATAAATAAGTTTATTTATATTAATTAATAATTAAAAGTTTGTTAAAATACCATAACAACAATAAAAACATCAAGTAGAATTAGTTCAACCCGGTAGATTCCTCAATATTTAAATAAAAATCCAAGGTTCAAATCTTGCCAAGTGATACATGGATATTCAAGATTTATTGTAATTGTTGTAATATCAATATATGGTAATGATATAATATAGGTGGACCTCATTTCCATCCCATATACCCAATTGAAAAACAAAACAAATAATAAAAAACTAAACCATATTTAAACATTCTATTTACTTGATATAATACATAACTATTTATTTTAAAACTCAAATAATAATGTTATTAAATTAAAAAATACTTACTAATATATTATAAATAATAATTTTAATTTGTCAATCAACCAAAAATTCCAATAAATGTAGATTGAAATGCACTTATCTTTCAACATTAATGTTTTATGTTTATAAACATGTTACTAAGAAACCTCTTTATATATTATATTATATACTGTTAATAATTACAACGACAGGCGTCCTACAATGGTAGCTAGGAAGGTTAGCCATGCCTAAACAATATTAATATTTTATTAAAAAATTTGACATTAAAAAAATTATCCGCCCGACATTAAAGGTTACGGTGGATTTAAAATATTTAAACTAAAATGGTGCCAAACATAAATAGGCAACTGGAGATTGATAACTCTCCACCTTTATAAATATATATATTTTTTATTAAACATTTGGCACGTGAAGGGTTTATATAGGACAATTCATTTAACGTTGAGTTTTTTTAAGGTTTACAACCAATTTATTTGTAAAGCGAAATTTAGGGAAACTATGTATACAAATATCTCCAAGTAATAATTAAGAAAGATTTCTCATAAGGGCCAATCATAGCCACAAACATTTAATTTCAATAATTTTTGACAGTATTGCTTCATGCCGTGTCTTATAGTTTTATGCCGCGTGTCTCACTAGATTATTATCATTGCATACTTAAAGTACGACACATTGGCTTGTAACACAAGATTTTTAAAATGATGTTTAAATTAATTTCAATTTAATAGCAACAAACATTATTTATTTTTATTTTTTAATATTAAGAAAGATGGTTTTAAAAGGAATCTTATGATCTTATATAATAAATCTAATAAAAAAAAAAAAAATCAACATAATCCAACTAATTAGTTTGAAAAGAAAATCAACAATCACTCACCTAAAAGAGGATAAACAACCAACAACACCAACCAAGAAAATACATCAATTACAATCATGGCACTGAAGAAACCAAGAGAAGGCAAAAAAAAAAAACGAAAAAATAGAATTTGAAAACCTGCACTCCATGCGAATGAAAAATTAAATTTAAAATTTAAAAAGCACCATGCAAACCCCTTCAAGGGTAACATCGAAAGCGCTTCCTAATTGATTTGAAAGGGTCTCACACCATCCAAGGAGAACAAAAAAAAATTAAAGCAATTAAAATCAGTATGTAGATAACAATAAAAATACCACATAAAATATTTTTAACTCAAAAACCACTCCGGGCTCCAAAACCATCCAATGAAAACCAAAAACCAGAAATGAATCTCGTCCCTACATCTCTAGAGAAAACAACAAAGATCAACACACAAGGAACTCAGATCACTGCCCACCACAACTCATACTCCTTGGAGAAGGAGAGATTTTAAATGCATCCATACTTAGTTGTCTACTTCAAACCTGAAGCTCATTCTTCTTGGTAATCTCAAACGGGGAAGACCACCATATCATTTTTATTGGTAATTTCAAATGGGGAATACCACTATAGGCCCCTACAGAAATGCAGTTACTCTTCTTTGGTCTGCCACTTTTCTTTTGATTCCTATGGAATTACAGGACTTCCAAAAGCATTCAAAGAAAGGGTCAAGGGATCCCCCTTCTCCAAAGAGAAGGAACAAAAGGAACGATCAACCACTAGCCCAACCCTATACTTTGAGGATGAATGAACATCCACCGATCCATCACTGCAAGCATTCGGAGGAGCAAGCAATAGATCCTTACCCACTTGAAAGCTCTTCTCAGGGAAATCCAAAGGAAAAGACCCCATATTAGGAGAAGAAATTGAGCTCTTCCTTGACACAACAAGGGATAATGGAGGAAAGTCCACTAAATGATGAATAACAGACTCTTCCATCGCAAGGCAATCGAAGGAATTATGGACCATAAGTGAATTAGAAAAATTAACATTTAAAACCACCTCCAAGTTATCCAAAATTTGAGGTTGCTCATTCATGACCAAACATGGTGCTTCGAGATTTGAGGTTCATAAACACCCACCAAAGGCCCATCCTTACAAGAGGGAAGCTCACCATTCTCCAAACCAATAGCATTCCCCACAACCTTCTTTTTTGGAACCCAAATTTTCTTCTTTTTGGGAACCCGATTTTTCTTTTTTCCAAGGTTACAAACTTGGGGATGAGCCTTAAATGGAAAGCGCTTTGGACATGCCCAATTTTACGCAAAACTAAGAGGCGTTCTCATATTCAATATATTGGACCCACGACCCTAAATGAAAAACGAGTTCCATAGAAGAAGGCATGGACTTTCCCCTATCCACCAACACACACATCCGAATATAATGCATTCGGGACCCACTCAAGGAGGTATGGTCTAGGGAGACAAAGTCTCCAATGACACTAGCCACCACCCAAAAAACACTTTCATCCCACAAATGTAAAGGGAAATCGGGGAGCTTGACCTACATAGGGACAGAGCTGATTTGCTGAGTAGTCAAATTGAAGTTAGGGCTCCACCTTCGAAGAAATAAACCCTACTTCCAAAGAATTAGGGGCCTCCTTCCAGGAATTCGAGCGACGTCCTCCACACAATTCAACTTGAAAAAAAAAACATTTCTCGGAATATCCACAATATCCAAAGAACCAAAGGGTTTCCACCTGATCAGGGCCTACCTTTTCAACACATCAATGTTTGGTCGACCCTCTTGAAATTTTCCAACCAAATTCCAAGCCCCTTTATCAAGGATGTTATTTACAACGAATCCGGAACAAAAATCTGCTTGAAAACAAGATTGATTTCGCACCGAGAAGAAACGACCTCACTAGCCAATCCAAACACCACTTAAGCAAAAAAAAGTGGTGCCCTTCGAGAGAAAAGGCTGAAAATCACCACACACCTTATGTGAATCCCACGTAGGAGGGACCAGATCCGAAGACAAAGCTTCTATTTGACACCCACCATCAACACCAGAAGCAGGATCGATTTCAGCGACGCAGCATCCAACCCGCCCGAGTATCACATCACTTCGTAGCTAATTGAACTCATTATTCTAATAACATTTAATCTTTATTAAAGTTAATAGCCACAAACATTTAATTTCAGTAATTGTCTTATAGATTATTAAGATTACTTAAGCATGTGTATTACACATTCCCCATTAATCGAAATCCTTAATTTACTAGATTTTTCATAGCTTGTAATACATAAGATTTCTAAAATTAATTATTGGTTCATATATATCATTCGTTATTGGTTAGAGTTTCATCTAAGTTCAAATTATAAAAAATGAATTTCTTATATTCCAAGAAGTTGGTTCTAATCGCATTTCAATTACAGTTAATGTTATTTAAAAAAAAGTTAAAAGATATAAGTGGACTGCAAAATAAATCTATAAAAGAAATTAAATTAGTTATGAATTAAATTTAAGAGACGTTTAATTTAAGAGCTGACTACGGGATTGCGAGTTGCGTGTTTGCTGTTAAGTCACCAGGCTTACCCTCTCGCTTTCTCTCTCTCTGTTCCCCTCTCTCGGCAAGTCCTCACCAGTATTATCTTTATCTTCCCTTTAGCATTCTCTTTCCGTTCCATCATGGTGATCCCAAAGATTGGAGCAATCCTTTCTGTTTTCTGGGTTATAACTTCGGTAGCTGCTCCATACCCTTACACCCCTATAAAATTCAACGAGGGGTTCAACAACCTGTGGGGTCCAGAGCACGAGAATGTGTCCACGGATCAGTATGAGACACCTTATGGTTGGACAGATATTCAGGTATATACTTAAAAGTTTTTGAACTTCCCTGCAATTGGTGGTTAACGAGGGGATGGCTGTTGTGTTGAATTGGATGAATGCAGGAAGCGGCTTCAAATCCGGGAAGTCATACGAGGCGGGGATTCTTTAAAGTCTCAATGAAGCTGCAGGCTGGCTACACCGCCGACACTTTACGTCTTTACGTACGTATGATTTTTTATTTTTTATTTCTATTTCAATTGATTTTCGACTTTTTGATTTTTTTTTTTAATTTTTTATTAATGTTTTAGATTTATCTATAATTGAATCTATAAGTGTGAACTTAGTGTATTTTTTTGAAATGAAAGATCGTTTACTTCATTAATATCAAAACAAAAATGTACAAAACATCCCCGAAGCTTTAAGACTACAAAATATATATGTCAATTATTATATAAACAAAGATTATAAAAACTAAAACTACTAACAACTACCCAGCAAAACCCATTACAAAATATCTTTATCATCTCGCAGCAACAGGAAGGAACCTCGGATCTGCATAAAAGAACTATAAGTTGTGATCATTTTTGGCATTGTAATCTGAAACAAACATATGAAGATAATGCTGAATCAAAAGCACCTGAGAATAGTCGTGAAAATGAAGCTTTTGAAGATGAGGAAAGAAAAGAGAATTCTTTGATCTGAATTTGGACTTGAAAGTTATCATCACACGAGCAACCTGTAGCAAAATTTTCAGCCTTGTGAGTCTCCTCAGAGACTCAGTAAGGATTCTCATAACTTGCTGAAATAACTCATCATTTCTAGCAGACCAAATATGCCATAAAATCTCAGTAGATAACATTAACCAAAACATATTAAAACAGTGATGCATCTGAGGAATGAAGCCAAATAAGATATGTTGTCTAATAGGCACATTACTGATGTTCCAACCAATCATAGTAGAAAAAACAAACTCCAAATTTCACGAGCATATAAACAATTAAAAAATATATGATCAAATGTATCTGAAACCTGATATAGAGAATATATAGAATAATTATGAGGCTGTCTACTGATTGGCAGCCTCTGTAACAAAAACATCCATCTGAAACAAGCCTTTTTAGGCTCTAATGGACTGAACCAAATACTTTAAATCTGAGTAACTAGCATCACAGGATACTTCTGGTATTGTTTGTCATGTCAATAGTAGTTGGCAACTGGCTCTCACAACAACTTAGCCTTAATGTAGTGTATTTTTTCATTTGATTAGGATTGATAGAGTGATTACCCTTAATGTAGTGTATTTTTTCATTTGATTAGGGTTGATAGAGTGATTAACAAGGAAATCCTTAAAATATATTAGTATTGGAATAAAGTTTTGACTTCTTTTTAATAACTCGGAGATATTTAATTATATAAGAGGAGTTTAAGATTTTATTGAAATTTGTGATAATCAAAATTTATTTAAATGAATAATAATTTTTAAATATGATTTATAGTATAATTGACATTTAAAATTTAAAATAATTTTAGGTTGATATTTATCTATATAACCAAGATATATCATCATCTCTAACAAATGAGAATATAGATAAAAACCAAAACTCTCCCTAAGGATGAAACTTCCTCAGAGCTGACCGCGTAGAGCTCTGAAACAGAAATGCCACGAGAGCGTTTTGAATAGCGTCTCTGTTTCTCGCTATGGATGTTAGTTGTGATAGGGCCTAGGGTTTCCATTGATTCATCTCAAAGTAATGAATCATAGTTCCTCTCCTCATTAATATAGGGCGGTTCGGTGTTCAGCAGGTTCTCCTCTCTCAACAACCCTGGGTGCAGAATGAACCGCGTGAAGAGTTGCTGTCTTCATGGGACATGCAGGTTCTCCTCTCTCAACAACCCCGTGTGCAGAATGAGCGACGAAAAGAGTTTCTGTCTTCATGGGACATATAATAAATATTTTATTTTATGTATTAGATAATCAAATAATATTATTAGTTTGATGGGTTTAATTTTTAAATTTTTAAAGAAAAGGTCAAAGTTTTAATACTGGTTTTAACTATATCATTAAAGTTTTCAAGATTCAAACAGCAGCCTGTGGAAGAGTGGGTGTATGGTAGGTGTGTTAAATTCTCTATTGATGATCATAGTTCTTGGTTTTAAGAGGGATCATGGTTGGGAACCTTGAGGCAGCCTGTTCAGCCTTGTACGTTTCTCACGCTAACCAAATTAAAAAAAAAAAAAAAAAAAAACTTTCTTCCAAGATTTCTTACATATTAATAATTAGACAAGAGACATAATATTTATATTTGATCTTGCCTATTTAATTATATTTAATAAAACATATTGATCAATTTAAAATAATTACATTCTTTTAAAAAGGTCATGTATTTTAAATATGAAATTTAATTATAACTTAAAAATAATTTTTTTTTTTTTTTATATAAATTATTGAATTTATTATCGAATTTCAATCATAAAAATATAAAAACTTTTTATAACATTAAACTAACTTAATAACTTTTTAAAACATTAAACTAACTTATTATTTTTTTATATAATTATATGTATAATTTACCAACAAAGATATCATTTACATTATCAATAAAAAATCCTTATTTTATTCTAAAAAAATATTTTCACATTAAAAAATTAAATAAAAATAATGATTAGAAAAAAAAATCATTTAGGGAAGTACTTGGTTAAGCACATAATAAACCGTTTTAGAAAAGTGAAATTTACATAGGAACGCTCTTTCATTGAGTTTAGTTGTAAATTTCGTTTTATTTTCTCTCCCTCCATTTTGCTCGTGATAACTTTGATGAATGGCTGATTTTTTTGCTACAGATTCTTTGTGGATGATAACCCGACCAGAAAGAATCCGAGGACAAACCCTTTTATTAATTTCCCAGCGAAGCCCATGTGGGTGTATGGATCTATATGGGACGCCTCTTCCTGGGCCACAGAGAACGGCAAATACAAGGTGGACTACAGTTACGAGCCCTTCGTGGCCAAGTACAAAGACTTCATCCTTGTCGACTGTTCTAACAGCAAGGCCTTCGCCTGCTTTAGGCGATTCTGAACACGGAAACCCCATCTATGCCAGTTAGAGGCTAAAGCCCTAACACAGTTGTGGTTGCATATATTTGGAGTATTTTCTTTTAGGTTAGATGTAGTTTTTTTTTTTTTTTAAAGGTTCGAACATCTTTTTAATTTTTTTTTATACATTTAATAAATAAAAAAATCAAAATCAAATAATATTAGTTTAAGTAATTGGTGAAACACATAATAAATTAATTTTAGAAAAGTGAAGTTTAGAGAGGAACACTCTTTCATGGAGTTTGGTTGCAGCTAAAATATTTTGGTTTATATTTATTAGTTTAAAATAAATAGATTTTTATTTTAATAATAATTAATATATTATTAAGTAGGTTTTAGGACAACATAATCATTTAGATTTTGGTTCTTCTTTTAGAGGTTTAAAGTTCATTTAATGGCATGGGTGAGTGTGTGTTTCCTCATTGATAAACTTAGTTTTCAACTCTCACTCTTATTAGAGGTTATGGTTGGGATGGGGATGCCCATTCTTAAATGTGGGTAGCATGAGTTTTTCACACTAATCTTAGTATATATATATAGGTAATATTAATAATGGAGAGGGTTTTAAAGGGATCCCACAACCACTACAATCAAAATGCCACTCGGGCAAGACAAACCAGAACTAGACCTCACCAGACAACATGAGGTAGACCCAAAAAAAAAATACTAAGACTAGGACCCAAGGACACGTAAGAAGGGAGAACTGAGATAATTCTACCCTAACTTACCCATACCCTAAGCAATAGAAGCAACAAGATGAGAGACATTTTCAGAAAGATCCAATACCGATCTCAACAAACTCCACAATTTCCTTTGATTGATATCAATTAGCTTCAAATTGTGAAATACTGAGAGTCTAATCTCCTTAGAGGCCACCGAGGCATAGATATCCTCAAGTGATTTCCCATTATGGTAATCCTGTAAAAGAATATCATAATCAGAATGGGTGAAAAGAGGGGAGGAACCATTATCATCATCCCCTTTACTACGCAGACACTTAGATTTACGTAAACCACTACCAAAAGTGAAAGGAGTGGGTTTCAAGTTCACCTTCACAGGCTCCTCCTTGATCTCTTTAGGGGGAAAATCAAATTTGACAATGGGGCCAACCGAGGGAGTAAAAACACCCATGTCAAAAGCCTTTCCCCACACTCCTTTAGCAGAAACCTGTATCTTTCTAGAGACCTTCTCAGGACCCAATCCAAAGGTAAATGAATAAATATCTTCACTAAAATTAGATTCTATCTCCAAAACTGTCTTAGAGCCACCACAAAAATAACTAGGAGAGTATGCCTTCTTAGCACTTCCCACAGTAGGACCTGGAGATTCTTTAAAAGATTTGAGAATTTCATCAGCATTTAAACCATGTTCTAAAGCAGCCTATTCAAACACAAGCAAAGAAAGGCCTTGGTGTATGGGGGCTTGACCATAACCACCTTACACATTAAAAAAAAACTTATTCATAGATTGGAAAAGAAACAAAGTAATATTCATGTAAGCTTTACGATGCAGATGATTTAAAAATATAGCATGAAAAATTCTAATAATATCATAAGAGGAAATAAGGGTGAAGTAGTCCATAATAACCCTAGCCACCTAGTGGAGGCAGGGCCAGAGCACTAAAGTCATTTTGAACCCTAGGAAGATATTCCTTCTTGTCCAAGAAAAGATTGATATCCTGCAACAAGGAGTTTCTATCATGATTGTGATAAGATTTATCTAAAACCAAACTAGTAGTTCTACTAATAAGCTCCACTGTGACTTGAAATGACCAAGAGCTAATTCTAATCCAACTGTATTTCCACGTGGTAACCACCCAGTGAGTGAGCATCGGGCTATGACCATGAAACTTCATAATACACTCTAGGAGACCCCCATCTACCAAAATAACTTTAACTTCATCATCAAAATAGATGGATGCAAATTCCAATCGGGGCTTACTCAAATTTTTCTTAAACGAATAGATCTTTGCCTTACCCATAATAACAAGAAACCAAAATCTCCCACACACATATAGAAGGGGAAAAACCCAAGCAACAACACTCGAACCAAAAAAAGAACTCTGGTGAAGAAAACCCCATGATAGAACAAGGTAAATGTACAAAGTCCTCACCCATGAAGTCAAAATTTGAACGCCAAAGGGGAACTTGGGAAACACTAATGAGGGAAAACAAAGAGTCCCAAGAATTGACACAATGAAAAAAAAGCATTTCTTGTGAGATAAATCAAACAACCACGCTTTGGGCTTCAAAAAAATCCCCATCACGAGAAAGGATGGCATAGGCAGCATGAACTTACTGCCAAGACAACCAAGAAGACTGCCAAGAAATGGGGAAAGAACCCCAAACCACATAAGCACTCTCCAAAAAGCTATTATCATAAGACCATATGTCATCAATATGAAAAATCCTCCAACAAGTGTTAAGATCAACCAAGACACTCTAGCCAAAATATTTCCATGAAGATGATTTATTAGAGCAAAAAGGATGGCATTTAAAAGGGTCCTAAGTCCCTTAGGTCCAGAAATATCATAAATCGACCAAAAAGTGATCAAAATCGATACCACCTTCCCAAGGAGAAACAAAAGGTACAACGAAAGAGATTTTCTTACACAAGAACCTTCAGATAATATTTGAGAGACTAACGAAAATCCTAAAGGTTCCACCACCTGAGCACACAAAGGAGTGTTGGGTAGGGGGAATTCAAAATTTGAAATTTAAACAAAAAATGGGGGAAAATGTCACCCTAGTAACTCAATAAACTAACAACAGTCCAAGAAGACCCGATAGGAAGACGTAACAGCCTAAAATAAAGGCACTCCGTATTAAAACTAGCTAAAAACAAAGGCCAAAACCAACCAAAGGTAAGGAGATGCAACGTAATATTTTATCCTTTCTGACAAGCATTAAGTTTTCTCTACATCAATAAGGTGTCTGATCTCAGATAGAAAGTCAGTACACCAAATTGATAGACACTGACTAGATATGCCCATATTTGCAAAGGAGTCGTCCATAGTATTCCCCTCTCTGAACACATGCTTGATGATAGTTTCCTCCATGGACAATAAATGAGCTCTGGATTCATCAATTAAGTTAGAGACTTTCCATCCCATTCGACAATATCCTTTGATCATCTTTATTATATTTAACGAACCCCCCTTAATAATTGCCCTGTGAATATCGAGGTCTTTAAGCATCTGAATTCCATAAAAGGAAGCACGATTTTCAACAAAGTGGGATGTTTGGACACTAATATCTTCCACAAAGGTCATAATAGCATTACCAAAGTTATCTTGAATAACACCGCCAACACCATATTGGCCTGGATTTCCTTTCGATGCCCCATCAAAGTTAAACTTAAACCATGCCAGAGGGGACGAGGACCATCTAATAGACACACGTAAGTTCAGAGCTGGTGGGGGTCTTAACTCTGAGCTGAAACCAAGAATTCACTCAACAAAAAAATTAGGGTGATTCCTAGGAACAAAGGGAAGCGAGTCCTTCATCACCACTAGAAACACTTTATCTCCAAAAAAGGGAAGGGTGTTCTCTCCAACCTTCCAAATAATTTTTTGACTTAAGTGAAACATGTCACCTTCCAAATTTTTAAATGCCCTCGTATTATGCTCTTTCCTCACTCCCCAAAGAAGGTGGGGAAGCCAAAATTTCTAGAAACACTTAATATGGGGGGAAGAAAAGGGTGACACCCATTTTTGGACAAGATCAAGAATATAATTTGGTAGCGTCCATGCAAGCCCAATATGTTGAAGGTAAAAATTAAATATGTCTAGAAAAACTTTGCATTTGAGAAATAGGTGGAAGGAAGATTCACTATTTTGCTTACACATAAAACAACAATTTAGCAAATTGAACCTCCTTTTGTGCAAATTCTCTATCGTGAGAACCTTATTCTGCACCACCATCCAAAAGAAAATGTTTATTTTTGGAGTTATATTTTTAATCCAAATCTTTGAGCAAGGGAAATCATGACCTCCATGGGGATAAAAGAGGGAATAGGCCAATTTTACCAAAAAGGAGCCCTCGCTATCAACATACCAAAATAACCAATCTACCACATCCTCCTACCAAACCACTTGTCATCGCATCTCAGAAATAAGAGAATCCCACACCACACAATCCTAGGAATATTGAAGGGGGAAGGAGATTAAAATTTACGATCATTATAGAGAAGGATAAAATCTGCCACCTTGACAAAGCTTGCCTCTTTGGAAAGTAAACACGCCTCCCAAAAATGAGTATCCTTTGTAAGGGGATGGTCTTTGAACCACGGATCATCCCAAAATGAAATAGATCTACCATTGCCAATTACCCAACAACTGTTATTTATGATGAAGTCCCTAGATTTGATCAAGTTGTTCCAAAATGTGGAACCTCCAGAAGAGGTATGTTCCATAAGGAAATGATGAAAATTATATTTTTCTTTAAGGATGCAACACCATAGATGATCTGAATTGGAAGAAAACTTCCAAGCAAGCTTGGAAACCAAAGCCTTATTCATAATAACCACATTCTTGAGATTCAAACCCCCTTCCATTTTTTGTTTACAAATTTTCTCCCAAGAAATGAGGTGGAACTTGCCCTTCAAATCTGGGCTAGCCCAAAGAAATACCTTACAGATACTATCAAACTTGGACACCACCTTAGAAAGAAGATTAAAAAGAGATAGAAAGTATATGGGGATACTTTGAAGTGTACTTTGAACTAAAATTGCCTTTCCCGCTTGGATGAGGAGGGCTCCTTTCCAGGAGGATAGCTTTCTCTGAACCCTCTCCAAAACCAAAGTCCAAAATGACTCTTTCAAATGACCCACAAATAATGGAAGGCCCAGGTAGGTAGTCGGGAGAGAGGCAATCCTACACCCTATAATAGAAGCTATCTTCTATTGATGGACCTTGGGGGTATTAATGAAAAATATGCTACTCTTGAGATAATTGATCACCTAACCCACAACTCTCCCATAAAAATCTAGAATTGTTTTAAAATCCCATGCATGAAAGACCGATGCCATACAAGAGAGAAGAGTATCATCGGTGAACTGTTGATGAGAAATATGGTTGATCTATAGGGCTGCCTTAGTCCAAAATCTGTATTTCAAATTTTAATATAACGGCCAAGAGCCTCAGCCATAATGATAAAGAAAAAGGGAGAAATTGAATTCCCCTAACGAATCCCCCTACACGAGTTAAAAATTCCATTAGGGGATCTGTTAATTAGAACCAAAAACCAAGCAGAATAAATCATGGCCTCCATTAGATTGACCCATGAATTACTGAATCCAAAATTTCTTAAAACCATAAACAAAAAGGGCCAAGCTACTCTGTCACACGCTTTTTTGATGTCCAATTTAAGAAAGAAGACTGCCCTACCACTCTTTTTCATCGAATGAAGAAGTTCATGGATAACGATGGCACCATCTAGAAGTTGTCTCTCCGACACAAAACCGCTTTGGGTAGAATTGATAAGAGAAGGGAGGATGGGTTTTAATCTATTGGGCATAGATTTAGAAAATAAATTATAGATTGTATTACATAAGCTAATTGGTCTGAAATCATTGAACGAAGACGTAGAGTCCTTTGGAATAAGAGCAAGGAAAGTTGAATTCAAGGTCTTAGGGAAGACCAAAAAACTCTGGAAATGGTGATTAACATTACAAACATCCTCACCACAGATATGCGAAAAGTTTTGAAAAATACCAATGGGAAGCCATCAAGGCTAGGGGACTTAAGAGGACCCATAAAATTAATTTCTGACTATATTTCATCATCTGAAAAATGAGAAAGGAGAGCATCATTCATATCATTAGAGACTAGGAAAGGAATCACCTCCAACATATGCTTTTTTGCATCTCTATCACAAACCGGTGGAGAACATAAGAGATAACCAAAGAAGTCCAATGCCTCTTCCCTTATCTCCATAATATTTGAAGTGTGCAAGCCATCATCCTTGAGAATATAATTGATTCTAAAGTAGAAGAGTGAAATAATGAGAGCTACAATCCCATTAGTTCAACTAGAGTTCCTATATAATTATGTTTCCAGAATAATTCTTCATCTTAGAAATTATGAAGGGAACACATAGTAGATTTTTATTCCGTAAGAAAAATATTGGAATACCCTTGGAAATCTATCTGAACTTCAATCAATATCAAAAGTGACTTCAAGCATTATTTTTCCCAAAAAATATTCCCAAAAGTAAACTTATTCCAAATCTTAAGGTGCATTCTAAGCTTCTTCAGCTTATTCAACAATTTGAACATGCCTATTCCAGGAATAGATTCCTACCACCACTCCAAAAATTTAGACTTAAAACATGGATGAGAACACCGTATTACTTCAAAATGAAAGGGTTGGGGAATAAATAGGAGCCCCTCAGGAATTTACAACCATAAAGGATTATGATCCAAACCAATTCTAGGCAAGGTGGATAAGGAGGCATCACCAAAAATATCAGAGGAAGAATTCAAGACAAATATCCTATCAAGACTACTCAAAATAAGACTATTTCCCTCCTACAATTTATCCAAGTATAATTAGCACCTTTGATATCTATGTCATGGAGCATCACTTGGGTAATGAACTCATGAAAATCAGAGAGACACCGCTCATCAACAACATTACCACCATGCTTCTTAGAAGGAAACAAGGGATAATTGAAATCACAAACTACCATCCAAGCCTCATTCAAAAAAAGTAGCCCTCATCTCTAGCAAAATCATCCAAATTTTGCATCTATCAGTATAGGCATTCAGGGCATAGATGTTAGACATAACCAAATGCCTTTGATACAATTTGCACCAAAAATGGATATGATCACCCTATTAGATGAAGAAATGATATGACCCTCAAAATTAGTAGAATCCTAAAAGAAGAGGAGATTGCCAACCGAACCAGAAGCTTCAAAAGCAATAAATTTAGAGTCTTTCCAAACTACTTTTTGAGTTTCCTTCCAAGCAGAGGCATACAACTTAGACTCCTAAATTGGTGTAGATCACATTACACTAGCAACACCAAACAAATGATACACAAGTATTTTTCCTTTGAACCAGTCAGAGGATCAAACCTTTCATTACTTTCATGCCAAAAATATAAGGATACAAGAGCAGAAGCCCATTTACAATTTCGAAAATCCCCTCAAATGCCCTATTTTCCCTTTTTCCCACCTAAAACCATTCAAATTGAAATTTGAATTTTGGGGGCAACTTGTCAAGGTCATAACTTCACACTCGTTGATCCGATTGACTATTATAGCATGTTTTCGGAAACGGCATGAAATGAGCTAAGCGAGGTGAACCTCAGCTCTTTGTTCCAAGGCTTGTGTCTAGCCAAAAATATTCAAATTAGACCTCTAAGACCTTCAAAAATCTCCTGCAAGTTAAACTAGTTTTACAAAATAAAATAAAATAAAAAATTACAATTTTTTTTTTTTTAGGTGATGCAAGATCACTCTTACACCACTGGATGCTCCTGCATCATGAATACACAAAAAGTATATGGATTTATCCTTACACAAAGAAGCAAGTAATAATTTTTTAGAGGCACTATTGAGCCCTCTAGTATTCCAAGAGCACACCATAGATAATTAAAAGGAGAGCTTCTTACCAATTCCTCCCAACTGAGGAGATTTAAATCCATCAAGCTTGAGTTGCCTATCGTCATTTTCAACTTCCACAACTAGGTGAGCTTGACCACCATTTTCCAAAGTCTTATCCATAGCCCTTTTCCTCCTTGAATTCATTGGGGGTCTACCAACTCTCTTTGATAAACCATAATCTACTGGTCTTCATCATTGGCTTATTATTTTTGGGCCAGGAGAACCTTTCTCCATGACACGCTTAGGAGAATCACTTGGGATAGAAGCACACCGAACAAAAGAGAAGACTGCTTCCTTAGGAGAAACTAACATCGACTCTTGAGCAGAGGCCTCTAAAGAATCCTCAACCCCAAGCATATCAAGGCCTTGAAAGAATTTGATAGAGGAATATCATTACTAGACTCCATAGGATCCAAATATATCACCACTTCCAGATTACTTTGAAGAGTCTGAGGCTTTGGCAGAGGAGGAGAATTCAACATATCCTTTGGAGGAACAATCGAAGGACCACCCTAAGATGAATGGGGCATTTGAGAAGAAATGAAACTTTTACCTTTTGAACCAAAAGAATGTTTCGAATTTCTTTTTCCAAATCCTATTTTTCTTGGTGGGGGTTTTCTATTCATTCGATTTCTCTTGATTAGGGTTAGCAGTCACATGGGATTCAGTGGGAGCCCCCCACTTCATCTACTAACACAATATTTGATGATGACCACCCTATCCATAGGATTTGCAATCCTGGGGCTTGTTCTCATAGATGATAGATTGAGACCAAGTTCCTAAATAAGAAATGAGCTCCACCGCACTAGAAAGCTTTTTTCAATATCCACCAATAAGCACATTTTGACAAACTAATGATGAGAGTGAGACAATGAAACTTTGTCAAAAGAGATGAAATCCCCTATGGCCATCGCAACCACTCGAAAAACACTCTCATGCCAAAGATAAGTCAAGAATTTAGGAAGAAAAACCCACATGTGGACCACATTAACTCTTTGAATCACCAGGTTGAAATCATGGTCCCACCAATGAAGGAACAAGTCGTGTTTACCAAAGAACCAAGGTCCACCCTCCATAATATTCCTTGAATCCTCCTCACAAGAAAGCCTTATAAGTAAAAAATTATGAGGAAGCGACGCAATATCAAGGGAGCCAACCGGTCACCATTTAGATAGAGCCCAATACCTAACAGAGTTCAAATCTGGATTACCACCAACCAACTTACCCCCTAGATCCCAAGATTCCTTCTTCAATAGAGAATTAACAATAAAATTTGGGACGTAAATATTAAAAGAGTTACCATCAAATGAACAATGGGGATAATCCTCACCTAGAGGTTCTCCCGAAATAATCTGAGCATAGGAAAAAAGGGGAGGAGCCTCCGATGAGGGTTTACCAACAAACCCATGTTAAAACTTACCAGGATCTCACTATGGACAAACACCATTAAAGGTAGATTTACCAGACCAAAAAATATCATCCACATTAATTTCATCCACCACCAGAAAATTGCCATAAATCAACTGATCAGGGTACACATCACTCTATCCCTTTGCATATGTTATTAAGTAGTTTATTATAAAAATTAATATTTATAATTTTTATGATTTGAGACAAATATTTATTATAATAATAAAAAAATTATCATACTTAATTAAGTATAGGGTGGATTTAAGTATCTTCCATGAAACTTAAAAATATTTTATTTAAAAGAAAAAACTTTTACATTTTAATTATTAACTAAATTTTTAATAGTATTTTTCATTTTTAGTAGTATTTTGAAAGGATTTTTTTTCCCTTTTACATCAACTCAACTTAGTTACATCAAATTATATAGTCTATTTGGTGTTACTAGGATTTGAACTTTGGTATGAGTTATGTCATCTATATATCTCAATCATTGAACCATGGGCCCATTAATAATGAAAATTTTAAACTATTATTATAATTATTCTATTGGATTTGCTTAGTGTTAGAAACCTGTATGGCTGAATCTTAGGGCTAGGCATCCCCATCCTACCATAGATTCTCATAAGAGGGATATTTGAGCTTGTTAATAGGGAATTTAACACACAACCAATACACACATACTACCGATTTGAACCTAGGACCTCTCAAACCCTAAATGGTTGTGTTTTTCCTTCAAAACATTAGTATAAAATAATTTTAATTATTATAAAATATAATACTTATTTTTTATATTATAATATTGTTAATATATGTAATTAGATTTTTTTTTGTTAGTGTAAGAAACCCCTACAACCAAAACCTTTAATTTTAGGTCATTCTCTTGGTTAGTGTGAGAAACTCATACGACCAATGTACAGGGTTGAGTAGTCTCCCCCAACCATGACCCCTAATGATACCTAATAAAATTGATACTGCTTAGTGCGTAGGTGGTAGGGGTTTCTCACAGTAATCAAATTTATATCTATATATATATATATTTAAATTAAATTAGGATAAATATTTAATTTATAGAAAATGATTAATATTTTTATTTTTTAAAATTAGTTATACATGGCTTGCCAATGAAACCTTGGTTCATGGTTGAGACATATGGATGATGTAATACACACCAAGGTTCAAATATTGGTGGCATCAAATAGGTTATATGGTTTAGTACGACTAAGAAACCCTGGTTATATGGTTTAGTGCGATTAGTTTTTTAGTTTTTAAAATTATTTATATATGGCTTACCAATGAAACCTTGGTTCATGGTTGAGATATATGGATGATGTAATTCACACCAAGGTTAAAATCTTGGTGGCATAAAATAGGTTATATGGTTCAATATGATTAAGTAGGGAAAACCTTTAAAAAAAAAAACTACTTATATATATGTGCACGCATGCCCATGTATGTGTACCTTTCATATTGGCCACTTTAATCAAAATACCTAAATATTGATTTAGTAGAGAGATTACATAAATAAATTCAAATCAATTCATGGGGTTGTGGTTTTGAAAATTTGATTTCACTATTGCAAAGCATAATAGATTAGAGTGAATATTGAAACATTGGCATGTGATGACAAGCTCAATTATGGGATGGAGAAGTATTTAGATACAAGAAACCAGTCATTTAAAAGTGAGGTTCTTGTGCTAGATGGAAATCCATCCTTTGATGTTCTTAAATATTAGGTTCCTCAATTTTTTTTTTGAAATATTATACATAGTTCCATGGAGAAGCACACAAATCCTAAGAGTGAGAGGAACATACTAAAGGGTTGCATGGTTGATCCATAAACCTCTAATCCAAAAAAACTAAATCACATGTAAAGAAATGTTGGCCTTTTTTTGGTTGTGTTTCTTGATTCATTTGTTGAAGTAGTTAATGACTTATTAGATACATTATCATCTTGTTACATATAAATAAATTAATTACAAATAAAAAAGGGCTTTACATTGTGATTTTCAATTCTATGACAAATAATTATTATTTTGTTTACTTGTTTTATGTTATAATAACAAAACTATATATATAAATATGATATATTTAATATAATTATGATTTTTTTAATTTCAAATATAAATTAAGTTTAATGTAAATACAAACTTAAATAAATTATTATACATATTTTAATTTAAAATTTTTTATTATATTAAAAAGCAAAAAAATATATTAATAATACATATGTTTGTTTAGCAGCTTGTCCCTTAAACAAATTTAATAAATGCAGATCAATAGATCCAAAACTTATACAATAAATATAAAAAACATAAAATTATTAAAAAATATTTTAAATTTATCTATAATCAAAACGAGTTAAATAAATGTATAAACTTATAAAATACATATTAAAAAATAAAATCTAAAATAAAATTATTAATAAATGTTTTAAATTTGATGAGCACAAAAAATGTTCATTTTATATACACTGTTAAAGGGCATCATTACTAGTTTAATTAGCATTAGAGATATATTTTAATTTAACTGGTGCATATAATTGATATAAAATCTGGTATTATGCTTAATGGGTGTTTTTAGTGGAAATTGTGTATGAATGCAGGTTTTGGTACTAATCAAGTGTTTTCCCAATCTATCTCCCAAATGGACCTGGTATGCTTCTTCTTAACTGCGTCTAAGGTATATGGAGTATGCGCATTACTTTGGTGCCTTAATCCCATACATGGGGAGGCACCTTACTCTGACACCTTACTCAAGGAGATGCCAGGAAGGCGTCTTACTCAAGTAGGCACCAAGATGATGCCTTACTCAAGTAGGCACCTTATTGGCACCTTACTCCCATACATTGGAGACACCCGCGTTGGAGTGCCATATGACCAAGCCAAAATTGACTAGGTTGACCAAGGGGCTAAGGAGAAGGTTGCACATGAAGACAAAGGATAACTATTTTAATAATGCATAATTATTTTATTAGAATAAAGTATTTTTATTATTAACTGATTGGTTGTTTGACTTTGTAAAGATCTTAAAGCATATTATTTTTTGATGCATTAATTTAAGGATGTGTTTGTTATATACACCTAAGTATTTATATATTTATCCTTCTGGTGAATAAACATGCTTTAAAATAGGGAAATAAAATTTATGTAGAACCAATTGTAACTAATCATGTCATGTGATTAAATTAGATTAATTTATTATTGTAACAATATTTGGCTGCGCTTTATATAAAGACATGGGCTAGATGAATGGAGATCAATGATTAATTTACACATAAATTATTCTTCATTTCATTCTTTATTGATTAAGAGTGCAACTCCTCTTATTCGAGCAAGCTCTACGTAGCTAGCTATGCAGACTATCTGCGGGAGCTTGGGCTCCATGCAGCGAGTCCTCCCCTATTTCATTTATGTTCTTTATTTTCCATAGCTTAGATTTATTGCTTTATTTACTGCTTTGTTTAATTTTAGTTGTGTGTGTTTATTTCCTTGCATTTTATTTATGTATTTTATTTTCAACACTTTAATTTAGTTACAATTTATTTATTTAATTTTTCTGCACTTAGTTTATTTGGTTTGATCGAAATACAAATGCACAAACATCCCCACCAAACTAAATATGGTACAGACAGATTCATTTTCCAACACTACATGCATATATTGTGCGTGACACTCATAATTTTACAAACTTACCGGACTAATAATTTATGGAAGAGAAATGATTGTTTTTCGAGACATGATTTTTGTTCACCATTTTGACGTCGTTTCTTGGGATTGTGTAAACTTTAGTGTTCTAATTTACAGGACAGATAAAAATCCTATTTAAAAATACCTGTAGATATTTTACCTGAGAAGTGTGAGTCCACCAAGGGAATTTTTGTAAGGCCAAAAAAAGTTGTTGGCACAGTCAGAGCCAAATACCATAGACAATTATTTGCATTTTCTAAGATTCTCAGGTAAAACATGGGAATGAACCTGATATACCATATTAACTGTAGAGGTAGGAATAATTGGTATTGTTGAATTTTTTTAGAAAAACAAGCGATGAAGGATTTCCATCATGTTGTGAATGGTTTCAAGAAATCAAGGAAATAACATAACCTAGGCCTGATTGAAAATTTTTAGGGATGTGTTTTTATACAAAAATTATTGAGAATTATGCCTCCAAAACCTTAGTGTTAATGATTGAAAATTATTTTTACAAGCTTAACACTTTGCAATGTATTGGAAAATTATTTTAATGATGCAGGGTAAATGACAAAGCTAAATTTAAAAT
Organism: Wollemia nobilis; assembly: GCA_028583015.1. NCBI lineage: Eukaryota > Viridiplantae > Streptophyta > Pinopsida > Araucariales > Araucariaceae > Wollemia > Wollemia nobilis. The sequence continues at coordinate 1,616,864 of JAQPPZ010003507.1, read as the reverse complement.
AACATGTTGTTATGGAGTATTCTCTTCACTTGTGTTTAAGGCGACCTAGTGAATCAGAAACAAACACGTGTTTTTAAAAGGTTGCTTCGTGCTATTTTCTTCAATGTTCTAGCTGCAGGTAGTAATTTGTTGGCTTGCACATTTTACCATAACATTGAAAGAGATTTATTATGAGGTCATGAAGGAAAATACTCTTCTCATGTTATGGCATATCAGACTAGTTGACAAAGAAGAAGATGATTTTTAGAAGACTAGCTCAAATATAGCCATAGGGGGGACCCCACCTTCATCATTGCCACCAATAGCACAATTAACGCTATTCAAAGTGTTCATGAGAGAAAAAAATTACCTTTTGCTGAAAAGGTTCCAAATTAAAATACAAAATTGAAAAAAAGTTTTTTTTTTACTACTTGTTGGAAGAGAGTATCCTCTTTCCCGAGGACCAACTTGGTCCAGAAGGGAAATGAGAAATCTCCAACCTGTAGCTAAAAAAAAATAAAATAGGGGAGGTGTTTGGAAGAAATCAAATGTCAAATGTCTACAAGAAGGCCACATGGTGCCCGAGCATGATAAAAAAAAATGAACAGAGCTCGTAGTGGCCGAAAATAACATCACATAAATCTCAACAATGTGTCTCATGAAAATGTCACACTAGATGTTGTGGATTATGATAATATATATATATATATATATATATATATATATATATATATATAATTTCTACCTCACTCCAAAAAATAAAATAGAGGATCATAGTGCTACTCTAATTTTTCCTGCGAAGAAAATAATTTAGAGTGGGAGATCATCTTGATTCGAACGCATGAGTATCAGGGTCGTATAAAGTATAAATCAATTACAAAAAAAGAAAAGAAAATATAGGAAGAGTGACATATTCAGGAGCACACGATGAGAAGTAGTGATGCACAAAGTTGTTAATCACGGTAATCCCTGCAATGCATCCAAAGAGTTAGCACTCTTGAGATACGTCAAATCCAGATTAAGATATTTTTATATGTGTTTTTAATGATGAGTAGGGTATTTTACAGTCGAAAATTTTGGTAGTTGGCTGTCACAAATACTCTAATATGTGTATACAAGACGTAAATTTTTCTACGCAACCTCCACTATTTAATGCATAGTGCCAATATTAAATTTTTTTACGACAACATTGCATTCTATTAAAAAAATGTGGGAAAAAATACAGAGAGGAGATAGAGTCTCACTATGGTGGAGGAGAATGCCAAATTTGCAAAGATATGGTGAGGATTTGAAATCATGGATGAACTCTACTATCATAATGCAAATTCTCACAAATAGTTGGATGGAGAAGATATTTCGATACACAGCATGAAATTTTTTTAGGACGGGGTAAATGATAGACCTCCATCTTGGCCACCTAAAATACCTAGCTCACATAATTGCAGTTGACATTCTATTATCTGATGCAGATGATGAAAAAAAATATGAGACAATATTTGTTCTAGTCATGGAATAATAGAGAGAAAAATAAATAAATAAAATAAAATTAAAAAAATAAATAGTTAGAATTTTATTAATGCTTTAGCGTAGTTTTTTTATGTTTTGTAGGACATCATGAAGTGTGAAGTGTCATACCAACAGTTTTTAGGAGTGCCTTACTCAAAAAAGCAACAAGTAGATGCCTTAATGAAGCAAGTGCCTTACTGAAGTAGGCACCTTACTCAGGTTGGAACCTTACTGAAGTAGGCACCTTACTCAAGTCGGCACCTTGCTGAAGTAGGCTTCGTACTGAGGTAGGCGCCTTACTCAGGTAGGTGCCTTACTGAGGTAGGCACCTTACTCAAGCAGGCGCCAAGCAATCAACTTACTCAGGCAGGTGTCAAGCAGGTGACTTACTCAAGAAGGTGCCTTACTCAAGAAGGCATCGGTACCTCAATGTCCATTAGCAGAGGCACCTGATCATGAGAAAAAAAAGCACCTTGATGTCATGCGTCAAGGGTGCCTTGGTTATTATTAAAAAAAGAAAAAAAAATTCGCACATCATATATCTTACTCAGCATAAAATTTATTTTGTTTCTTTCATGTGTTGTAGGGAAAGTGCCCGCATGCAAGCTGCAGGCATCTTGAGAGCCAAGGCCTAACAGGAACAGATTTCACTGAACTACATTTTAGTTTTCTTAGTTTTTCTTTTGTAGGGAAAGTGGTTTGATTGTATGAAAAATAGGTATCTTGGGAGACAAGGCCTAAACCAGCTTGGCATCCATGAACCTGCACCATTTTTTTAGGAGGTAGAAATTCGACTGTTTCCATCTAGAGGAGATAGTCACCATCTGGGCATGGACGTGGGTGTTAATTTTTTGCAAAGGGAATAGGTACCCACCCCTATGCTTGGACAAATCAGACGTCGATGCGACACGAGAAGATTTTTGGAGAGCCTGATCAGCTCTGCAATAGTAGACACATTAGCGATTGTTGACTTCTCAATAGTAAGGATATGCCTTGATGCTCACTGCTAAAAACATATGAATTATGTGAAAAGCTATTTAAAAAAAAGAATCAGATGGCTGAGAAAGATAAGAGTGCTAAAAAATATTTGCAGTTCTTCCTGGAGAAGAGAACTGTAGATCCACTTTAGCCCAGCATTGGTCAAACTTCTTCTCCCTAGATTGGGGGTTCCTCTTAATCAGTATGGGATGTGATGTTCAGAGGGTTGTAGACCTGTTGCATATATGGACCTGTTATTGGCAATGATGGCATCACCAATTTTTGTGGGGAAGGATTTGGATGAACCTATTATTGGTGATGAGGGTGTCACCAATTAAAGTGGGGGAGAGGATGGGTGAACTTGAATCTTCGACAAGAAAAATAAAATAAAATAAAATAATGGCTGCGATGCTAGACTTTTTAAAGTCTACACCTACAGAAATAATGTATCCATTATTTTCTAGAAAAGACGGTGCATGACCCATGTAGAATAACTAGGCAAAGGGGCACACAAATTTTCTATTTTCTACTTTACCTTTTTGAAGCTATGTAGGAAGGCTCTATTGGTGGAAATTTAAAAACTACATCATTACTAGAGTAGCAATGCTTAGAGGTAAAACAACAATGATGATTAGCAGTGTGGGAGATGAAGCTAGCCATAAAAATAAATAAATAAAACATATTCTCTAGGAGCACCAACGTCACAACAATATTTTTTTGGAATGCCTTGGTTACGGGCATCATTGAAACGTTTTTACACCACCAGCATGGTATAGATCAGAAGCTACAAAATTAACCCAGGTATGTACTGAGTTTTCCATTAATTATGTGTACGATTATTTAAAAATAATAATTTCTATGCTAAAATTAGTAGATGCCCTTTAAATTATCTTTGTCAAATTCTCCCATAAAAATTCAAGCACATGATATGCCTTGGATATGAAATTTATTACCTCGAAACAATTGAAAAAAACAATTAAAAAAGAGCTACAACATTTATACATTTGGAATTGTTTCAATGGCGGCCAACATATGTAGATGATTGTACTTTGTACTGCAAAGGAAGTTCTAGAGATGAAATAAATGCATTCCAAACATGGGCAAACACAGTGGCATGTGACCACACTTATTTTTAAATTTGGTCTCACCAAATTTGATCATTGTGCAAAATAGGAATATCTCCTTCTGATTTTCGTAGTTTTATGATTAAAAGAATTGGCCTAGTTTCATTGTCGCATTGTGAGAAATTTTTCAGGTGGAGTGCCAAATAAAAAAAAAAAGAAAAAAGAAAAATATATATATATTAAATGGTTAAACACTTGGACTTATACGGATTTGCAATCTGCTAGTTTTTACGAGTACATGGTAGAACTCAAATGAGGAAACACAACAATGCTAAATGAAATGGTAGCACTCAAAAAAAAAATAGTGCTCAATAGAAGAAAAAAATAGCAATGCTCAATGGAAGAAGAAAAAAAATAGTAAGCACTCCATGAAATAAAATAGAGATGCTTAGTGTATTTGTGCGTCGGGTTGATGTGCGATGCTTTTGGGCTGCACTAGTTTCCTGTGATACTAGGCCCTTATTGTACTAGGATGGCTTTCGGTTGTTGGCTGTATTGGTTTCTTATAGCATTGGTTGTACCTTCCTATCATGCTTGGTGTCATGGTGCTTCCATTGTTGTCGCAGTCATTTCATCAGTACCATAATTCTTTCACTGATGTCGTAGTGCTTATGCTATTTTTGTAAGTGTGCTTTGGCTAGTGCCGCAATGTTTCATAAAGAAAAAAAATAACAGTGCTCACTAACAGTGCCCATGAAGAGAAATAGATATGCTTAAGGCCATTGAAAAAAAAAATTATTATTATTTTGGGGGCTGTTGTCACGAGGACGTGACAATATTTAGGCATGGGGGATGATGAGCACCAAAAATGCTCATTTTATATGCACTATTAAGGGGCATCATTACTAGTTTAATTAGCATTAGAGATATATTTTTATTTAACTGGTGCATATAATTGATAGAAAATCTGATATTATGCTTAATAGGTGTTTTTAGTGGAAATTGCTTATGAATGCAGGTTTTGGTACTAATCTATTGTTTTCCTAATGGACCTAACATGATTTTTCTTAGCTGTGTCTAACGTATATGGAGTAGGCGCCTTACTCTACCGCCTTACTCCCATACATGGGGAGGTGCCTTACTCTGCAGCCTTACTCAAGTAGGCGCCAAGCAGGCGTCTTACTCAAGTAGGTGCCAAGACGACACCTTACTCAAGTAGGTGCCAAGATGACACCTTACTCAAGTAGGCGCCAGGCAGGCATCTTACTCAAGTAGGTGCCAAGACGACACCTTACTTAAGTAGGCGCCTTACTCCCATACATTGGAGACACCCATGTTGGAGTGTCATATGATGAAGTCAACATTGACCAGGTTGACCAAGGGGCTAATGAGGAGGTTGCACATAAAGGCAAAGGAGAACTATTTTAATAATGCATTATTATTAAATTAGAATAAAGTATTTTTATTATTAACCGATTGGTCGGTTGACTTTGTAAAGCTCTTAAAGCATATTATTTTTAGATGCATTAATTTAAGGATGTGTTTGTTATGTACACCTAAGAATTTATATATTTATCCTTCTAGTGATTGAACATGCTTTAAAATTGGGAAATAAAATTTGTGTAGAACTAATTGTAACTAATCACATCATCTAATTAAATTATATTGATTTATTATTGTAACAATATATGGCTATGCTTTAGATAAATACATAGGCTAGATGAACAGAGATCAATGATTAATTTACACAGAAATTATTCTTCATTTCATTCTTTATTGATTAAGAGTGCAACTCCTCTTATTCGAGCAAGCTCTATGTAGCTAGCCGAACGGACTATCTGTGGGAGCTTGGGCCCACTCCCTATAATAGTCCTCCCTTATTTCATTTTTATTCTTTATTTTACATAGCTTATATTTATTGTTTTATTTACTGCTTTGTTTAATTTTAGTTGTGTGTTTATCTCCTTGCATTTTATTTCTGCATTTTATTTTTAGCACTTTAATTTAGTTGCAATTTATTCATTTATTTATTTTGCACTTAGTTTATTTGGTTTAGTCAAAATCCAAATGCACAAACATCCCCCACCAAACTAAATAAGGTATAGACAGATTCATTCCCCAAAACTGCAGGCATATATTGTGCATGGCACTCGTAATTTTACATAATTACCGGATTGATAATTTATGGAAGAGAAATGATTATTTTTTGAGACAGGATTTTTGCTCACCAAAATTTATCTATAATTGCAAACAATTAAATAAATTTATAAATGTGAACTTAGTATATTTTTTAAATTTTATTAGGGTAGATAGAACTATTACCAAGAAAATCCTTAAAATACATTATATATATGGTATTGATTTTAATTTTGAGTTTTTTTCTTAATAATTTGAGTATATTTAATTATAAGAAGGATGTAAGGTTCCAATTTAATGGATAAAAATGTATACCATACTTAAAATGTATACAAATGTATACCATACTTAAAATGTATACAAATGTACACCATACAAATGTATATCATACTCTGATATGAAGGAATCTAGACGTATTCACTCTTATTTTTTCTATAATATTTATTTTTATTTAATCTATACACCTTTCACAATGAATTTTAAAGAAGCAATCCATGAAGGATCACCTCTAACAGGAGAGGAACACAATCAATGATTGCCAAGGAAACCATTGAGGATGCCAAAGGTTGATTCAAGGAAAACAAATATGGGTTGCATAAAAGCAACTAATGGATCCTTAATAGTGAATTTTGAAATAACAAATGTCTAGGAAGGAATATATACGATTGAGAGGAAAAGCCTAATTTGTCGATTCATGGGATTTTGATCGACTCTTGCTACCTTCAAGCAATGGGCTATCAAAAACTGGAGCACTAAAGGTAAGTTCTAAATTTTTACTTACCCTAATGGATACTTTCTTATTTTTTAATAATAAATAAGATAGTGTTAGAAAAGTAGAATACATGATATAATTCATTGAAAGAAGCCTTGCTTAAATAGTAAATACATACAATTTGATCCATTGGATCATAACAAACTGAGTTAATCTCTGCCACATAAATTATCTTAGTAACAACTTAGGATATAATTTGTTATTCTAACACCCCCCCTTAAGTGATACTACGGGGTAGTGAAAAATAACAAAACCAAAATAAGTGGCATATCCACAAGTATGAGTCCCGACAACAAGATCTGATATAGTACTCATGTACAATATATGCATAAGAAAACCTTGCTAGAGATATGAAGAAAAACCACAAGGGAGAAAATAACCTACTATAATAGAATAAGGAGGAGGAAGATGCACATGGAGGATGGAAAGGAAGGAAGATGTCCTCTTCAACCCCCCTTAGGAAAACTTTCATCAAGAAGCCTGTAAAGGATCCATCAGATGTCTCAAAAAAATAGAGAAGTCTTGTCGTCGAACTGAATGAAAACAAACACCTAAATTGGTGCTTATGACACAGATCAAGGCTTTGAGCTATGAAAAAGGTCACTAAAGAAAATCCCTTGAAACCAAAGTGTCTCACAAAAAGAGTGTGAAGATAGGATGGATCACAAAAATCTCTAGGGTAGTCCAAAATGACTCCACAAGCATGAGTATGTGGTTTCCACCTATACAAACACAATGTAAAGAAAACTCCCCTGAAACCAAAGTGTCTCACAAAAAGAGTGTGAAGATATGATGGATCACGAAAATTGCTAGGGTAGTCAAAAATGACTCCACAAGCATGAGTATGTGGTTTCCACCTATATGAACATAATGGACTAATAACAAGGTCCAAAAAGAGTGGACAAACAACTTACTTCAAGGGAATAAAAATGAAGGGCACCTATAGGTGTCAAATGTGTCCTTATGGTGACCTCCTCATCCTACCAAGAAGTATGGGTAACTAGACACTACAACTTCTAGGTGATATAGAGGATATGACTAGATACTAGGATCACTTAAGCAAATATTTTGGGAGTGTCAAGTTTGACCGAGAATGCACTTCATGATACAATAATATTATATCCAAAAAAAATGTGAAAAACTATTTCAAAACTGAAAATGGACACCAACATTGTGCCCATCTCGAAAAAACCTTTTTGACAACTATAAACATGCTTATGATCGCGTGTCAAATTGACCTTCATTTGCAGGAAAAATAATATCTTCTTCTTTTATCTAGAAACTAAATAAAAATCAGAAAATATTTTTTGGAATATTCCGGTGGCATCACTAACTAGAAAAAAAAAACTTTGAAATTTTACTTCGAGTTTTTCTTGGTTTCAAAAAACTTTATATGGCCTACTTGTGCCATCCACACTTTGTACATTTTGAAAAAAAACACATGGCCCAATAAATCCATTAAAAAAAATTCATTGCAGCCAAAAAAAATTTAAAGAAAAATTTTAGGCCTTTAAAATAGTGGGACCCATATGAAATAAAGGCATAATAGTTTTTGAAAATCTTTGGTCATCATGACGTTCACTTTTTCTTGAAAGAGCATTGCCAGTACCCCATTGTTTTGCATGGATCTCACCAAAAAAACTTACCATCGATAACCTTACTAACGTTTGTCATCTACAAGTGCCCATCAAAGCTGAAAATCACCATTAAACATCTTTTGTATCGTAGTGGAATTGTGGGCATGATTCTACTATGGACCATGGGAAACAAATATTCCTATGTTGAAACATATGTTGTTTGCCAACATGATTTTTGACGTACATCAGGACCAAAATTATTCATAGGTTGGTTGCAGTCAAGAGCCCTCTGCAAAATCATGGACCAACAGTATAGTTAATAAAATAAATCCAATCTAGGGAACCAACACAATCCGATGGCTGGCCAATGTACTTTCCTAGGTATATCAACTCCTTCAATAGTGTTGCAGTCCTCTGCATGATTGCCAAATCAATATTTAAGAGGGAATTATAGCATTTTAAAAAACTAGAGCACACCATGAAGGACTGAACATGGTGAAGATCTATCCAACCCCGTCGCTGCTCTGCAAAATGTAAAAAAATATTCTTTCTCTTTGATCCTAATTCCATCACCATAACAACTGGCTGGACTTGGTGCTCCTCCTCAAGATTCATTGTCAAAATAAGAAAAAAAATATCAGGAATATTATCCTCCATATTTCAATTCATGTAGGAATAGTCAGTAAGATCTCCTAGAATACCTCCACCACGGGCGCCACCGTCGCCCCTACCATGACTGCCTGACTCAGCATAATTTCTTCTCACATACACTTTCAAGACAACTCATACACTTTCAGGAAAATGCATCAAGCCAAACTCAAAATACTACCAGCTCATGTTATATCATGTTGGGAAGTCAGGTGAGATGAGAGCCACATCCCATGGTTTGAAAAATTAATGTCGCTCCATTCTAAAAAAAATAAAATTGGCTCATAATGGTGCTCTAATTTATTTCCATCTCCAGTGTATGCACATCAATCCTTCGTCCTCAACTAGAATTTGTTTTGAAAACATCATAAGCTTTGCTATTGCTAGATCGAATTGCTAAAACAACCATTATCCCTTTGTTCTGCAACACAACACAGGCCACACAGTCCACTAGGTGCCATATTCCACTAGAAGAGATTGGATAACTCCTTGTGAAGCTATGAGTGAGACACTGAATACATGGAATACATTATCTTCTATTACTGGTAGTGCGTACATCAAAAAGCCTGTATTTGAGCAGAATTCCAATGGTAGGAAGACCTAAATCCTCCTCCTCAAACTCTCAGAGTTGGTCATAGAGCATTGAAATCGTCCCATAAAACCATCACTGGACCATTCATAGGTATAAGCATCGACAGATAGAAAAATCTACAGGCTTGGAGGTTCTTCGATTGAATTCTCGATTTGGATAGAGAATGAAAAATAGTAGCACACTGCCTATCCTTTGAGCTCTGAGTCTTCATCCAAATGGGAGAGTAGACTATTAAAAAAATTTGGAAGAAAATTTTTCACAAGAGTTACGAATTTAGGGAACATCCTATAAATAATATTACTCCAGATCCTCCAATGCGACTGTCGTTTGCTTGGGTCAAAATGTCATTGACTAGTAGACAACAGATCCTGTTTGAAAAAAATAAACATCGTCAATTGGCTAGGGGTGATTTTTCATTCTGATTGCAAAAAAATTGGATACGATGTCCATGATTTGATCTTCTAGTGTTAAATTCATCTAACTCCATGGCACGATTGCTCCCGAGCAACTTAAAATTTGTATGGAAAGCTTTAGTGTTGCATGGACGTGTCACAAAAAATGAGATATATTATCTCGAACATGGACTCTATCTCCAACAATCAATGAATATCATGGATGTGGGATCCATCTCTAGCAATCAATGAATGTTAGAGGTGTGGGCTCTATATCCATCAATCAATGAATATCATGGGCATGGTCTCCATATCCACCTTCATGATGCACATATTTAGAATCTGAGTTATAGCCAATAAAAAATCATGGATGCCATCCTCAGTCAAGCATGCCAAAGCTTTCTCCATGTGCACCCTTGATTCACGATAAAAAATGTGTGCTTTCAGATTTCTCAGGACAAAATAGGTGCGCTGTTGAATGGTGGAGATCACTACATCCATTTTGCCATCAACTTCAATAATTGACTGGAAAAACAATGCTAGAAATTGTTGGAGGTCAAAACCAACATAACTACGACAAAAAAAAAGCATCTCATTAATCCGTCAATGACACTTGTCATGTATTTCAACATATTCATAGCCAAATAACAGATACAAATAGATACAAACATACTGTAAGTGGAACCCTATTTTCTTTGGTGGTGGCATGAGCATTCTTTTGATTTTATTTATTTTAGTAGGCCTTGGAAATTATGGCATGTGCACAGCATTTGACCAGATTGGAGCTCATAGTTACAATAAAAAATACATCACATGCGACACCATATGTGGCTCAGATCATAGTTACTATCTTAGCTTTAGTTGTCGTGTTGGATCAAGAAATGTGTAGGCAATAACACAAGCAATCACAATCATTACGGCCTCCAACTAGACCTTCACTTCAATAGGTGGATGCCAAAAAAAATCATCTATGGCCATATGTGGTCATTAGTGGTCATCTGTGGCATCAACTCCAATTGGTGTATCTGCAACTGCATCAATCTCCATATCACACTCTTTGTGGAACTCAACAACAAAACCCCATATAATCTTGAGCTACATCTTATGTAGGTGGAGTGGAGTCATAGTAAAGTAGAAATGCATTGAGGGAAGCAGTTTCATAGTGATTTCACAAAGATGGCTAAAATTAATTTTTGCATAAATTTTCTTCCTATTTTCAGTGGTATTGTCACCATCCATGATAATCTCAAATGCATACGCTGCGATGATAAGGAGATGACCCCACTTGTCCTTGCCTTCAAAACTATGATATTTCACCATAATTTCAAACTCTAGCCACCCTCAAATGGTTTTATCGGAGCGCTAAGAAATTGTATGATAGAGATTGTAAATCATGCTTTTTATTTCCCAAACAAAATTCTATTTGATTTTAATAGGCTGCATACAATCTTTCTCAAGCAGGTGGTCTAGGCAACATCTATAGTGCTCAATAAGTGATGGAAAGGAGCAATGGCCATATGACGGTGCACCTTCTTGAAATTTATTTTACCCTAATATATCGGTGGCTCCATCATCGCAGGTTGGGAGGGCTTTGTAAATACAATATTTTCATCATAATAAAAATATCATGGGCGATCTTCAAACGACATTAGTCATTGCTTGTAAAAAAATATCTACAACTCCTAGGTAACTAAAAAAATATCTCCCAAACTAATTTTTTTTTTAACCATCTAGTTTTTGATCCATCAAAATATGGAGAGCATACTCCCTTGGTAACAAAAATAGGGGAAAAAAAGGAAAGGGGGATTTCCCTTCCATGAGGGAAATCCCCCATGAGGAAAAGCTCCTCAGGTTCACAGGATAGGGAAAGTATGATTTGATACAATGTTAGAAAAGTAGAATACTTATAATTCATTGAAAGAAGTCTTTCTTAAATAGCAAAGGCATACAATATGATACATAACAAACTAAGTTGATCTCAGTCACACAAATTATCCTAGTAACAACTTAGGATATAATTTGTTATTCTAATAGATAATGAGAAAAAATTTCAAGGGGGGCCATGGTTTTTGGGTAGATTAGGACTCTTCATGAAGCCTTGGCATACCAAGTTCAAATTTGAGGAAGATATGCCATCAACTGCCCCTATTTGGGTCCATTTATTTGGTCTATAGATAGAATATTGGCATCCAAGGATATCCGCAACCATTGGAAATTATTTAGGAGTTTACATGATGACTTTGATAGCACCCAACACTTAGAGCATATGATTTATATAAGGATTTATGTTTTGATTGATTTTGACAAACCACTTCCAAAGAAGATTACTTTACAATATGGGTAAGAAATATTGGATCAAGTAGTAGATTATGAAAATTTTCCATTTAGATGTAAAATTTGTCATGAATATGGTCATCTAGCCAAGGATTGTTCACATAAGGTCCCTAAAAAAGAGAAAAAGGATGAGGACTTAGCAGGGTTTCAAATCCTAAAATAAAAAGCACAAAGAAAAAAATAGCAACAAAAGAGAAAACAGTAATTTCATCTAACACCTTTGAAATTCTCTCCACGGATGAGCAAACGGATGATGAGGATGGTCAAATAAAAACAATTATTATAGAGACATACTTTTATGAAAAGAGGAAACAAGAAGGATTGCATGATGAGAAATCATTAAAAGAGCTTACCTTGATGTTTAGAAATAATAGTAAAGGAAAAAAATACAATGTAGAAAACCAACCCAAGTACAAAACAAAAGGGTAGATTCAAGTAACCAATCTATAGTCCAATATTAATATCGTGGTACCAAGTAACCAGTCTATAGTCCCAACTGGAATGAAGCAAGATACGAATAAACGGATAAGGATGTCATAATACTAAGGTTTGTAGTCAATCTCTTTATTCCAATGTTGGAAGCTTTGGCTATTTTGCTAAGCATTTTTTGATATTTTTGGTAATTTGTTAAGCTTTGGTTTATTTTTAGTGTTATCATATTTTGTTTGTTTTGTCTATAGCTCCTTTGTGCTTAGTTTTTGTTGTATTTGTTTTTCTTGATTTTGTTTGTGGTGTATTTGATTCATTTTTTTGTTTATGTTTTGGATTTGTTTTGTTATGTTGTTTTTGGGGGTTTTTTATGTGTTTCGTGTTATGTGGTTTTTTGGTTTATTGGTGTATTTGTTTATTTTTGTTGTTTTTGTTATGGTAGTTTTTTGTTATACTATGTTTGTGTTTTTTCTGTGTTTCGTGTTTTGGTGTTATTTATTTTTGTCATTTTTTAATTTTATTTTATTATTTATTTTTTAAATTTTTTTGTGTTTTATTTTATTGTGTTTTTCTATTTTTTCTCTTTTTGTGCATGTGTTTGATTGTGTTTTTTCTTGTTGACACACTCAAAGAGTATGCTTTATTTATTTTAATTTTTTGTGTGTTTGTGTGTTCTTGTTTTGTGTTGTTTCAAGCATGATTCTTGCATGTGTCAAAGGTGGTAGGCCACATGCGAGCCCTAGGTGTTTTTAGCCAAAAATATACCCTACCTCCTTGGGTCTTATCCAAAAGTCGCATCCCTTCTAAGATTATTTTCAAAAACAAAAAATACTCTGATAATTAAAATTTATTTATATTATTAACATTAAATTAAATTAATAATTTATTTTATATTAATTAAAAGAATTAATAATAATAAATTTATTATAACACATAATATAATATTTCAAAAAAAAACATAAAGACCTTCTATAACATAGAATCAACTTAATAATACATTTAATATGATTCAAATAATAAAGACTTTCTATAATCATAAGTGCGCGTTGGTCTATGGTAAAGATTCCACATGCATTATCTACTATAATTTGATAATTAAAGTTTACTTATATGAATAACATTCATTTAAATTGATAATTTATTATTTATTAATTAAAAATTAATAATAATAAATTTCTTATAAAACTTATAATAATATTTCAAAAAAAAAACACAAAGACTTTTTATAATGTAGAACCAACTTAACAATACATTTAATATAATTCACATATAAAAGACTTTCTATAATCATATGTGCAAAGATACCACATGCATTATCAATGATGAGATTGGAATTTAACCTAACGATAAATGTGTATAAAAAATATCTCTCAAAATTTTAAAAATAAAAGTAAAAATATATTTTTTTTAATTTGGTTGGTGTGATATATCCCTATGACCAACATACAAGGCTAGGTAGCCTCCCTCAAACATCACACCTCCTAAAGCTAAGAAATATGTTTTTTTCTCGTTTACATAGGAGAGTTGGTCACAACCACACTATTTTTAGTAACTGACAAGTGTAGGGTGGGTTCAATCCAGGGGTTGCTTCCACCAAATCTATTATGTTTTATTATGACCCAGCATGAAGGGAACCATCGATTGCTCAGGATTTGTATCATCATCATCAATCTATCACACACTCAAAAAATTTAGATCAGACTACTACCTTTGCAAATAAGCTAACCTCGAGGTTTAAACTTAGGTGTCTTCTTGATAAATACCTGATCAAATAAACACTTATGAATCCACCTAGCCCTTGGGGGCTAGATATACTTATCAATGGGAAATTTAACACACACCCACCCCCTCACACTCACCCAAATCATAGTTTGAATCTTGGACCTCCTAAAGAAGATCCAAATTCCGAATCGTTGTGCTATCCCCATGGGACATAAAAATGAAAACAATGATTTACATATGTTTATTCTTTTTTTTAAAGAAAAATTCATTTAGGAAAGTACTTGGTGAAGTATATAATAAAGTATAAAATATTTTAGAAAAGTGAAGTTTAGAGAGGAATGCTCTTTCATGGAGTTTAATTGTAGCTAAAATCTTGTGGTTTATAGTTATTAATCTAAAATAAATAGATTTTTATTTAATAATAATTAATTTATTATTAATTAGGTTTTAGAGATAACGTAAAGGTTTGTATTTTGGCTTTACTTGGGGGTTTTAAAGTTCAAACCATAGCATGGATGAGTGTGGAGGAGGGTGTTTATGGCTATGTGTTTGCCTCCCATTGATAAGCTTAACTCTTAGATCTCACTTTTATTAGATTTTATGGTCGGGATGGGGATGGACAACCCTTAGCGTGGGTCGTATGAGTTTCTCACACTAACCTTAATAAAAATATTATTAAGTATTTTATTATAAAATTTAATATTTATAATAATTATGATGTGATACTTTAAAATATTTATCATACTTAAAACATAATTAAATATAGGGTGGAGTTAAGTATCTACTCTTGAACTAAAAATATTTTATATAAAAGAAAAAACTTTTACTATCTAATTATTTACAAAAAAATTTAGTAGTAAATTTTATTTTTTTAGTAGGATTTTGAAAGGGTTTCTCTTTCCCTTTTACGTCAACTTGGTTACATAAAATTATATAGTCTATTTGGTTTAGTAGGATTTGAACCTTGGTATGAGCTATTTCACCTATATATCTCAACCATTTAACCATAGTCCCATTAACAATGACAATTTTAAATTATTATTATAATATTTTCTTTTAGATTTGGTTAGTGTGAGAAACTTGTATGACTGACACTTATGGTTAGGCATCCCCATCCCACCATAACGTCTCATAAGAAGGAGATTTGAGCTTATCAACAAAAAATTAAACACACAACCAACACACTAATTTTGTAGTTTAAGCCTTGGACCTTTTGAAGAAGAGCCAAATGCTAAACCGTCATATTTTTGCCCTTGGGATATAATTTTAATTATTATAAAAATATAATTCTTATTTTTAAATTAAAATATTGTTAATATATGTAATTGAATTTAATTAGGGTAAATATTTAGCTTATAAATAATTATTATTCTTATTATTATTTTTTTAAATTAGTTATATGTGGCTTGCCAATGAAACCTTGGTTCAATGGTTGAGATATATGGATGATGTAACCCACATCAAGGTTCAAATCCAGGTGGTATCAAATAGGTTATATGGTTCAATACTACTAAGTAGATGTATAAGGGAAAGATAAATCCTTTCAAAAAAACTACTTAAATATGTGTGTATGTGTGTGCATGCACGTGCATGCGTGCATGTATGTGTATGTGCGTGCATGCGTATGCACTTTCCATATGGGGCAAATCCCATCAAAATACCTAGTGCGTGCGTGCGTGTGTGTGTGTGCGTGCATGTGTGTACACTTTCCATATGGAGTAACTCTCATCAAAATACCTAGTGTGTGCATGCATGCGTGTGCACTTTCCATATGGAGCAACTCCCATAAAAATACCTAAATTTTGATTTAGGAGAGATTACAGAGCCAAATTCAAATTAATTCATGGGGTCATGGTTTTGAATACCTGATTTCACCACTATAAAGCATAATAGATTAGAGTGAATATTGGTATAATCATTTCCATATGATGATAAGTCCAATTATGTGATGGAGAAATATTTGGATACAATAAATCATTCATTGAAAAGTCTATATGAAATATGAGGTTCCCAAGATTGATGAAACTCCATCCCTTGATGTTCTTATACCTTAGATTCTACAGAATACTTTTTGAAATATTATGCATAGTTCCATGGACAAGCACACGAATCCTAAGAGTGAATAGTGCATACGAAAAGGTTGCATGGTTGGCCCATCAACCCCTAATCTAAAAAAAACTCAACCACATGTAGAGAAAGGTTAACCCCTTTTGGTTGTATCTAATGACTTATCAAGATGCATTGTCATCTTATTTTTTATGGGGGATATCCCTTAAGCCTAAAATTCTCAAATGGGCTAGAGGGGTTTGGGAAAATACTAGAGGATGAATAGTTGAGGCTATTAGAGGATTGAGAAGGGGGTACATAATTGTATCCTTTGAAAATCATAAGCATAACCAAAATTTTGTCCAATATGAAACATATATTATATGTAGTCAAATTAGCTATCTTCAACATTGATCTTCAGATTTTCATTCGAAGGGCCGTTTTAGGAAAAAATACTTTTTTGGATAGAAATTCTTTTTTTTTATCTCTATCATGTCATCCCTTTCCTGAAAAAATGTTACTTCCCTTTGTAAGGTTTTGTAGTCTCATCTTGTTTTAAAAAATATCTAATTATAGAGTTCATCCCCATATCTAATTATAGAGTCAAAAATCTCTAAAACCCTAGTTTAACCATGCAAATGATTAATCTAACCTAATTAAGTAATATGAAACAAGAACAATAAGGAGATCATATACTTGTGGCAAACTGTAACTCTAATGAGCGGTCTACACTGTAAACCATGGTTGAAAGCCATGATGAGCAACCAAGTAGGTTTGCCCTCCAATTTCAAGGACAATGGGCTTGATCCACCTTGTCAAATTGATGATCAAGGGTCGCCTTAGTGTCCTCTGACAGGTTTGGTGGTTGAATTTTTAAATAGACCTCCGTTTGCCCGAATTGGTTTTTCTTGGCTCTCCTAGGTCCTTAGGGCATCAATGGCCTAATTCATCATGATGATTGACAAATTGACAATGGTGATGGCAAAAATTCTCTCTCTATGCACTCATGTGAGTCCACAATTCGACAGGGCTTCACTGCTCTAAACTCCAATGCTTTCTTGATATAATATTTCGATAGTGCTTTGCTATCAAAATGCTCTATATCATTGTCCTAATTCAAAGGGGTACTTATAGGATGTCCCAGGGATAGGGTTGGCTTCATGGAGAAGCCAAGATAAAGAAGGGGCGGTTAGGATAGTTTGATTCAAAGCTTCCATCCTCTAATCGCATCCTTCTATAAAAAATAGATTTTCAAACCGATTTGGCTTGGATGAAGGCCAACTAAACTTCAGTTAAGACCATAGGTTATAGTTGTGGTACAAACTATAAACTGTAGGTCTCAACCACGGTTCAATTTGTAAACTATAGGTCTGAGCTACGATTCAGACTAAATAGGCTAAGGATCCCAAATTGAGTGGTTAGAACCACTGCTCTATCTTGGAGTCTATCCAAGATCTTCCATATGGTCTTGTAGCATGTCCATATAAGTAGTCACCATCGACATGACATGTTTTAGGTGTCTACAAATACCCCTTTTGAGATGCGTTGTAGGATCGAAGAATGCTGAGAAAAAATAGACCTCCTAAAACAATGTCGAAGGTTCTATGATGATCAATAGTCAGATCAACATTAGATGCCCCAGGTCCTGCAAAAGGATGCACATCCTAGAATCATTGCTTCCAACTCTTTGGAGGCTTAAACTCAAAAAATTCAGCACTCGTCATCAAAAATTCAAGTAGCTTTAATGCTACAATAGGGGTTAGGCCTATATAATCGAAATGATGAGAGTTACAAACTAATTATAATATTTAATATTTTCCCCAAGCAAAGGGGTAAGCTTATGATAGCTATTGACGATGATTCGCAAGGACAAGCACAATTTTGACAAGATCAAGGGATCTACAATCGTAGGGATCTTCTACTGATTTTGATTATGATTTGATATTATTACCCCCAAGATCAAGAATGTCTTGGCTTCTTCTACAAATTTTCTAGGGTACAAAAGGTTCTTGGATCTGGTATTGGTCTACTATCCAAGGGTACATAGGATTTGGGCCAACGAATGGAAATCACCTCCATTGTTGTTGAACCCTACTAGAGGTTGGATGTCAAGCCCAACCTACTATAATTTAAGTGAAAGTGGTGTGTGTGGTCCATTTTAATTTGCATAAAATAAATATGCATAATACAACACAATGATTTTTTCCTATGTGTAATGTAAAAGAAACATTTTATATTCAGAGATGCATGTTATACTCTACATGATTTTTTGATAATGTAAACTAGTATACAAATGACTGCTACTTGGGCCTCAAACATGCAAATCCACACACAATTCTAATATAGCATGTTGTATTCTAGGGTGTGCTGCAATTAGAGATCTGATGTTCCTAGCAGTGCCTATCCAATACTTAGAAAAAGAAACCTAAGGACCTAATCCATTTTCAGTTAATTTTAGCCTTAGTAAATTTACGTTTCAATTTCTATTCTCTGGAAAACACAAATAGAAACAAAAAACATAGAGGGTTAAAATGGGGCCTACCTCAGGTCTTCATTTGATCTGTAATCTTTTTTTTGTTATCTGCTCTATCATATTTAAACTGCAGGTCTGGCTACGGTCTGCACTGTAAACCACGTGTTAAACCTATGGTTCAATTTTTGGCCTATAGCTGATAACTACAGTCTGTACCTATAATTCCAAAAATTCAAGAAACAATAGTTAGATCATTGATTTTGTGGAGTTCCACTGTGATCATCTTCTGACCTATCCCAAAAACCATACACCTAGATATTGCATTAATGAAATCAACATAAAATCATGACAAGATAACAAGATTACATATAAAAATGAAAATGTGTGTTTCTTTTATTAATATTGTCAATGAAATTCGGTTACAATATTTCCCCTCTTAGGGTCACCAGAATGTTGATACTCTCAATACAATTGCCAAAGCCCCAAATGGGGTAGGTGCACTATTAATGCCTTTCCAAATAGTCGCAAACTGCTCTAGGGTGGAGTTAACCATCTTCATCATGTTGAGGAAGGAATTTGGTGATTGAATCTCCCTTTAAACCTATTTCCTACAATCAAGAAACAACACAAGAACGTTATACAATTATGCGATCTCTCATGATGAGGTCCATTGAAGGATTGATGCATGAAAAAGCCATGAAAATCATATAATCAATAAAGCTTGAAAAACATGTCTAAACTATGCCAAATTAATAAAGATTCATGGAAATGCATAAAAGACTATTACAACTAAGTATTGAATGATCTAATTAAATGTAATTAAGCATGAAAGCATAAAAAGAAACCATTCTTGCATATTCTACACTAATGTACTAGAATTACTCTAAGCACTAAATGTACGGGACATAAATCTCTAAAATCCTATTTTAACTGTGCAAATGATTAATCTAACCTAATTAAGTAATCTGAAACAAGAACAGTAAGGATATCGTATACCTGTGGCAAACCGCAGCTCTGATGAGTGGTATGCACTGTAAACCATGGCTAAAAACTATGGTGAGCAACCAAGTAGGTTTGCCCTCAAATTTCAAGGGAAGTGGGCTTGATCCTCCTTGTCAAATTGATAATCAAGGGCTGCCTCAGTGTCCTCTAACAATTTTGGCGATTGAATTGTTAAATAGGATTTTCATTTACCCGAATTGGCATTCTCCTAGGTTCTTAGGGCATCCATGGCCTAATTCGTCATGATGCTTGAAAAATTGACAATGGTGATGGTAACAAGGCTCTCTCTATGCACTCAAGTGAGTCCACAATTTGACAGGGCTTCGCTGGTCTAAACTCCAATGCTTTTTTGATTCAATATTTCGATAGAACTTTGCTATCAAAATGCTCTATATCATTTCCCTAATTCGAAGGGGTATTTATAGGATGTCCTAGGGCTAAGGGTGGCTTCATGGAGAAGCCAATATCAATAAGGGGTGGTTAGGGTAGTTTTATTGGAAGCTTTCATCCTCTAACTACCTTCTTCTAGAAAAAATGGTCATTCAATCTGATTTTGATCGGATGAAGGCCAACTAAACTTCAGTTAAGATCGCAGGTTACAACTACGGTCCAAATTTTAAACTGTAGGTCTTAGTCATGGTTCAATATATAGACCGTAGGTCTGAGCTACGGTTCATACTGAATACGCCAAGGATCCCAAATTGAGTGGTTAGAACCACTGCTTTATCTTGGATTCTATCCAAGATCTTCCATATGGTCTTGTAGCATGTCCATATGAGTAGTCATCATCGACATGATACATTTTAGGTGTCTACAGTTGCCCCTTTTGAGATGCGTTGTGAGATCGAACAATGTTGAGCAAAAATAGACCTAAAATGATGTCGAAGATTCTATGATGATCATTAGTCAGATCAACATTAGATGCCCTAGGTCCTGCAAAAGGACGCACATCCTGGAATCATTTCTTCCAACTCTTTGGAGGCTTAAACTTGAAAGAGTTTGCACTCATCATCATACATTCGAGTAGCTTTGATGCTACAATAGGAGTTAGGCCTATATAACCGAAATGATGAGAGTTACAAACTAATTATCATATTTGTTATTTTCCCCAAGTAAAGGGGTAAGCTTATGATAGCTGTTGATAATGATTCACAAGGACAAACACAATTTTGACAAGATCAAAGGATCTATGATCTCAGGGATCTTCTACTGATTTTAATTATGATTTGATATTATGACTACCCCCTCAAATGACGAGTCGATGAGGGTAATGACAATGTATGAAGTGACGAAGTAGCTTGACCACAATGAATGATCTCTCCAAACTCATAATTGAGCATTTAATTACTTGTCTAAGCCTAGTTCAACTTATGATTCTAACTGTTAATAGTAATTGCAAATTTCTATCCCATGGAGAAGTCAGGCTACAATAGCCATCTTAGGGAATCAAAATGATGCAAATCCAATTAGTTTTGTGTTGAATCAATTCATCGATGATTTATTGAAAATATTTCATAGAGGAAATGACATGAAATACCTCATTATCGTGGAGCAGTCCAACCTCAAAGGCCTTCATCAGAATTGAAAAGGAACATGTCAAGTCGACGATGATAATTTTACCCCAATTTCCTTATTGTTATTTAATCATATCGTTGGATTACATGGAGCACAAGTCATTGCAACCGCCATATGTATAGATTAAATAACTGAATACAAGATGCATTTGGCTTTTAATTATTTAATTTTTTTTGTTAATTTTGAATTTTTGATTAATCATGGTGCTTAAAATCACCAAATTTGCAAATTGATTGCTCTTATTAACATTTGATCTGGTAGGAGAAATTAATTTATAACTTAAGACCCTCCCATGGTGGGATTTTGCTATTTTTGATACCATTTGTAAATCACGGGTGTAGTCTGTAGTTGGAATTTTTAAAATTTTGGAACCATAGGTCGTACCCATGGGCGAAAAACCCTAATCTCTAGACCACAGGTGTCAACTGTGGTCCGACAAAAATAGCAAAAGGTTTAAAAATCTATCATTTCTAAAATTCATCATTATTCCTTTGACAATGACTACAATTGAAGAGCTCTGAGAGGTGTTCTAGTTTACTTGAAGCAATTGAAACCTTACTATCTTTCACACATCAAAATGGCAGATCGCGATCAACCTTCTTCCAGTCAAGGCCTCGGTGTGAGCAAGGTAATTTTAAACCAATACCTCGCATTCATTGCCAATAAAATAAACCAAATTAATGAATTGGTTAACTAATCATACTAAACTATTGGCAAGGAACCACACCCTAGGCTAGGCTAGCTTATATTAATTTTAATGAATTTTTTTTTTGACTAGGAAAATACCCGAAGTGGGTTGCATCCCTAGATCGCAGCTACCAGCTGTGATTCCCTTTTTACCGATTGGGGGCCGTAGGTATTAGCTATAGTTAGGTTTGAATTACAACAATAAAAAATTTGACCATTGGGTAGACCACGGGTTTGACCTGTAGTTCCCTTTTTTATGAAATTTTTTCAAAATTTTCAATTTTTTTGTGATTTTCTTAGTAGTTAATACCAGTTTATTGCACCTATGAGATGCATTTTTAAATTTTTTTATCATGCTTAGCATATTTTGCATTGTTAGCTATTTTTTCTTGATTTATTTATTTTTAGGTTGTTTTTTAGCTGTTTTTAGTTGCTTTTAGTTAGATTTTTCCTTATACTATATTTCTTTGTAGAGATTGTCCTCTATAGATAGGGAGACAAATATTTTTAACACTCTATACCCACTGCTAACTGATAGGGAGCAAGAGTGGTTTGGAGCCATAGGCTTTAGCTATGTCTTGGATCTACCCACAATTAGGGTAGATCAAGCTTACATGACTGCATTGGCCCGAAGCTGGAATGCCTGGACCAACATATTTCACCTACCAATAGGAGAAATGACTATCACTCTTGAGGATGTCTACAAGATCTTTTGGATCCCTATTTATGGCGAGGCCATCACCTCCTCTAGTGGTAGAAATGAGGTAGTTTACGCTTCTATCTTCGATGATCAAAGCGATGAGGCTTAGCACAAGATGAACCACATAGGCATGCACATTGGATATTGGTATGATGAGCAAGTCTTCTCTATCTATGAGGTAGTTTTCATACACCTAGTCATGTAGGTTGTTCTTCCAGACTCCTTAGGTGCGAGGATTCCTTGGAACCTTATAGACAATGTCAGGAGAGTCGTTCAAAGCTCCACATGATAGACATTACTCCTAGCATTGGGGAGTACCTTACTGTGCCAACTATATCATGAGTTGTACCATATTACCTATCAAAGCTAGATTGGGATCAGCTGTAGTCTATTACTACAGATTTGGGGTTGGCAAAACATCTGGATCGAGTGACCAGTGGAGCTACCCCTAGAGATTACTATGATTGATAATGTGCATAAGTGCTACGTTGCATGTTGGCATCATGAGGAGGATATATTTTAGAGCAAGTTCCATGCTGGGGACATTGATCATTATATCAGTAAGTTTACAACACTAAGCCTTAGGGACATTGAGTGACGTCCATACATGAATTGCCCTACATGGACGGAGGCTTGCAAGTAGCTACACTAGGCTAGACGAGATAGATGGTTACTTGGATATAAGGTCGAGATCTATGAGTACCATTTCTACTCGCAGGTCTAGTGATAGTTTGGCTTGGTACAGGATATTCCAGAGTTGTCGATTATCTATAGGCGACTAGTTATAAAGACTCATTTATAGTGGGTGTTGCCTACAACTCTAGGTGATGATGCAAATGATTTCCAAGATTTTGGAGTTGCTATTGTTAGGAACACCCTAGAATATGATACCTAGTGGTCCCTACTTTGATGGGAGGGATCTGGGCCTCTTGGTCGGGTTGATGAGGCAATGAAGGCTGATCCATAGGGGTGTAATGTGCATCCACATATTGAGAATGAATGGGGTGCAAAGGATGCACACCAATTGAGGCCGAGTATTAGGGCCTATATGAGGGTGAGGTACCTCTAGATAGTAAGGTAGAGCAACTGCTAGCCTAGGTAGTAGATTTGTAGAGCCAAGTCAGTTGGCTACAGTATCAGCAGCTACAGTGGGAAACATTTATTTCCATGCTAGTGGTGAAGCTATATGATCGAGAGAGGTGACTCCAAGAGGCCTAAGATCATGCCACAACTATGATAGAGCATGCTATAATGATAGAGGTGCAAGTTAAGGGGTTGACGATATAACTCAGGCTACTATATGCACAATGAGTGATGACTATAGCAGAGAGGGACTTGGCTCAGTCCCAAGCTCAGAGAGGTGATCCATCATATTATCATGCTATCATGGTACCACCTTCAGCACCAACACTTGCACTGCTAGGAGACCATGATCCTATGGCTAATATTATGCAACTTACTTCCCTCATATAGGATGGGAATGATTTATGCAATGCAAGGGTAGCTCACATCTCTCAGTTGGAGGGATGGATCAGATTGATAGGTGGGGAGGTTCTAGAGGATCCACATGCTTCAAGATCCCAGTGGACCAGATCCAGGACTATAGGGCAGTCAGCAATGAGCTCGAGTCACAAGACTCGCATGACTGAGAGGACACACAGGTCCTCTAGTACACATGATACTATCTCATGTGGGAAGCATAGGTATGACAAATGTGATATAGGTGACTATCCTACTGGGGGTGTAGGTCCTCCATAGCATATATAGGGATTGCTGTTATTATGTACTATTTTGTGTGTAAGGTCGAGGATGTACATAGATGTAGCCTATGATTATTTTGATATACCCTGATGTACTCTTGAGACACATATATATGATTTGATTATTTATGGCTCATTATGTGTACTTGTATATGTTTTTAATTTTTTTTATGTTATGCACATGGATGCAATGCTTATGTTAATTTGATGCTATATGATGTGATGTATGGATGACATGCACTAGATAGCTATTCTATTTATGATGATGATGATATGCAATGATCTAGATGCTTAGATGTGTGATATATGATGGATGCATATGGATGTGATGCTTACTTAAATGCATATTTGATTTTTATTTATTGCATGCATTTAATTTTATGACACTGTTACGATATGCTGATGCAATGTATGTAATGCATTATTTACATGATGGTAATCTAATGTAAATGAATTTGTATGTTTTAATCACTTAAAACATAAGGAATGAATGCTATATGTGTTTATCAATATAATGGACGACACCACAAAATGTATAAAAATCATGGATGTAATTGAAAGATCCTCATGATAATAATTTAATCAATTAATCAACCATATATAAAATGCCATGATGTGTGACATTATAATGCGAATGATATAATGTGTAATTCTATTTTATTTTGCAAGTTTGAAAAAAATGCACAATATAGTCCGTGGCCATCTAAATATTATTTCTAATATCCATCTGGTATCTATCCTATATCTTTGATTGTGATTTCTATAATGATGTATAATGGATTCGATACTTTATAGTTTGGTGATTTTATTCTATATGGTTTGTGATATTTGGTATTTTTTTGCTATTAGAGAAATTTTTGAGGTTTTCCATGAGACTCAAACACCCTAGTAGACTTATCAAAAGTTGCATATTGACCACACTAGACTTCTGAAGTGCAAGGATTTTTCTAGGATAGGCCCTAATTGTTCATTATCACTGTGTGTGAACATGAGTATATTAAGATAAGACACAAGCATTCCCTGATGTCAGACGAGATTATTTCAACCCATTGTTAATATAGGGGCTCCACAAATGTCTTATCCAATACCAAGTTTATATTTTAGTTGGGCTAAGCCACTAGGCAATGTATGACACCTGAAGCTAGCTCTTCCATATTCAAACATTGGTCTACATACCAATAAAAATGCAAGTGTATCAAATATATCATCACGAGTAAGGTACAATATTCTCGATGATTCTAGGGATTCAGGCTCATTCCTTTCTATCCTTCAATTATCGGGATACTTGATCATATGTGGTGAAGCAAGGGAGTCGATTCCATATTGACTTTGACTTTATTTAGATCTTTATTTTATCTCTCTTCGAACAAGATTTCTGATATTCATTTGATATCCACTCAAAATTTGCTTTATGATCTTCATTTGATCTTGATTTGAGCCTGTTTTCCAATCTTCATTTGATCTTCACTTTTTGGCATTTATATTTGATAATTTTCTTCAAAAACCTCTCTTTGGGGATTTAATTTTGGGAAATTTTTTTCTAGTATATCGATTGAGGATATAGATCTTATGATATCAATATGGGAAGTCGATCTATGATATCGATCTAGGGTATAAATCTTGAGGATTGATGTGGGATATCACCCTAGAATATTTCTCATTTTATCGTAAGGAAGGGATTTTGAATAGGGAACTAACCTGTCCTTTGCAAACTACCAACATTTCTCATACCGTCCACACAAAGGGATAAGCAAGAATTAATTTTTTCACATTAGGATACCCGGTCTTGCTTTGCGACTTTCATCTTCCCCTAGTCCTTGTTAGGATTGTTTAATTTGTTGATTAGTGATAGTATTATGATATGCTAAGGGCTATACTAACTGAACCTCACCTACAAAAGCAAATCAAGCTTTCTATCAACTCTTGAGAAGACCTCTAGGTATGGTTGAATGACCAGAAAACCCTAGTATATTCTCCATAGCAACAAAATGGGTTGTGTTGAAAAACAAAATTACTCACATGATTGATGGATTTATGATAAATGCAGAGATGCATGATTTAGACACAAACATGGTGTTGTTTGTGAGACTGACAAACACAATCCCTTCTACTACAAAATGCAACAAATGATGAATGCCTATATGCAATGCAATAATGCAGTGAATGCATGTGTGAATGCAAAATTCAAATGCAAATGTTTATGGATTTTATGCTTTACCATTTTTTTTTTATTATTGATTTTATAATTTTTATGATTTTTGAGCCTCATATATGACTAAATGGCTATTACATGCCTCTAGAGCCTTTAGAAGTGACCAAATAGCGAGGAAATACCATTGGAGCCTTTAGATTGACCAAGTGATTTTTTAGCAAAATCCTCAGAGCTTTTTGGGATGATTGAGCAATTTTTAGCAAACCCTCAGAGCCTTTTGAGTTTTACCAAAGGGATTATGAGCATCTTTGGGACCTTTTGGGTTGACCAAATGATATTTAAGAATACTTAGATCTTTTGGGTTGACCAAGCAACCTTTTAGAACCTCTTGGTGCCTTTTGATTGACAAAACTACTCATAGATGAGCTTGCCTTTTAGGATGACCGAGCGATTTTGAACAAACCCTCAAGACCTTTGACTAACACAACCAAGTAGTTTTAGGAACCCTTGGAGCCTTTTGGGATGACTAAGTGGTTATAATCAAACACTTAGAGCCTTTTACTATGCTCTCAAGCATAAAATGCCTTACGATGGATGATGTTGAGAGGTTCAAGCTCTTCAACACCTCCTAGCAATGTTAGGCGATAGGTACCCGAACCAATATTTTCATATATGATATAGGGTCCTAGCCAATTAGCCATGAATTTGTCTCGCATATCTAGTGGTAAATTAGAGTTTTTTTGGTTCTATTTCAAGACAAGATCCCCAACTTCAAAGTATCTCTGATGGAATTTGATATTGTAAGATCTTTTTAGCCACTCCTAATAAGCGTGGAGATGCTCTAGGGCATTCACACGATGTTCATAAAGCAACATCAGTTGATCTAGTTGATCTTACCACCTTGTGTCATCATCGATGAACTCTTTCAATGCGACGCGTAGCGTTGGAATTTCCAATTCCAAGGGCATAATGGCCTCAGCGCCATATACTAGTGAGAATGACAATGCCCTAGTGGGTGTACGAATGATAGTCCTGTAAGCCCATAATGCAAGAGGTAACTGAATATGCCAGTCTTTGTGGTTTTCTTGGACCGTATTTTTCAAGATGGCCACCACTATCTTATTTGAAGCTTTAGCCTACCCATTTTCTTTTGGATAGTATGGAGTCACAAAACTATGTTTGATTCTGTACTTAGATGTCAAAGATCTCACAGTTTTGTTCTTGAATGATGTTCCATTATTCGATATTATTTTGGATGGAATCCCAAAACCACTTATGATATTCTCCAGTATAAACTTTGCTATACGAGATCCAGTTCTCATTGTTAAGGTTATTACTTCCACCCACTTTATGAAATACTCAGTAGCCATGATTATAAATGTATGTCAGCCCGATGACGGAGGAGAGATCTTACCTATAAGATCTAGTATCCACTGAGAAAATGGCCAAGCCACTTGGATGGGCTGTAAGTCCTATGATGGCAAGTGCATAAGATTAGCATGATGCTGACATTTGACACATTTCTTGACATACGAATTGCACTCCTTATCCATATTGGGCCAATAGTAGCCCATTCAAAGGATGCACTTAACGATGGCCATGCCATTGAAATGGCCACTGCAGATACCGTCATGAGCTTGTGATATCACCCATGATGCTTCTTGGGGCTCTAAGCAATGAAGGAGAACTCCATCGTAGCCTCATTGATACAATATTTCTCCTATTAAGATATATTTATCCACTTTCTATTTAAATGTGCATTTTATAGCACATGGTAATCCTTCTAGGATTACACCAAGCTTCAAAAATTCATGGATTTGTGACATCCAATTTTGATAAGACTCAACATTGAATTCTAAGATGACTTGCTCCCCCTTTGTATTTACTTTTGCAAATGTAGACTGGGAAACAACCTTATGATGAATCGTGGTACCACTCCCTATCGGACTCTGAGAGGTTAATGACCCCCAGGGTACCTTCTTCAAAAATTCTTCAGCTCTACAAAACCATTCAGCTTTTGGTTCTATGCTAATCATCTTGACTGATATTTTATTATCAAATGCTTTGCATTTCGACGTAGGGTGCAAAAGCATTTTAACATTAATGGTAGTGAAATTAGAAAATGAATTCTAAGGGATTAAGGATCCTAAAGAAGCCATGGTGTCTGTGAACCTATTTGATGATTAAGGGATTGCCTCGATGTTGTACCATTCCAATTTAGATAGATATATAGCAAAAATATCCTTGTAAGATTTCAATACGACACATATACACTGGAAGAGCCCCTTAACT
Source organism: Wollemia nobilis (assembly GCA_028583015.1). Taxonomy (NCBI): domain Eukaryota; kingdom Viridiplantae; phylum Streptophyta; class Pinopsida; order Araucariales; family Araucariaceae; genus Wollemia; species Wollemia nobilis. Next base: position 1,588,048 of record JAQPPZ010003507.1, on the reverse strand, counting down.
TGATTTACTATGAGCAAGGAGTCACCAAAGATGTTTAATATTTTAATATTCATAGCGACAATTATGTGGAGGCCCAGCAGTAGATCTTCGTACTCAGCATTATTGTTGGTGCACATAAAGTATAGTTTAAATTACAATGGCATAAGAGCTCCTTGCGATGTGAAAACACTATTCCTACATCACCCCCTTGATCGCACTTTGAACTATCAAAGAACAAAGTCATATCAACATTGTTCTCTGGTTCTTCGGGTTTGGTAGCTTTAGATATGATGAAGACTGCATCGTCTATAAGCTCTTTGGTCAAAGGCCTACTTTTTTACAATGTTGCCTCTGCTAATTGATCAGCTATGACTTGTCCCTTAATGGGCTTATAGCTTATAAATTTTTAATCAAATTCTATTAGTATCATGATCCACTTTGCAGTATGCTTATTATGATATGTCTTACTCATCATGTACTGCAAAGGATTTTATTTGGATATAACATATGTCGTATGACTTAACATATAGTGTCACAATTTCTTTGTATCGAACACTAATGCTAAACATAGTTTTTCCACATATCTATATCCAAGCTCATAGCTCACCAAGGTTCGACTAATATAATATATGGCCTATTCTTTGCCTTGCACATTATTTTGGGCTAACACGGTTCTTAGTACAAATTTAATTTCCAACATATATAGTAGAAAAGGCACCTCTAGCCTTGGTGGAGCTATCACTAGTGATGTCGCCAGGTATTGCTTTATTTCAGTGAAGGCTACTTGGCAGTCCTTATCCCAGTTGAATGGGACCTCCTTATGTAGAAGTCGATTCATGGATAAAATTTTATCCAATAAATAAGCGATGAATCAGTTTATCGATACTACTTTGCCCTGAAGGCTTCTTAACTCTTTAATATTGGTGGGAGGATGCATTTCTAAGATAGCCTTGACATTCACTGGATCAAATTTGATGCCTCATTTAGAGACGATGAATCCTAGTAATTTTCTTGAAGTTATGCCAAATACACACTTATTAGGATTCAACCTGACATTGTGCTCTATCAGGCGATCAAAGACCTTCCTTAAGACCTTTGCATGCTCTTCTTGCAGCAATGACTTGGCCAACAAGTCATCTATATAATCTTCTAGAATTTTATGCATGTAGTCATGAAAAATGTATGTCATGGCCCGCTGATATGTGGCACCAACATTTTTTAGGCCAAATGGCATAACTTTATAGAATAACATTCCCCATAGCATTATAAACATGGTTATATGCTGATCTTCAGGTTCAATTCAAATTTTATTATAACCAGAAAAACCATCCATTAAGGAGAGCATTTCATGACCTATAGTTGCGTCTACAAGAGCATCAATATTGGGCAACAAAAATGAATCTTTGGGTGTTGCCTTATTTAGGTCTCTAAATTTTGTGAAAATATGGATTCTTCCATTAGGTTTTCTTACGGGCACCATATTGGATACCCATTTTGGATAGTCGATGGAGATTAAAAATTCTACGTCCAACAGATTTTATAGCTCATCTTTCACCATCAAGGCTACTTTTGGATGCATGACATAGCCAAAAGTTGAACATGTATCTTCTATTGAACCTGCCCAATCTAAATCTGTGTAGCCAATGATATCCATGGATTTTCCATTATATAAGAGCCCAAATTGAGTAGTTCCTTGCAAGTAGTGAAGGATTCTTTTTGTTGCTTGCTAATGACTGAAGTGAGGTTGATTGGAGAATATAGATATGAGGCCAACAACATATGAGATATATGGAAGAGTATGATTAAGGTATAATAGACTCCCTATAAGCTGACGGTGTAGAGTTGCATCACATAGAGGGGATGAGCAAGAAGTACTCATATTTATGCCAAATTGAAAAGGTGTAGGAGAAGGTTTACAATCTGATATTTTAAACCTCTGAAGAAGATCTAGAGTGTATTTTTATTGAAATAATAAAATACATGCATTTGTTTGATTTATTTGGATCCCAAAGAAGTAATGAGCTAAACCTAGATCAACCATATCAATTTTTTTAGAGAGCAATTCTTTTATAGTCTAAATGTGATTGAAGGTACTACCAATGATTAGAAGATCATCAACATATAAAACAATAATGGTGATTTGTCCTTTCATCTCTCCAAATGTAGAATGTGTTATCAGACTCACAATGAAAAAACCTGTGGAAAGAAGGAAGCATTCCATGTTTTCATACCAAGCTCTAGGAGCTTTTTTGAGGCCATAGAGAGACTTGTTTAGCCTACAAACAAGATAGGAGTCTTTATTGAAATCAATAGGTTGTTCCATGTATATATATTCCTTTAAATACCCATGTAAGAAAGCACTTTTTACATCCATTTGAAAGATAGGCCACTTTTGGGAAGCAGCCAGAGCAAGAACCAGTCTTACAGAATTCATTTTAGCAACTAGAGCAAAGTTTTTGGCATAATCAATTCCTCATATTTGATAGAAATCTTTGGATACTAAGCGAGCTTTGTGTTTGCCAATTTCTCCATTAGGACCATACTTTGTTCTGTAAATCCATTTACAAAGAACTAATTTCCTTCGTTTAGGGAAGGGAACTAAGTCCCAATTTTTATTTTTTATTAAGGAAGAGAATTTATTTTCCATGGCATCATCCCATTCTTTAATACCAGTTGCTTATTTTAAGGACTAAGGATCAGAGGAACTGAAAAACAAGACCAGTGCCTATGGAGTTGGTTGATCTGGATGATGGAAGATTTTTGATGTAAGGAGCAACTTCTTTAACAATGGTGTGGGCCCATTTTGGCATAGTGGAAGGAGTAGAAGGAGTGGAAAGATATTGAGTTGGAGTTACAAGTTCCTCATATTGATTATCAATCTCTAAGTTAACCACTAGAGTTTGTTCTTCATAATATTGAGGTTCTATTATAGGATAAGGCTCAATCAAGGAAGAGGAGATTTGAGGATCTTTATGAGGGAATTTTTCATCAAATTGGACATACCTATGAAAAATACCTCATGAGTTGAGGGATCAAGGAGCCTGTATGCTTTCATTTCCTCACAATAACCAACAAAGATGAGCTTTTTTTTTCTTATCTAGAGCCTTCCTTTTTTTATTTGGGATGTGTACCCAAGCAGTACACCCAAAAATATTGAAGAAGAAAATATATGGTTTTGAATCAGTCCATGCTTCTTCAGGAGTTAAATGATCAAGAGCTTTATGAGGTATGCAGTTTTGAATATAATTGGCACAGTTAAGAGCTGCTGGCTAAAAAACTTTTGGAAGATCTCTTGAATGGAGCATACAATTTACCATTTCCTTTAATGTTTGGTTTTTTCTTTCTACAATGCCATTTTATTGAGGATTATGGGAGACATAATGCTGATGAATGATGCCATAATTTGATAGAAATATGGAGAATTCATTACTACAATATTCCCCCAATTATTTGTGTAAATTTACTTGATATTGCAAGAGGCCTGATTTTCAACTAAGGATTTGAAGACTTTGAAGTGGGATAGAACATCACTTTTATATTTTAGGAAATAGACCCAATTTATTCTAGAAAAGTCATCAATAAAGGTTAGAGCATATTTTACTCCTTTGAAAGAATGTTCTGGAAAAGACAACAAGTCAGTATGGATTAATTCTATAGGGAATGAATTTTTTAGAGAACTACTTGAGATAAATATGTTACCATTTCATAGGTGCTCAATTCCTTTGGGTAGTTGTAACTGATATGACCAAACATTTCATGCCAAATTTTGTTTTGAAGATCTCCATGAGCCACAAAACAGGAGGCTCTTTTTGGATTTTTGAATCCTTTGAAGTGAAATAGGTAAGTGTTGTGATCAATATCTCCTTTGGATATGCGATAATGGGGAACATGAAAGTATCTTATCTCAGCTCCTGTTGGAGAGAAGAGAACAGTTTTCCCCTTTCCAAAAGTACAAATCTGATAGACGAAGAGGAGATTTGTGGCAATTTCTAGAACATAGAGAATATTATTGATAGATCCACCATCAATGGTTTTATCACCCTTTCCTTTGACTGGGATGATGGAAGAGTCACCAAATTCTATGCTACAGGTCAAATTTGAGGAGATAGAAGAGAATAACTCATATGAAGCAATCATGTGATGAGTTTCTCAAAAATCTAAGACCCAATGATTAGAATAAGAATTGGAGGTTTTTCCTTGAACATTAAGGGCTTTTTCTATTTGATTTTTATTGTATATACTTCTATCCTTCATAGCTTCCTCTAGTTGTAATATTTTACAGTATTTGTTTACAGAGTGACCATTCTTTTTGCAGTGAGTACAAGTTATGGGATTATTTTCCTTATTTTTGAATTTTTCTTTAGAAGAGGTGGATGCTAATAAGGATTTTGAGTAAGAGGAATAAGAAGAGATTTCATATATTGCAAGTTTTGTTTCTTCACTAGTTAGTCTATCACAAAACTCTTCTAAAGAGGGCATTTTAAAGGTTGCACCAAGAGCATATTTGGTAGATAGAAATATGGTAGCAAATATTTGAAATACACCATTTATTTTAGAAAGGATTAGATAAATGTATTCTTCTTCAGTCTTAGTCTTCCCACTACCTTTGTATTGAGTGATGACCTCTTTGAATTTTGTGAGGAAGTCAACAATATTTCTGAAGTCCTCAAGAGATAGAGTTGTTAATTTTGCTTCTAGTTGCATTGATCTTATTTGATCTACTTTCCTAAACAAGGTCTTTAGTTTCTCATAACTTTTATAAGGAGTTTTACAATCTACAATGTGAAACCACAAACTTCCATGCACATTAGAGCTTATAATACCCATTGTTTCATACATTTTCTCTTTGTGAACAAATATTTCATATTCTTTTTCAAACTCGGGTTTTTTTTCTTCTAATAGGTGTGTGAGCCCTTTTTGAGAAATGAGATTTAAAATTTTGGTTTTCCATGTATGGAAGTTGTGAGGAGTGAGAGGATCAATTGTATTTGTTGAATTCATTTTGAATTTAACCCAAAGGTCCCCCATTTAACTATAATTTAGAGAATGCAATGGATATTAGTCAATAGAAGCCTATAGAAAATACCAAATTGCTCTAAAATACCCGCCATAATGAGAGGGAAACTATAAGTAATTTTGAGGTTATTTGATATTTAATGAGTTTAATGAGATAAATATGCCAAAGCTTTTAGGAAACACCAAATAAATCAATAAATACCCATCCTAATGAGAGGGAAACTATAAGTATTTTGACTAAATTTGATATTAATTATGGTTAAGAGAACAAATATGCTAGGACTATATATATTTTCTTCTCAAATACCCCCCTGACTAGAGGGAAACTATAAGTATTTGATTAGATATGATACTTGGTACATAGGTGAATACCAACCAGGCCTGTATTGGATACCAAATAACTCACCCTTACTTGAGGGAAACTATAAGTTAAATAGTATGTACAATAAGGTGGCTAGTGATATCAACTATTTGTTCTTCTTAGGAAGTTTAGAATGATAAATAATGATTTTAAAGAGATAATTAAAAAATAATCTTTGTCAACAATAATAAATTGAACACAAAGATTTTTAATTGCTTAATGAAATAATAAAGAAAAAATAGATATATTTTATTTATTCTTTATTATGTAAGGATTGGATTGAATACCCTTTTATTTCATTTAAGATGACTATATGTAACAAAGTGATTCCAAAAAAGTTAATTAATATAGAGACTATTTTGAAAGGAAATAGAGAATTTAAGTTGTTAATATAAAAGTTTGCTTAATGAAATAAAGAAATAGTAAAAAAGTATTTAGTAATTTCTTTAATTAAGGATTGAAGATTTAATCAACACCTTTAATATTAAGCAAGATATATAAACAAAATTAATATTAACAACTTAAGAATGAAAGTAAATAGGGCAAAGGAAGGAAAAAAGTGATGCAACGACACCCCCCTGAACTTAGTATAGGTACAAAAGGCACTTATAAACCCCCCACAAAAAATATTTTATTAAAATTTTTACAATCCTCCTTTGATTTTCGGGCGAAGAAAATCCAAAAATGAAATGGAATGAGATTATTTTTTTCTTCTTGCTACAAAATATATAATATATATATTATAGCTTAAATTATAGGGATTGATGTCAGACAGAGGATGTAGTAGAAAGAACATCTTGAAAGGCAGCGATTAAGGGTCCACGAAGCACCTTTCAACTAACAAGCAGCGAGGAAGGGTGGCATCTACTTTTGTTGCTCCAATGGTGGCGTCCAAGAAAAATAAGTCTCCTATATCTGAACTAGATATAAGGAATGGTGGCTTCTATGTTCACTGCACCAATGGTGACGTCCAGGAAAAATGAGACTCCTTCTATACCTGCTCTGGTTAAGAAAAATATTATTTTAAAAAATCATATAACACCTTACCATATGATTTGTTGAAGAGGCATTGAGAGGAGTGGCGTCAAAGCAGAGAGTCTCCCTTAGCAACTATGCAATAGACCAGCTTTAAAATATGAATCATAGACATTGAGAGCAAGGCACCGAAGAGAGGATGCGGTGACTTGAGTGTTTCTGAATCTTTCACTTGTAGAAAAAATTATCTCACCACACACTAACCTGAAGAAAAAACACTTGTAGAGATTTACATGGAACCGTATAAAATGGGCCCAAAGAAATATCACTCTAAGATTTACCGAAGAAAATCTTAGGAATACAAAAGAGTTATGATTTTAAGCTTAGAAAGATGTTTATATAACAAGAGGAAAGAAGATCCTCTTGAGCATAGAAGGAAAAACAGATATGACGAACTTCGAGTAGAACACTTTCTAAAATCTCAAGATCTTTGAAGAATATAAAAAATTAATGAGGGAAATACCCGTTGAGAGACACAGTCTCAAGGCACGCCATAGCAAAACGCTGGCCAAAGGCCATGTTCGGAATTTTTTTTATTAACATTGGTCTAGGTAGGTAGACCAAGAGTCATTAATTGGTGACACGGAGAGCGATCCTTACATTAATTAAAATTTACAAAGACAAAACTATTTGAGATTGTAAGATAAAAAAAATTAAATGCCCACCAAAAGTAAGGGCCTACGATTTTTCCCTTTCCTCCATGTTAGAAGATATGCAGTGAGGGAAAAATGACGTCGAACGCTTATCCTTATACGTTATGAAATGTGCAACGAAGGCTATTGAAATCCGAATGAGCTAACATTTATGGAAAAAAAATTTAAACATAGGTGAAGTAGGAGGACAAATAAAAACAGGGGGCATCTAAAAAAATGTTTGATTTATATTAGTTTTCTTCTTGAGTGAAACACAGTGATGGTTGTGTTCAAGAGGGGAAGAAATAATATAAATTAAAAAACACCTAGAATAGGATGCAGTGGTGTTTTAATTGTTTTAAAACAAGCTATGTTGTTAAGCAATATTTTTATAGAGGCAAACAAAATTCAATATGCATACACAAAGTAGTGAATAAATAAAATTTAAAATATTTGCATCAATGGTAAAACAAAATTATATAAACCAATAGGTATTACCATAAGCAAATATATTTTAAAAAAATTGCATATATGAGCATACTACAATATGAAAAAAATTCTTTCTTTAAAAAAACAAAGAATAAGAGATTAAGGATCAGTTCGAGAAACCTCCTTCAAGAGAGAATGCTAGAAAAATCTATCCTACTCTGATACCATGTTATAATTTCCAAGAGTAGAACTACAAAGCATTACAAGATTTGAAGAAACAAAATAGAACTGATTTATTTATTTTAGGGATCAACTTTGTATAAATAGCAAAGTTGATCATTGAGAGTCGTTGGATTACAACAACTCATCAAGTCTGATAAAGATACCACTGAGAGTTCACCTGAAACATGGAGGAGTGGAAACTCAAGTATGTGTATCCTAGTAGAACTTAAGAGAATATTCACTTACTCTAACAGTTTGTAGTGTTGTAAATTTAAGTGGAAGTCATAATATATTATTTTTTAAACTTGCATTAAAGTGTTTAAAAAAATAAAGACATTTAAATTTTAAAAATACTAAGATTTAATACTATTAATTTAATTGATGAAAAAAATAATCTTTAGAGAACATTACAATATTCTCATCAATGTAAGTGCTTTTTTTTTAACATTGATTTTTTTTAAACATTGCAATATTCTCATGCACTCCTCTAATGTAGAGAACAAACGCTTCGCCTAATATTTAAAAAATTAGTCAACAGTAGGTCTTAAAAAATTAGGTAACAATAGGTCAAATTGTTAGTGAAAGTGGGAAAAGGGGAGAATTAAATTTCTTGTAGATTTCTTCTTTGTAGGTTTTTGTGGGAGTGATTTATTTATTAATTTATTTTTAAATAAGCTATGTGTGGCTTCCATTGGGGGCGACTCACATTCTAAAAATAAAACATTACATTGCTCTCATTACATTTCTAACAAGTTAATTAAAGCATATCCAACTTTACCTTTTGATCAAAGATATTCTTCATTTACCTTTCTATCAATCTCCATATTCCTCAAATTGCTAAGTTTCCACAATCAACTCCTTTAATATCATATGCCTTTTAAAATTATTTTTTTCCAAGATGAAATTCAACACCGCTAATGTCTAAAATATTTTTTTCTTGGCTTCTATATCGTTATATATCTTGTCTATAATAACCTCACAATTTCTTAATACATTTTTTAGGGTTCTTATCAATTCCCCTAATATTCCAAGTTATTATTTTCATTCTTATTTTTTTATTTTATTTATGGGTTTAGCCCCCTTCTTGTTAGTACTTGTGATATTTGCTATTGTTTCTCCATATCAATATCCCTTTGGGTTTCTTTTTCTATTTTTTTTTGCTTCTTGGGTCTTTTTTTTCATTCCTAGCAATACTTTCATCTTCATCAGTCTCTTCAATCTTCTCACACTGCTCATGGTAAGACTTATCATCTTTAGTTTTGCCTTGTTCACTGCAAGGAATAACCTCAAAAGAACAATCTTCTTTGTGTTTTCCTAGATATCCTAAATTTCAAGAATGTTCTTCTTTAGCAATTACCTTCTTATTTTTCTCTAAAAAACCTAAATAGTTATGGGTTTACTCCATCCTTATTTCTTTATTATGCTGCTCTTGAAACCTCGAAGAGCAAGGGATAACATTTTCATCCCTTTCACTCTTATTACTTGGAGAGGATTCTATACTTCTTAAGGAAAATGAAGATGATTTATCTAGAATGAAATTGACCTCTTTTGTTGGTTTTGTTTTAGGATTTCTCTCCACATATTATTTTGCACCTTTAATTCCTTTTGAACTTGCCAAATGATATTGTAAATAGGATTTCTTTACCTCTTATTTTGGAGTGGAATATCCTTGATCTAATCTAGCTTCTATTACTGTATGATTTTGTTGCTTTGCCTTGAAGTTTATCTCATGGCTAAATTTTTTTATCTCTTTCTTCATAGTTTTCACTTTTTAAACTCTTGCCATGTGTCCAATATCATAACAATTGTGGAAACAAAAAGTGATATTATCATAATTTATTTGTTTATCCCATTCTCTTAGTTTAGATTTTATCTTAATGGATTGTGGCAAAGGTTTTGAAATATCCATAGCAACACATATTTGAGTATATATAGCATGCTTTCTCTCCTTAGTAGTTAGTCCTTCCTTGATGAATTTCCCTAAGGTATTTCCAATATTCTTCAGAACTTCCTTATTTATAAGCTAATATGGAAGTCCAAAAAGCCTATCCCATACTGGAAGCTTCTTAATACTTTATCTCAACAAAAAAAAAATTCATTCCATGGTCTCAAATAAAGTGGATCTCTTCTCCTAAACTATGGGCCACCGACCATTATTTTATCCCTAATTTATGAACTCGAAAAGATGACGAGGAAAAAACTTTAGGAAGAAAAGTCACAAAGTAATTTGAATTTAATCCCCATTTCCATTTGATATAATTTTGAATCTCCAAAAACCTTGACCATGATGTATGGAGCTTCCATATTAATACTCTACTTTTAAGAACCATTATATCATGCTCAATCATCTCATCCTTCATACTGTAATGAACCCAATAGAGAAAGATTGATTATAATGCTAGAATAATAAAAGGAATGGATTTTATTAAGGAATTGATGTTGTATTGTATGGGAAACCCAACAATTAATTAATAATTATATTCTTCGATGCCTCAACTATACCAAATGAAATTCCTATTTCTACAAGTGTGAAGGTGTGATCAAAGGTCACAACCTTTGTGAAAGAGAGAGTGATTAAATAATTAACTAATAATGTGATTAGTATGGTGGTTAGGAGTAGAATCCTAACATGCCACCTTCCTTAAAAAGAGCTTTTTCCTCAAATCTCAAAGTAAGGAGCTTCGTTGCTTGTTTTCCCAGTTGAATTTGTGCAAGTTCTTGTACTATTTTAATGTCACTTTTTTGAAGGTAAGGATATATTGAAGGTCAAAGCATTAGTGGGGGGTTTCTAGAAAGAATAGTAGAATATTCCTTAGGAGAATTGTGATGACGGTAGGCTTCTCTTTAGCTGATTCTTCCTGTGTAGAATGAAGGGAAAATAAAGGTGCACTCACTCTTTTGTCTCCTTTCTGAATTAGGCTACCTATACGACAAGAACTCACTATTGGCGATGAACTTGTGTGTAGTTATTTGAGAGTGTATGTCTTGCCTTCATTGTTTACTGCATGGATGTCTACCTCATCTTTTCATGGTGCATCGAGCACTTCTTGCACATCGACATAATTTCCTTCATTGTTATGATCAGGTGCTTTGGTCATGTCGTGCACATCTTCCTCACCTTCTTCCTCTATGGAGTGACATGAATCAACTATATTCAATAAATACAATGTTTGTGTAGCACAACAATGGAGGGGCCCAAATTGCTCATCACAAGTATAGCAGAGGTCGTTCGCTCATTGCTCCTCCATTTCTTGTAGGCTAAGGTACTTAACTAGCAAGGGTTTGTGTTTTGGAATAGTGTGTGTGAATGTCGATTTATCAATAGATTGCTCCCCATGTTGACGTTGAACATTGAATGTATTGTTGGCTAAAAAGGCTAGTCCAATGGCTTCCTGTATGGTGCGATGAGTGTACATCATGATCTTCACTCTAATTTCTTCTTTCAATCCATTGATGAACCCACTTATGAGGACTGATTCGTCCAATGCTGTGATGCAATTGGCGATATCCTGAAACTTAATTTTATATACACTCACTGACATGATTTGACGTAGGTGGGCAATATTAAGAAGTAAAAGTAGGTTGTGATCATGAGATATTCTTCCATAGGCCATTTGCATAGTCGTTTGGAAAAATGGTGTCGCAAAAAGTGTTGAAAGTCGTCACAAAAATTTCTTGAAAAATTATCATTAAAAATTGCATAAAAGTCATCCTTCGGCCATTACGGTTAGGTTTTGGAGATTTTATAACCTTCGTAATTGGTAGAATTAGCGAGAATTTTCAATGCCTTGACAAATTTTAGCAAGAATTTGGAATAGTAACAAGTCTTACAGGGTTGTGATATAGTGGATCGCGTGAGCGTGGAACGTCTGGCAAGATGCAGGCTTGGTTTGGTGTTTTAATTGGTTGTTTGCATATGGTTGTGAACAAAAATGGTTGTGTTTTTGTTGTTCAATCGATTGTTTTCCTTTGGTCTATGAAATTCATGGTGGGTTTTAGTTTACCTAACTGTCCTATTTTTTCACCTATGCTCGTTGGTGGTTCTCTGTTTGTTGTAGGGGCTCGTTGTTTGCTGTAGATGAGGTCCTAGTTAATACATGGACATAGAATAAATGTAGTACTGACGTTTAGGATACTGAGTTTCACCAGTGACTAAGTCTTGGTATTCTGGAGCAGGGAAAGGAGACGAAGACATGATGTCGTATGTTGCTTAAAACATTTGATATTAATTTTTGATGTCCTTTTTTAAACTTCCTTATCTTCGCTATCTACAACGTCGAAAAACCTTTCTTGGCGATAAAAAATTTAGATAACCTTAGTCAGAACTTCGATAAAAATAAAATAAAATCACCAGTTTCTTAGGCTCCGTCGAAAAACAATGCTCACGCAGAAAAACTTCTAAACGGTGATGACAAAAGATTTAATGGTGATTGGAAATGAATTTATGATGCTAGAATTATTTAAACCTTAGGTTATTTAATTTTTCCTTTCACCGGTTTTCGAATGCGCTTGCCAGAAACGCAGGGTGAGCGACTGGTTGGAATTTTTTTTTTTCAACGAGCAGCGATGTTTTGTGAATCCGATTAACCGTATAGTAGTTCTTTTTGATTTGTGGTAGGTATTTTCGATGTTTTCAGTCAAAAATGGATGCTTGAAAATCGATGGTTTCTTCTACTCATTGGGCTATCACATATGCAGGGTATTCGTGACACTGTGAATTGTATATTTGCGCCAAAAAATTGCAAACAACACCACGCGATAAAACAAGGAACAAAAAAAAATTGTTTGATTATTTCTTCCCCTTTGACAAGGTTTTGATACCAGATATAGTGAACCCAATAGAGAAAGATTGATTATAATGCTAGAATAATAAAAGGAATTGCTTTTATTAAGGAATCGATGTTGTATTGTATGGGGAACCCAACAATTAATTAATGATTATATTCTTCGATGCCTCAACTATACCAAATGAAACACCTATTTCTATGAGTTTGAAGGTGTGATAAAAGGTCACAACCTTTGTGAAAGAGAGCGTGATTAAATAATTAACTAATAATGTGATTAGTATGGTGGTTAGGAGTAGAATCCTAACAGATACTCACTTCTGGTGTAACATCTACTACCAAGATTAAACTTGCCATGTATTCGCTCTTTTTATTATCTCCAACTTGGGCCTATATACTTCCAACTAGGGCATCCTGACTTCTCATTATGACCTTCAAATATGACTTTCCTTCCATACTAGTTAATGGTGATTTCTCTTGGCTCACATTCCCTTTTGGCTTGCACTCGCTCCCAACTTGCACTCTCTCTTACCTCATACTCACTCCTGGATTGCACTCCCTCTTGGCTCGCAATAGCCCTTATCTCTTATTTTTTATGACATTCCATCGCTTCAAAAAAAAATTGCAAATAATATTTCACATATTCGTAGTAATGGTTTGAAGCATTGATGCACTATGGATGAACACACTGCTCTTCATCCATGACTAAATCTTGGCTTGCAATTCTTCTTAGGTTGAAATTCCTCTTGGCTCGCACTGGATTTTCTTCAATTGGATCATACTTTGATATCTACTTCTTGCTCACACTTCCTCTTCACTCCTGATTGGGGATCACACTCACTTTTGGCTACACTCTTCTCACTCTCAAATTGCACTCACACTCACTTCTACACTCCCTCGTGGCTTGTTCTCGCATTCACACTCACTTTTGGCTACACTCACTCCCATATCACGATCGCACTCACTGCTACACTCCATCTTGGCTCACACTTATAGCTACACTCCCTCTTGGTTTGCACCTGCACTCGCACTTGGTTGTACTCCCTCTAGGCTTACACTTGCATTCATTTTCAGCTGCACTTTCGGCTGCACCCCCTCCTTGCTCATGCCCGTACTCACTTTCGACTACACTCCCTCGTGGATCATACTCACACTAGCTACCCTTGTGGATCGTGCTCACACTAGCTACCCTTGTGGATTGTGCTCACACTAGCTACCCTTGTGTATCATGCTCGCATTAGCTATCCTGGTGGATCGCGCTCGCACTAGCTTCCAATTTCTTATATTATTATATTTATTACTTTTGGGAGTGATTTATTTTTATTTGAAAGGTTTAAAATTAATTAAATAACTATTTATTTTTTTATAGAGTTTTATTGACAATGTAAAAAAAAAATAATTATACAAAATCAGATTTTAAGTTGAATTCATTCAACTAAAGAAAAATTTACTATATTTTATTTTTCATTTTTTTCCTTTTACAATGTTGTATGATTTAATAATTAAATTATATTTTTTCCAAGCATCATTTGTGGGAAACATTTTATCTAAAACATTCCCCTTCCCTCAAGTATGAGACAATATCACTTGGCAGAAACATTTTGTTCTTCTTTTTCCTTTTCTAATGTTGCATGCTTTAAGAATTAAATTATATTTTTTCCAAGCTTTATTTGTAGGAGGCATTTTATCTAAAACATTCCCCTTCCCTCAACTATGAGATAATATCACTTAGCAGAAACATACATTAGACCATACAATAATTTCTATATGCTTTTTAGCAGGATATCAGAAAGAGCGTAGACCAGGTAAATCCAGTTGATTTGGTAACAGAAACTCTTATTTTTTCGGAATTTCTAACAGAAACTCTTATCTTTTCAGAATTTTTCCAAAATTCTTCTCAATGCTTGGCTTCACAGAATCTCATAGAAGATCTTGGCTCACCCTATATGGTCAGGGATCTTGCAATCTCGAAGAAAGTATCTCCAACTCTCTTTGAATTAAAAAGGTCACGATCAAAAGACATAAACCTTATAACAAATCTATGAGAACTAAAGAGGCAAACTCAGATATCTAAATTCAACTGAAGTTTTAAAAGGAGAAAGACAGCAAATTCAAGTAGTTAAAACTACAATCTTTTTGCTCCTCCCCCAATCTCCGGGAAAACTCTCAAAGTCTTGTAAATGAAGTTCTTGTCGTGGACGCTAAAGGCAATCAACTCAAACTAGATTCATATTGACAGTCCTCCTACTCTCCGATTGGGAGTAATCGCACCAAATCTCACAAATGAAGCTGCTTGCATGGGTTAGTAGAGGCCTGGATGGGATTGTTTTCGAGGATAGTGTGAATATCGAGGACAATGTGAATATCATAGAACAGAGTGATAGTCCTGAATACAAGATGCTTCTCAGCTTCTTACAAAAGCATTTTGGTGGATTTGATGAATCCAGTCTTGATGGATCTGAAGATCTATTTGCAAAATTTTTCTTTGGTAATTTGGATGAAGTTCCCTTCACGGCTAAGAGTTACCAGACCAATTTATTTTTGTAGGACGATATTGTCTACTTTGAGCGAAAGCTCGTATCTAGCTGGAGGCATGGATACTGTGCGAATGGATAGGAATTGTGGAGTTGTTCCTCTTGATCTTTTTGGATCTCCATCACTGCTGGTTGGTGATTTGATTGTTTTGTTTTATGGTTGAAGTACACTGTGAGTTTGAGGTCTTTTCAAAACTTTTTCATCCAATTAATTATAAAATTATTGAAAAATTAAATACCCTAAAAATTTCTCTTAATACATTGGATATGAATGCTTTTATTTCGCATGCTATAAATTAAAATAAACCTGTTTTTTTGTTTTAGATTTCATTTAGATGAAATGATGGTGAATGTATTGGGCTATGTTATTATGTTCATGTAACATCAAAGTGAACTCAGAGGATTAATTAATGTTAATGTTTTTTTAAGGATTAAGTACTATTAAGGTTTTTGTATTTATTTGATATTTAATTATAAGGGTAGTTTGAAAAATTAAATGTTTTAAAAAATTGTTATTATTTGCATTAAAATTAATTAAATGGATACAAATGTTTAAAAAATAAAATAAATATATTTTTGTTTTAGATTTTTTTGTTTGGTTAATGTGAGAACTTTTATGGCTAACACAGGGATGAGCAGTTTTCTCCCAACCACGACTCTTTGTAAAGTTGAGAGCTATGCTTATCAATAGATAATTTAACATACACCCACCACACACCCACCCTCTCACACTCACCCATGCCAAGGTTTTAACCATGGACCTTGTGAAGAAGAGCCAAAGCCCATTGTTTATCATTTCATTTGGATGAAATGATGGTGTAGGTATTGGGCCATGTTTTTAGGTCCATGTAATTTCAAAGTGAACTTAAAGGAACATTAACTACTATAATATATTTTATTAGGTGTTATAATTTATTATGTGAGCTTTTTTTTTTTCTTAAACATGGTGGAATCGGTAACTACCACGAATCCAGGCAGGTTGTCCAGCTTTATGGCCGCCATAGTATTCTGCGTTGTCCGCCCTAGAAGCCGCCACACACATCTTCGCGCAGTCCATCCCTATAACCACCATGTCACAATCATTTTAAACCTTTTACGCCATTGAAAGCTCCAGGAAAGGGACAAGCGTTCAGTCCGATGAAGCCCGAGATTTGAACCTTGGACCTCCGCCCTCCTTATGGGGTTTGGATGAACCAATTGGTCTACACCTTGGACCTTATTATGTGAGCTTGTTGGAGAGGAGTTAGTAATATTTGTCCAAAGTATTCACAAAATGAATCCTTAACATTATATAATTTATTAATTTGTAGGAGAAAATGGTTCAAGATCATTACTAGTGGTGAAGTATTGGCAAAATAAATATTTTATCAATTTAGTTTTAATTTTATTTAAATATATATAATGTTTCACATGTTTACATAATATTTTATATTAGCATGATTTTTTATAATTTAAATTAATAATTATATACTTTTTTTATGTTTTATTAGAAAAAGGAAAAAAAATCTTTAAATTGACAAAGTAAATATTATCACTATATAAACATATAAAATGTCATCAATATTTAAACATATAAACATGGTGTATACATTTAACAAATATATGAAACATATATTTAATATATATGGACTATTAACTGCACCATTTAATGCTAATGAGTTTAGAAATTACTAAATATTTTAAAGGTGGAATCTTAAAGATGCCTTGAACGTTTTACAAGTTTTACAATAATAGTAGTTCTCACAAATTGGTGACTTTCAGGCATCTTTAATGTGGAGAGTATGTATAGTTTTTCAAACAAATCGAACATGTCAAATATCATCTCAAATTATGGAAAAGAAGTAGCAAATCTGATTTTCAGTCCCGAAACGCTCCTTTTTTGGTAAATATGGAGGATTTTACCACCCGCTTTAGGACTGGAGCAATCACAGAGGACTTAAAATATGAATAGGAATTGTTCATAATAGAATTAGAGTCCATAGACAATAAGGAGAAAATTTACTAGAAATAAAGAGCAAGAACTATTTGGTTGTTGGAGGGGGATCAAAACACAAGTTTATTTTATTGCTATGTATTGACATGTAGACAAAGGAATTATTTAACTTGATTGCAGGACTCTAATGAATAGGTGATGGATATCACACTAGGTATGCAATATGCAACAAATAATTTTTTTCAAAAACTACCTATGTTATCCCTAATCTTCTAGTGCAACAAGAGATACTTAGCTGTATCCCCTAGATTATTTCATTGAAGAAAAACCAAGCCCTTTTCAGTATCGTGGATAAATATGAGGTGAGGAGAATAGTTTTTAGCATGAAATCAAGGAAATATACAGGGCCTAATGGTTTCCCAATTGATTTTTTAAGGATTTAACCAAGGCTGTTGAAGAATCTTATTCAAATAAAACTATGCTTCGGGCTCTAAATCATACTTTCCTCACTTTGATTCCTAAATTTGGACAAGCCGCCAACCTTGGATATTTTTTCCTAATTGCTATTTGTAATGTGACCTACAAGATATCACTAATTTGATGGTTGAAATGCTTAAGAAGATTATGGATAATATAATATCCCAAGAACAAGGAGGATTTGTGGAGGGACATCAAATTTTGGATGGATTTATTCTAGACTAGGAGGCTATCCACTCAATGCAATATTTTGGTTGAACAGGTGTGTTTATTAAAATAGACATGTCTAAGGCTTATGATAGAATCCTCTAGCAATTTTTAGATCAAATGCTTGAGAAATTTGGCTTCTCTTAGGAGTGGAGAGAGTGGTTCATGATTTGTGTCTTTATTGTTTCCTTCTATGTTCTCATCAAAAGCTCCCTCTTGACCCCTTTCCTTACTTCCAGGGGTATTTGAAAGCACGAGATTTCGGGCAAAGGAAACACTAATTGCGATGCAACCAAAATCAAATGCGCTTAAGTCCTAGAAATGTAAAGTGCATGAAAGGAAAGAGACGCATTAAAATGAGATACAAGCAAATGGATAAAACACAGCCCTTTCATTAAAATTTCTTGATCTCTGTTACAATGACGCCTCCTCCCTTTTCAGGGGCTAGGAGCGCTAAAAGAATTTGATTACAATCACTTAATGTTCCTCTTTCCGCGTGCCCACGATTGAAATGGACGGGCCAAGATGATGCCGCCGCTGATGTCGATGAGTTCTTCACCTCTGCTTGCTTCTCCTGCGAACAAAGAAACAACCAAGATGTCGGTAGCACCTGCCGCAAATGGAAAGTGTTCGTTCTCTAAAATTAACGAAATATGCATGTAAACATTTGCCCGAAACAAGAAATACAAGTGAGTCCAAATGGCTTGAAATCTTGACGAAGACAGAAAAAGTTACCGGAAGGCCATTGCCACTGAGACAGCTGGCCAATCTGCCTTCAACCGGAATTCGTCCCCGGGCGGGACGAATCTCGACCGCAATTCGTCCCTGGGTGGGACGAATTCTTCCGTGTTGAAGAAGCCGACCTGCTGCTGCTCCAATGTCGATTCCCGAGACCTGCAAAACGCCTGCAAACAAGGGGGTTATGTAATTGGGGCCATTTTGGGACGACCCAGATGGTCGGATTCTCCCAATTTGGCCTCTACCCTCGGGAATTTGATCTCGCCACCTGCAAGTTAGTGAAACAACAAAGCGACACAAAACATACTAGAATCCGATCAAAAGTTATGAACTTGCAGCTATGAGTTAACCAAACATGATAACACAAAATGCAACCTGAAAAAGTAATCTAGAATGCTCTAAAACTTAGAAAGTGCGGGGGTGCCCAAGTGGGCCTCCCACCGTTGGCACTTGATTTCGGCGCCAATCCACTAGGGATGGGCCCAAAACCTCTTAGGATTGGGGGGTCGGCGAATTGGTTGGTTCAGGTGTCCATGTGTTGGATTTGGGTCAGGTTCAAGCTTCCAAAAGCCACCCAACAACCTCCCTTGCAAAAGAGATTGGTGGATGCGAGAAGGTGAACCAAAAGGGATGCAAGTGGGTCTTCAACTCGGCAGCACTTCGTTGCTTGAAATCTCCTTCAACCTGTCTCTTTTGGGTGAGAAAAGTCCCACCTTTTATAGACCCATGGGGTCTCTTTTGAGAGGGAAGCATAGGCGCCACGTGTTGGTCATAGGTGCCATGTGGCAGTCTTGTCTTCCCATGAGGGAGGGGGAGTCCTCCATGACTTGGGCTTTCATAATTGCCCCTTGTGACAGTCTTCTAACGGCCCCTCTGTCCACCTACACACGCGTGCGGGGCAGGAGTCATCAACTGGCTGTCCTGGGCTGCCACTTGGCACCATTCTTCCTTTTGCCCGTTAAACTCAGAATTCGTCCCTACCAGTTACGAATTCAGAATCCGTCTCTGGGTGAGACAGATTCTAATTTTGAATTCGTCTCTGGGTGAGACAGATTTGAATCCGTCTCTGGGTGAGACAGATTCTGAGCAAAGTGCCTAAATGTGCCAAATTGCCCTTTTGACCTTACAAAATTGCTATGAAAGTGGTTAGGACCACTGTTTGACCTCTGAGGGCTGCCCTGGGGGCTGTGTTTGTCAAAGCGATCAGTGTTTGCAGTCACGTAATCGGATTGGTGCTGTTTTGGTGTCTACAGATGCCCCTTTTTGGGAAGCGTTGTGGGTGACGCAGTGCTGAGCAAAAATAGATAACCAAAGCACTAATGATTAGGGTTCCTTGGTAACCTAACCAACTTTTGATGCCCCAAGCATGGAAAGGGCATGCATTCTTGAATCCTTGCTTCTGACGAGCTAAGGAATTTGATTTCAAGTATTAACCTATTTTGGTGAGGTGTGACTTGAACTTAGACATTGATCAGTCATGAATAGGCGAAGGGCGTTTTATCCTCAGGGGGAACCTTGTGTTCATGATTCACGAAATGCCAAGTGTTTGATTGATTTGATTGTTGCTTGTTTATTGCCCCAAGCAGGAGCGTGATTGTCTTTGTCAATGATTCTTTGAATGCATGTCGTTTTCCTTAATTGGGTGTGTGATTGTTGATTGGTGACTAAGTGTGACTACCCCCTCAAGCGACGAATCGATGAGGGAATGACCTTCGTGAGCAAAGCGACGAGTCGCTTGACCCAAGATGACTTGTGCAAGGGTGCGTTTAGAGGGTTTACCGTTAAGCATGTGCAATTTTTCCAACATTTGGACCTATTTTTGGTGGGTGTTAACCCTTTTGGTGATGCCGTAATGAGGTGAAATCATCGAAAATCTAACTTCCCGTGGAGCGGTCCGGCTATTATAGCCTTCTTGGGGAAGTAGGAGAGCGATAATTTGAACCCCGACATCGATTTTCTTTGCCCAGAGGTTAAGTGCAAGAGCACTTGTGTCCGGCAATGTTTATTGCTTGTTTGTTTTTGTTGAATTTTGTACTGTTTTTGTTGTTTTTTTGTGACGCGTTTGGAGATGCAATTGTCGAAAATCCGTCTTCCGTGGAGCGGTCCGGCTATGGTAGCCTTCTTAGGGAGTATGATAGTGACAATTTGTGACTCCAATGTCGATTTTGTATGCCCTTGTTGTCAGGTGCAGTATCACTCCTGTCGGGCAATTTTATTGTCTGTTTTTAGTGCATTTTTAGTCATTTTTTGATTTTTTTAAAGTGTTGGCCTGAATTCGTCCCTGGGTGGGACGAATTCCAGCTGGAGAATTCGTCCCTGGGTGGGACGAGCGCTAATCAGAGCGCTCATCCCAGTCAAGGATGAATTCCAATGCAAAAGGCCTATTTAATGGCCAAAACTTGATTTTGGGCTCATTTGTGTCATTTTTTTCTTGCGATTTTGGAGCTCTGGGAGGAGGAGGTAATTCTGCGAAGCGAAGCGCTGCTGGAATTCTCTCTGCCATCATGAGTGCACAAACTGGTTCGAGCGGCGGAGCCGAAGCGAAACCTGTAAGTGTCCCTAGAGTTTATTTTTGCTTTTATTTGATGAATTGTTTTTGTGTTGACGCTTTTCAAAACTTTAAGATTTGAACTTTTAAACTTAGATTAGAACAACTGATATTTAGTGTACACTAAACGTAGTTCAAAACGTAAGTAAAAGATTTTATTTGTTTAACTGAACCTTAGGATAAACTGAATGTAAACCCCAAGAGTCCATGTTTTTTTTTTTTTTTTTTAACAGTTAAGGTTAGAAACCCTAGAACTGAAAATTTGATTTGTTATTTTTTTGTGTTTGTGTTGTTTTTTGTTTTGCAGGTTGTTAGGAGCCGGTACCGTGTACCCGCTGCTTTTACTGAGGCACGATTGGCATTGACCGATGATGACTGGGAATGGCTTGATGCCCTTGGGCTCAAGCAGGTGGCTCGACTGGAGCCTGTGGTCCCGGATCAGGCCTATCTGACGGCCTTGATCAAGCTTTGGGATCCGTGGACCAATACTTTCCATCTCCCGATAGGGGAGATGACTGTGACTCTTGAGGACGTCTATCGGCTGCTTCGGATTCCGATAGATGGTCTGCCTATTAGGACATCGTCGTTTGATCAGCGGACTGCTATACTTACGAGATGTTTTGGGCATGGGGGGCAGCTGGGTGTAGCAAACCCAGTGGAGACAGCCGAGGTGGATTGCCAGGCTGGCGGGATTTTGGTTAGCTGGTGGCAGGAGAGGGGGGTGTTAGGAGTGAGGCACGCATTCTTGATGGGCCTCATTTCTAACATTCTTCTCCCTGATTCGTCAGGCGCGAGGTTCCCGTGGAACCTGTTGGATTTGGTGTGGCAGTTGGCAGAGTGCCCGATAGAGGCACCGTTGATTCTGAGATGGGGACAGACTTTGTTGGCACAGCTCTACGGGGAGCTGTATGGGGTCCGCTGTCGACAGCGGAAGGGTGTCAGTTGCAGTTTTTTGTTGCAGTGCTGGGGTTGGCAGCACATAGCTGTTGAGAGGCCTACCGGGTTACCGTGGATGACTCAGGCGGTGATGGAGGATGAGGAGATTGGTTATGCAGTTTTGTGGCGGCGGTCTGCGGAGCAGGGGCAGAGTCGGCGATGGGCAGGTGCCGTTGAGCACTACACTGAGGCCTTTTCTCGGCTCACTCTAGGGGAGGTGTTTTGGCATCCCTATCGGGACTGTCCGACTCGGCTCGAGGTCGGAGAGTGGCTCTGACGGGTACGCAGGGAGTGATGGTTGACTGGGCGGCATGGGACGGAGCATGAGTTCTTTTCGTACGGTCGGGTTACACGATAGTTCAGGGTTCACCAGGGGTTTCCTAGTGAGCCCGTGGTCTATCGAAGGCGTGGAGATGAGAGGGGGTTAGAGCCACCGGTCACTGCGCCATTGGGCGAGGAGTCCGATGCAGTGATTGGTGTCCCGGACGTGGATGACGTCGGGACTACCACCGAGTATGACTCGTGGTGGGTTTTACGGTGATGGAGAGGAGAGGGGCCACTGGGAGGCACGGAGGCGGCAGTGGAGGATGCTGAGGCAGCAGGGGGTGATTGGGGGGCTCCATTGGATGACGCGGACATGGTTGATGTGGGTGATGAGGCTGTAGACTTGGGCGTTCTGGATCAGCCGGACATGCAGGACGTGGAGGAGCAGTGGGAACCCGAGCAGGGTGCTGCTCCGGCGAGTCCTGTGCGTCCGACAGATACAGAGGAGATGGAGTCTGAGATACACGCTGAAATTGCGTGACTGACAGAGCTACTGTGGATACGGGATCTGGAGTTGGGGGATGCGAGGCGGGAGCTGGGGGACGCGCTGCGGGAGAGGGATCTCCTACGGGCCCAGCTAGCAGAGCGAGATAGAGTTTTGGCACAGCGCGATGATGCATTGTCTTACTATCATCGACGAGAGGCAGAGTGGTGTCTGCACCGGATAGACTTGGAGAGGGAGGTCATCCGCCTTGGTGGGCGGCTACCTGAGCCTTCGGTCAGTGGATCTTCGCGACGGACGAGGGATAGTCTGACTGAGCAGTCAGCATCATCTCGTCGCAGGCGGTTAGATGAGGGAGGTGGTAGTAGGCATGATGCGGGGGTTGGCAGTAGCCGCCCTGCAGGGTCCCATAGGACCCACACCACGGGGGGTAGTTCCCGTCGCACCGATCCTGCGTGATCATGTTGGTGGACGCCTTAGGTTGGGTTTTTGGGTATGATTGCGGGGTCTGAGGACCATTTTTGTAGCCTGCTGGCATATTTTTGGTGATATATATATATATATACCGGTTTTATTTGGTTTTTTACATGTGATGTTTGATTTTTGTTATGCCTGATGGCTAATGACTATGGATGTATGTATGTTTATCTATTTTGATGGATTCAGATGTTATGATGAATGCAAGTGTTTTTGATTTTTTATGTGATATGCAAAGTGAATGAATGGAATTTTGTGATGATTGGTTATGGCACCATAGGCTGTTTAAGATGCTCTTTATTGTTATGGTGTATGACTCTTGTATGGATATATGTGGTTTTCTATTTTTTGTATTTTTTGATGGTATTATAAGGATGATAAGTAGCGCAGATGGTTTAGGAATGTATGTAATGTTTTCTGAGATTCAGACAGTTTTAACTCATTATCCATGACTGTACTTTATCTTACAAGACTTTTGGTCAAGGTATGAATCGGACTTGTTTTTGACCGAGTTATTTTACATCCCTGTGTGTGCAATTGAGTTCATTTAGTGGTATTTGTTAGGATACCGCCAGTGCCAGATGGGCTTTCAACCGAACCTGTACTGAGGATCACCTAATTAGCTCCATGAATTCCTTTGTTGTATGTACTAAGATTAATCTGCGGTGTAATCCAGGATGCCATAAGCTAGCTCATCCACATGCAAACATTGATCTGTATGCAAGTTAATGTGATAGATATATCGTCATGCGGGAGGTTTACTTCTGTTACCGATAGGCTATCAACCAAATTGGTACTGAAGCTTGCCTTATGACCTATAGAATGCTGAGAGTTCCAGGGATTCAAGGTCAACTCCCTTCTTTTCTTCAATTATATTGGGATACTTGCTCTTTTTGTAGTGATGAGATCACTGTTTATTTTGATTTGTTTTTCTTTTGAGCAAGGGATTGGGGATATGGAGTGATGAAAATCACTATCGTTTGTGCCATTTGATTTGTGCATTGTAAGATGTCAAGTATTTGAGTTTTGACATGTTGCAAATTTTTGATGTTTTGCAACTATTGAGAATTTAGGGATTCTTAAGGAATTGGGTAGGGAGGATGCTTGTCCTTTTGCCAACTCTCAGCATTCTTTGGGTCATTCGCACAGGGGGATGAGCAAGATAACCGTTTCGCTTATGGTGACCTAGATTATTGTGCAGGTTTCATCTTTCGTTCACACAACTTGGGAATTTTTAGTGTTTTAATTTGTGTTGGGATGTTACGTAACAAGGTGTATTTCAAGTATGACTCTACCTTCGTAAAATCTGTTCGATTTGATACATTACATGGTTAAAGAGGAAAATGATGACTGAATCATTGAAACTCTTGGTACATTTACAGACCACTGACTGTAGTGTGGTAAAAGTTATGCATGGTGTTTTTGTTGTTTTTGTAAAATGGAACTATGCGGAACAAGATGGACTAGCAGAGCAATTGCAGCCTATGGTGCCTTTGACCTATACAACCACAAATATACAATGTATGGATGCAATGCTTAATGCAGCTACGTATTTTTGTATTTTTGATGGATTGATTTTGTGAATGTGAATATGCGGTGCTAGAGGAACTCTCTATTGATGAATTTGACCAAGCGATTGCGATAATCGTTGGAGCTTTTTAGGTTTGACCAAGTGATTGCGATAATCCTTGGAGCTTTTTGGTGTGACCAAGTGATTGTGATAATCCTTGGAGCTTTTTGGATTGACCAAGTGATTGCGATAATCCTTGGAGCTTTTTGGATTTGACCAAGTGATTGCGATAATCCTTGGAGCTTTTGTTATGACCAAGTGATTGTGATAATCCTTGGAGCTTTTGGTGTATTGACCAAGTGATTGTGATAATCCTTGGAGCTTTTGGTGTTTTGACCAAGTGATTGCGATAATCCTTGGAGCTTTTTGGTTGACCAAGTGATTGCGATAATCCTTGGAGCTTTTTGGATTTTTGACCAAGTGATTGCGATAATCCTTGGAGCTTTTGGATTGACCAAGTGATTGTGATAATCCTTGGAGCTTTTTGTGGTGACCAAGTGATTGCGATAATCCTTGGAGCTTTTTGAGGATATGGCTTTCTTAGATGTGGAATGGTCGCAAATGACTGATATTCAAGGGTTCTGTTTCCTTGATACCATCAAGAGAAGCTAGCCGGTATGTCCCGGGTCCTATTATGCTATCAATGACATATGGACCTAACCAATTTGCCATGAATTTGTCCCTCATGTGGGACGGCAAATTTGAGTTCTGTTGGTTTTCCTTCAAAACCAAATCACCAACCCGAAAGTCCCTTAGGTGAACTTTCATGTTGTAAGCCCTTTTAAGTCGCTCTTGATAGATACGTAAATGCTCGAGAGCATTAACGCGTCGTTCATCAAGCAACGTAAGTTGGTCTAACCGGGCCTGCCGTGCAGTGTTATCATCGATGAACTCCTGCATTGATATGCGGAGGGAAGGAATTTCCAACTCGAGAGGCATTACTGCCTCTGAGCCATACACGAGCGAAAACGGAGTTGCCCCAATGGGCGTCCGAATGCTAGTGCGATAAGCCCAAAGGGCAAGTGGGATTTGTATGTGCCAATCCTTATGACTGTCTGTGACTGTCTTTTTAAGGATGGCGACTAGTGTTTTGTTTGATGCCTCTGCTTGCCCGTTTGCTTGCGGATAATAGGGCGTTGAAAAGTCTGTGCTGAATTTTGTACTTTGTGGTCAAAGCACGCACGTCTTTGTTCTTGAATGATGGCCCATTATCTGAGATTATTTTGGATGGAATACCAAAATGACATATGATGTTATGCAAGATGAACTCCACAATGCGGGGTCCTTTCGTTGAGGTTAACGGAATTGCTTCCACCCATTTGGTAAAATATTCTGTGGCCGTTATGATAAACGTGTGACGGCCTGACGATGCAGGGGAGATCTTTCCGATTAGATCGAGGCCCCACTACGAAAATGGCCAAGCAGACTGGACTTCCTGTAGGGCCTGGGAAGGTACGTGCATCAAATTGGCATGATGTTGACACTTCACGCACTTCTTGACATACTCGCAACAATCTCGCTCTAAAGATGGCCAATAATAGCCTATGCGGAGAATGCGCTTTGCAATGGCCATACCACTGAAGTGGCCGCCACATGTACCGTCGTGCGCTTGGGCGATTGCCCAAGTAGACTCTTGCTGGTCCAAACAGCGAAGAAGAATTCCGTCATAGCTTCGACGATACAAAATGTCTCCTATCAAGACATACTTAGCCGCTTTCTGCTTGAATGTTCGTTTTGCGGCGTGCGTCAATCCAAAGGGAAGATTACCTAATTTGAGGTAATCTCTTATGGGTAAATACCAGTCTTGTTGATCAGAAACCTCGACGAGTATGAACCGCCAATCCCTTTTGAAGTTCTTCCCTAACAAATGCTGATTGGGATAAAACTTGTAAAAATAGCATTGTGTTGCTATTAATGGGAGTAGGGGAAAACAAGGACCCCCAGCTTGGCACGTTTCAGACGATCTCGGATTCGAAAGAACTTATCCGAGGATGGTTCGATCTGGATCATGTGGATTCCTGGCGTCAAGTCTGGGCTTGCACGCTCCATCGTGGATTGCGATAAGGTTTTGACTTGGATGGTTGTCATATCACCGGAAAGGTCTTGCGGAATTAGTGACCCCAGGGAGGCCATTGTGTCCGCAAAATGATTCGATGATCGAGGGAGTGCCTCGATGTCATACCATTCAAGTTTTGCCAGGAATTTGTCCACGAGGGCTTTGTA
Organism: Wollemia nobilis; assembly: GCA_028583015.1. NCBI lineage: Eukaryota > Viridiplantae > Streptophyta > Pinopsida > Araucariales > Araucariaceae > Wollemia > Wollemia nobilis. The sequence goes on along the minus strand of JAQPPZ010003507.1, from coordinate 1,561,181 downwards.
GGCCTTCAGGACTGGGCATTTGCATTGATATACCCCTTTGACTTGATTGACGATTAACAGCGAATCACCAAAGATGTTCAGTCTTTTGATGTTCATGGCGATTGTTGTCTGAAGACCTAGGAGCAAGGCTTCATATTCTGCATTATTGTTGGTGCACTGGAAGTTTAATTTAAATGACAGGGGCATTGGAGCGCCCTGCGGTGTGAAGAATACAATTCTTGCGCCACCACCTTGCTCACACTTAGAACCATCGAAGAACAGGGTTATGTCGGCCTGTGACTCAGGCTCATCAGAATCTGGCGATTCTGAGACATGGAAGACCCCCTCATCGGGTAGTTCTATTACCAAAGGCTGATCGTCTTCAAGAGGAGCCTCTGCTAGTTGATCGGCTATGACTTGTCCTTTGATAGATTTTTTTCCGATGAATTCAATGTCAAATTCCGTCAACAACATGATCCATTTCGCCGTGCGACTACTATGATAAGTACGACTCATCATGTATCGCAATGGATTCTCCTTAGACACAACATACGTAGTGTTGCTCAGCATGTAGTGGCGTAGCTTTTTGGTAGCAAACACCATCGCAAAGCAGAGTTTCTCAACGTATGCATAGTTAAGTTCGTAACCGACCGGGGTGCGGCTAAGATAGTAAGTAGCCTTGTTCTTTGTGGAGTTCATTCTTCTAGGCTAGCATGGCGCCCAGTGCCACCTCAGTAGCTGAGATGTATAAGTAGAACGACACTCCTGGTCTAGGTGGTGCCAACACTAGCGGCGAAGCCAAGTATTGTTTGATTTCGTCAAAGGCTGACTGGCACTCGTCATCCCAATGAAATGTGACCCCCTTGTGCAATAATTTGTTCATGGGTCGGCATTTGTCAGATAATTGCGCTATGAAGCGTTTAATCGACGCGACCTTTCCTTGCGGACTTCGAGTCGCTTGATAGTGGTTGGGGGAGCCATTTCAAGGATTGCCTTGACTTTGTTTGGGTCCACTTCGATGCCTCGCTTTGAGACTATAAAACCCAAGAGTTTTCCAGATGTGACGCCAAAAACGCACTTCTTGGGGTTCAGTCTGACCTTATGCTCTATGAGGCGATCGAGAATCTTGCTTAAGTCATTGATGTGATTTGAACGCAAGAGAGACTTGGCTAACAAATCATCCATGTAATCTTCCAAAGTTTTGTGCATGTAATCGTGGAAGATATACGTCATGGCACGTTGGTATGTAGCGCCAGCGTTTTTAAGGCCAAAAGGCATGACCTTATAACAAAATGTCCCCCAAGGCGTTGTGAATGCCATTTTTAGTTGGTCCTCAGGATTGATACGAATTTGATTGTATCCTGAGAAACCATCCATTAGGGAAAGCATTTCGTGACCTGCTGTAGCGTCTACCAACGCATCGATGCTCGGCAAGGGAAAATCATCCTTAGGACTCGCTTTGTTTAAGTCTCAAAAATCGATGCATATGCGAATCCTCCCGTCGGGCTTCTTGACGGGAACCATGTTGGACAACCATGGCGGATAATCCATGCAGATGACAAATTGTGCGTCCAACAGCTTTTGTAATTCATCTTTGACCATCAAGGCCACTGTTGGGTGCATCTTGCGTAGTTTTTGCTTTACAGGCTTGATTGTCGGATCAAGCGTTAAATTATGCGTGACTAGCTGCGGGTCTAGTCCTGGCATATCCTTGTACGACCATGCAAAAACTTCCTTCTTCTCTTTGAGAAGGGCAATGTAATCGGCTTGCTCTTCAGGGGATAAGCTTACCCCCAGCTTGATAATTTGTGGATTCTTTGTATCTGTGCCGATATCTACGTCAGTCGTCTCCTCGACTGACATGTGGGATCCGTCCTCTAACTGATGTGGAGTTGGGATCAAATGGATATCATTAGCTGAGTTTAGATCTACGTTTGGAACCTCGGGTCCCTCTTCAGCTTGAAAGACATCCTGAGTTGTCCTTGGGGTAAAATGAAGTATTTCACCGAAAGGCCAGTACTCTGATGGTGATAATGGTGAATTGACGTGATCCCAGTCGATGGCATCTATGTCTAGATGCAATGACCACGATGGATCGGCCGGATTGCGGATGGGTGCGATCAAATCAATGGAGATCATGTGGATGGAATGAATTTGGTCTCCAGAACCGCGGGTGTGATTACTTGATTCTTCTAGATTCTCCCTATACTCTGGATCTGGCTCTACGGGAACGGGCACGAATGGATCTTCCCTAGGTGCAAATTTTGCGAAAAGGAGGGCGGGGTCTTCCCTCGGCACTACTGTCATGATGGGATCTCGAGGTGGACGATGCTCATCTTGAATTTGGAGCCATGGGTCTAACACTTGGTCCCACCTTGCTGGGTCTACTTGCCATTCATGCCCCAGCAGTATGCCCATCTGTCCCATTAGATCTTCATGAGTTAAAGCGCGGTGATGTCTTCGCGCATGTCTGAGATAGTCCATCTCAGTCTCATCTTCTGAATCGCTTTCATAGATCCAAAATTGTTCATCCTCTCCAGCAACTGTTGATTGCGACGTTGAGGATCCTCCTTGTTCCAATAAGTTAATCTGGTCCCATTGTGGTTGTTCCACTCTTGGTGGAGGGACCTGATTCTCTTGATGTTGTGTTGTTTCATCTGGAATCTCTAAGGGGAACAGCTTCAGAAAGATGTCCGGCAGCCGTTGGTTTTCTCTTTGAGGACCACTGTCCGAACTTTCGCCTCTCTCTAGCAAAGGAGAGGGATTACTGCTGTTTCCAGGGGTGTTTGTTGACCATGGGAGGTAGTCTCCCAATGTGTATTCTGTATTTGGATTGGCATAAGGGTCTAATGCCAATCCCCCCTTGTTGCCTATTTCTAGGCCTTGCATATTTTCAACCAAGATGTCTAATGGCAGGGGATGGTTGAACCCTACCCCCGACTTGTCATATGGCATCTGATATCTTGGTTGGCAAAGGACCCGCATCCCTTGCTCATATCTGCCTAGCCCGTATCCATGCCAATTGCATTGGCCGAGATATTTTAGGGCAAAATCTGGGTTTGACAGATAGTTGATGTTTTCAACAAAAGGTTCCTCGTCTGCTTCCTTTTGCTGGCATGTTTCAAGACCATGATCAAGGCCCCCATACACAAAATTTGTCTGGTTTGGTGGGTAGCCTAGAGGAACAATTGTCCCTATGGGAAGGCGAGGTCTTCCCATGTCCTGTACTGACTCCAATGTAGGGGTTGCAACAACATTTTGCACTAAGTACTCCCCCAGGCCCATACTGGCCATTTCAACAATGATTGTTGATGATTGGGTGGGAGGAAACGGTAGTCCTTCCTGAGTCCATTCCATTTTTGGTGGTTCAGGAGTCTTGGTTTCTGTTGTGTTGGGTGTTTCCTCTGTTGATATTGTTGAAACTATGGGCAACCCCTCTTCTAGAGGCTTAACCTCTTCCATGATCTGTTTTCCCTTGTCCTTCTGTTGGGCCGTGATAGGTGGCGTTGATGATGAAGGAGCAGGTGATGAAGTCTCACCTGGCTGGGATTTTGCCTTGTTGGTCACCAGTGATGCTTGCGGTATTGGACCCTGTTTAGATGGATTTAACTGGAAATCCAAATGTGTTGAAGGGAGGGTCGATTGAGGCATGAATTGTACTCGCATTGCAATACTTGAAGGGCTCTAAGTCCATTGGGACTACATGGATCTCTCCTTCATAAGCATACTTCAAGCACTGGTGGGCGATCGAAGGGACACACTTCATGTCCCTGATCCAAGGCCGCCCCAGCAGTATATTATAAGCCATTTCGCCTTCCAGCACATGGCACAGTGTAGGTATTGACTTTTGTCCTACCTGGACAGGCAGAACAACTATGCCGACTATCGAGCATATTGCATCGTTAAAAGCTCGCAGTGTGTACGTGGAGGCTATGATGTGAGAGGCTGGCAGCTTCAAATGTTTTAAGGCTACAGTGGTAATGATGTTACTGGACGAGCCAGTATCTATCAGCACTCTCTTGTACGGAATCCCGTTGACCCGCGCGATGACGTGTAGGGGTGGATCTGCCATGTCATTCGATATCGTTTTGACCTCATCTTCTCTGAATGTGATGACCGGCTCCGTACATCGTTTCACATGTCCTACGAAGTTGTTGAAAGAATTTACTTCGTGGGGCTGTAATTCAATGGCTTTTAAAATGTCCATAAGAGCTTCCCTATGGGGTGCTGATCGTTGAATAAGCTCGTAAATGGACAGCCTAGCCGATGTGGTCTGCAAACTCTGCGTGAGTTTGGTTCGTATTGTGACCTCGGGTCTAGGCGGAGGCAACTGCGTTGGGCGTTGTTGAGGCTGTGATGTTGTCGAAACTTCCCTCGTAGCTACCTCGGGGGCAACTGCTGGGTACCTTCTGTTCCTCGTTACTATGCTAATCATTCCCACAAATCCCTGCATGGGAAGATCCTGTCGCACCTCGTTAATCTGGAGTGGTTTAGTCTGTGCCTCGTGGGCAGGCAAGGGGTCCTTGAATACCCCCATTTGTTGGTTGTTTGGTGCGATGGGGTTGTCCACGACCAATGTTCTGTTGTCGATCAAATCCTGGACTAGTTCTTTGAATTTCCAGCACCCATTCAAGTCATGTCCTCTGCGCCTATGGAATCTACAATACAATTCTTCTCTGTACCCCCTAGGCTTGGGAATGTTAGGGTCTATAGTTTGAATTTTTGGCAGAGTGACTAAATTTGCCGCCGACAAGCGGTCAAATAAGGAATCCCTAGACTCCGCATATGGGGTGAAATGTCGTCTAGGGCGACGCGGGTAATTCTGCTCCTGTCTTCTATTATCTCTTTCATAAGCAGGAGGCACTGCCTGGTAATTAGCCTTTTGGGGCTGCGTTTCTTGCACAGGCGCGGGAACATTTATCGCAACTTGGTTGACTGCAGCGTGTTGTGGTTGCGTTGTCCCGATTTTAGTGGTTTTATTCCACTCTTTCTTTTTAGGCTTAGCGATTGCGCCTTCACCTATTTTAATCTCTTCTATGACTCTGGCTTGCGCCAAAGCTTCTTCTAAGCTGTCGTATTGCCGCAACAACAATAGACCAGAGATTGATTTTAAGCAACTTTTTGCGAACATCTGCGTGAGATCAGACATAGGGGGACGGTAGGGTAGCTTAGAAAGCAAAGCCCTCCATCGATTCCCGTATGCTGCCATTGTTTCCTCCTCAAATTGTTTGAGGCTCGCCAGATCACTCAGTGATGCCTTCTTCCTTGTGTTGAAGGCAAAGCGTTCAAGAAACGCATCTACTAATTGATCTAAGTTGCTTATGTTGTGTTTGGGTAGTTGTGTGAACCAATCCGAGGCAGGGCCTGCGAATGTGGTTATGAATGTTCTAAGCAACAATGCGTCATTATCTTGGATTCTGAAGCATTGGCTTAAAAATCTTGTAACGTGTTCTTGTGCGTCCTCTTCACCTTTAAAGATTGCCAATTGAGGCAACTTGAAGTGCTCGGGGTAAAGAGGTGTAGGCACTGAGGGATGCACCGGATTACTGTGGAGTTGACGTAATGTGGGTTTTTGATGCCCAGCAGCTTTTGTTTCCACAGACTCCAAACGCTCCAATAGCGCTTGGTATGCATCGAAAGATTTTATTTCTTCCTCTCTTGTTCTCTCTCGTTGTAAGTTATGATAAACTGGAGGCCTATGGAGGGGTGGCCGAATGGCATCCCTCCTGCCTTGATGGGGAGTTTCAACATATTCCTCTTCCGGTTCATACTCCTCGTAAAATTCTTGAGGAGTCTCTGGGCGAGACCTATGACCCTGATCAAGCCCTCGCTGAAGGTACCCATCATTGTTTCGGGGAGTTGCCTCCCTCTCGAATCCATGAGGTCTTGGAGGCAAAGCTTGACGAGGTCGTGGAGACCTGTCCTGCACCAACGGATTATGTCTCTCATATTGTTCAGCTCTTTGGATGCGAGGGGTTGGCTCCCTCTCAGGTAGTTTATAGCGTAGCTCATCCGCTTCGCGTTGCATGCGCTCTCTATCCAAGCGGTGTTGATACTCTATCTCCTGATGACTTTGTTTAAGCCGCATGATTTGGGCTTGATGGGTGGCATGTTGGGCGACTATCGGGTCAATTTGGTCTACCCTATTTTGCTCAGGAGGTTCGAATGTTCCCCCTATGTGTTTGCCTTGATTTTGATGATCTACAACTTCAAGGGGTCGCTTCCCTCTGTCGAGGTAGGCGGCCTGTACTCGAGGTTCTGGCCTCAAGGGGTGATCATGATGTCCAGCTGGTGCGGAAGCGCAAGGTTCCCGCGTTGTATGTTGTTGTCTTTGAGGAATGCGATGATCTTCCTCGCGCTCCCTCTCATAGGTGTGAAGGGGGTGGGCGGAGTTAGGTCATTTTGTGTAAAGAACCCTACGCTCTAGATTTTGTCTCTCTGTTCTGATGTGAGGTAAAGAAGGGATACCATATCCACGTTGTCCCTCCAAATGGATGGTGTGCCTATCTAGCGCTTCATCGCGCCGTGGCCACTCATGTCTAACCTGAGAGGGCGATTCTCTATTTACCTCAAGGTCTACATGTAAGGCGTCCTCTCGAAAGGGGCTGCTTTGAATAGGCATACCCCACCGAGGATTCTGAATTGGATTCTTTTGTAGGTTAGACCGATAAGGCGGTATGACCAAATCCTTGAGACTGAAGCGAAGGCGATTCGTGCCTGCTTCTTGTGTACCTTCCGGAGCTTCTGCCCTTGATTGGGCTTGGCTGCGGGTGTACACCATTGCGGTGCTTCTATGCTATCTAAACAGATTTTTATCTTTTTTTATGATGATTTTCTTTTTGTCTACACTAAGCAGAAATAAACACACGCATACACAATTCGTGATTATCTCTTTTAAGGATTATTGGTGTGTCCTAAACTGGTTTAGTGTATTTTGATATTTTGTTTTGTTTTTGTAGGTTTTGAAGATCGTTTAAATGCATTATGACGGCTCATATAACTCCCAAAATGGTCGCCCCTTCAATATACCAACCAGGCCGATATACCAACCTCTCTATATACCCGCCCTTACGAGAGGGAGACTATAGGTACGTGAGAGCAGAAGGTACGTGGTACGTAGGTGGTACGAAAGGGGGATTGTCCTGTTAATGGCACCTACCATAGAAAACTTATCCTCGCGCGCATGGGAATCACCCCAGCGACACTCGGTCCGCTTTCGTCAGGATTTACGCCTAACAACAGTTGACAATCGGGAAATGGATGCAAAGCTAAGCCAAGGTGGTGATGAACCCACCGTTGGTCTTGCTCAAGGGCTGGGGTCTTACGACCAGCTCCTTGGTTTAAAATTGTTTCGTGATGTGTGTGGGATTCATTTTATTTAACGAAAATGAAACAAGCATAAATGACTTTCCCTAAGTAATGCAGGATAAAATGAAAATAGTCAAAGAAACAGAAACAGAAATAGAAATTTTAACAGAGATTATAAAAATCCCTACCTCTTCTCTGCCTGCTCCAGTTGCTTCTGAATTTCTGCTCTGAAAATCCGTAGGCAGGAATTCGTCCCTCTGGGAGACGAATTGCAGAATATAATTCGTCCCTCCCAGAGATGAATTTGAATTCGTCTCAGGGTCAGACGAATTGCAGTTAAGAATTCGTAACAGTCAGAGACGAATAGCAGTCTGCAAAAAAAATGTACCTGTCAAGCACAAACACAAAACTTTGATCAGTTTTCTATGATTTTAAAAATATGGGACAGGTCCCACCGTGATCGCCACTGAAAGCACGAGATTTCGGGCAAAGGAAACACTAATTGCGATGCAACCAAAATCAAATGCGCTTAAGTCCTAGAAATGTAAAGTGCATGAAAGGAAAAAGACGCATTAAAATGAGATACAAGCAAATGGATAAAACACAGCCCTTTCATTAAAATTTCTTGATCTCTGTTACAATGACGCCTCCTCCCTTTTCAGGGGCTAGGAGCGCTAAAAGAATTTGATTACAATCACTTAATGTTCCTCTTTTCGCGTGCCCACGATTGAAATGGACGGGCCAAGATGATGCCACCGCTGATGTCGATGAGTTCTTCACCTCTGCTGCTTCTCCTGCGAACAAAGAAACAACCAAGATGTCAGTAGCACCTTCCGCAAATGGAAAGTGTTCGTTCTCTAAAATTAACGAAATATGCATGTAAACATTTGCCTGAAACAAGTAAATACAGTGAGTCCAAATGGCTTGAAATCTTGACAGAAGATAGAAAAAGTTACCAGAAGGCCACTGCCACTGAGACAACTGGCCAATCTACCTTCAATTGGAATTCGTCCCTGGGCAGGATGAATTCTGACTGCAATTCGTCCCTGGGTGGGACGAATTCTTCTGTGTTGAAGAAGCCGACCTGCTGCTGCTCCAATGTCGATTCTCGAGACCTACAAAATGCCTGCAAACAAGGGGGTTATGTAATTGGGGCCATTTTGGGATGACCCAGATGGTCGGATTCTCCCAATTTGGCCTCTACCCTCGGGAATTTGATCTCGCCACCTGCAAGTTAGTGAAACAACAAAGCGACACAAAACATACTAGAATCTGATCAAAAGTTATGAACTTGCAGCTATGAGTTAACCAAACATGATAACACAAAATGCAACCTAAAAAAGTAATCTAGAATGCTCTAAAACTTAGAAAGTGCGGGGGTGCCCAAGTGGGCCTCCCACCGTTGGCACTTGATTCCGGTGCCAATCCACTAGGGATGGGCCCAAAACCTCTTAGGATTGGGGGGTCGGCGAATTGGTTGGTTCAGGTGTCCATGTGTTGGATTTGGGTCAGGTTCAAGCTTCCAAAAGCCACCCAACAACCTCCCTTGCAAAAGAGATTGGTGGATGCGAGAAGGTGAACCAAAAGGGATGCAAGTGGGTCTTCAACTCGGCAGCACTTCGTTGCTTGAAATCTCCTTCAACCTGTATATTTTGGGTGAGAAAAGTCCCACCTTTTATAGACCCATGGGGTCTTTTTTGAGAGGGAAGCATAGGCGCCACGTGTTGGTCATAGGTGCCATGTGGCAGTCTTGTCTTCCCATGAGGGAGGGGAGTCCTCCATGACTTGGGCTTTCATAATTGCCCCTTGTGACAGTCTTCTAACGGCCCCTCTGTCCACCTACACACGCGTGCGGGGCAGGAGTCATCAACTGGCTGTCCTGGGCTGCCACTTGGCACCATTCTTCCTTTTGCCCGTTAAACTCAGAATTCGTCCCTACCAGTTACGAATTCAGAATCCGTCTCCGGGTGAGACAGATTCTAATTTTGAATTCGTCTCTGGGTGAGACAGATTTGAATCCGTCTCTGGGTGAGACAGATTCTGAGCAAAGTGCCTAAATGTGCCAAATTGCCCTTTTGACCTTACAAAATTGCTATGAAAGTGGTTAGGACCACTGTTTGACCTCTGAGGGCTGCCCTGGGGGCTGTGTTTGTCAAAGCGATCAGTGTTTGCAGTCACGTAATCGGATTGGTGTTGTTTTGGTGTCTACAGTATTCATCAAGGAGATCCTTTTTCCCCATTAATTTTTATTATTCTAGCAAAATAATTAGGTAGATTACTTCAAAAAAATAAACAACAAGATATTTTGGAAGGTGTGCAACTTGGTGAGGACATGTTAAATCATCTTCAATTTGTAGATGATACAAGTCTCTTTAAGGAGACCAAAATTCCAGAGGTTAGAATGCTCAAAGCCATATTAAAAATCTACATGGATGCTACTGGTCAGGAGATGAATGTGGTCAAATCCAAGGTTATTTTCTTTAATATAGACAAAAGAATCCAGGATCAAATTCTATCCATTTTGATATTTTCCTAGGGTACCCTTTCACTTGATTACTTAGGGATTCCATTTCATTTTAAGAGATTATGGGTGGTTGATTGGAAATCTTTAATGGATAGAATCACTTCTAAAGTTCATCACTGGACTCACCATTGGTTTACCTTCGAAGGAAGAATGACTCTCATCCAATTAATGATATAATTCATTCCTATTTATAAATTCTCCATCCTAGCTACCCTTGTGAGAGTCCTTAGATATTTGAATTTACGTATGAGAAAATTTTTATGGGATGACCCAAGGATGGGTAACAAGTGGGATATTGTTAATTGGGATAAAATATGTCAGTCTAAAGCTCGAGGGGATCTTAATTTTTGTAAATTAGATTTAAACAATCAAGCTCTTACTAGGAAGCTTTATTGGAGATGGATATCCAACAAGGATGCTTTTTTTAGTGGAGTCATCACTTGGGAGTATTTTGGTTCTATCCCTCATCAAAAAGTTAGTTGCATTCCTCTAAGGGACCCCGAATTTGATATTTGGAAGGTCTTGAAAGCTAGTGAGAAATTGGTTAAAAATACACTTTTTGAGAAAGTAGGTACAAGAGACAAAGCTAACTTTTTAAGTGATTCTTGGGACCAACATCCCCATTAATCTATGAGTTTCTATAGTTGTAACTCTTACAACAAAGCCTTGAAGATAGAGGATGGATAAATATGGCTTCATACATTACTTCTAGGCAAATTGGATATTTCTCTTTCTTTTAGTGGAAGAGGTTAGAAGAATAGTCTATTCTTGTCCCTCTTCATCAAAAGATTCTTATTGATAAGATCCTTAAGAAAATATGCCTTACAAGAAAATAGAAAGAGGATAGGATTGCATGGGGCCTTGAAAATTGAGGCATCTTCACTACTTGTGATGGTTATAATGTTTTGCTCCCTCCTTCATTGATCTTACAAGATGCCCCATGGGATAGAGTTTGGGTGACTAAGTGTTGGCCTAAAATAAATTTCTTTGCTTGGGAAGTGATGCATAAGATGTGTCTCAAATATAATAACCTTATGCAGAGAGGTTTTTGTGGCCCTTCTGATTGCATCATGTGTAACTTTAAAGAGGAGACACTTGATCATTTGCTTTTCCAATGTGCATTTGCAAGAGAGTTGTGGAAAATGTGGTTAGAAATCCTTAAGGCTCACTTAAAATTTCAGGTGACTCCTAATATTTGGGAGATCTGGAAAATAAGAACATTCAAGAATACCTCCATTCAACTAGGTTTCTCCCTAGGCCCAAGTTTCATTTGGAGGCACATTTGGCTGGAAAGAAATTCTAGAATTTTTAGAGATGAGTTCAGTCCAATGAAGTTGGTTTGACATAAAATTATTACCAATATTTCTAAAATTGGTAGAGATCACCTTAGGGATAAGAAAACTCAAGAGAATGAGGGGTCTTCCAAGCCACATAAGTTGTAACCGTGGTAGCCCCCTCCCTTGGATTGGGAAAAGATTAATTCTGATGGTGCAACTAAGGATAACCTGGGCGTATATATTTCAAGAGAATATCCTCCATTGGGTGCTAGAGGGTCTTGGAAGGGCTACTAACAATGAATTTGAAGGATTGTCTATCAGATAAGGTTCTCTCAATGCTTGGGAAAATGAGGTTAGAAAGATCATAGTTGAATATGACTCACAAATTATGGTGAGGCTTCTTTATGTTATTAGAAATTTTATACCAAAGGATTGGAGGATAAGAAATATTGTGAATCATTTTTAGTCCATTTGGTAGTAGTTCGAGGATGCCATCTTGGTCTATGTTGATTGAAAAAATAATGCAATGATTGGTTTTTTTTTAAACATGGTAGTGAAATTCCAAATTGATACATACCAAATTCTAATCAGGATAGGGACACTTGTGAATGGTTGGACGTGAACCAAATGGTTCTTAGTTTGGCCAACGAAGACTTAGATAAGGATGAGGATAGGTCTACAGTCCACTAAGCCTCATGGATCAATGGAGGATGAAGAGTTATTTTTTGGGTTTTTTGCTACATCTTGCAACACCCTTTGACCCTTTTTGTGGTAATATTCCTAGTGTTTGCAGGACTATAAATCCTGCTAGGTTATTTAGGATCAACATAAAGTAAAAATGAGACTAGGTTAAGAGTTTGTGCTCTTTATATGGTACTATTTTTTTGTTATTTTTGGAAATGTTAATCCGAGTTTTATTCAGATTTTAGGGTTTGCCAAAAATGGTAGATCTATGATTGTAATTTGATTCTTGTTCTATCAATAATTTTTTCCTTTAAAAAAACATTCACTTGGAATCACGAAATTTGGATTAAACAATTTTTTAGATATTTTTACCTTTTATCCAAAATGTGCTATTTTAAAGGCCTGTGTTGATTGTTAAGTACTATTTATATGTTTGAATATTATATTTTTTATTTAATATTATTTTTAAATACTTATATTTTCCTTCTATGGAAGGAGAGGAAGTTATCTGCTTTATTGTTATTCATGATAGTGGATGCACTGTTTTTATTTCAATTTTACATATCATTTGTTTCCTACCTCTATGAGATCTTATTTAAAAGATGAAAAAGGTTTTATAAAAATATTAAAAAAGAGTTCTTATTTTTTTTTTAATTTACATGGTGGAATCGATAGCTATCAAGAATTCAGGTTGGTTTTCCATATTTTATGATCGCCACAGTATTATGTGATGTCCGCTCCATAATCTGCCACACAATTCTCCGTGCAATCCATCCCTATAACCACCATGCCACAATCATTTAAACCTTTTACGCCGCTGAAAACACTAGAAAATGAACAAGTGTTCTGGTTAAACCAATTGGTCTACACCTTAGACCTAAAATGAATTCTTATTTAAAATATGAAAAAGGTTTTATAAAAACATTAATTTATAACATATTAAAAATGAGGATGACTATAAAATTAACATATTTATTGTAACTTAAATGAGAAGATTGTAGATATTAAAATGGTAAAAAACAATTCTAATAATTTAAGTGTTGATCAAATTTTGAGATATACTATAAATTGTTTCTAATAATATTATATAAAAATATAGTCATGTAAGATTTTAATTTTTGTAAAGATTTGTTAACATAATTTTTAGATATAATATAAATTGTTTCCAATAATATTATATAAAAGTAAATTCATGTAACATTTTAATTTTTAAAATTAAAAGGTATTTTTAAAGTGAAATTTATTAAAATGTAAATTGTCTATAATATCATATTAGAATTGTAAAAGGTACAAATTAAATATAAAAAATATATATATATCTATAATTAACAATAATGTCATAATAAAACTTGAAAATAAAACTCAGAAATCTTCTATTATAAAAATATTGTATATCTTAAAATGTATAATTTTAGAAAATGTAAAGGAGGAAAAATATATAAAATGCACTTTTCATAATAAAACTGATCAATCTTAGATATTGTTCAAATAGAAATTTTTTAGAAAATCAAATTTTTAATAGGAATATATAATAAAACTAAAAATGCTTCTATTTTAAAATATTGTACATCTTGAAAGATATAAAATTGTTAATAATTAGAAAGTGGAAAAAATATAGAAAATACTAGTAAAAAGTGAAATTATATTAAGCTATATTGATTTGTATAACATATCATACAAATGGAGAATTGGAAAACTCTCACATCTAAATTTGAATTTTCCATAAAAAAGGGATTGCTAAGCCATTAAAAGGTTGTTTGGCAAGAAAGAATTTTAAAAATCTTGAACCTATTTGCACTTTTACAGTGTTTGGGATTTAAAACATGCATAATGTTTGAGATGTTATTTATATGTTGCAATTCAAGTCCTACGTCATGTTTGAAGAAGTTGAGTTTTCAAATTTTGATGACGGTCGCCAGAAGGATGTTAGGGTTACCGCGAGTCACTCAGTTTCTGAGCGACACTTGAAGTCGCTCGACTCTGTGAGCGACTGCGGGAATCGCTTCACAAAGGAGCGATTCTTAGAATCACACGCTCACTCGAACGAGGCCGATAATCACTTGGCCAACATGCGATAAAGAGTGGAGAATAAGACAAAACATATATAAAACCCTATGCTTTTAATTTAATTTATGAAGTTGGAATCGGTCGGAGCGACAAAGGGAGTTGTTTTGCCAAAGGAGTGATAACGGGAAAATTTAAAGTGTTCTGGAGATCATTTATTAAATGCATGAACCTGCGAGTCATTCGCCAACCACAACGATTCTGGGAATTGCTAAAGTGGAGAGCAATAATGGTCGTCGCTCATAAAACTAGTGATTCTAGGAATCACACAAAAAGGAAAACGACTAGTTGCTCTCCGAGTATTGCTGATGACAAAGAAAAAACTCAAATTCGTTGATTAGATGGTGCGAAGTGGAGAGATTTAAAATGGGTTTAAAACTTGTAGGTTTCCCATAATTCCTTATTGATAAAACATACAGATATGTGTACTAATCAAGAAAACAACCAACATTACAATCTATCCTCTACTGAGGAATACTAATCTTCTGCATAAAATTTCAGATAAACACAGAATGAACAATCCGAATCTGTTGTTCGGTTCTGCCAGAGTTCTGCAACTGCTCTATACTGATGCTCCTTCTTCTGCTACTCTGCATCCTTTCAAAATGCCAACTGAACTAGTATATATAGCTGGGCTTGAGGACAAAGGCGGTAAACAACTCACCAACCCACATGCGGGAAATAACTGCACATAAAATCAAAACAGCTGGTGTTGGAAGCGAACTTCGGTAATGTTACCCGTTATAGCTTCGCTAGATGGACAATTTCTGGAATCGCTCCTTGCTTGAGCGACTCCCAAGATTGCTGCATCAAGCAAGCGATTCCTGGAGTCGCTTGTCACCCGAGCGACTGATGGTAAATGGTGAAATCAGGTTTATTTTTCTAACACCCTCCTTTAAACCTGATTTCACAAGGACTTTGATGCCCAACTGCTCACGTAATTTGTTTAAGTCATCCTCCTTCAAAGGCTTTGTGAAAATGTCAACTACCTGCTCCTTGGATTTGTAAAATAGTAGTTGGAATTTACCCAACCTCACCAGCTCTCTAATGAAGTGATACCAGATGTCGATGTACTTCGTCTGCCCATGAAACATTGGATCCTTTGATAGTGCTATGGCAGAATTTTTGCCACAAAATATGGTTGTCATGCCTTTCGATAGATGGTTCAGTTCACCCAAAACCCTCCGTAGCCATATTGCCTGGAAATGTGGCTGACATGGCGACGACATATTCAGCTTTAGTAGTGGACAATGCAACGATTGGTTGCTTCTTTGATGACCATGACGCTGCTTTTGATTCGAGATGGAAAGTATATCTGAAAGTGCTCTTTCGATCATCAACGTTGCTAGCCCAGTCACTATCTGTGTAACTCACCAGTTCCAACTGGTCTCGTCTAGCATAAAAAATGGCATGGTTTTGCATCCCGTTGACATAGCGTAAAATTTGTTTTCCTGCTTGCCAGTACGTGTCTTTCAGAGTCTCCATAAATTTGCTAATCAAACTGACTCCAAACATCAGATCTAGTCGAGTGCGGTCAGATACATCAGACTACCCACTAGCCTCTTGAACAAATTTGGATCAAAATTCCTGCTAGAATCCAACTTGCTCAACTTCAATCCTATGGAAATAGGTGTGATGGTAGGTTTATTGTCCTCCATATTGAATCACTTCAGGATATCCTTCACATACTTACCCTGAGAAATGAAGATGCCATCTGTTGATTGGTCAACTTCAATGTCGATAAAATACTTCATCAGCCCTAAGTCTATCATCTCAAACTCCTTCCTGGTTTTTCGGAACTGGTCAAACAGTACATCACTATTGCTAGTGTAAATTAAATCATCCACATACATGCAGATGATTATCATCTCCCTTGATTCATTTGTATTTAGGTACATTGTGTGCTCATATGGGCATTTTATGAACCCATTCTCTTGAAAATAGCCATTAATCTGGTTGTACCATGCCCTGGGTGCCTACTTTAACCCATATGGGGTATTCTTCAACTCGAGGACCTTTCCCTCTTGTTCTTCAATCTTGTAACTTGGTGGCTGGTCTATATAGACCTCCTTCTCCAAAATATCATTGAGGAAGGCTGACTTGATATCCATATGGTACACCTTCCAACCCTACTGGGCTGCCAATACCATGATCATCCTGACTATGTCAAGTCGGGCTATAGGTGCATACACCTCATGATAGTCAATGCCTGACATATGCTTGTAGCATTTCACCATCAATCTGGCCTTATGCTGATCAACTTCACATTGGGAATTAAACTTCATTTTGTATACCCATTTGACCCTGATGGTATTATTCCCTACTGGGAGATCAACCAGTTGCCATGTCTCGTTCTTCTCAATGGCTTCTATATCCTCATCCATCACCTTCACCCACTTTTGATTCTGACTTGCATATTCAAATGAAATTGGATCACACTTAGTAAAGAACGCAAAGTTAGAGTGTTCCTCATCTTCATGATTTTGGGTTGCCTCGTAGATGTCTTGCAAGCTCCTCATCTTTATGGGTATCCTAAAGTTGGGAATTCTACTTGCAAGTGGAGGCGATCGATATGGTGAGGCCGTACTACTCCTAGCACCATTGTCATTGCTTGAAGCTACAGGTAGCTGCACAATATTTTTCTCCAAGTCCACTAACTCAATAACTACTGGCTCAGGTTGGCTAGTCTTCGATTTCTAGTTCCAGACTTCATCCTCGAGGAACTTCATGTCTCAGTTGATGATGAGATTCTTCGTCATAGGATTATACAAATGATACACATTCGTCTTCTCACTATACCCTATGAAGATGCACTTCTCTGCCTTGTCATCTAGCTTCTGTCTCTTTTCTTCTGGAACATGTGCATATGCTTTACATCCAAAAAGTCACAAATGATCCACACTCGACTTCTAATTGCTCCAGGTCTCTTGAGGGATTTTGTCCTTCATTCTTTTGGTGGGACATCTATTCAGCAAATAGATTGCACAGGTTACAACTTCTACCCAGAACACGTGTGACAATCCTTTTGCATTTAGCATACTCCATGTCATCTCCATGATGGTTTTGTTCTTCATCTCAGATATGTCATTCTACTGTTGTTTGTACATAGTATTAAGCTACTTCTGAATTCCATTTGCCTTACAAAAAATTTGGAATTCATTAGAGATGTATTCAACTCCACCATCTGTCTGAAGAGTCTTTAGTTGATAGCCGCTATGTTTCTCCACCAGAGCCTTGAAATCCCTAAACTTGTCAAAAGACTTTGACTTTTTCTTGATGGGATATACCCATGTCTTCTAGATGAAGTCATAAATGAAGATCAGGACATATTTTTTATCTACAAAATTTCTAGTCCGCATCGAACCGTAGATGTCTGAGTTTACCAGCTTTAATGGCTATGAGGATCTCCAAGACTACCCTAAAGGAAATGAATCCCTGTGTTATTTTTCGACTAAGCAAACCTCACAAATCTAATTCGATTGCTCAATAATGGGTAAACCCTTCACCATTTGCTTCTTGTGTGGTAAGTTCAAGCCATTGAAACTCAAATGACTAAATCTAAGATGCCATATCCAGGTAGCATATTTCATAACCACACTCAGAGACAACAGAGACTCACTCTGAATCTATAACGAAAATATTTTATTCTTCATCATGGATAATGTTGTAATTTGTCCATGCTCTCTATCTCTGATGGTACAGGTTCCATATTTAAACTGAACAATGTGCCCCTTCTACATGAGTTGTCCAACACTTAGCAAGTTGTGCTTTAAACTAGGCATATAGTACACATCATAGATCTACTTTCTTTCGTTGTACTTGGTGCAGATAATAATTTTACCTTTAACCTTGATGAAAATGATGCAAGAGCATCCGGTGGCAATAGCAATCTTGCATCAACTACAATTTTTTTTTTCCATGTATTAGTTTTGATGTCACGATATCACGACAAGGCAAGAATGTCACGATATCATGACATGTCACATTTTCGTGACTCAGGAAGGAGAGAGAAAGCACGACACTAAGATGTCATGATTTTGTGACATGTCGCGAAATCGCGTCACCAACAAGTAGAAGGAATACAGCAGAAGAGGGTGTCACGAAATCGTGACAAGTCATAATTTCGTGACATGTCGTGAAATTGCGACACCAAAGAGGTAGAATGAAGGCAGCAGAGGAGGGTGTCGTGAAATCGTGACATGTCATGATTTCATGATATGTCATGAAATCACGACACCAACGAGGTAGAACGAAGGCAGCAGAGGAGGGTGTCGCGAAATCATGACAGCAACGAGGTAGAACAAAGGCAGTAGAGGGGATTGTCACGAAATCATGATACCAAATCGGGAGAACAAAGGCAGCAGAAGAGAATGTCACGAAATCATGACCAAAAGAACACAGGAAAGTCCAGAGGAGGAAATGTCACGATTTCGCGACATGTCACGAAATTGCGACCAAAAGGAAGAAAGAATAGCAAGAAAAAAAAATGTCGCGATATCGCGACGTGTCACGATATCACGACCCGAAGGGGAAGGAGACAACAAGAAGGAAAATTGTTGTGATATCAAAACCTGAAGGAGAAGAAGACAACAAGAAAGAAAAATGTCACGATATCGCGACCCGAAGGAGAAGATAGCAAGAAAGAAAAACATCATGATATCGCGACATGTCACGATATCGCGACCCGAAGGAAAGGAAATACAGCGAGGAGAAAAATGTCGTGATATTGCAACATGTCGTGATATCACGACCCAACTAAGAGGAAGGGCAGCAGGGAAGAAAATGTCACGATATCGTGACATTTCGCGATTTCGTGACCCAAAATAAAAGGAGGAAACAAGGAAGAGAAATATCATGATATCGCGACATGTCACGATATCATGACATACTTTTGGTTCTCTGTTCGAGAAAGCCTGCATCCCTAGATGGTGTTTTCTGAGGTGGTCAGGGCCTCATTAGTGCATGATTTCTTTCTCGATAAGCTTCCTGAGCATGGGGCCATTCGAAGACTACACCTAGAGGTCAGACGGCTCATCAATGCATGTTTCTGTGGCTAACCCAGTGGCAGTTGCTAGATAGGGAAAGATGAAAAGGCTCAATGAGACTGGATGTATTACGCAGGTGGGTCATTAATGGCCTAGAGGGTCGGGACCTCGAAGGAGGTCCAGATAGGGATATAGAAACATGTGGTATATGAAGGAAATGAGAGTGAAAAATATGGAAGGAAGAACTATGCCTGTTGGCTAGTATTGTAATTTTTTTAAAAGTTTAATGCATGAAAGCTAAGTGATTCTCTGTGAGAGTGTGTCTCTATTAAGAGGTATCAGAGTGGGAGTTCCTGAGTGTGTGAGCATATCACCGAAAGTGAGGCATCTTGCACCAGGATCTGTGGAAGGGTTGTGAGAAGAGAGTGAAGCAGAATGCCTCCACAAAGAAACCGTGGTGGTGGGAGAAACATGGTGCCAGCAGAAGATTTCAGGGCTCTACAGACACAAGTTCAGGCCTTGCAAGAGGAGTTGCATAGAGGACTTGAACCCAGAGGAGAAGAAGGAAGTGAAGATAAAGTAGATGAAGAAGAAGACCATTTTGAGGAAGAAGAAGAGGCTATAGATCCTGTATAAGCCAGGTTATATAGAGCCATATCTCAGATTGGAAAAATACCGAAGATGGAGGTTTCTACGTATTCTAGAAATCTTGATCCAAAAGAGTTGATTGACTGGATCAATGATTTGGAAGAATACTTTGAGTATGAAGAAGTTGAAGATCCTGATAGGGTTAGGTTTGCCAAGACCAACCTGAAAGGTCATGCCAGCATATGGTGGAAGGGAGTACAGCTGGAAAGAAATAGAAGAGGAAAGGAGAGAATAACCAGATTGGATAGAATGATAGAGAAGTTGAAGAGACAGTTCATCCCAACTGACTATGAGATGGATCTGCTAAAGAAAATGCAAGGTTTGAAGCAGGCAAGCAAGTTTGTTAAGGAATACACAGAGGAGTTTTACAAGATTGTAATCATAACAGGCCATTCAGAAGCCAACAAGGAGAAGATGGCCCATTATATTAATGGGTTATGAGCCAGTATTCAAGAAGAGTTAAGTCTGGTCAGGATGACCACCATAGAGGATGCTTACCAGTTTGCTTTGAAGGTTGAAGAGAAACTAAACAAGAGGTTTGAAAGCAAGCAAAGAGGAAGAGGTCATGGTGGAAGGACTGGTGGAAGGACCAGTGGAGAAACTTATAAAGGACATAAGAAGGTTGGTGAGGCCAATAATACCCCAAAGTAGAAGGAAGGAAGTGCCTACCAACCCCGTGATTAGAACAATGGTTATCCGAGAGGGAGAGGCATATTTGGACGTGGATTTGGGAGAGGAGGATTCCGTGGAACCTATTTCCACTGTGGTGAAGAAGGGCATCGAGCATTTGAGTGTCCACAACACCGAGAAAGGACGAATAAGAGACCTAAGGGTCCTGCTAGAGCTACTGTAGCAGATGAAGATGCTAAATCAAAACATTCTGAAGAGGTAGAAAGAGGAGAAGTTATGGTCACTAGGAGGACCTTGTTGAATTAGGAGAAAGGATCAGACCAAAGAAGGAGCCTGTTTCGCACAAGGTGTAGAAGTTTGGGTAAGGTCTGCAATATTATCATAGATAATGGTAGTAATGATAACTTGATTTCAGAAGAAATGGTTGCCAAGTTACAGTTAAAAAGGAGAAGACACCCGCATCCATACCGGATTGTGTGGTTGCAGAACGACCATAGAGCTTTGCTCAGTGAGCAATGTTCAGTGAAGTTCAATATTGGAAATTACTGTGATGAGGTCCTGTGTGACATCCTTCCCATGGATGCTTACCATTTATTATTGGGAAGGCCATGGTAGTTTGATCAATGCGCAATACATGATGGTCGTGCAAACACCTACTCCGTGACGAAGAATGGAGTGTGCCATAAGCTGAAGCCCTTGAAGGAGGTGGAAAAATAGGTATGCAGTAGCGCTAGAATCTGTTTATTTGAAGGAGGAGAATTTTTGAATAGTTTAAAACATGAGCATATGTGCTATGCATTAGTTCCTATAGTTAGAAAGGGAGAATGCAGGGATACCCCTATAGAAGTCTTAGGACTGTGAGAAGAATTTCCAAAAATCATCTTTGATAATGTGCCTGAGAGTTTACCACTAGTGAGAAAGGTTAGTCACCACATAGATTTGGTACCAGGATCTAGTTTACCCAATAAGGTAGCACATAGAATGACTCCTACAAAAACTGAAGAACTAAATAGACAAGTCCAAGATTTGCTGGGAAAGGGACTGATTCGGGAGAGTTTGAGTCCATGTGCAGTACCTGCAGTACTAGCACCAAAGAAGGATGGATATTGGAGAATGTGTACAGACTCTTGAGCCATTAACAAGATCACCATAAAGTACAGATTTCCCTTGCCAAGGATGGATGACATTATGGACTATTTGAGTGGAGCCAAGTACTTCACCAAGATTTATCTGAAGAGTGATTATCTGTTAGGATCTCATCCTAACCCTTAATGTAATGACTTCCCTAATGTAATAATTCCTAGTGAACGTGGGTAGTACCCATGATTAATATTTGGTAATGTTCTAAGTTTTAGCTTAGGTAGTGCCTATGACAAATGGCACCCTTTTTATGTAACACATGGTAGATAGGTGGCATTATGCATGTAATTCGGGTGGCTTTGTGCATGTAATTCAAAGTGGCACTATGCATGTAATTCGGGTGGCATTATGCATGTAATCCAGGTGGCATTTTGCATGTAAGCCAACCTTGGAAGGAAACTCCTTAAATACCCGAAAAGGCACCAATGTAACTATCTTTTGCAAAATTAATGAAGTATTGAAGGAGTTTTCCCCCTCGAAGAGGCCTACGATTCTGTCTTATTGTGATATTGTTCTTTATGCAAATTTCTGTTATATTAATGTGATGTTTATGTGAGTTTATTTCCAAGCAATTATGTGAGAGTGTGTTATTTGAGTTTATTTTATAGCAGGATCTTAACAAGTGGTATTAGAGCGCTTTCCAGGGCGAAGTTCTGCTGCAACTGCAATGATTCTTGCCATCCAATCCGCCTGTTAGGTATAAATTTTGTGTGTTTTTTCCATTCCGTTTTTCCTTATTAAAAAAATCCAAAAAAAATACAGTGTTTTTTTTTTCCAGACCAAAAACAAAAAAATATATTGTTAGTTGAGTAGGTAGAAACCCTGTACTAGGGGTTTTAAAATATCGTGAAGGATCTATCGTTATTGGCTAAGCTAGATAGCCCATAAAGCGTCTAGTGAAGTGAGGGGCGATCAGGCTCCAATACCCAGGCCTCAGACAGAACTCACGCACGGACTTGAGCTCCCACGTATCTTTGGGTATATCGGGAGACCATCTAGGATTAAACAAACTTTTAGCCATTAGGAATCTCTTCGGCCTTGTATTACTCATAGTCTACGGGACACAGCATCTTGGACGATTACCCTCCCGTATTGTCAGAGAGGCAAGTAGTGTGCTCAAGGGTATGTGTGGAATCCTCCTTGAGTAGTGGCCTGAAATATTGGTCCGAGCACTATTGTTTGTCACTGTCGGTATATGAGAGGGCCTATGGGTGGTACATACTCCTATACTTAGCATTCCCTGGTTCTGTTAAAACTTCAACTTGTAAAAAATGCGAAATAAATAAATAAATAAATAAATAACAATAAAAATCCAAACCTCCCTGTTCGTAAACCTACATTTCAAAAGTGAGCATATGAGAAAGGATTCCTCTACTAAAAAAATAATAGAAGGGACATGCATTCGGGATAAGCCATGAGGGTGACACTTAAGCTGACATTCTGGAGAATAACGATAGAAATTTACTGATGCAGAGCCACGATCGAGTCGATCGAGTCGGAGAGGTCAGCATAGTCAGGGTAGAATTCACAGTCTTCAGGGTCAGAACAGAACTATCATATCAGTCACCTGCAAAATATAGAGAATATTGAGTGTGAAACATGGCTAGTTATAGATAGTGCTCCAATACCCAACTTTTTCTCAGTAGCTCAGAATTAAAAACTGTAAACATGGTTAGACTCAGCAAAATAGGAGATAAAAAAAAATTAGTGCCAAAAAGTAGTGTTGAGAGATATAGCTCATTGTGACCACCTCCTTCAGCTGATCATTTTGATATATAGCACCCAAGCACTTTTTTGGGCACTTACTAAAAATAGTAAGTCCAAAAAAATTCAATTCTATTTTTAGTAACTGGTCACAAAGGTCTAAAAAATGGCCCAGGGTACCCGTGGACACCAGAAAGAACTAGAACACTTGGAATCCCTCACAAAAGCCATTGAGAACTTGAACTCGACTTTTCACTCCATAAAGGAAGAAGTCCAAGGTCTTCACCTAGAGCATGAGGCCACTAGCAACCGCCTAGAAGAAGCACTGACAAAAGTGGACAGTAAACTGAGAAGAGAACCACTCAAATCAGAATACCAAGCTGAGAGTTCTACAAGGAATCGTGACCATGATCCATCGTGACCATGATCCATCCTGATTCGGTATCGATAATGGTGGAAGAGTGCCCAGAGAGCGCACTGTTTCTCATTTCATCCTTTGACCTGTGTCACAGTCTGCCACCAAAGAGCGAATGTCCTGTTTCCTACCTTTCCAAAATAAGGTGCGCTTGAGGAAAGTCTGTTATTTTTGTGGTACCTAAATATGGAGGCAAGTCTGTTATTTTCGTGGTAGTGGACCGCCTTTCAAAGTATGCTCACTTTTGTGCCCTAACCCATCCTTACATAGCATTCACTATTGCCCAAGTTTTTCTTGACTCCATATTTCGCCTTCATGGCATGCCAACCTCCATTGTATCTTATCGTGATCCCACGTTTACTAGCAATTTGTGGCAAGAGTTGTTTAAGTTGCAGGGGACTCAGCTCAAAATGAGTTCAGCCTACCATCCGCAAATGGATGGTCAAACAGAGGTTGTTAATAAATGCTTGGAAACTTACCCTTGCTGCTTTGCCTCCGATCATCCTACTCATTGGGCAAAATGGCTTCTTTGGCCAAATGGTGGTACAACACTTCCTATCATACCGCCACCAAACTCACACCGTTTGAGGTAGTTTACGGGCGCCCTCCACTCACGCCTTCCTCCTACCTTTCGGGAAGCTCCAAGGTACAGGTTCCATCAACACTCCCCGAATTGGATGAAGAAGGCTCCATCTTACTTGCACCAAAGCAGCTGCTGGATCGTCGAACTCGCACTTTGCGCAACCGTACCATTACAGAGGTCCTGGTTCAATGGCGTGGACTTCAACCTGAGAATGCTATATGGGAGTCTCTCCATCAACTCCAGCAATAGTTCCTCATTTTCAGCTTTGAGTACAAAGCTTCTTCAAGGAGAAGGGCATGTTAGGATCTCATCCTAACCCTTAATGTAATAACTTCCCTAATGTAATAATTCCTAGTGAACGTGGGTAGTACCCATGATTAATATTTTGTAATGTTCTAAGTTTTAGCTTAGGTAGTGCCTATGACAAATGGCACCCTTTTTATGTAACACATGGTAGATAGGTGGCATTATGCATGTAATTCGGGTGGCATTGTGCATGTAATTCAAAGTGGCACTATGCATGTAATTCGGGTGGCATTATGCATCTAATCCAGGTGGCATTTTGCATGTAATCCAACCTTGGAAGGAAGCTCCTTAAATACCCGAAAAGGCACCAATGTAACTATCTTTTGCAAAATTAATGAAGTATTGAAGGAGGTTGCCCCCTCAAAGAGGCCTGCGATTCTGTCTTATTGTGAGATTGTTCTTTATGCAAATTTTTGGTATATTAATGTGATGTTTATGTGAGTTTATTTCCAAGCAATTGTGTGAGAGTGTGTTATTTGATTTTATTTTATAGCAGGATCTTAACATTATCACCAGATCCGTGTCAGAGAAGGAGATGATTGGAAGACAGCCTTCAAGACCAGAGAAGGTTTGTATGAATTGTTAGTCATGCCATTTGGGCTGACCAATGCACCAAGCACATTCATGTGATTGATGAATGAGGTATTGAAATATTTCTTAGGAAAGTTTGTCATTGTCTATCTGGATGATATTCTAATATTTAGCAAAACTCTAGAAGATCATATGATGCACATCAGAAAGGTTTTTGAGAAGCTGTGGGAGGAGAAGTTGTTGATTAATTTGAAGAAATGTAATTTTGTGAAGAAGGAGTTAGTGTACCTGGGATTTGTTATCTCAGTCGAAGGTCTAAAAATAGACCCAAAAAAGGTAAGAGCTATCATTGAATGGCCTACTCTGAGAAGCACTACTGAGGTAAGATCATTTCATGGTCTAGCAAGTTTTTATAGGAAATTCATTAGAAATTTCAGCAGTATTTGTGCACTCCTTACAAAAACAATGAGAGGGGATAAGAAAGAATTTAAGTAGACCTTAGGAGCAGATAAGAGCTTTGACATGTTGAAAAAGAAGGTTACAGAGCAACCTATTTTGGCACTTCCATATTTTAATAAGGTATTTCAGGTAGATTGTGATGCTAGTGGTAGTGCCATAGGGGTTGTTTTGAGTCAAGAGGGTAAACCTGTTGCTTACTTTAGTGAGAAACTCAATGATGCCAGGAAGAAGTATTCAATTTATGATCAAGAATTTTATGCTATAGTTCAGGATCTAAAGAAGTGGCAACATTACTTGTTGCCAAAAGAGTTTGTTCTATTCACTGATCATCAGGCCTTACAGTATATTAATAGTCAAGGGAAGCTAAATCAGAGGCACCTGAAGTGGGTTGAGTTTCTACAGAGTTATACCTTTGTGTTGAAGCACAAGAGTGGAAGATCAAACAGAGTTGCAGATGCCTTAAGTAGAAGGTAGTGTTTGTTGACAGAGATGAGGGTGGAAGTGGTAGTATTTGATGAACTGAAGGGTTTGTACCCTGAGGATCCTAATTTTGCAGAAGCTTGGAAGGCTTGCTTGGCACCTATTACTTTGGACAGGACAAAGTGGCTGGATTTCCTTATCCAAGATGGAATTTTGTTCAAAGGAGGTCAATTATGCATTCCACGAAGTTCAATGAGGGAGAATATGATAAAGGAGAAGCATAGTGGCAGACTAGCTGGACATTTTGGTCAAGACAAGACCATTGCCCTTGTTAGTGAAAACTACCATTGGCCATAGTTGCCGCAAGATGTGACTAAATTTGTGTAGGGTTGTAGAGTATGCCAGATGGCTAAGGGAGTAAGACAGAATACATGAATGTATCAGTCACCTGTACCAGAGAGACCATGGGAGGACATCATTATGGATTTTGTCCTTGGCCTGCCAAGGAAACAACGAGGGAGTGACTCCATTTTTGTTGTGGTTGACAGGTTTTCGAAGATGGCTCATTTTATTCGTTGTCAAAAAATGAGTGATGCAGTTCATGTTGCAGGCTTGTTTTTCAAGGAGGTGGTACGCCTTCATGGTCTACCCAAGAGTATAGTATATAACAGAGATACCAAATTTGTAGGTTATTTCTGGAAGACTTTGTGGAAGCAGCTAAAAATGGATTTAAATTTTAGTTCTACGTACCATCCATAGACTGATGGGCAAACAGAGGTGGTGAATAGAAGTTTGGGTAATCTTCTAAGATGCCTGGTGGGAGATAAGTCCAAAGGATGGGATTTGATTTTGCCACAGGAAGAATTTTCTTACAACAATTCCATCAATAGAAGTACTGGTAAATCCCCATTCTAGATTGTGTATGGGAACAACCCAAGGCATGCTTCTGAGTTGAGAATGATGGGTACAGGAGAAAAGAGTAGTGCTGAGGCTAAAGATTTTGCAGAGCACATAAAGGGTTTACATGAAGAGGTCAGACAACATATTGGTAAAATGAATGCTCAGTACAAAACCAAGGCCGATCAAAAGCGACATTCCAAGGAGTTCCAAGTGGGAGATGCGGTCATGGTTAACCTGAGAAAGGAAAGTTCCTAGCAAAACATACAACAAGCTGAAGATGAAGAGGTTTGGACCATGCGGGATCATAGGTAAAAGAGATTCGAGAAATGCCTATGAAGTAGAACTGCCAAGCGAGCTAAATATCTCACCTGTTTTTAATATTTTAGACTTGGTAGAATACCATGAAGGAGGTAATGGTGAGATGCCAAGAACAAATTTGTGGGATATCCCAACATCTACTCCAACAATAGACGAGATCGAGAAGATACTAGACACACGAGCTGGCAGAAGTACCAGGCACAGGTAGTATTCTGAATATCTGGTCAAGTGGAAAGGTAGGCCTATTGAAGATGCAACTTGGTTGTCAAGAGCAGAAGTTGACCATCTAGGTCTCCCTCCAATAGTATAGAAGTGAAGAACACTTCTCAACCCACCCCGGGTGTTTGATGCAGGAGCATCTAGTGGCAGCAGAGCAATCTTGCATTAACTACAATTTTTTTTTTTAAGTATTAGCTTTGATGTTGCGATATCGCGACAAGGCAAGAATGTCGCGATATCGTGACAAGGCAAGAATGTCACGATATCGCGACATGTAGCATTTTCGAGACTCAGGAAGGAGAGAGAAGGCATGGCACTCAGATGTCGTGATTTCATGACATGTCACGAAATCGCGACACCAACACGGTAGAAGGAAGACAGCAAAAGAGGGTGTCACGAAATTGTGACACCAAAGAGGTAGAACGAAGGCAGTAGAGGAGGGTGTCACTAAATCGTGACACCAATGATGTAGAACGAAGGCAGTAGAGGAGGGTGTCACGAAATTGTGACACCAACGAGGTAGAATAATGGCAATAGAGGGGAATGTCGCGAAATTGCTACATGTCATGATTTTGTGACATGTCATGAAATCGTGACACCAACTCGGGAGAACAAAGGCAATAGAAGAGAATGTCATGAAATCGTGACTAGAAGAACACGGGAAAGGCCAGAGGAGGAAATGTCACGATTTCACATGTCACGAAATTGCAACCAAAAGGAAGAAAGAACAGGAAGAAAGAAAAATGTTGCGATATCACGACCCGAAGGGGAAGGAGACAGCAAGAAGGAAAATTGTCGCAATATCACATGTTGCGATATCGCAACCCGAAGGAGAAGAAGATAGCAAGAAAGAAAAATGTCGCAATATCATGACCCAAAGAAGGAGAAGATAGCAAGAAAGAAAAACATTGCGACATCGCGTGTCGCGATATCGTGACCCGAAGGAAAGGAAAGATAGCGAGGAGAAAAATGTTGTGATATCGCAACATGTCACGATTTCATGACCCAAAATAAAAGGAGGCAACAAGGAAGATAAATATCGTGACATATCACGACATGATACTGGTTCTCTGTTCGAGAAAGCCCACATCCCTAGACGATGTTTTTCGAGGCGGTTAGGGACTCATTAGTGCATGATTTTTTTCTTGATAAGCTTGCTGAGCATGGCGTCATTCGAAGACTACGCCCAGAGGTCAGACAGCTCATCAATGCATGTTTTCATGGCTAACCCAGTGGCAGTTGCCAAATAGGGAAATATGAAAAGGCTCAATGAGACTGGATGTATTCTGGCAGGTGGGTCATTAATGGCCTAGAGGGTCGGGACCTCGAAGGAAGTCCAGACAGGGATATAGAAACATGTGGTACATGAAGGAAAGGAGAGTGAAAAAGACAGAAGGAAGAACTATGCCTGTTGGCTAGTATTGTAATTTTTTTTGAAAGTTTAATGCATGAAAGCTGAGTGATTCTCTATGAGAGTGTGTCTCTATCAGAGAACCTTGCTATTGTTCTCCATATTCACCTCAGACTAGATTTTTTCATCTAGTTGTGAGAACATCTCCCTGTTCCTCGTCATATGGTTGATGCACCCACTATCGAGATACCAAACATTCTTCTAGCTCTCCTCCTCAATATTTCATGTCAACAACATGTTCAATGGTTGATGCACCCACCTTGTTGGTTTTTTCCACTGCCTCTTCCTCCTTGCTGATGGAACTTGTAGTTGGTCTCTCTGTCATTAGGGTTTGACCTTCCTCCTTTCTTGTTGCCTTTCCCACGTCTACCTCTACCTCTTCCTCCTTGAGAAATAGAGGCTCCATGGTAGGAATCTTGTATGCTACTATCTCAGAATGAGACCTGCACCTTCAATGCCTACTCCAAAGAGGACTAAGATGAACAGCCTAATCTCTGCTCATGTATTTGTAGGGAACCCATGAGCTTGTCTATCGAGAGGGTTTTCAGATCCTTCGATTCTTTGATTTCTACCACAACCGTGTCAAACTTAGCAAGCAGGATTCTAAGAATCTTCTCTATGATTCTCTGGCTCTACATGATCTCTCCATTCAACTGCATCTGGTTGATGACGTCTGTTGTTTGGGTGAAGAATTCGCTCATGGACTCCGACTCATTCATCTGCAGGTTCTCAAACTCTCTCCTTAGCATCTGTAGCTTCACCAACTTCACCTTGTTGGTGCCTTGATACAAACTGGCCAAAATTTCCTAGGCTTGCTTTGCCTTGGTTGTTGCTACAATCCATGGAAAAATGGTCTCCTTGACCACCTGCATGATGTAGAATCTAGTCTTCTGATCCTTCTTTGTATTTTTCTTTAACAGGTCCTTCTTGGCTTGGGAGAGCGCAACTAGTGTTGCTACATCTGTCGGTTCCACGTAGTTGTTCTCGACTAACTCCTAAATCTCCTACGACCCGAATAGGATCTTCATCTGGATGCTCCAGTAGTCATAGTTTTTGTCGTTGAACCACAGGATCTGCTACTGTAGGGAGTGATTTTCAAAAGCCATGCTTCAATCTCCACGGGATGCCAATAGTAGCTCTGATACCAATTTGAAGAAGTTGAGTTTTCAAATTTACACGGCGATCGCCAGAAAGATGTTAGGGTTGTCACGAGTTGCTCAGTTTTTGAGTGACACTTGAAATCGCTCGACTCAGTGAACGATTGCAGGAATCGCTCCACAAAGGAGTGATTCTTAGAATCGCACACTCACTCGAGCGAGACCGAGAATCGCTCGGTCAACGTGTGAAAAAGAGTGGAGAATAAGACAAAACAGATATAAAACCCTATGCTTTTAATTTAATTTATGGAGTGGGAATTTATCGAAAGTCGCTCGCATAATGAGCGACAAAGGGATTTGCTTTGCCAAAGGAGCCACAACAGGAAAGTTTTAAGTATTTAGGAAATTGTTTCTTAAATGCTTGAAACCGCGAGTTGCTCGCCAACCACATCGATTCTTGGAATCGCTAAAGTGGAGAGCGATAATGGTTGTTGCTCATAAAACTAGCGATTCTAAGAATCACACAAAAGAAAAAATGACTAGTTGCTCTTCGTTGCTAATGACAAAAAAAAATCTCAAATTCGTTGATTAGATGGTGCGAAGTGGAGAGATTTAAAAGGGTTTAAAACTTGCAGGTTTCCCACAATTCCTTATCGCTAAAACATACAGATATGTATATTAATCAAGGAAACAACCAACATTACAATCTATCCTCTACTAAGGAATAATAATTTTCTGCATAAAATGTAGGACAAACACAAAATGGAGAACCCGAATCTGCTATTCGATTCTACCGGAGTTTTACAACTGCTCTATATTGACGCTTCTTCTTCTGCTACTCTGCATCCTTTCAAAATTCATATATAGCTGAGCTTGGAGGACAAAGACGAGAAACAACTCACCAACCCGCACGCGAGAAATAACTGCACGTAAAATAAAAACAACCGGTGTTGGAAGCAAACTTCGGTAATGTTGCCCATTATCACTTCGCTGGGTGGGCGATTCCTAGAATCGCTCCTTGCCTGAGCGATTCCTAACATCGCTACAGCAAGCGAGCGATTTCTAGAGTCGCTCGTGACCTGAGCGACCGACGACAAATAGTAAAATCAAGTTTATTTTTCTAACAATGGTGGCAAATTTTACAATACTTTTTATGAAATTAAAAAAAAAAAAAAATACTATCATACAAATTTTAAAACTGTGAGGAGTGTTTTTACGAGTCTCACCTCTTTTTATTAAGTGTCAATTTGTCAACTTACTAAATTTTTAATCTAAATTTAAATTAAGATTTTTAATTAATAAAATAGTTAAACTTTCTTGTTTTATATAATGACCTAATACTCTAATCCATTTAGCTGAAAAGTACCTTGAGGAAGATGAGTAAAGCAACATTGTTATTGTCATACATATTCTGAGGTTTTCAAACTATAGATCACTTAAATGAGATTTTCAAACTATAAATGAGGACTTCTTTTTTCTATTGTTTAAATGGTTATTTTTTAGAATTGAAAATTGTAATAGTGTGGATATCTATTTTTCATAAAACTCTTACAAACCAAAAGAGTTGATATGTAGATATTATTTTTAAGATTCAAAATATTTTTTTATTGATTTTAAAATTTAAAAATATAATTAAGATTTTAAAAATTTAAAGTTATTTCTAAGTTTTGAAATTCCTTTATTGTTTTTAAAATTTAAAATTTGTATTTTTTTTAATTAAAATATAAATTAAGGTTTATTGTTGAAAGTTATTTTTAAGTTTTAAAATTAGCAAAATTAAAAAAAAAAAAAAAAAATTAATTAAAATTTTAAAAAATAAAAAGATTTAAATACAACATTGTAATTTTGTTTTTAATTTAAATATAAAATTGAAGTTTATTGTTAGAAGTTGGAAGGTGGGATGAGTGAATAAAGAACACTCTTGTTAAATTACAAACTCCTCCTATAAAGGCACTTATGGAATCAAGATTATATATTGAAATTCTTAAATAGAAGGCAAATCTTTTTAAAACGTGGGTTAATTTTTTTTTAAATTATATATATATATATATATATATATATATATATATATATATGTTTTGAATTATATGTTTTTAAAGGTCTAACACATTTGAATTATTGTTAAAATATAATTATTTATTGTTCTTATTATTGATATTTTATATTAAATATTTTATTGCAAATTTTTAAATTATATTATTGTAATTATATTTTGTTTTATGAGATGATATAAGTTTGGGTTGTCTTTGATTATATTTGTAATTTATTTTAGCAAGCATTATTAGAATATTAGTAAAATTTATTAAGGAAAAAATGTTTTAAATGTTTAGATTGGTAAAATTTTATTAAACAAAAAAAGGTTTTAAATGTTTATGTATATCAAATGACTTGTTCAGAATTGGTTCATTGTTTTTTTGATAAGTTAGAAGGATTTTTGAAAAGGTAGTGGACTGTTTACACCACAACCACAAAGAAAGATAACAGAAACACATAACAATGCCAAAATGAGAACCATCCAAGTTCAACCTTAGAAAGAGATATTGGATGAAGAACTCAAGAGAAACAAAAGAGAAGACAACTACATAACAAATAACAATTAAAAAATCCAACAAGGGCAATAGGCTTGCAACACAAACCCGCTAAACATCATTCTTTCTAGTCATCCCAGTTTGTTCCAAATAAGTACCTTGTCAACCTTATTTTATGTAGGACTAGCTATCAGGACAACCTCACCACTTGCCCTAACTTGAGAAAACACCTGGACCTCAAGTGTGGACACCACATCTTCTACAGAAGAAAGTGTAGCCAGTTGGGAGTTGGATGTTTTTGCACTTCCAGAATTAAAGTATTTTGGTCTCCTAGATGTATATCTACATCTCAGATTTTAGTAAATGCTTTACTTCCAAATGGATTGCAATCTCATCTTGAGAAGATTTATGGGGTTTGAGGGAACTCTGGCTTAGGATTACTTCTACATCAAAGCAAGATTTTTCAACAGGATTTAGTACCAATATTTTTTGGTTCAAGATGAACCACATCTAAAGAGGATGGATCCCTAGCCTCATTTTTTTTGTCAAATATTCTTTTTGGGACAGGACCAAGAAGAATGATTCAAAAACTTTTTTTCTTGAATGATGGGAAAGGGTTTTGAAAAGGTCCCAAAACATTTTATAAATAAAAAGGTAAAAAAGGGTCCTTGAACCTTTTACAAAGCAAAAAGCAAAAAAGGGTCCCTAACCTTTTACAAAGAAAAAAACAAAATAGGATAAATCAACAAGATAAACCTAAGAAGAAACAAAAAAGGGAGTAACTAAAACAACATCTCAAACCAAACCAAGAGATGAAAGAAACCCAAAACCCGAACACTTATAAGACAAGTAGAATGGGTGTTTGTTTTCATACTTGATTGCTTAGTTTGACACAAACTCAATGGAGTTTGGAAGCTTAACTTCCAAATTCATATTTATGCACATTCTCGCATATTTTCGTGTAGATCATTCTTGATTGGTTCTTGGTAGCAGAGTCTATTGTGATCAACTCCCCAATTCCTTTAGCAATACTGAGTAGAATGTCTTCATGCCAATACTGAAATGGTAGGTCTGGGAGTTTAACTCAAAGTGACGTCGTATTGAAACTTTAGGTGCTAGGGTTAAAATTGGGGCTCCATAGGAAGAGGCTTCTTTTGCCATAGAACCTAAGGCCTACCCACAAAATCCTTTTCATATTCTCTTCATAGTTAAGAGATTAGGAAAAAAACCTTGGATAGGGCAACAGTTTCCAAATGCCCTTATGGTTTCCATTTCATCAAAGCCCAATACCGAATGGAATCCATATCAATTTTGGGACCCAAAAAAATTTCAACTAGGTTGCATGCCCCCCTTTCCAAGGACATATTTAAAAGATATGAGGGAACACAAAGCTTACCCTTCTCCGACTTGAGGTTGAAAAGGTATGAGATGAATTTCTTGGATCGCTACTTCCTCACAATGTTTACCCAAGAAGGCAAGAAGGTGTACATTCCTAAGGCATGCCAGCTTGTACAATCCCACCACCACAAATTCCTCCTCTAAACAAAAAAATTCCCCTACGAGTTTAAAAATTGATTCATTATTATAAAAGATATATAAATACTTTCTATTTTATAATATTTTAAGATCATACTTATTTTACTATAATTCAATAAATATTAAGCTATAACCATTTTACTATATTTCAATAAATATTAAGCTAAAATGGTTATAGTGGTCTATATTTTTTTTAATTATTTAACTTTTATAAGGTTATTTTTTACGTTTTAATTTTTAAAAACATAAATTGGAGTAAGCATGTTTCTAAACCACAATAAAATGAAAAATTAATTTAACTTAGATAATTTTATAGTGAAACAAGTTGATTTAAATTTAATATATAATAAAAAAATTATTAATTTTATTTTTAATATTGATTTATTTTTATTTATGAAGGTCACTGAAAAATATAATAATTTTAACTATTAAAATTTATATGGTTACTTTCTATATTTCAATTCCTAAAAAATTTTAAAACCATAAATTTGAAAAAATATATTTCTAAACCATAATAAAAAAATTTAATTTAATTAAATAAATATTATAAATTGTTTTTTTAAGTAATATTTCTTATACACATCTATTATAATGTAAGTTGCGCTTTCTGGTAGACCGCACTCACAAGGATAATATTATAAAAATATTATTAATTTAAGTTTTTAATATTGATTTATATTTATTTAAATAAAAAAGATTGATTTATTTTTATTTATGAAGGGGAATGAAAAAATATATAACTATTGAATTTGCCTTTTACAATTATCTTTTATGTTTTAATTTTTTAAAACATAAATTAGGATAAACATGTTTTTAATATTTTAAACTTTTAAAAATAGTGAAAATGAAAATTGAATCTATTTTAAATAAATTTTATAGAGAAATAAATTTAATTTAATTTAAAAAAAATTATTAAAAAATATTAATTTTTATTGGTAAAGGGGGTTTTGAAAGATCTTGTAACCTTTTACAAGGAGAAGAGATCCCAACCGAAAATAGCTGAAGAAATAGACCCTCTTTAGGCCATTGAAGAAAAGCATCTAAAATAGAAAAATAGAAGCCTATGCAGGAGTAAGAGAGGAAGCCACACAAGCTGAGAAGAGAAGCTCACGCAGGGGCAACATAGAAAACCTCAAAGTTAAACATAAAATTGAAAAAGGTTTTTTCGTATAGGATGTTAAAATTTCCCAAGAATAGACTTACAAAGCATTACAAGATTTGAAGAAATGAAATAGAACTGATTGATTATTCCATGGATCAACTTTGTATAAATAACAAAGTTGATCATTGAGAGTCGTTAGACTATAACTAAGATTTTACCTGACTCATGAAGGAGTGGAAACTCAAAGTAAGTCTATCCTAGTAGAACTTAAGAGAATAATTACTTATTCTAACAGCCCCCTTAAGTGATACTAGGGGTGTATTGTACAAAATGAGTCCCAAAAACATGGCCTAATGAGGTCCTCATGTACAATGTTTTCTTTTTAGAGAGATGGTAAAAACCTTATGGGAAAAACCATAAATCAAAAAAAATAAAATAGGGAAGAGGCTTGTATTTGGATGGCAAATATTGCCCTCTTAATACAAAAAAGAATGAGTCCCGACAACTTGGCTTGGTGAGGTACTCATTTACAATATATAGATGGTAAAAAAACCCCTTGGGGAAAAACCATATATCATAAGAAAATATCAAAAATAGAGGTATGTCTTCGGATGGTGAAGATTGTTCTCTTAATACAAATAAAAAGTATAAGTCCCGACAACATGGCCTGATGAGGTACTCATTTACAATATATAGATGGTGAAAAAACCCCTTGGGAAAAAACCATCTTTCACAAGAATATATCCAATATAGAGGCATGTATTTGGATGGCGAATATTATCCTCATACAAGTAATGAGTCCTGACAACTTGGCCTGATTAGGTACTCATGAACAATATATATGCTATTGGAGTGATGATAAAAAAAACCACAAGGGAAAAAACCATCCTCCAAAGAATACAATAATAACAGGAGAGGTGGAAGACCTTTGTTTTAATGTAGTTGTATTACTCCAAGTTTTCCTCACAACTGTATGTAACACGGAGAAGGAAATGCCTTGGTGAAGATGTTTGCAACTTGATTTTTAGTTGGAATATATTCCAACAATATGTCCCCATTCTGAATATGTTTTCGAATGAAGTGCATATGTATCTCAATGTGCTTGGTGCACTGATGCTCAACTAGGTTGCGTGCAATATGAATTATGCTCTAATTGTCACACTAAAGAGTAATAGGTTTGTCATTGAAAAATCCAAATTATTTTAGAATTTGACTTGCTAAAACTTATGCTCTGTATTCCGCCTCTGTAGATGATAAGGCCACTACCTTTTTTTCTTTGCATAACCAAGTAATTAGAAAAGAACCAAGACAAAATACAACCAGAAGTTGAACATATGTCTTCTACTGAACCTATCAAATCTGAATCTGTGTAGCCAATGATATCCATGGATTTTTCCTCATATAAGAGCCCAAAGTGATAAGTTCCTTGCAAGTAGCGGAGGATACTTTATGTTGATTGCTAGTGACTAAAATGAGGTTGATGTGAGAATCTGGATATTAAGCCAACAACATATGAGATATCTGGATGAGTATGAGTAAGGTATAACAGACTCCCTACAAGCTGATGGTATAGAGTTGCATCACAAAGAGGGGATGTGCAGGAAGTACTAAGATTGACTCCATACTAAAAAGGTGTAGGATATGGTTTGCAATCTGTCATTTTAAACCTTTGAAGAAGATCTAGTGTATTTTTGTTGACATAATGAAATTCTTGCATTTCTTTGCTTTATTTGGATTCCAACAAAGTAATGTACTAGACCCATATCAGCCATATCAATTTTTTCAGAGAGGGAATCTTTTATAGTCTGAATATGAGCTAAGTCACTACCAGTGAGTAGCATATCATCAACATATAGAAAAAGTATGGTGATTTTTCCTTCATCTCTCCAAATGTAGACTGTGTTATCAGACTCACAATGAGAAAAACCTAAGGAAAGAAGGAAGGAGTCAATCTTTTCATACCAATATATAGGATCTTGTTTGAGGCCATAGAGAGACTTATTTAGCCTATAAACAAGAGATGAGTCTTGTGTGAAACCAACAGGTTGTTCCATGTATATTTATTTATTTAAATACCCATGTAAGAAAGCACTTTTTACATCTATTTGAAAGACATGCCACTTTTGGGAAGCAACAAGAGCAAGAACCAGTCTTACAAAATCCATTTTTGCAACTAGAGCAAAGGTTTCATCATAATCAATTCCTTCAATTTGAGAGAAATATTTGGCTACTAGGCGAGCTTTGCGTTTGTCAATTTCTCCATTAGGACCATATTTTGTTCTGTAAATCCATTTACAATGGACTAATTTTCTTACTTTAGGTAGGGGAACTAAATCCCAAGTATTATTTTTGATAAAGTAAGAGAATTCATCTTCAATGGCATCATCCCATTCTTTAATACCAGTTGCTTCTTTGAAGGATTGAGTATCAGAGGAAGTAGACTGACAAACAAGACTAGTGCCTATAGGGTTGGTAGATCTGGATGAAGGAAGATTTTGGATTTAAGGAGTAGCTTCTTTAAAAATGGTGCAGGCCCATTTTGGCATAGTAGAAGGAGTAGAAGGAGTGGAAATACTTTGATTTGGAGTTACAGGTTCCTCATGTTGATTATCAATCTCTAAGTTTATCTCTAGAGTTAGTTCTTCATAATATTGAGGTTCTACTTAGGAGAGGGATCAATAGAGGAAGCGGAGGGTTGAGGATATTTCTGAGGGATTGTTTCATCAAATTGGACATTCCCATGAAAAAATACCTCATGAGTTGAGGGATCAAGGAGCCTGTATGCTTTTATTTCCTCGTAATAACCAACAAATATGAGCTTTTTTCTTTTCTTATCTAGAGTTGTCCTCTTCTTCTTTGGAATGTGTGCCCAAGCAGTACATCCAAAGATCTTGAAGAAGGAATCATACGATTTTGAGCTAGTCCATGCTTATTTAGGAGTTAAATGGTTAAGAGCTTTATGAGGTGTGCGGTTTTGAATATAATTGGCACAGTTAATAGCTACCCAAAAAAAATTTGGAAGACCTCTTGAATGAAGCATGCAATTTGCCATTTCCTTCAATGTTCAGTTTCTCCTTTCTGTAATGTCATTTATTGTGTATTAAGGGAGACATAATGCTGATGAATGATGCCATGACTTGATAGAAATTTGGAGAACTCATTACTGTAGTATTCCCTCCCATTATCTGTGTGAATTTGCTTTATGTTGCAGGAGGCATGATTTTGTACTAAGGATTTGAAGACTTTGAAGTGGGATATAACATAACTTTTATATTTCAGTAAGTAGACCCAAGTTATTCTATAAAAGTTATCAATAAAGGTTAGAGCATATTTTTCTCCTTTGAAATAAGGCTCTGGAAAAGATATCAAGTCACTATGGACTAACTCTAGAGGGGATGAGGCCTTTTGAGATCCACTTGGATGGAAAGTACCTTGATGTTTCTTTCCAAGAGCACATCCAAGACATACTCCATCAATAGAAGATACTTAAGGTAGACCTATTATCATTTCATGGGTGTTCAATTCCTTTAGGTATTCATAACTGAGATGACCAAACCTTTCATGCCAAATTTTACTTTGAAGATCTCCATGAGCCACAAAATAGGAGGTCCCTTATGTATTTTTGACTCCTTTGAAGTGAAATAGGTGAGTGTTGTGATCAATATCCCCTTTGGCTATACAATAATGGGGTTCTTTAAAGTCTCTTATCTCAACTCCTTTTGGAGAGAAGAGAACAATTTTCCCCTTTCCAGAAGTACAAATATGATAGACGGAGAGGAGATTTGTTGCAATGTTTGGAACATAGAGAACATTATTTATAGAGCCACCATAAATGGATATGTCACCCTTTCCTTTGATTGGGATAAAGGAAGAGTCACCAAATTCTATGCTACATTTTGAAGTTGAGGATATAGAAGAGAATGACTCATCTGAAGCAGTCATGTGATGAGTTGCTCCAGAAACTAAGACCAAATAATTAGAAGAAGTATTGGTGGTATTCTCTTGAAAATTTAGGGCTTTTCCTATCTATTTTTACTGTCTATATTTTGATACTTCATAGTTGCGTCCAGTTGTTGTAATAGTTTCCAGCATTTGTTTGCAGAATGACCATTCTTTTTGTAGTTAGTACAAGTTATGGGAGTTATTTATTTCTTTTTAAATTTTTCTTTAGATGAGGTAGATGCTACTAAGGCTTTAGAGGAAGAGGCATAAATCTCATACTTAGCAAGCTTAGTTTCTTCTCTAGTTAGTCTCTCACATAATTCTTCTAAGGAGGGAATTTTGAAATTTGTACCAAGAGAATATTTTGTAGATAGAAAGGTGGTTGCAAATATTTGAAAAATACCATTTAGGACTTCTTTAAATTTGGTGATAAATTCAACAATATTACTAAAGTTTTCAAGATATAAATTTGTTAATTCTGCCTCAAGCTGCATTGACCTCATTTGATCTACTTTTCCAAATAAGTTCTTTACTTTCTTCCAACTTTCATAAGGAGTTTTACAATCTGTAATTTGAAACCATAAGCTTTCATTTACATTAGTGCTTATAATACCCATTATTTCATACAATTTTCCTTTATGAACAAATTTTTCATATTCTTTTTCAAATTCAGGTTCCTCTTCTTCTAGCGAGTGTGTGAGCCCTTTTTGAGAAATGAGATTTAAAATTTTGGGTTTCTATGTATGGTTGTTATTAGGAGTAAGAGGATCAATTGTATTCATTTTGAATTTAACTCAAATTTGCCCCCTTTAACTTTAATTTAGAGAATGCAATGGATATTAGTTAACAAAATCCTGAAAGAAATACCAATTATCTCAAAAATACCCGCCCTAACGAGAGGGAAACTATAAGTAATTTGATTTTTTGATATTAAATGAGGCCAATGAGAACAAATATGCCAAAGCTTTAAGAAACACCAAAATATCTCAAAATACCCACCCTAACGAGAGGGAAACTATAAGTATATATGAGAAGATTTGATATTAATTTTAGGTTAATGAGAGCAAAATCCAAGCCTATATATATTGTCTCTCAAATACCCGCCCTAACGAGAGGGAAACTATAAGTATTGAGTAGATGTGATACTTGGAACATAGGCTAATAAGCCAGACTCCTATATTGGTTATCCAATAACCCACCCTTACGTAAGGGAAACTATAAGTTATTTAGAATTTCCAATATAGGTGTATGGTGATTAATATATTGTTGATTAGAATATTTGTATTTAGAAAGGAAAAAATGAGAATATAATAGATAACAAGGGTTGTTTTAAAGAGATATCCTCAATTTAATTAAGATTCTTTTAAGAATATATTTAATTAAATAAAAAATATATTATTTTTTTGATAAAAAGTGGGTGTTTAAAAGTAATGAGTATCATCTTAAAAGAGTAGACATGCAAAATGAAAAATATTAAATATTCCCTTGTAAAGAATTAAAAAACTTAATGATTAGAAGGATTTAACTTAGAGAAAAGAAATTTCCTTTATATAAAAAATTACTTTATGTTATAATTTAGAGTAATGAAAGAAAGGAAGTATTTAAATAAGGGAAAGATAAAAATAAAAATAAAAGGAAGGAAAAATTTGAGATAATGAGAACCCCCCTTAATGCTTGGATAGGTGTAAAATTAGCACCTATACAAAAACCCCCCGAATAATTTAATTTTTATTTACGAGATTACAATTCTCTTTCTTTTCTTGGGCCTCGAAAGGGCTCTAAAGAAAGGATATATGCAATTAAAATGAAAGTTACAATATAAAGCAACTTAGGAGACCTTATAAAAAATTTAATTTTTAATAAAAATTAAAATATTATATGAGCTCTGTGTTTTGAAATCAGAACAGCGAATGAGACGATTCCCACAGAGGTCACCAAAGGCCTCTCTCGCAACTAACAGAAGATGTCAGCAGATGTCCCCTCAAGCTATGTCGATGTTGGAAGTGAGGAAGAAATTCAGAAGGTGACTGAAAGCTTGGACAATCTGCACTTAGATGAGATGTTAATTCAAAAATCTCCTTATAAAAAATGTTGTTTACCTGATGGGTTCGTCACACAATGTTGGAATGGTTGGATCTGAATCACTATTGGAAGTTAGATAAAAGGGAGCCAATATTAAAAAAAATTAATAAATAAAAATATACCTCCTTGTTGTGATACGAAGGGAAGGCTCCGCAGATGGCAGAGAGGGCGTGATCCCTAAAGAAGACACACACAAAGAAGATTTCGAAGAGACTTTACCTAAAGGATAGAAGGCCCATTTCAGGAATATGATGAAATAGCACTACGTGATGGAACCACACAGAGGGTTGTCTCTGAATAGAGTTACCTTCATTAGATGTCAAAAAAAAAACTCACAGTCCTCAAATTAAATACAAGTAGAGATTAGATGAATTTAAAGGGAGTTTGTAGTTCCTCCGGGAGCGCCGAATGATGAAATTAAAGGAGAAACTTCAGATATCAATAGGGAACTCAAAGAAAATCTTCAAACATTAGTAAATAGAGCCATTTAGAAGAAATTACCCCATTGTGCGTCAATCAAACATTGGCAAAGTGCCACGTATAAAAAAAAAATAGATAGACCTGGTCTTTTCTTTAATAGACCAAAAGTTTAATGTATTTGATGACGAAAGAGGTGGCTTTCCTTTAGAAGAAGATTTCATGCAAAGAATTAAAAACCCTATATTATAAAATAGTTTTATTTTTATTTCCCACATTATAGTTAATGTTATTTTTACTATATCCACCTCGGATGAAACGCAAAGCTAAGTTCTTCTATGGATGATATGCAGCGTGGCTATTGAGCCAAATGAAGTTGCATTCATCTAGATTGATAGAGGATTTTTGAACGCAAAAATAGGCAAAAGAGGTGGATAATAAAAATTTTAAAAAAAGGAGAATATTTGCATAATATGGTGATAAAAAGCTAGTTAAACTATGAAGATATTACCATAAACAAATATCTAATTTTTTTTTTTGTAGATTTAAATAAGCAATCTACAAAATATGTAAAATATCTCTTTTCCTTTTTTTGTTTAAATCAAAAGATAATATATTAAGAACCAGATCGTGAAACTTCCTTCAAGAGAGAATGCTTAGCAAAATCTATCCTGCTATGGTACCATGTTAAAATTTCCCAAAAATAGACTTACAAAGAATTACAATATTTGAAGAAATGAAATAGAACTGATTGATTATTCCATATATCAACTTTGTATAAATAACAAAGTTGATCATTGAGATCCGTTGGATTACAAAAATTCATCAAATCTTATCTAGACTATAACCGAGATTTTACATGACTCATGAAGGAGTGGAAACTTAAATTAAGTCTATCCTAGTAGAAATTAAGAGAATAATTACTTATTATAACATAGAAGACAACCTCACACCAAAAAGAAAAAGGTTTTCCCACACAAGAGAAAACCTTGAAAATAGAAGATCAACTACAAATGAAATAGGACCATCCACAAATGAAATAGTACCATCCACAAATAGAAATAGGACCATTCGCGAATCGAAATAGGACCATCTGCAAAGGATTCAGGACCATCCGCAAGCCACACAGGACCATTCAGAAACAAATCAAGACCATCTGCAAAAGAAAAGAGACCATCCAAAAAATATCATAGGACCATCTGCAAAATTTCCTAGGGCCATCCGCAAATCCACATTAGACCATCTGCAAGAGCCTCCATGTGAACTCCTAGAGAAGAAAGGTGAAGCACAGTCAAAGACAAACCTTGGAAAGAGGATGCCTAGATCTGCAAGAAACTCTAACCCTACTATCAGCAAAGAAATCATGAAACCCTTTTGCAATACACATGGTACCCTCCAAGACCAAAAAATATGAGAATGAATCCATCAAAAACCCTTGGACATGAGCCTCGAAATGCCAACCACGAAAAACACTCAACTATGAATTTGAGGCCTTCCCAATCCCAAAAAATGAAATGAATGACCATCTTGGCAAGTAGATAAAAATAAATGCATCCGTAAAAAATCCCAAAATGCTAGCCATGAACCGCGAACATTGGAAAACTCTCAACTAGGAACAATTGGGCCTCCCCAAAACCTACAAAAACCAATGAAAGACCATCCCAACAAGCAGAAAAAATGAATCAAATCCACCAAAAACCTTAAACCACCAACCACGAATCACAAACCATGGGAAAAACAAACAATCAAGACCCCCTCCAAGCCTATAAAAAGCAGTGAATGACCATCATAGCTAGCAAAACGAATGAGTTGGATCCCATTCTGAAGCAATATCAAGATCTGAAGAGGAACAAATAGTTTCCCCTAGAGGTAGTAAGGTGCATGGTCCCATCCCATGGCCAAAGAAAAAAATGCAAGAAAGAGCTCTACAGACCCCCCAAACAAAGCAATAATGGAAACCCCCACACCGAGACCAAAACGTAGGTTAGTTCGACCACGCAACATCGCACAAGAAGACATCCTATAACACCTTAGAAAGAAGTAGAAAAGGGATGGGAGACCCTACAAGCATCAAACAGTGACAGGAAGGGCTAAAAACCCTAGGAAAACTAGAAGATATGCCTGGAATTCTACAGAAAAGCAAAAAAAAAATGTGTTGTTTTAAATTTTTAGTATTCATTCATTTTTATTTATAAAATATATTCATGTAAGCCCTATTTAACACAAAGCTAAATAAAAATAACTATGTTTAAATAATTCTTATACATCAATTCTAAAATTGATACCAACTAAATTATTTTTAATTTGTCAAAATTATATTTAATTTAAAATTATACCATTGGTTAGTAACTGTAATGTTGTAAAACACATTTTATTTATTACTATACTAGAGGAATCGGTAACTCGTTACAATTTTTTATGCCTCTTCATGGGTTCGAATCTCGTTCCTTGTCACCACTATAACCTCCAATTGCATCGAGTAAACCTTTTAAGTAGTCATTTTTATGGGTTCGAATATCGCTCCTTGTCACCACTATAACCTCCAGTTGCATCGGGTAAACATTTTAAGTAGTCAGTTTTGTGGGTTCGAATCTCACTCCTTGTCACCACTATAACCTCCAGTTGCATCGGGTAAACCTTTTATGTAGCCGACTATGCTGACGGACACATCCACTGATATTATGGGGCCCGATGGTAAGACCCCAAGGTCTTACTATAAAATATTAATAAATTAATGTAAAATGTAATCGTAGGCCACTCAAATGGGGCTCCCTTGTAATCGCTTTGCCACTATAGGGGTCTCTCTCCTTGGAATCTATGATTCTTATTCTTCTTCTTGGATGATTTGTGTGAATGGCCAACGTAATATATATATCTACCCTAAAGCTATGTTGGTGAAGAGATGTGATGGTTCACTTTATGAGTTAATAATATAATAATTAAATGATTAATAATACTAACTAATAATGTTAGGATTGAGGATCCTAACATTCCACCCTCCATAAATAGATCTTTGTCCTAAAATCTCAAAGTGAGGAGCTTTATAGTTTTTTTTTGGAGAAGGATTTGCATAAGTTCTTGGACTCTTTTAATGTCATCCTTTCATAGGTAGGGATATCTAGAAGGATGAAGCATTAGCGGGGGGCTGCCAAAAATATTAATAAATATATGATGATGAGGAAAGGGCAATCCTTGGGGTTCTTCAAACACCTTATAATGATGCATAAAAGGAGGTGGTAAAAATTCTACATTCTCCTGTTGTTCCTTGGGAGAGGCAATGGAGGAGTGTGCAGTCACCTTTCTACCTTGTTTTTTAATAGGTTTGACCCTGTGGTGATAACTCACTATTGGAGAGGAAATTGAGTGTAGTTCTTGTAGAGTGCATGTTTGGCCATAATGAGTCACTTTGGGAATGTCTACCTCATCCTTACTTGATGCATCGATCACTTCTGGCATATCAATCGTATTGCCTTTATTGTTGTGATCAGGTATTTGGGATATTTCTTGCTCATTGTCCTTGTTTTCCACATCTTCCTCCTCTTTCTTATCTTCCATG
This sequence comes from Wollemia nobilis, assembly GCA_028583015.1. Classification (NCBI taxonomy): domain Eukaryota; kingdom Viridiplantae; phylum Streptophyta; class Pinopsida; order Araucariales; family Araucariaceae; genus Wollemia; species Wollemia nobilis. The sequence goes on along the minus strand of JAQPPZ010003507.1, from coordinate 1,516,416 downwards.
GCTTCCTCATCTTCCTTACCTTCCTCATCATTACCATATTTAGTGTTATCTTCAAGTGTATCTGTCACTATGTCTACCTCAATTGCATTTTCATCGTTGGGAGAACTACAAGGAATAGTTGCATCTAAAATATAAGTGCTTTGTGCCCTTCCATTATGCATAGGTTTGGGAGCGATGTAAGTGGTCGATGATTTCCCCATAGGTGGTTTCCCTAATCTCCGTTGTGCATTGATTTTTTCCTCGGCTAATTTAGCCAAACCAATAGTTTGCATCATGGTATAGGGTTTGAACTTCATCACCTCTATTTTAATTTCCTCTTTCAATCCATTGATGAAGCAATATATGAGAAATGCTTCATCCAACCCTGTGTTGTGTTTGGTGATATCCTTAAATCGAATTTCATACTCATGCACGGTAGTGTTTTGATGAAGAACCTTAATCAATTCCCACATGGTTGGGTCCCACATGGCTCTGATACCAAATGGTAAGACCCTAAGGTCTTACTATAAAAATATTAATAAATTAATGTAAAATGTAATCGCAAGCCACTCAAAGGGGGCTCCCTTGTAATCGCTTTGCCGCTATAGGGGGCTCCCTCCTTAGAATCTATGATTCTTATTCTTCTTCTTCGATGATTTGTGTGAATGGCCAATGTAATATATATATCTACCCTAAAGCTACATTGGTGAAGAGACATGATGGTTCATGTTATGAAGAGACGTGATGGTTCACGTTATGAAGATATGTGATGGTTCACTTTATGAGTTAATAATATAATAATTAAATGATTAATAATACTAACTAATACTAACTAATAATGTTAGGATTGAGGATACTAACACTCGAGGGGCCTAAGGGATTGGAACCTTGGTCTCCGTACTCCTACAAAAACATTTTTATTATTAAACCAAGCCCTCAGACCCTGTTTTAGGGTAAAGCGTGGGTTTTTATAAGGGATCCCAATCCCCTCATACTAAGTTGAGTTGGAACCTTGGACCTCCCAAAGAGAATCCAAAGCTTTTTACCACTACAGAAGCTTGCAACTATTGATGTCAAACACAATTATAGTGTGAAGGAAGGTTATTATTTTTTGTTTTTATTTTATTTTTAGATGATTGAAAGATTTAAATAAAGGTTATTATTTTTTATTTTTATTATTTAGTTTATTTGATGACTGAAATAAATGGGAAAAGGAAAGGAAGATATTATATTATCATTTATTTATATAACAAAATAACATTGAGCATATTTTGTAATTATTTTTAAATGAGAGTTGGTCAAATGTTAAAAAATAATGATTAATGGTTGTTAAGAAATAAAGTAATAAGTATCACATCTAAAAAATGAATATGTTTGTCTTAAAGAGCATGTGACGCAAATATTATTTTAATTGCCTTAACCTCCTTTGAAGAGGTTTTAAAACTTTAATATTAATAAATGTAAATAAAGTTAATTATGAAGTTTTAAAAGATAAATATATATTTAAAAATATAAATTTATAAAAGTTTTTTTTTTTTTTTTTATATAATATTAAGAAATGGGGTTTTGCCAGGAATCCTCCAACCTGTTACAACAAGTCAATCAGGGAGACACACACCCACACACTCACCCACGCCACGATTTAAACCTTAAATGTCCCGAAGAAAAACCAAAGCCCAAACTGTTACGTTAAAGTATTTTTATCATTATTGATATAATGATATAAAATGAAATAATCAATTAATAAAAATAATTTAACGAAACTGTATTAATTGTTTTTAACAAAATTTTAATTAATATTATTGATATAACAATATAAAATGATTTTTTTTTTGTTATACATAGATTCACCTCTCATACATTATACATTCATTCACATTATGGGAATATAAAATGAATTTAAAAATAAAAAATATAAAATAATAATTTAACAAAAAAATGGAAACAATATTTTTGTTTTTTTGTTTTCTTTTAGACTCTGTATAGTTTGGACTCTTATTCATTTTTGTTTTTGTTTGTGTCTTTTTTCTGGTTTAAAGTTACTTGTTTCATTCATTTTTGAGGTTGTTTGTTTTCAGTTCAGTTAGTTCGTTTTTTGGCTAACTGTCTTTGTTGCATTTGTGTAAAATATTTCGAGACCTTTTAAAACTTTTTTTATCAACCAATTAATAATAAGAATAGTTTAACAAAAAAATTATAAACTATATTAATTTTTTTAATTTAAAAGAGCAATTTATAATATAATGTAATGACCAAGAATTCCAAACTTAATAACAAATAAAAATCTTCGAGTTATAGTACGAAAAAGAGCTGTTTGCAAAGGTAGTAGTCTGATCTGAATATTTTTATTGTGCGATGATGACGATACAAGTCTCAAGTGATCGATGGTCCCACGTCAATTCAACACTTAGGTTTGATTAGAAACTATATTTTTTTTTTTTTGAAATATCTAGAATAAAAGGAACAACCGAAGTTTTAATCAAGATAGGAAGGATATTCACTATATTTAGCAAAATACCATAGCCAACTTAGTTGAATCAGTCCATCAACTCCTTAATCAACCCCAAAACTCCCACCAAATATGGGATCAAGTGATGCAAATATTGAAGATTAAATATTCTAATGGCAACAAACTTAAAGGGAATGTGAGAATTTATAATATGGATAGGACAAGAAATTGGTAACCTCTTCCTAAGGATTTTAGAAAAGTTAATACTGATGGAGCCTCTAGAGGGAACCCTAGAAAAGCTAGTGTGGGAGGAATTGGTAGACTTTCAAATGGCTCCTTGGTTTTTACTTTTGCTAAGAATTTGGGTATTCTTTTCAATAACCTTGCTGAGGGGTATGGTCTCCTCAGAGGCCTTTAAGAGGCTACTAAGGTTGGATGGGAAAAGGTTTTAGTTGAGTCTGACTCTCAACTCATGATTAATCTTTTGAAGACTCCTAAGAATCATAAGGTTGATTGGAGAATAAAAAGAATTATTGAGAAGATTCAATTAATACAGATGGGATTTTTGAAAGTTTATTACAATCATGTGGTCAGAGATCAAAACAAGAGTGTTTATGATTTAGCTAATTGGGCTTTGGACAAAGGTGATCTTACTTTTTATGGCCACCCTCCTAGATGGTGGGCTTCACAAATAAGGGAAGCTCTTCTTTCTATAATTTCTTTGGATGGCTCCAGTTATGAAGGTACCTAGTTTCTTCTTGCTTCATTTTTGCTTCTCTTTGGTTTGATCAGGTTATTTTTAGTTCCCTAGCTCAATTTATTCTTTTTTTTTTGTTTTCTCTATTGATTCTTGCCTTAAAAAAAATTTGGTCTAGAAAGGTCATTGTTATGTTCAATTTTTTTTCTTTTTTCTTTTTTCTTTTTTTTGGTTTTTTTGTTTAGTTTTTTAAGTTCTGTGTTCTTTTGTTTTGTTTTGTTTTATTTTTGTGTTCTTTGTGTTGTTTTTTGTTGTTCTTGTGTTTTTATTTTTCTGTATTTTTTATATGTTTTTTGTTATTGTTCTTGTGTTTTTGTCGTTCTTGTTTTTGTGTTTATGTATGTTTGTGTTAATTCATGTTTTTATGTGTGAGTTTTTTCTATGTTGTTATTTTTTTGTTTATTTTCTATTGATTGGTTTTTTTTTTTTTTTTTTTTTTTTTTATGTTAATTTTTTAGGTTTTGGTTGTGTTTATTTTTCATGTTTTTTTGGTTGTCTTTGTAGTGTTATGTTGTTTTTGTCATGTTTGTGTTTTGTTATGTTGTTCTTGTGTTTTTTATATGTGGTTCATTTTATGGTTTTTTTAACTTATTGTGTGTGCGTTTGGTTGTGCTTTTCTTTTTGACACATTCAAGGAGCATGGTTTTTATTTTATTTTATTATTTTTATTGTTATTTATTTATTTATTTTTTAAATTATTTTTGTGTGTTTGTTTGCTCCTTGAGTATGTCAAAGGTGGTAGGCCAGGTTCGAGTCCTGGGTGATTTTAGCGGAATGGATACCCTTGCCTCCTTGGTTCTTATTTGAAAGTGGCATCCATTCTGGGATGTTTTCCAACTTTATTTTTATTATGTCATATAGATAATATTTTCAATATGTATGTAATGTGCTTTATAAAATCAACATTCATAGGCATCTATTAGTGTCATCGTAAAACATCCTTGCATGGATTATGTAGTTGTCATTGAATCAAATGGTATTGGATCATCTATAAGAATTATGATTTGGCATTATTTCTTACATATAAATTGCTAAGGTACTTCAAGATCTACCATTTTAGTAATAGGTCATGGATCACAATAGTCTTTGACACTGACATGAAGTTGTTACATAACTAGATCTTTGAGTCACTTGTATTAGGCATAGGGCACATTTTTCTTTGGACCTGCATCCACCATCTTTTTTATCATGTTTTTGTAATAAATTCTAATGTTTTTCTAATATTTGACCTAATTCCAGTGTCTTTAATATGGGTAGAAATTTTTTCTATAGACAACCCGTTATTGAATTTAATATTGTTTAAACATATAAGCTTTTTATCCTATGCTAGGTGTAGACACCCAAAATGTGTTAATTTTGTAATCACTTGAAGCCATTTTTCAAACTTTGCAAAATCTCCAAAATCCACCAAAAGCGCCAAATTCCTTCAATTTTTCCAATTCTCCCTCTCTAATTCATGTAATATTCTCTAAATTCCTCATCCCCTCTCCAATTCATCCAATTACCTCTAAATTATTCTATTCTCTCTCTGATTCTTCTAATTTCTCTAAATTCCTTTATTTTTCTCTAAATTCTCTAAAATTATTTGTCTCATTTCAAATTCCTCTACATCTCTCTAAAATCCCTAATTCTCTCTCTAAATTCATCTAATTCCTTTCAATTTTCTCTAATTTCTCTAATTTCTCTAATGTCTCTCTCTAATTTATTTATTTCACGTCTAATCCCTAATTTTCTCCTCTAATACCCCCTTTAATTCTTCCTAATCTCCTAATTTCCATAATTCTTTCAAAATCCCTCTAATCCCTTTTTAATTCTCCTAATCTCTCTAAATTCCACTTTAATTCCCAAATCCTTCTCAAAAATCCCATAATCCTAAATTAACCCCAAATTCCCTAATTAAACCCCTAATTAAGTCCCAATCATCCCTACATCCCTAGTCAAATCCTCTCATCAAATCCTTATATAATTGTTTAAATCCTAACCAAACCCAAAAATGTCCTAACCCTTGCCCAAACAAAATCTTCTAGAAAATATCCCTATTAAATCCTCATGTCCCCTTAAATACTCCTACATCCTCTCATGCACGTTTCTAGGAATTAACAATTCCTTTAATCCCAAGGTCAAACCCTCCATCAAATCCCACTCTAAATTCCTACATCCTCCTTTCCATTTTATAGGAATTTAAAAATCATCCAAATTCCTATACAAATCCCCTCATTAAATATCCCTAATAAAATCTTAAGTCCTCTCCAACCTCCATTGCACTTTTTATGAATTTTAATTTCAACCACATCCACCCGTGCACATTTTTAGTAATTTTAAAATCCTCCACATGCCCCTAAGCCCCCCATATCCCCATGCTCATTTATGACCATAATGTATGTGAGGATTATCATCACCCAAGGCCATTAATGAGGATGGTGCACATTATCCTTAGATGAATTTTCCATATTTTCTATGTCCTCTCCCCTTGCCTCCTATTTGCCACATCATGTTCTGTCATTTCCCAATCACCAATCCCTCTCCCTTGTCAAATTTCTATAAATCCCCCCCTCATATTTCTTCATTTCCAAGGAGAGAGTGAGATGACCTTGGAAAAACTTTGTTAAAATTATTCTAGGATTCCTTTGTATGCATTTATGACTACAAATGTTATTTTTTATGTGCTCTTTAACTTATTTTAAGTTTGGTTAATGTATTAGACTAAGTTTTCATTATTGCATTTTCTTTTGAAAATAGGTGCTACTAATATTTTTGTTGTTGGTTGTGTGTAGGTCTTGTGGAGGCACATTCAACCAAGGGTGGTCACTAAAAACCCACCCAACACTCCTGGTGGCATAGAAAACTTTTTTTTACTATTGTATCATCATTGTAAAAATAGGTAATCTTCCTCTTTGGAAGTTCCCTTTGTAAAAGCACCAATGGGGGCTAGTTGTAATAAGAAATATTTTTTTAATATTTTTAATGGAATGGTGTTTTCTATGTCATAAAAATGGTGATCTCATGGCTTGCTACAACAATTCTAATAGAATTCAATACAACCATTCACTATTATGCTTTTGTGCCCTTGATCGTGGCTAACCTCCCTTTATAGGCTTGTCATTGCCAAGATCCATGCCATAGCAATAATGACATAGATCCTATAATTTTAGCCTCATATATCATGGCTATCATTTTTAAAAACCCTAACTACTTTTACGACAAAGGCAGTGCACATATTACATTAAAAAAAATTATTAAAAAAATCAAAAGTCAAAAAATCAAATTTAAAAAAAAATCATCAAATCAAATTCTAAAATTATAAAAAAAGGAAAAAATCATAAAAAAATCAAATCAATTCCAATATTAAAAAAAGGCACTTTGCCTCCTTTATTTTACTCCCAAAGACCCTGTTGTTTTGCTTACAAATGGAGGCTTCATCCAAACTTGAACATAGCCTTATTTATAGTCATTGGAAAGCTCCTTCCACAAATAATTCAATAGAAGTAATATTTTACAATTTTGTAAAGGTCCACTCCAACCTATGATGTCCCAAATCTTATATTCCAAATTAACCTTGAAAATTATTGTTGTATTATAGAATGCACTTATGCTTGTACCCAACCATTCTATGTCTTGTCTTGCTTTAATTAGATTAGTTTTTATTCATGTGCTTTCCTTTGCTCTTCTTAGCATATATTTTTTCTTGCAACATATTTTCTTTCATTAGCATAGGTTTCTCTTTTCATGCTTTGTCATTTTTTTTCCTTAGGGTAAATTTACTTTTATGTTTTCTAATTTAATTTTCTTAACATAGGATTTGCTTAAAAAAAATTATATGCTTACAAAGTCTCAAATTGCATTTTAGACAATAAAAGAGCATCTTAGATTAGTGCTTTATTTATTAGCATAGGAAAAACTTTGTATCTTGCATCCTTAGGATAAACTTTTTTGTGCATATTAGTTAGAAATAAAAAAACAACAAAAACATCAAAACACTCACACATTTGCATATCATATTCCACAAAATTTTGTGACGACAATTGTATGGTGACGTTGGGCTTCATCCTAAACCATTGGTTGAGCCTTTAGACACCCTAGTATAGATCGTATAGTTTCCTAGATTTTATCATCAAAAAACTGGTTTCCCTTTGGACTAAATCGGGGTAATTTAAGGTTAGATGCCCTTGTTAATGGGGTTAAATAATTAGTGGGTACATAGGTATAATTTTTTTTAATCCTGACCAAGGATGAAGTGAAAGCCATCTAGGTTAGTAGTAGGATTTAGACAATGAAACCTCTCTTGGAGGTTCATTTTTCCCCTTAGGATACCCAAATACAACCCCTATATTAAGAAGCCTCTTTCAATTATTTGCATACCCTCTATAATAAGGAAGGGTGGTCATAAACACACCCTTGTAGATTCTACTCCATCCATACCTTTGTAGTTTCTAGAACTAGGCAACATCAAAACACACCAACCCCCCCAAAAAAAAATAATAAAAAAGTAAAAACACAAAATCAAAATCAATCTATCCAAAATATCCCACGCCTCATCTCAAAATAGCATCAAAAAGCAAAACACATACACACAACACCAAAATAATTATTGTTTGTTCATTATATTGCATATATATATATATATATATATATATATATATATATATATATATATATATATATATATATATATATATATATATATATACATATATAGATAGATAGATAGATATGTCACATCCCCTTCAAAAAATCCACCTAAACCATCACCAAAAACATTTATTACCACTTCCAAATCCATCCTTTCACATTTTATATTGCACCTACTAGCTTGTGGTTCAGAACCAAATCCAAACGTGCACTTAGGAATAAATTTACATGGAGAATTCTACCCAAATAACTCCTCCTTCATCCACTCCTCCAACCCATTTGGGGGATATACCTTTCACCGCACCTCATACATTCCCCACAATTTATCCTACCCATGTCCACTTACCAAGACCACCAAGTCCTATATCCTAACCAAAACCCATCTTAAGAAGATTACTTTATCCTTCTTACCATGGTCCACCTCTAACATCACTACCTCTTCTTCCAACGCAATCTCCCCCTCTTCTCTCAACATCATACCCTTCACCTCATGCTCTTCACACCATCCAACACCTACAACCTTGCAACTCACACTATCTTCTTCCTTCGATTTTACCTTCTCCACATCCTTGTCCCTATAAACTTAACCTTCATTATCTCATCAATCCATTCACATCTATCATGCTCATTCCAACTCCACCCTCAAATAATATAAATTAAATCTTGGATTGACTCACCAAAGTTATGCTCAAATTAAGTTATCAAGGAACCCTTGCATTGTCCCTCAAATCTTCCTCAATCCAATTCTCTACTCCCCCTTTTCATCTTGATCCTCAAATCGACCTCAACATACTCATCGCCCACCTTGTTCCTAGATAATCCTATCGAAGCCATTGTCAAGTATATTTCAAAGTTTATATTATGCAAAAGTGATGTTTTTTACTTGATATTTACCTAGATCAAACCAACAAGCCAAAACCTATATAGCACAAATAGATTCATTATTGCATCTACCATTTCCAAAAGGATCATGACATTGAAGACTATCAATAGTTTTAGTGTCTAGTGCAAGGTCTACTAGATCATAGAAAATTAACCATCTCATCCACATGATCCTCTTCCACTAGCTCTTTGCTTTCTTGATCTTCTCCTTTTCATCGATTGACTTATTTAACCCACCTACATATTACATATAATAACCAATAAACTTCATCTACCCCAATCACACCCCAAAACCACTTATCTTATCACTTAAGTAGGACGATATTACCTTATTAACACTATCACAAATTCGATCAAATATCCAACACCCAATTTGGAATCTGTGTCTATCCTAAAATATTATTTGAGACTATCATTAGCCCTAGCATATTTTCTTTATCATAGTTATTTTTAGCTTCATATCTTAGTTATCCTTTTTCTATCCCTTATCGTAGTTGTTCTCTAAATCCCAACCTAATTTGGTAGGATCTATGCCTATGTCTATACAGCTACCCATACCTATTGTTGCATTGATATGGTAACTTAATACCACTTGCAATCGATTCGTAGCATTTATAGGTAACCTACTATACAGTTGGCTCACTTGCTAAATTAAATGCACTCAACAAGTTTTCAATGACAAGGTTCAAAGATATTTGTCCCTTCCATCCTTGGGGAATCCTACATTGATCATGATTTGAGATAATTCTAAGTCTACTTCTCAAAGCATCACTTTCATCTTCTCGTATCCCTCACTAACCACCATCATCATCCCATCATTCACTGACTCTACTCTAGCTCCTTCACCTATTCAACCTCTTTTACATATTTTTATAAGATAGGTTCTTGTTGGTCACGAATCTGCCACAGGAAAGGATTTTATACGAAATGCGCCCTAGACCCGGCCAACATTGAAAGGCTAAGAGAAAGAAATGTCTCCCGGACCAATATCTAGAGAGGGCTGGTCCCCACACTAATTTAAACCGGTTTTAAGACTAGAGTTGCAGGAAAGAAATCGGAAATATGCGGAAAGAAATGGGAAATAACAGAAAGGGATGTAAATATGGCCGAAGTCAATCGTTAATGGGGAGAACAACCTTGAACAGCAATAACCTCAACTAGATCCTAAAGCTAAGCAGCAACTGACTCTTAGAATACGTATACAAAAATTAGATCACGCAGTAGCCATGAGTCCACTTCCAATTGCACTTCAAACATTCAAATGCAAACACAGCCAAATTCAGAATAGAAGAATTTAACTTATGTTAACACTGGACTAACAGAAGAAACTCAGACAGAAAGCTAAACATGCACAACCATTTAGATCACCAACTCCAGAAGACACTAAGAATGGAAGCAATTGCATCTAGGATTTCTATTTCAATTTCTGCAATAAGATCCCCCCTCTTTGCTTGAGTTTTACATTGGTATTTATAGAGGTCCGTCCTCTTCCTTTCATATTACAGCATTTAATACATGAAACAAATTTCGAAGAACAATCCCCTTAATCTGCCTCAAAGAAATGATAGTCCCTTCTTTTAATGGATTACAACTGAGAATGAAACAAAAATGAGGGCCCATACTTCTTCGTTAAATGACTATTATCAAGGGAAGCTGAAAGCTGTAAGAGATCACGAATAGGCATTTTGAATATTGGAGGCGTCTTTAATTATGGTGGCATCGAAAACTGCCTCAGGTTCTTTTATCTTGCACTCCTCGGTAATCAGCAGCATTTAATCTTGGAACCGCTTCTTTGACCATGATCTAAAAACTGTTGAAGAGCCTTTAATTGATATTTATCTCCTCTGCATGTTCTCCTATGCAATCCTTAAGAAAAATGCAATAGAATTGTATCGGGCCTTTTTTGTTGCTTCTGTTGCAAAAATGAGACAGGTCACGAAAATGCGACATGTTGCAATATCATGACACTTTTACCTTACTAATTTATGTCTCCGCCACCAGTCATGAAAATGGAACATGTCATGAAATTGTGACATGTTTATCTTGTGTTGTCTTTGCCTCCTTATTACCCATGAAAACGCGATAGGTCACGAAAATGTGACATGTCATGATATCGCGACACTTTCTTGACTTAGCCCTTTTCCACATTCGACATCGCGAAACTGTGATAGGTCACGATATCGTGACAAATTTCCATGCTTACACCTTTTTGGTTTGGACCCCGCAAAAACGCGACGGTCGCGATTTCGTGACAACTTTTGAGCTTAGCTTTTGTATGGTACAGACGCTACAAAAACGTGACGAGTCATGATTTTGCGACATGTCACAAAATCGTGACAAGTCATGAAAATGTGACACCTTTGCTTTTTCACAAAATGTGTTAAGTGTCTTCACAATTTTAGCATTCTTTTGCTTGAACCTCGACAACAAAAACAATGTGGCAAAAATGCCAACATTCTTGGTGGCTCATGAGGTATACAGTTCTACTGTATGCATGAACCTCAAGCCTTGATCCATTGGGCAACAAAGCCAGGAAATAGGAGAAACAAGAGAAGTAAATGCTGAGTGATGCTAGACATCTCTGTAAATTGCTACAACAAAATCTTACTGGTACTTAGCACTGAAAAATAGGATCGTCAACAAAAATGTGTGGAATAGCAGAACTTCCTTTATTTCTTTAGAACTACTATACTTTGCCTAGCTCGGATGAGCTGGGTAAGGACTAGGTGCTGTGAAAGGATCTTCAAGGCAGTAGTGAAAAGCACCTGAGATACAAAAATAGAAATGAAGGGAATGATGCCCTACGGATGCGCAGGCCATGGAACGGGGATGGGGAATGATGGAATGGTAGAATTTGGAGGAATGGAAATGGTGGTAGGAAGTGTAGAAAAGTGTTCAAAAGACAAAGAGTTAGAAGAAAGGGAAAGAAGAAATGGGAACATCAGAGAAGGGAGTAGAAACAACAGTAGTGGCTTGAGTAATTGCAGAAGAAGAAGGAATAGGAGAAGAAGGGAATGAAGTAGAGGGGAAGGAAGAAGTAGAAGAAAGCCACTAGCTGCTGGGAAGGAAGAGAAAAAAGAAATAAATGTGCCTACGGGCACACATGCAAAAAGAGCCGAAGTTGAAAAATTTTTTTTTGTTTTTTGTCTATTTTTTTCTTTTTCTTTTTTGTCTTTTTGTTTTTTTTTTTCTATGTACAATATTTACAAAAGCTTGCGACATGATTGGCATGCCGCCACCACAAACCTAGCTTCGGGTGTCTATCCGATGAACCTGTAGTGTCCAGACCAGATCTGATCATACTTTAGTTGATCTTTGAAGTTCGGTTGGCTTCTTCCTGAAGTTCTCCATGTTGCAAATAGAGTGCGATGCGGCAGGTTATCATTCTTACTAGTACCCATGCTATTGATGAATAATGTGGCAAAGAGGTTTGCCACATGGGGGATTTCTTTAGGTACCGGTTGTAGTGGCTGGAACCAATACCACCACTTTGAAGACCCCATTGGCTGTGGGCTAAGTACAAGCTCCTCCAATCCCTTGGTGTGATCATAGAACCTTTTTGACGATAAATCTACTTACAGGATCTCCTCAGGCTCAACCTTTTGGTGAGGTATGCTTAACGGGTTCTGGCTGAATACTTGCATGCTGTGCAAAATTGTGCCCTCTTTGTGCTCAGGTTTTGCCACTTGAACTTGTTCCTCTACTTGGCCCATCTCCTGACAAAAACTACAAGCAATCATATTATCTATTACTGGGACAGTGCTTGCATATTCCCATCGTTGGCCTTGGACGAAATTTGCCCCTTGAGTTCCAAACAACTGCATTTCAGGTCTCTGCACAATATGAGGGATCGGCCATGATGAATACTGCACGGGATAGACAGGAGCAAGAACTATCAAAGAAAGTAATGGAGTTTCTCCCCATGGTAATTTTCTTGATAGGAGCAGAAGGTGCTCCGCTTGTAATGCTTCCTCAAATATTTGAGGGAATCTGTGTTTTCCTGATTGCAGCAAGAGGAGGCTTATGTCCGAATGGAAAGCTCGAACATAGAAGAGGTGGGCTTGGGCGAGTGTCGGTTGGATCTCCACTGGAATTCTCTTCCAAGTTCTATGAAATCAGACATTGAAATCTATGATGCTCTCCTGAGGTATTCTCGTGATGGTGGAGAGATGCATCAAAAGTTGGAAGGGATCCTGAGAGCCATCAAATGTTGTAATGAGCGCTCCCGCTAAATCATCCCATGAGCAGATGCTTTTACGCCCGAGCAATCTGTACCACTACAACGCCCTTCCTTCCAGAGATGAGACCAGAAGTCTGATCATGACATCTTCATGAATTATATCATGGAGGGTCGCTAAAGCAACAACATCGTCAATATGCTCTCGGGCCATTCCCTTGGTGCCATTGTATTTTGTTAGGGCTTTCAGGGCACTTTTGGGAATCTCGTGCCAAATTTGGAGATTCAGAGGGCCAGGATCATCCCATCTAGGACATACCCTCACCATTATAGTAGTGGTCTACGAGATCACGGCTGTCACCAAGTCAGAGTCACCAAGTGAACATTCTTTCCTCCACTTGTAAGGTCAAGGCTACTCACCAAACCTTGATTCCTCCGAGGTATCTTCTTTTAGCTTTTAGAAAGGCATTTATGATCAAGAAATTTGGATCTTTAGCTCAGTAGAGTCGCCAGATGAACTTACAAATCTTCGCTATGAGGTCAAGATAGCTCATCAAAATCTTGATACCTCCGGGTAGTAAACAATGAAACAATCAGTCTCATCGATTATGGATCTTTGGGAGACAGAAATAGTCTGTCCCACCGGGCATGCCAAAAACTATTGGCACAGGTGGGTTTATCAATTGGAAATAATGCTTATCCCACCGACTATGGGTCTTTTTGAGACAAAAACAGTCTGTCCCACCGAGCGTGCCAAAAAATGTTGGCATAGGTGGGTTTATCAATTGGAAATAATGCTTATCCCACTGACTATGGGTCTTTTTGATACAGAAATAGTCTGTCCCACCGGGCGTGCCAAAAATTGTTGGTCACAAATCTGCCATAGGAAAGTATTTTATATGAAATGTGCCCTAGACCCGGCCAACATTGAAATGCCGAGAGAAAGAAATGTCTCCTGGACCAATCTCCAAAGAGGGCTGGTTCCCACACTAATTTAAACTGGTTTCAAGACTAGAGTTGTAGGAAAGAAATAAAAAATATGTAAAAAGAAATGGGAAATAATGGAAAGGGATGTAAATATGGCCAAAGCCGATCGTTAATGGGGATAACAACATTGAACAGCAATAACCTCAACTAGATCCTAAAGCTAAGCAGCAACTGACTCTTAGAATCGTATACAAAAATTAGATCACACAGTAGCCATGAGTCCACTTCCAATTGCACTTCAAACATTCAAATGCAAACATAGCCAAATTCATAATAGAAGAATTTAACTTATGTTAACATTGGACTAACAGAAGAAACTCAGACAGAAAGCTAAACATGCACAACCATTTAGATCACCAACTCCAGAAGACACTACGAATGGAAGAAATTGCATCTAGGATTTCTATTTCAATTTTTGCAACAAGATCCCCCCTCTTTGCTTGAGTTTTACATTGGTATTTATAGAGGTCCATCCTCTTCCTTTCATATTACAGCATTCAATACATGAAACATATTTTGAAGAACAATCCCCTTAATTTGCCTCGAAGAAATGACAGTCCATTCTTTTAATGGATCACAACCGAAAATGAAACAAAAACAAGGGCCCATACTTCTTCGTTAAATGACCATTATCAAGGGAAGCTGAAAGCTATAAGAGATCACGAATAGGTATTTTGAATATTGGAGGTGTCTTTAATTCTGGCGACATCAAAAACTGCCTCAGGTTCTTTTATCTTGTACTCCTCGGTAATCAGCAGCATTTAATCTTGGAACCACTTCTTTGACCATGATCTAAAAACCATTGAAGATACTTTAATTGATATTTATCTCCTTTGCATGTTCTCCTATGCAATCCTTAAGAAAAATGCAACAGAATTGTATCGGGCCTTTGTTGTTGCTTCTGTTGCAAAAATGAGATAGGTCGCAAAAATGTGACATGTCACAATATCGCGACACTTTTACCTTACTGCTTTCTATCTCCGCCACCAGTCACGAAAACAGAGCATGTCACAAAATCATGACATGTTTCTCTTGTGCTGTCTTTGCCTCCTTCTTACCTGCAAAAATGCGACAGGTCACAAAAATGTGACATGTCGCGATATCGCGACACTTTCTTGACTTAGCCCTTTTCCGCATTTGGCGTCGCAAAACTGTGACAGGTCGTGATAACGCGAGATGTCGCGATATCGTGACAAATTTCCATGCTTACACATTTTTGGTTTGGACCCCACGAAAATGCGACAGTCACGATTTCGCGACAACTTTTGAGCTTAGCTTTTGTATGTTACGGACGCCGTGAAAACGCGACGGGTCGCAATTTTGCGACATGTCACGAAATCGTGACAAGTCGCGAAAACACGACACCTTTGCTTTTTCACAAAATGTGTTAAGTGTCTTCACAATTTTAGCATTCTTTTGCTTGAACCTCGACAAAAAAAACAATGTGGCAAAAATGCCAATAGTTCCATGCCATGGTTGTACGATCACTCTTTGAGCATCTATGTACCCATGGTTGGTTCCTTTCTTTTCTTTATTCTTCTCTCCTTTCTCCCCATTTCTTCTATCACCCGTTTCCTCTACCCTTCCTTCCATCCTTTCTTTCATCCTCTCCCACCTTATTATTTTTATCATTATTCTCCTCCCTCCTCAACTTGCTTCTATGACTAGGGGAGTACATCCTTTTCCTAATCCATCATATAATCCAGGAGAGTTAATCCTTCTTCTACCTTTCCCTTGGTCTAGGGGAGTTTCTAAATAACACAAGCTTATTCTGAGATGGGGGTGAACAGTATAAGACCAAAATTTTACTTTTCTTCCCAATTTATAACAACAATAATATCAATGCAATAAATAAAACAATGCATAAATCATCACACACATGAGAGACACAGATTTAACATGGTATATTCAATGTGGGCTACATCCATGAAGAAAATATTTTTTATAAATTTTCTCAACCAAACTCTTGGGAATCAATTCCCCATTACAATTTTTATGCACCAACCCAATGGAGATCTCAATCCCCTATGCTCAAGTTCATGGACCTCTATCCATAGGATACCTTTTTCCCCATTACTCTGGTTTGTGGACGTCTATCCATAGGATACACCTCTTCTCTATGATCTGATTCATGGATATCTATCTACAGGAGACACTTCTCCTCTCTTCCCAAATCTACTCGAAAACTATTCTCAACTCTACATAAATTTACTCTAGAACCTACTCAAATCTGCTTACAAAACATGCTCAACCCTGCTCACATCTCTGATAAAATTTTCTTACAAAAATTGGTCATACTTGGTTATTAATGAGTTGCACCTTACTTTAAGATCAAACACAATGCACAAGTCCTTCTCATCTACTTATAAATTCAATCATGAACAATGCACAAATTTGCTTCACAAATCAGATCTATAACTCTTGCATTTTCATTTTCAATATCACTCACAACCAATGCTCAAGTTTGCTTCACAAACCCTAGCACGTGTTTCCAATTTTATTCAACAATGATGCACACTTTGTTCTCAAAACCATAGCACATATGTTTTCAAATTCATTCAACAATGATGAACACTCTATTCTCAAACCCTAACTCATATATTTCCAACAATGCACATAAAATTAATCCTTATTTCTCCACCTTATATCATCAAATAAATTTTCTCAACCAAACACCTTAAGGAATAAATAGATCACCATACCTCTAAAATTGCTTTGATGAAGATATACCCTCAAAACCTATCTCAAAAATAATTTCCTCTTCAAAGTGCCACTTCAAAACTGGTTAGTAGATCTCTCTTTCAAATTTTCCACATTAAATTTCTCCTCAAAAATATGTGCACAATAGAATCTAAAAATAATGCTCTATAACTCTCCTTTTGTTCTCAAAATATAAAGCATTAAAAATTATCAAAACCCCTCAAATTTTCTTTTTCACCATAAAAAATTAAATCCTAATCACACCTTATAACTCCTTTTTAAGCAATACCCATATCACAATATTTAATTTTTCTCAAGCACACATTACAATCCACAAATAAACCTTAGCACACCTTATACCTCCTAAATTTAACTTTCAGAAATTACAATTCACAAATAAACTTTAGCACACCTTATACCTCCTAAGCTCAATGAAATAATTTCCTTATTCAGATCAACAAACAATTTCCCCCTTTAATTTATAAAAACTTTGCATTCATACCTTATGTCAATGTGCCATGTGAATGATTTCCTTTTTGCCTTGCAAACTTGCCATGCGAACACCATGTGAATGATTTCACCTTCTGCCTATCAAAAATTAACCATGCAAATGATTTTACCTTTCCTACCTTGCAAAAATAGTGTTCGTGGGATTTGAACCTACGACCACCTACCTACCAGTGCCTTCATGCTAGCCTAGTGACCATCTGGGCTAGCCACCCACTTGAAACCAATGATGCAACAACTTCCCTTTATCTTCCACCTTGTGAGCTCAACCAAACAATTTTCATCCTCTGCCTTGCAAAAGAGTCTCGACGAGTTTTGACCTTGCAACCTTTTGGCTTCTAATGCCCTAGTGTGGGGATGTTTATCATCTGGGCTAGTCTCCTAGATGGGATATCGAACACACTATCCTATTTATATTTTTGAATTTGGATATGCTTTGAAAATTGTGCGAACTTCTCCCTTCTCTTCCTTCCACGAACCATGAAACTCCCGAATAGATTAACAATTAGCACCTTGTTTTCAACATTTCAAAAATGAAATTTTTGTCTGATTTAAATATGCTTCTTCATACTATTCTTTGGCATTAGAACACTTTGATATTTGATTTTTGATAATTTAAATTTACTTTGGTGCCTTTAAACTTTATGCTTTGATATTATAATAATTTTAAAAAATATTATAATAAAACCTGTTGCCTTTCCTTGAATATTTTTCAACCAAATGAGGCCCTATCACTTTTAAACATCCTTAATAATATTTAAATTTAAAATTTAAATATTATAATACTTTTATTGAATATATGATTTGCTTTGCTTTCACAACCATGGAAAATATTTTGCCTTGATAACCAGTTCATAAAGTATTTATGCCTCATGTACCGTTTGATGATATTGCCTTGCACTTTATAAACTAACCCATTATTTTAACCTTGAAGATGTGATTCTGCCTTTGACATCAATGAAAATAAATTTACTTAATATTTCCAACAATATTCCCCTTTGTCATTGATGGCAACCCTTCAAAAAAATATTCTTTTGCTTGCAACTGTATTCCATAAACTGCTCCCCCTGAGAAGTTTTTCC
Organism: Wollemia nobilis; assembly: GCA_028583015.1. Classification (NCBI taxonomy): domain Eukaryota; kingdom Viridiplantae; phylum Streptophyta; class Pinopsida; order Araucariales; family Araucariaceae; genus Wollemia; species Wollemia nobilis. The sequence goes on along the minus strand of JAQPPZ010003507.1, from coordinate 1,498,267 downwards.
CCTCACTGAATTCTATCCCCCCTTTGACATCAATGGAAAAGGTATCCTTTGGGCTAAAAATAAGATATTTAGCATAGCCCCCTCACCAGATCCTTTCCTTGAGGTAATTAATTATGGTATGGGAGTACAGCTACTCCCAACTTACCTCTAAGATAAATGTTTCCTTTGGAAGTGGCTTGGTAAAGATATCAGCAATTTGTTCCTTTGTTGCAATGTATTCCAATTTGAATTGCTTATCATTCATTTGCTATCTCAAGAAATGATATTTTATTGAAATGTTATTGGTTCTTGATGCATCACTGGATTATTTGAAATATTAATGGCACTTGTATTATCACATAGTATGGAGATAGGATGATCATGTTCTATTTTGAAATCACTTAAAGTCTGCTTCATCCATAAAATCTATGTACAGCAAGCCACTGCTACAATATACTCTGCCTCTACAGTGGATAAGGATACTGATGCTTATTTCTTGCTTATCCAAGAGACTAAACAATCTCCAAGAAAGAATGCTCCTCCACTTGTGTTTTTTTGTCATCAACACTGCCTGCCCAATATGCATCTATATATGCAGTGAGTGTAAAATTATTTTCTTTAGGGTACCATAGTCCAAAAATCATAGTTCCTTTCAAGTACTTACGTATTCTCTTTACTGCCTATACATGTGTTTCTTTAGGTCCAGCTTGAAATCTTACCACTAATCCTACTGCCTACATTATATTTGGTCTAGTAGATGTGACATATAATAAGATTTCAATCATAGATCTATACAATGTCTGATTTGCTTCAGGAGACACATCATATTTACTTAAATTTCATCTTGTAACCATGGGAGTACTTATAGGATTGTAATCCTCCATCCTGATTTTTTTCAATATTTATTTCACATACTTGATTTGAGAGAGAAATATACCTTTATCTGATTGTGAAATTTGTAAACCAACGAAGAAATACAACTCACTAAGCATTGACATATCAAATTCATTTTGCACACTCTCTGCAAATTTATAACACTTCTTATCATTACTGCCTCAAAAAATGATATCATCCACATAGACAACTACGATCAATAAGTCATTTACCTCATTTTTTATATATTGATTACTATTAGCTATACCTTTTTTAAAATATTGTTCTTGGAGATACTTATCCAACCTTGAGGACCAAGCCCTAGGAGCTTGCTTTAGTCCATAAAAAGCCTTCCTTAATCGGTATACACAGTATGGTTTATTTGTCAGGCTAAAACCATCTGGTTTCTCAATGTAGACCTCTTCCTCTAAGTAACCATTGAGAAATACTGATTTTACATCCATTTGATACACCTTGAAGTTTCTAAAACTTGAGAAATCTAGGAACATTCTTATAGCTTCAAGACATGCAATGGGAGCAAATTTCTCTTCAAATTCAATCCCCTCAACTTGTGCGTAGCCTTTGCACACAATTCTTTCTTTGTTTCTAATAACCTGACCATATTCATTCAAATTTGTCATGTAGACCCATTTGGTCCCAATTACATTCTTATCTTTTGGACATGGGACAAGTTTCCAAGTTTCACTCTTTTCTATTTTGTCTAGCTCTTCTTCCATTGTCTTAAACCAATTTTTATCTTCACTTGCTTCATTGAAATTCTTAGGCTCAGCTTTAGATAGCAAATATAAATTTACATGTTCACTTATTCCCATTATCTTCCTCCTTTTCTATATCTCATCTAGATTTCCAATTATAGACACTAAAATCACGTAAATTGGATAAGACTATCAATGCACCACTTGCGCAACTCTTATCGACATCATATGGCCCCATTGGACACCCCTCTAGGCTTGCATAAGGCTTAAGGATAGTTTTGGGAATCTTTACATCAGTGTTGGGAGGTTTTGAGTCACCTGGATCATGACCGTCCCACCCTGGGATGGTCATAAACAGGCTTGATTGTGATTGTAGCTTCTAGGTACGGTCACCCTTAAACATCCTAGGGTGGGATGGTCCCCAAAATAGGCATGCAAAAAGTCAATGGGTGCATGAAATGGAAATAAAATCCACCATTATCATGTCCAATCAACCCAAATTGATTTGGGACCTACCATTGAAGTCAGGGACCCCAAATTGGAGGCCCCAAATGGGCAACCTTCCCTCACCAATACATGCCAAGGTTTTGACAAGTGGTAGCACTTGCCTTGCATGCCAAGACTTGCCTCTTTGCCCTAGAAGCCCTACTTGGGCTATAAATTGAGGCATGCTCACCCAATTTTAGAGAGGATAATTAGGATATTAGACCACAAAGTGCTACTTGATTATTCCCCCACATTAGCCATCATTTTCATTAGTGTTTTCCTTGAAACCCCCTTCCTTTGAAGGTGCTTTCAAGGGCTTTACAAAACATGCCCAATAAATTATAAAACCTATCAAATTGAACCTAAATTTGACCCCCATATATTGAAAAATCAATTAGGATAGTTTCCCACCAAATCCTTTTGGAATTGGTGGTAATTTCTAAGCATTTTTGTAATCGTCCCACCTAGGGACGGATAACAGTCCTAATTGTCCCACCTAGGTATGGTTAATAAATAGTGATGAATTTTGAGTAATTTCCACCATATATCACTTTAGAATGGTCTTATTAACCCTCTATAAAAATTTGGTGCAATTTGGAGTTGTTTTGATAGGGTAATTAGAAGTTTTGTGATTGCAGGTCTATCTAGCTCATCTAGGAACGATCACAGTTTCTGCTAACAATTTCCCTTTAATTCATGCTCAAATATTTACAAAACCTCATTATTAATGTTATTTAATATTTATAAATAATTTTGGAGGTATTTTTAATTATTAGAAATAGGTTTTGATGTTTCTATATGCATGCTTTATATGCTTTTCCTCCACAAACGCATATGCTTTTGATCGATTTTATCCCCTTGTGTGTAGGTACAAGTGTTCTAGATGCAAGGAAGGAGATTATAAGTAGGCTATAATAGGCCTAATACTAGCTCTCAATTGTGGGTCATGAGAAAGACATTGAAACATGCCATTTAGTATTTTTGGAAGGATTAGATCCTTGTATTGTGTAATGTTGAAATGTATCATTTTGAGCAACCCTAAATGGGAGTGCATTTGTAACCCTTTGAGATGATTAATTTATGAATACAAATAAGGATCAGACCCCTTTAATTATTGCTATTTAGTCTTCATTTCATTAGTTTACTTGTTATGCTTCATTCTTCCCCTTTTGCAAAGTTTGCTTAAGCCATAGATTACATCTCACTAAACAACCCCTCAAGGCATGTTGTATTTTTTGCTTCTTCACCAATAATTAGTTTTCTTGTATGATTATTTTGCACATACCTGTATGGTGTCTTATATGGTGTCCTTTGTGTCTCATCTTCTTCAATTTATTCACCTTCTTCATATTTACAACTTTCTCCTTCTTGATACATAATATGTTGAGCTGGTTCTCTTGGATCTATTTCTTCATCAACTCTTACATTTACACTTTCCACAATTGTATGTGATATTTTATTGTAGTATCTATAAGCTTTGCTCTTAGTGTAATAACAAATAAAAATACACTCGTCACACCCAGAACCAAACTTACCCTCATTTTTCTCTTCTTGTCTAATGTAGCATTTTCTCCCAGAAATTTTGAATTACTTTACAGTAGCTGGTCTTCCTTTCCAAAGATCATAAGGATTTTTTTAGTGATTTACTCTTACTTGGGATCTATTCATGATATAAATAGTTTTTTGAATTACCTCTTTCCAAAAAGCATCAAAAATCCTAGATTCATTTACCATAGCTTTGGCCATAACTTGAACAGTTATATTTTTCTCTCAACTACTCCATTTTGTTGTGGAGTTCTTATTGCTGAGTATTGTCTCTTGATTCCATATTGCTCACAAAATTCTACAAATTCACCTAAATTAAATTCTCCTCCTCTATCTAATCTTAAACACTTGATATTTTTATCTGTTTTATTTTATACAAGTGCGTTGAATACCTTGAACTTTTCAAATTATTCTAATTTTTTTTAATAATGTTACCCAAGTCATTCTAGAGAAATCATAAATAAATAACATGAAATAGTGCTCACCTTGTAAAATATTTTTCCTAGTAGGACCAAATAGGTTAGTGTGAACTATTTCCAATGGCTTGGATGAAGAAAAATCCTTTGATTTAAAACTTGATCTTGTTTTCTTACCATGCTGACATTGTGCAAAAATCGTATTTGGGGGTTTTATTGTCCTAGGTAAATTGTTGGCTGTCTATTTGTTGCTTATCTTTACTATTTTTTCAAATTTCAAGTGACCCATCCTTCTGTGCCATAACTAGCTCTCATCCTCTTATGATAAGAAGCATTTTTCTCCCTTGATTTCGCTCAACATGTAGATATTGTTTGTAGTTCTACTGGTGTCTACAATGAGCTTCCTGTCTTGGATTTCTTGATCTCACATCCATTTGGGTGAAATATGAGAGTGTGCCCTTGATAATATAATTGACTTACACTTAGTAGGTTGTTCTTCAATCCTTAAACATATAACACATTTTTTCTCTTTGATATTCCATTATCCAAACTCAAAGTCCCTTTTCTAGAAATTTTAGCAGAAGTATTATCACCAAATTTTATTGTTCCTCCATTTGTTTTCTTGAGAGAAATAAATTTTCTTTTGTCACCTATCATATGAATTTAACACACACTATCAATGTACTACTTATTCCCTTCATTTTGCACATGAAGAGTTGTTTGTACCAACATGGATTTTTATTTTTCTTTTTCCTTTTCTTTTTCCAAACTTTTGAGGACATCTCCTTTTGAGTTTTTTGACCTTCCTCTTTCTTGTTTGATTCAGGAAAAAATTGTTTACACCATTTAGCTTTGTGCCTAAAAATATCACATTTGTAACAGATGATATTTTTATCCATGAGAGGTGCAAATAAATTGAAATTTCTATGAACATTATTTCTCACACGGACCATGCAATGTACAACTTTATGACCATATTTGTTACATGAAAAATAATAACCTTGGAAGAAATATTGTAACATGTTAGATTGCCTTAAATGATATGGTCACATGATTCTTCCATTTTTGTTTGTGTAATTGAATTTTATCCATGATGATTCTCTATATTTTTCCTCCTTTATGCTCTTGCCTTTTGAAATATCAGCATAGGTCATGGGATCTTCTATCTTTGATGTATTTGTTCCTTTTGAGTTTGACTCCTCTTTTTGTTTTCCTAACCTTATATTTTGTTGTAACTTATCCTTAGATTCTTCAGCTCCCTTTATTATAGAGACACCTTCATGTTCTATTTTTCACATTCTAGCTCTTTTACCTTTAACTATTTAGCCATAACTTCTTCAATTATTTTTGCCTCTTCAACTTTCACTTTTAAGTCTGTAAGATTTTGTAGAAGCTTTATCTTTGTTTCCTCATCTTATTGAACTTGATATTTCAAACTTGAATTCTTCTCTCTAACTCTTTTCAAATTGTCAAGATCAGTAATAAATTTCTCTTTCATGTCAGTCATGGCTTCTTCTCTACTTATTGGATCTCTCTTTTATTTAAACCATAGAGGTATCTTCTTTCATATCAATGGCCATGTGTGTTCTTAAGATCTTCCTTCAGCTATTAGGCTTTTACAAAGGAATCTAGTCTGATACCATTTGAAGAACACAAGCTTATACTAAGAGGGGTGAACAGTATAAGACCAAACTTTTACTTTTATTTTCAAATGATAACAACAGTAATATTAATGTAGTAAATGAAACAATGCACAAATCATCACACACATGAGAGACATAGATTTATCGTGGTTCATCCAATGTGCGCTACGTCCATAGAGAAAATATTTCTTATAAATTTTCTCAACCAAACTCTTGGGAACCAACCCCTATTACAATGTTTACGGGAACCAATCCAAAGTAGATATCAATACCTTATGCTCAAGTTCATGGACCTCTATCCATAGGAGATCTCTATCCCCACTTCTCTAGTTTGTGGACCTCTATCCACAGGAGACACATTTCCTCTCTAATCTTGTTTGTGGATCTCTATCCACAAGAGACACCTCTCCTCACTGCTCTGGTTCATGGATATCTATCTACAGGAGACACTTCTTCTCTTTGATCAACTTTTATCTAAACCTATTCTCAACTCTGTACAAATCTACTTCAAAACTTTCTCAAATATGCTTACAAAACCTGCTCAATCCTACTCATAGCTATGATAAAATATAGTTACAAAAATTGGTCATACCTGGCTATTACTGTGTTGCACATTTCTTCAAGATCAATCACAATGCACAAGTCCTTATCATCTACTTACAAAGTCAATCATGAACAATGCACAAATTTGCTTCACAAATCAGATCTATAACTCTTGCATTTTCATTTCCAATATCACTCACAACCAATGCTCAAATTTTCTTCACAAATCCTAGTATATGTGTTTCCAATTTCATTCAACAATGATGCACACTTTGTTATCAAAAACCTAGCACATATGTTTTCAAATTCATTCAATAATGATGCACACTTTGTTCTCAAACCCTAACTCATATATTTCCAACAATGAACATAAAATTAATCCTTATGTCTCCACCTTATATCATCAAAAAAAATTTCTCAACCAAACACCTTAAGGAAGAAATAAATCACCACACCTATAAAATTACTTTGATGAAGATGTGTCCTTAAAACCTGTCTCAAAAATAATGTTGGCAATTTTGGCTTTCTTGGGTACATTACCTTTGCTCTAAGTATAGATGTTGTCATTGATGTCAAAGAGTTCTTGAAGCAATTTGATTTGGTGTCAAAGAATGTGTTTTGATGAAGGTTTCAGTTTGGACAGTGGTTTTCCAAGAAGATCAGAGTAGCCCAGTTGCAAAAGATCAAGAAAAAGACAAGTAAGAAAAAGTATGCAGGCGGCTAGAAAAATTGTCGTGATTTTGCGACATGTTTTAGGAGAGAGAAAGTGTTGGCAAAACTATCATGATTTCGCGACATGTTTGAGGAGAGAGAAATTTTTTGCAAAACTATCACGATTTCATGACATGCTGGAAGGTAGAGACGAAGCAGGCAAAATTGTCACGATTTCACGACATGTTGGCAGAGAAGAAGAGCAAGATGAAAAGTGTCGTGATTTCGTGACATGTCACATTTTTGCGACTCGAACTGTGTAGGAAGGTAGAGAAATAAAAGTGTCACGATTTTGCGGCATTCTACAAAGAAGGCTATACAAACGAAAAAGTGTCACGATTTCGTGACATGTTGCAGAAGAGAGAGTCCGCAGTGTGTGCTGTCGCAATTTCACGACAAGATCAAAGAGAGAGAAAGTTATTCAGGAACTGTCACAATTTTGTGACATGATGCAAAGTTCCAAGTGAGGACTGTCGCATTTTTGTGACATGCTACAGAGGTCAAGTTGAGGACTGTCATGATTTTGTGACATGCTGAAAAGCTCGAAGTGAGAACTGTCGTGATTTCGTGACATGCAGCAAAGGAAATAGTCTTAAAGGAGAAGCGTCATGATTTCACGACAGGTTGCAAGGAAAGCTTTCGAAAGCTAAAAGTGTCACGATTTCACAACAGGATGAAAGAAAAATGTATGGATGCAGAAAGTGTCACGATTTCATGACAGGTAGAAGTGAAGAAGCCAGTGGATGAAGTTGTGGTGATTTCATGACAGAAGCTGAGAGGAAGGCCTTGAAGACAAAAGGGTCACGATTTCATGACAGAGTTAAAGATGACATCAGCAGAATCAGATGTGTCATGATTTCGTGACAAAAGCAAATAAGAAGGCCATGAAGTCATAAGGGTCATGATTTCATGACAAAGTTGGAGATGATGTCAGTAGAAGCAGATGTGTCATGATTTCATGACAAAAGCAGAGAAGAAGGCCATGAAGTCATAAGGGTCACGATTTTGCAACAGAGTTGGAGATGATGTCAGCAGAAGCAGATGTGTCATGATTTCACGACAAAAGCAGAGAAGAAGGCAATGAAGACTAAAGTGTCACGATTTCGCAACAGGAGTGAAGATGATGTCAGCAAAAGTTAGAAGTGTCATGATTTTGTGACAAGCATGTTGTCAAGGCAGACAAAAGCAAAAGTGTTGCGATATCACGACAATAGGCAAAAGAAGGTGTACAACTACAAAAATGTCACGATATCGCAACATGTTGTAGTTTCGCAGTAGAAGCTACAGGTGAGTTCCAAAGGCGGTTGAAGGACAGAGTTAACTTTGAGTCGACAAAGTTAAATCTGGGCCGACATAAATTAGGGCATGCAGCCGACGGAGTTAGGGTTTGCATTTGCATAATAGTCAACTAAGATCAAAGTTTTGATCTTAAAAGTATTGCTATAAAAGGAGGGTTGTTGGAAGAGTTTATTTATCGATTGAGTGTGTGTTCGAAGTGCGTCTTTCACAGAAGCAGAGTGCGAGGAGAAGTTCGATCGTTGAAGGATCAGAGTGTGTGAAGATAGTGTTGCTATGTTTGCACAGAGGTGCATAAGTTGATGTTTGATCGAGTGCTGTAATTGCACAGAGGTGAAAATTTTAAGGACTTTAGTGCCAGATCGAAGGACTGTGTTTGATGCAAATAAGAGGACCAGCTTTGGAGGTGAAAGAGTTGAGGACAAAGGTCTCCAGCCAGAGCAAGGAATACAGGTGTCTTTTGTGGATAGAGTTCCACTTTGTAAGGGCTACAGAGGTAGAGGTCTTCTAGAGGATCACCAGTTAGAGCAGAGCTAGGGGAAGGTATCTCCTTTGGGTTGGTTCCCATAAAATTTGTAATCGGGAAAGGTTTCCCAGATTTAGAGGTGATAAAATTTAGTAAAAAATTTATCCGTGGAGTAGCCCATGTTGGGTGAACCACGTAAATTGTTGTGTCTCTTTTGTGGATGATATTCTGTGCATTTTTTTGATTTCTGTTTTTGATACTGTTATCTATTTGCTGCATAATATTATTTTGAAATATCGAAGGAAAAATAAAAAAGCGATCTTATACTGTTCACCCCCCCTCTCAGTATAAGCTTGTGTTCTTCAATTAGTATCAGAGCAGATTCCTTCGAAAAGGTTTAACAGCTTGAAGGAAAAGCTAGCAAAGAACACAATGGATTATTCAAGTGGCAATGCAGCACCCATCCTTGATGGATCAGATTTTGGTCTATGGAGTTCCAGAATGAAGGTTTATCTAATGGCACTTGGTAATGAGGTATGAGAAGTTATTGAAGATGGGTACACTATCCCTGTAAATGGTCCATACACTAAAAAAGATAGGCTCCTACATCATAGCAATTCAAAAGCTATGAATGCAATCCTGAAAGGCTTACAAAAAGTAGATCTTACCAAGGTGATTCACTGCAAGACAGCTAGTGAAATGTGGAAACAGCTACAAGTGGTTCATACAGGTGATGCAAATGTTCGAAAGGCCAAATTGAGACACTTTAAAGGTATGTTTGAACAACTCAAAATGAATTATGATGAAAATATCAATGACTACATGCTTCGTATGGATGAGATTGTTAACTCCATGAAAGACTTAGGTCTTGAACTTGCTAAAAATGATGTGTGTGATAAGATTTTAAGATCTCTTCCTAATAGATTTAGTGAAAATATTTTTGCCATTGAGGAAGCTAAAGATCTAGATAAATTGAAAAAGGATGAGCTCCATAGTATACTTGCAGCATTTGAGCTAAGAACTCAAGTGAAAGTTGATGTCAAGAAAGAGGCAGCCTTCAAAGCTACCAAGAAATCAAAGAGCAAACAGATTCAAGAGAGTGATGAGTCCTCTAGTGATGAAGAGGCATATTACAACAAGAAATGCAAGTTTTCCAAAAATCACAAGAGCATGAAAAACATAAGATGTTTCAACTATGATAAGTTTGTTCATTATGCTACTAACTGTACTGTTTCAAAGAATGAAAGTGATGAAGATATACAGGATTCTAAGAGCAAGGATTCTAAAAAGCACAAGCATCATAGGAAGAGCAAAGATGAGTACAACAATCACGAAAAGAGGCATTATCACAAACACAAGAAGAGCTTCTACCTAGACAAAGCAAGTAAGTTTTCTAGAAGTGATAGTGAAAGCTCTTCTAGTGATAATGAAAATGATATGTTGTTCATTTCAGAAAAGGAGGAAGAACCGAAACATAAATTCATTGTCATGAAATGTTTTAGATGTGGAAATTTTAGGCACCTTGAGGATAATTGCAAAAATAATGATTTGGTTGCTAGTATGTATGAAGATGCTTCAAAAAACTACAATGAAGATGCATGTATGGTTTTTGAAAAGGGTAGCACCTCTAGTGATAAGAAATCTGAAAAAGGCCTTGATAATTCAAAATGCAATCAAATAGAGGATCTTGAATGTGAACTTACTAATGCTCTTAGTGTTTTGAAAAAGGAAAGAAAGAAGAATGCTAGACTCAATGATAAGTTATATGAATGTTGTATGGAGAGAGATGAGCTTATAGAAAGTCTTGACATCTCTATGGCTAAGACACAAGAACTCAAGAATGAGTTAGATTCTAAAATTCTGGAGTATAGTGAGTTAGAACAGGAAATGGTTTCTTTGGAAGAGGAAACTAAAAAATACAAGGATAAATTGTACAAGTTTCAAGAAAGCTCCAAAAATGTTAAGTCTCTCATCAAATATCAAAGAAAACCAATAGATAAAACAGGTCTCAGTTTTGTTGAGCCGCACAAGGAACAGGTTGGGGAATCTAGCAAGAGATTTCACAAAGAAGAGAGTTCTGATGAAGAAAGTACTTCAGATCATGAGTCCGTAAGTGATAAATGCATAGAAACAAAAAATAGAACTCTGAATGCCAAGAAGAAGGTTTCGGGACCCAAGAGGTTGAATAAAAGAAAATTTCATGACAGATGTTTTGTGTGTCACAGGTTTGGTCACATGGCTGTACATTGCATGACTTAAGTGAAGAGAGTAAATGACAGTTTTAGGGGCCATAATTTCTTTCAATGGTATTGCTACTCTTGTCAACAGTTCGGGCACAAGGTAATTTTTTGCAAGGCAAATAACATGAACTAGGTTAGTCAGAACAGGCAGATTCAAAGAACAGCTATGCCTGAAAGAAATAATATTGTTACTTGCTATAAGTGCAACAATGTAGGTCACACGACCAGACAAGTGCAGAGCTGATCTTCCAAGGTACAGGAATAGGAACAAGTGGTATAAATAGGTCCAAGGATCAAGGTGTGGACAAGAAAAGAGATGAGAACAAGAACAAGAAAAGTGACAAGAATAGAAACATTGACAAAGAGTTCAAGAGAAGGCCCGGCAAAGAAATTGTAGACACTGATGATGATGAGTGCCTAATGGGAGTTTCACTCCCACCCTTGTTTTAAATCACCTCATCAGGATGTGGGGGAGGGACTAAGCTAAGAAGCTCATTCTTAGTTCCAAGCCCCAAAGGTGACCCTTTGCCATTGATGACAAAGGGGAAGAGATATGAGTAAGGGGGAGAGCTTCATAGTGAAGAAGAGAGCTTCAAGTCAGGGGGAGAAAAAAATTCAAAGGCAGATTCTCAGTTGTTGGCTCAGTTGGTTTTAGTTTTGGATCTTGACTAGTGTTTTCAGTTAAGGTTTGCCATCAATGACAAAGGGGGAGATTGTTCGCAATTTTGGGTATCTTGGGTACATTACCTTTGCTCTAAGTGTAGATGTTGTCATTGATGTCAAGGAGTTCTTGAAGCAATTTTATTTGGTGTCAAAGAATGTGTTTTGATGAAGGTTTTAGTTTGGACAGTGGTTTTCCAAGAAGATAGCCCAGTTGCAAAAGATCAAGAAAAAGACAAGTAAGAAAAAGTATGCAGGCGACTGGAAAAACTGTCATGATTTTGCGACATGTTTCAGGAGAGAGAAAGTGCTGGCAAAACTGTCACGATTTCGTGACATGTTTGAGGAGATAGAAAGTTTTGGCAAAAATTTCACGATTTCACGACATGTTGGAAGGCAGAGACGAAGCAGGCAAAACTATCACGATTTCGCGACATGTTGGCAGAGAAGAAGAGCAAGATGGAAAGTGTCGCGATTTCGTGACATGTCACATTTTCGTGACTCGGACAGTGCAGGAAGGAAGAGAAATAAAAGTGTCATGATTTCGTGACATTCTACAAAGGAGGCTGTATAGATGAAAAAGTGTCATGATTTCTTGACATGTTGTAGAAGAGAGAGTTTGTAGTGTGTGCTGTTGCGATTTCATGACAAGATCGAAGAGAGAGAAAGTTATTCAGGAACTGTCATGATTTCACGACATGATGCAAAGTTCCAAGTGAGGACTGTCGCATTTTTGCGACATGCTGCAGAGGTCAAGTTGAGGACTGTCATGATTTCGTGACATGCTGATAAGCTCAAAGTGAGAACTGTCACGATTTCGTGACATGCAGCAAAGGAAATATTCTGAAAGGAGAAGCATCATGTTTTCACGATAGGTTGCAAGGAAAGCTTTTGGAAGCTGAAAGCATCACGATTTTGTGATAGGATGAAAGAAAAATGTATGGATGCAAAAAGTGTCATGATTTCACGATAGGCAGAAGTGAAGAAGCCAATGGATGAAGTTGTAGCGATTTCACGATAGAAGTTGAGAGGAAGGCCTTAAAGACAAAATGGTCACGATTTCATGATAGAGTTAAAGATGATGTCAAGAAGCAGATGTGTCATGATTTCACGACAAAAGTAGAGAAGAAGGCCATGAAGTCATAAGGGTCACGATTTCGTGACAGAGTTGGAGATGACGTCAGCAAAAGCAGATGTGTTGCGATTTCACGACAAAAGCAGAGAAGAAGGCCATGAAGTCATAAGGATCGTGATTTCACGATAGAGTTGGAGATGATGTCAACAGAAGCAGATGTGTCACGATTTCATGACAAAAGCAGAGAAGAAGGCAATGAAGACTAAAGTGTCATGATTTCATGACAGGAGTGAAGATGATGTCAGCAAAAGTTAGAAGTGTCACGATTTCGTGACAAGCACGTTGTCAAGGCAGACAAAAGCAAAAGTGTCGTGATATCATGATAGCAGGCAAAAGAAGGTGTACGACTGCAAAAATGTCGTGATATCATGACATGTAGTTTCACGACAGAAGCTACAGGTGAGTTCTAGAGGTGGTTGAAGGACAGAGTTAACTTTGAGCCGACAAAGTTAAATCTGGGCCGACGTAAATTAGGGCATGCAACCGACGGAGTTAGGGTTTGCATTTGCATAACAGCCGACTAAGATCAAAGTTTTGATCTTAAAAGTATTGCTATAAAAGGAGGGTTTTTGGAAGATTTTATTTATCGATTGAGTGTGCATTCAAAGTGTGACTTTCGTAGAAATAGAGTGCAGGGAGAAGTTCAATCGTTGAAGGAGAAAAGTGTGCGAAGACAGTGCTACTGTGTTTGCGTAGAGGTGCATAAGTTGATGTTTGATCAAGTGTTGTAATTGCATAGAGGTGAAAATTTCAAGGACTTTAGTGCCAGACCGAAGGACTGTGTTTGATGCAGATAAGAGGACCAGCTTTGGAGGTGAAAGAGTTGAGGACAGAGGTCTCCAACCAGAGCAGGGAAGACAAGTGTCTTCTGTGGATAGAGTTCCACTTGCTAAGGGATGTAGAGGTAGAGGTCTTCTAGAGGATCACCAGTTAGAGTAGAGCTAGGGGAAGGTATCTCCTTTGGGTTGGTGCCCATAAACTTTGTAATCGGGAAAGGTTTCCCAGATTTAGAGGTGATAAAATTTAGTAAAAATTTTATCCGTGGAGTAGCCCTTGTTGGGTGAACCACGTAAATTGTTGTGTCTCTTTTATGGATGATATTCTGTGCATTGCTTTGATTTCTGTTTTTGATACTGTTATCTATTCGCTACATAATATTATTTTGAAAGATCGAAGGAAAAATAAAAAATCGATCTTATATTGTTCACCCCCCCTCTCAGTATAAGCTTGTGTTCTTCAAATAATTTTCTCTTCAAAGTGCCACTTGAAAATTGGTTAGTATATTTATCTTTCAAATTTTCCACATTAAATTTCTCCTCAAAAATATGTGCACAATAGAATATGAAAATAATGCTCTATAAATCTCCTTTTTTTTCAAAATATAAAGCATTAACAATTATCAAAACCCCTCAAATTTTCTTTTTCACCATACAAAATTATAATCAAAAATTAAATCCTAATCACACCTTATAACTTCTTTTTAAGCAATACCCATATCACAATATTTAATTTTTCTCAAGCACACATTACAATCCACAAATAAACCTTAGCACACCTTATACCTCCTAAATTTAACTTTCAAAAATTACAATTCACAAATAAACTTTAGCACACCTTATACCTCCTAAGCTCAATGAAATAATTTCCTTATTCAGATCAGCAAACAATTTCCCCCTTTAATTTATAAAAACTTTGCATTCATACCTTATGTCAATGTGCCACATGAATGATTTCCTTTTTGCCTTGCAAACTTGCCATGTGAACACCACACGAATGATTTCACCTTCTACCTATCAAAAATTAACCATGCAAATGATTTTACCTTTCCTACCTTGCAAAAAAAGCATCTGTGTGAATTGAACCTGCAACCACTTGCTTGTCAGTGCCTTAGTGCTAGCTTAGTGACAAACTGGGCTAGCCACACACTTGAAACCAACGATGCAGCAAATTTCCTTTATATTCCACTTTGCAAGCTCGACCAAATAATTTGCATCCTCTACGTTGCAAAAGAGTCTCGTTGAGTTTTGAACTTGCAACCTGTTGTCTGCCAATTCCCTAGTGCAGGTATGCCTACCATCTAGGCTAGTCCCCTAGATGGGATATCAAACACACTGCCCTCTTTATATTTTGGATTTGGATCTGCTTTGAAATGCATGCATACTTCTCCCTTCTCTTCCTTCCATGAACCATGAAACTCACGAATGGATTAACGATTAGCACATTATCTTCAACCTTTCAAAAATGAAATTTTTGTCTTAATTAAATATGCTTATCTATACTATGCTTTGACGTCAGCCCACTTTGATATTTTATTTTTGATAATTTAAATTTACTTTGGTGCCTTTAAACTTTATGCTTTGATATTATAATATTTTAAAAATATATTATAATAAAAACTTTTGCCTTTCCTTGAATATTTTTCAACCAAATGAGACCTCGTCACTTTTAACCTCTCTTAATAATATTTAAATTTAAAATTAAAAAAAAATATTCTTTTCTTGAATATTCTCTTTGATTTGCTTTCACAACCATGGAAAATATTTTGCCTTGACAACCATTTCACAAATTATTTATGCCTCATGTACCCTTTGATGATATTGTCTTACACTTTACAAACTAACCCATTATTTTAACCTTGAAGATGTGATTCTGCATTTAATATCAATGAAAATAAATGTACTTAATATTTCCAATATTTTCCATCCCTTTCGTCTCCAACTATGTTGTATAACTTTATTTCCAATGCCCCCTCTCCTTTATAATTATTCATTTTCATCCAACCATCCCTCAACCTCCTTCAATGCCTTCATCATATATTCGAAAACACACACTTCTAATATCACATCGCTCTCTACTTGTACTACCTTACTCCTCTCCACATTTTTCCCTACATCGACTGGGGGGAATTGCCACTCCCTCCATACAATTTTGTATCTACAAGAATTCATCCTCCCTCCATTACCTCAATATCATTGCCTTGCATCCACTTATTGTATTTATCCATCCCACTCATCCATTGTAGTCTTGCATAATACTTATAGCATGCCAACTATATCTTCTTTAGGATTCATGAATACGTGTTCTTTCATCTAAATTGGTGTAATTAATCAATGACATCACATAGTTGTCCATATTGTATCCATTTTGTGTGTTGCATACCATCCTTGTTCATTATCTCATGTTCAACCATGCGTCATATCATTTTATCCATTGTCTGGTACACCCATTTTGTCTTTTTCATTTGTTTATTGCATAACCTACTTGTTTCCATTGTCAAAATATCTTAGGTTACTCAAACATAGTGATTGCTTTGGTTATACAACCATACCTAGTGTTCCACTCAACCTCTATTAAATGTCATCATATCCTGAGGATATTTTTAGCCTCATGTGGCTAGCTTGAGTCTCTTCTTAGACCAAACACCTATCACATGTTAATTATATTTTCATTCTAGGGAATATGAAGCCATGCATAGCTCTAGCCATAAAGTGAATGATTTCCCCTGCTCATCCTATCATGTGTATAATATAAACCTAAGGATCCATACAACCAAAAAAATCCATAATACTATTTTATCATGGATTCTTGGGTATTTTAGATGTCTCCACCGGGGCTATAGATGCTTGGTTGATAGTGGACCAACATCAAAGGATTATGGGGCTATCTCCATCGAGGTTATAGATGCTTTACTAATAGTGGAGTATTCCCTCTATGTGGTGACATGTCTCTCACATTAGCAACCTTATTTTGTACAGACCCTTGATTTCTTATGGATGATCTAGCTTAAAATGGCTTGAGCTACAATTGGTTAGTCCAACCTCACTCAAAATTGAAATTGAACCTCATTGCATACACATTGGTCCTTACATATCTTGAATTATCCAAGATGACCTTGGTCTCTTAAAGATACTAATGGACTAGTAGATGAGTTTTATTGGTGCTACAAGGGTTCTTAAGTTCCACATTGTGTGTGGGGAGATCCTAAGGTGTGTGGGGAAACATAGCATATTAAGTTCCACATTGTTTTTTACACACATTGTGTCTTAATGTCTCTATTTGTATCATGTATCACCATTATTTGTCATTGTTTCTTATATTCACATATCATTATCCATGTCTTACATCATATCTCAATTGTAATTATCATCTCTTGTATCCTCTTTATCTGTCATTGTGACTGCCACTTGGTCATTGGTTAATTAAACTAATTTTGATTATGCAACGCATGTACACCTATTCTAAATGTGATCAAATATACAATTATAAGCCATTAAATATCATCATCCATCACATCCACATCTCAAATCCATGTCATATAACAAGTCATATCTATCCAACCACATTCCCTCATCAAGCACCAACACCTAAACACCCTAAACACATGTATAACACCATCCATACATCACATCATATCATATCATCCATCCACTCATCCTCATATCTCTATCATGAATCAATCAATACAGTCCCTCACATATCCATCTACATACCTCATCCTCATCTCAAAAAACAAAAAATAAAATAGAGACTACAATATGGAGGCCTCTAGGGTCTCAACCAAAAAATATCACCCATGTTGTTATCCCCCTGCTATCTCACCACTCTCATCCATTCCACCATATTTAGCACTAAATATTGACTCATATTTCATCAATTCATCCTCATACATCTATCCTCTAGCCACCCGAACCAAATTCTACTTTCAATGATCTTTGATTGGACATTTCTTGCTTCCATCCCACATCAAGCCAATATCTAAATGCTCAAATTTGAAAGTAACACTTACCCAATACTAACCCTATTCTACTGGGCCAAAGTAGAATCATCTCATCATTAACAACCCTATCTATTGGGGCAAAAGCATAATCATCCAATCATCAAAAATCCTATTCTATTGGAGAAAAATCAAAACCAAATCATTATAATCAGCCTTATTCTACTAGGGCAAAAGCACAACCAATCCATCATCATCTATCATCTTCGATCAAGGAAAAAAATTGAATCATCCAACATCACCCGCCATCTTTAGCTAGGAAAAAAATCAAATCATCCATCATAATTCACCCTTTTAAACCACGGTAAAAAGCCAAATCATCCATCATCATCCACCCTCTTTGGCTATGGAAGAAAGCTAAATCATCCCATCATAAAAAACCCTATTCTACTAGGGAAAAAGTAGAATAATCCAACATCAATTGCCCTTTTCTGCTAGGGAAAAAGTATAACCCCATCCAATATTGTGTCATCTATGCTTTCATAGCTCATATTTACTTTCTCACATTTTATTATTTTTGTATATTAGATTTCATTTCCCACATTTTATTGCTTTCATAGATTAGATTTACTTGCATTTTATTGCTTTCATATATTAGACTTACTTTCCATAATTTCCTATTTTCCTAGATTACGTTTTCTTTCATGTCATTTTATCTTTTCCTATATTAGGCTCCCTTTCATTCATTTTTTCTTTCCTATATTAGGTTTCCCTTCATGTCATTTCATGATTTCTTAGACTAGGTTTCCTTTCATGTCATTTTTTGATTTCCTATATTAGGTTTCCTTTCATGTCATTTCCTACTTTCCTAGATTAGGTTTCCTTTCCTATAATTTATTGCTTTCCTAGATTAGGTTTCCTTTCATGTCATTTCCTACTTTCCTAGATTAGGTTTCCTTTCATGTCATTTCTTGCTTTCCTAGATTAGGTTTCCTTTCCTATCATTTTTGGCTTTCCTAGGATAGATTTTTTTCTTTTCTAGTGTAGGTTTCATTTCATGTTCTTTTAACCACCCTAAAATCTAACCAACCCAAGAGAGAGTAATTTTTTTTGCACATAATGTAAATACCACATTCAAGTTTCACTAAAGATGTATCCAAAATAAGTTGTAGCTCAACAAGGCAACAACGCATTTCAAGTTCATGATACGATCGGCATCTCTCTTATGGACAGGAGTGGCCAAACTCCCATAGGACTTGGGGTTTTACCTTACATACATCCATGGTATAAGGACACTTCAAATGGTCACCCTACATTTCTTACATTCTCCACGAATGTAGAAAGTCTTGATATTAGTGTTGGGATTATTGCTTCTCAATATTTAGATAAGGGGACATAATTTTCCTTATCAACGTAATTCTATCTATGCTATTGTTTAGGCATATACCTTGGAGATTAAATATTGTACCTCCATGATGGAATATCTAATATTGAAATTCTTAGTTATCCCCATCTCCATTATGGGATAACTAAGATGGTTATCACTCCACGTGATAAACTCACATAAATACCTGAATGTGTTTGTTTGAGATGCCTATCACCCAACTTACTTGCATAAGACTTTTCTATCATCTACGGTAGGAAATAAGATCCAAGCTACATTGCTTAGGACTTTTTCAAAGACTCTTGTCTTTGGGTCACACTAGAGTTCCTCTCTCAAAAAGTGCTTTTTGCAAAATTCTTGGGTGTTTCCTCCCTACAACTCCCTCAAGATTGGGATCAACATCCTAGTATTGATTAACTCTCTCTTTCTCAAATAGGGTATTATTAAGTCTATATTCTTAAATAAATGGTAATTAACATCTACTACTTCATTAAGTACAAAGCCTCACAAGTAAGATGTGAACTCTATTTAACTATCAATACGTCATGATAAATTACACAACCATAGCATCATAAGACTTCCATTGCAATCATAAGCAAAAATATACATATTTCAATTATAAATGAGCATATTCTAATTTAATTATTACACTTTTCATATTCCATGAAGGATAATTTTTTTTTTGAAATTACCATGGTATAAAAGAAAAAAATCTTATATTTGTATCCAACCAAGGAGTAAATCCATTATAGAATCTACATTTTACAATAAGCTTCCCATGTTGTATAGGATATTTATTACAAATAACTTGCACAATTTCAAGGGGTAAATATATTGAAATATAAGTCTTATTTGGTTCTCCCTTCTTACTTCTCCATCACTCAAAGTGATGGTGGTAAGGAATCGGGACAACTCATTGTTTTCATGTAGTATGAAACTAAATGCAATTGCTAAATAGTCTTTCATTTTGCAACATATGCATATACTAATTGAATTTCACAATGTAACCATACATTTATCATTCAATCAGAATAGAATTAATGCCATAATATAACCATACATTTATCAATCAATCAACATAACAAGAAAACACCATATTTTCCCTAAAGAATGAATTCCACACCCATTCTTTCATCTAAAACCATTTTTTCGCAAAAGTATAATTCTTTCTTCAAACAAACATAATACAAATTCCATAAGATATTTTCTCAAGCAACTACTTCTAATCAATAATTTATAAAATCAAGAGGAAACCCCATAATTCCCTCAAATAATGAATTCCCCACCCATTCTTTCTTAATCTATAACTAGATATGAGTTTTCCAAGAAAACATAGTTTTCATATTCATTAAATAGAAGCTTGCCCCTAAATCAATAATTCACAAAGATATAATTAAATATATATATATAGTGGAATCGGTAGCCGTCACGAATCCGGGCAGGCTATCCAGCTTTTATGGTTGTGGGTGCAATAACATAGTTTTACCTGATGAATTTTGACTATGGTTGATCCTATAAAATATAATTATTGATTGTGTTGTCCATGGACCAATGACTGGGTTGATCGTGGAATATTTCAAACATTTCTTTTGATTTTATTGTGAAAGGTATTGAATTATATTTTTTTATGGAAAATTGAATTAGAAACATGCTTCTAATTAGAGTCAATGAAAATATGGTTTTTGTGGATAATTAATTTAGAGATAAACTTCTATTTAATATTTTGATAAAATGATTGTGGCATGGTGGTTATAGGGTATATATTTTTTTTTGAATTTACATGGTGGAATCGGTAGCCGCCACGAATCCGGGCATGCTGTCCAGCTTTTATGGCCACCACAGTATTCTGCGTTATCCGCCCTAGAAACCGCCACACAGATCTTCGCACAATCCGCCCCTATAACCACCATGCCACAATCATTTTATCAAAATATTAAATAGAAGTTTATCTCTAAATTAATTATCCACAAAAACCATATTTTCATATATATATTTTTTTGAATTTACATGGTGGAATCGGTAGCCACCACGAATCCGGGCATACTGTCCAGCTTTTATGGCCACCACAGTATTCTGCGTTATCCGCCCTAGAAACCGCCACACAGATCTTCGCGCAATCCGCCCCTATAACCACCATGCCACAATCATTTTATCAAAATATTAAATAGAAGTTTATCTCTAAATTAATTATCCACAAAGACCATATTTTCATTGACTCTAATTAGAAGCATGTTTCTAATTCAATTTTCCATAAAAAATATAATTCAATACCTTTCACAATAAAATTAAAGAAAGGGTTTCTTTTAGAAAGGTTTGAAATATTCCACGATCAAACCAGTCATTGGTCCATGGACAACACAATCAATAATTATAATTTATAGGATCAACCATTAGTCAAAATTCATATTGCACCCACAACTCGCACTCATAGTGCCACAAAGGATGCTCCCCTAGCACTTCCAACTGGCACAACAAGAAGCCCCCAATTTATGGCTTTATTTACCACCACCTGGTGAACAAGCAATAAGGGGAGTGTTCACCCTTATATGGCACTTAGGCACCCCCACATGATCTGTGTGGGACTATTAGTAAAAAAAATATTTTATAACTTTCTATCTACCCGAAAGAGCAAGTGCATAATAAAAAAATCACACCAAGCCATATGGCAAGGAGTAAAATCGATCAAATAGAGTTACATGATGAGGTCAAAGTAGGTCAACACAATTTTTTATGCCAACCTTCGTTGCCACTAAGGCAACCATGAGTGGAGCTCCTCCTGGCTACCTAGTGGTGGCATCACTAACAAGGAGCTTTCCCCCTCTTGAACAACTTTGATAACCTTACCACACTCAACGTGGGATAAATGACTTTTAATAGGCTAAATAAAATAAATTTTTTTAAAATACATTGACTCTCAGTGATAGCGGAGAATCGAGCAACATAATATCACATGTCAACCAAGCTACAAATATAGGGTGGTCAAGCAGTAAAACTCAATTCAACAAGTATCCATGGATGACAATACCTCCAATTGGAGCCTAATGGTGACCTCGCTCGGTGGTGCCCTTGACCACCGAGTTTGGTCAATTAACAAAGAGAGACTATTTCCTTTTAACGTTTTATCACACCTCCCAAACTAACCATGTGGGATAAATAATGGGAAGGCATGAGTCAACCTGCTCTTTTCTGAGCCCTTTCAAGCATGGACGTCATGGCTGCAACGTCGTGTGTCAATGAAAATGATGCAAGTAAAGGAAAATACCATGCTTAAACCTTAGGGGACATTAATATAATTAATTAAATCTTAATCTAATATTCCCATATGAACCCAGGTGTTTTAGGTGAGTTGGAGAGGAGAGGAAAATCCTCCAAGGAGGTCCCAGGTTCGAATCTTCACCCTACCAAAATTTCAAAGGATACCCAAAACCCAATTGAAAATGTTGGTACAGTTAGGATCGGGTGTGACTCTCGGGTATGTAGAACTCCTGGTCATGGTTTCTCAGACCAATGAAACCCTGCAAAGGGATTTTTTGCTTTAAAAAAAATATTATATTTAGTAATGTATATCGCTTTGTAACCAGATGAATGTGCTTGTTTCAAGTTACTTCTTTAAGAAGCAATAAATCAATAAATTTGGAAGAAACTTAACCTACAACAAGTAATTTTCATAAGCTTTCGAGGTGAAGGAGTCACATAATATGTTTAGGAAAACCCAGGTCTTAATTAAAGAGGAAATCATAGGAATAAATTTATATTACTCATAGAAATAATTAATTGTTCAAAGCAAGCATAATTAAGCATAGCTTAAGAGGAATCGATATCACCAACCTAGTTCTCGAAGAATGAAAACAAGTGAAATTTTATCTTGATCTCGCTTCTTTTCTTTTTCTCGACTTTAGCCTCCAATTTTTGCATAGATTTCTATGCCTCACCTCCCTAATTTAAGAATAAATACCCTCTTATTAAATAATTTTATGTGGCCATCCACTAGGGAAATTAAATTCCTTTCTCCATTAAAAAAACAATAAGCCCATACTATATGGTGGTGAATGAGGACAAGTGATGTTAGTTTTTAATTCCCACTAAAGGTAAGATAGAGGGAACTTACAAGAATTCATATTCCTTATCTTTTAAATAATATTTTCCCAATTAGATATGATAAGAGGGCAATCCTATTTTATATTAAAATATGTGTTGTACCTTAATTTTTAAGACACGAAGGAGGATAGTGAAATGCATTTCTAGATAAAATATTAAAAAAATCATATTCATGGTGAGCAATACTTTTTTGTCCAATCAGAATTAAACACATTTTATTTTGTAAAAACAAGATAATTAAATAAATTGTTTCATACCAATTAATATCCATGCCTAATATTAATTATTAGTTGGATATTAATTTATAGGTATTTGATAAAACCTCTATGTTTATCAAAAACTAATTTGATGTGTCATTTTTCCAGATTCATTTCATAATAGGCATCTTCAAAAAACAAAACATTGCGTAAACAATATAAACTATTGACAATAACAACAATCAAAAGCATAGTATAAAGCAAGTGCTACATCACAAATCAAATTGCTTATGTCCTACCTAAAGATTTATGGTAACTTCTAGGTTACCAAATTCTAGCTATGGATGGTTGGATTGTTGATGATCACCACAAAAAATCATCATAAATGCATCTACATGAGGGTATTTATCTATGTTACCTTAAGTTGTTGATGAACAAGTCATCAATCATCATTTCCATTTTTTGGTATCTCGTTATTGGTGGTCAGCATCATCTTCTTTCCACCCATGAGAGTACTTGATCATGCAAGCATGAAAAACATCAATAGTACCATATTCTTCAAAGCAATAATCTCAAATAAAATATCAATATTGCAATTAATACTAAGCATTGAAACATCCAATCAATATATAGTCCATCTCATAATTGATTCTTGCCAATGTGGGTCATGACATACTACCCCCCTTGGACTAAACATAGTCCTATGTGTTTTTCATGCAATAAAATATTACATAACATTTTCATTCAAACAAGTAAGGAAAATATCTTTTCATCTCATACACTTTTTTCCAAGTGGTATTTTTCTCAAAGTATTGGTCCCATTGGACCTTGCACTATTCTAGAGTCTACTTCCTCATCACTTTGGAATGAAACTCTAGAATATTCACTGTTTTCACCTCAATGACTGAGGGATCTACCATCTACAATTTTGTAACATACCACAAATGGTTAGGATCAATAATATATTTTCTAAGTAGGGATACATGGATGAAATATTTAATATTTGACAAGTTAGATGGCAAAATGAGTCTATAGGCTACTTGACTTATCCTCTCAAGTATTTCAAAAGGCCCAACATATCTAGGATCCAACTTAGTAGATTTGATGATGCTTTTCATGGTTTAACCTTTAGTAAAAATTTGTCCCTTATAGAGAATTATCTAGGTGATATTTTCATATCAACATAGCTCTTTTGATGATCCATAGCTTCCTTAAGCCTCTGTCTAATCATCCTAAGTTGTTCCTCCATCACTTTAACCATATCTAGTCCTATGATAATCTAAATTATTAGATTATCCTAAGATAGTTGTAGTATTATATTCAAACTTTTCCAGATGTAAAAATTACTCCCATCAAGACTTCTACTCCATGCAGTACATGTAAAGCATGTCTTCTATGACTTTATTTACCCTTTCAGTTTGACCATCTATGTGTGGATGATATGCACAACTAATGTTTAGTTTTGTGCCAGATGCATGATAAAAAGCCTACCAAAAATCACATGTAAATCTTGAGTCACTATAATAAATAATCACTTTAGGAAATTTATGTAACCTAAAAATTTCTTTGAAAAACTATTTTCCACCAACAGACCATCATCCTTGGTGCTCCTTGGTTTAAAGTGTGCAACCTTGGTCAATATATCGACCACCACAAGGATTGCATCATGTTGATACCTAGTCTTAGGTAATCCCACAATAAAATCCATTGATATGATTTTGTATTGGTATATCATGTTGGGACAAAGATCTTGTTGGATGTATATGCTTAGCTTTAACTTTTTGGTATTTTAAACATCGTGCAATAAAATAAATGATATATTTATTTATACCTGACCAGTATAAGATTTTTTTCATGTTCTCCCTCATCTTAGCCCCCCCAAGGTGAGCAGAATAAGGAGATCTATGCACTTCTTGCATGATTAATCTCCTCATATTACCACTTTTGGGTATAGTTACCCAATATTTAAAAATATAAGAGTCCATACTTTATATCAAAATCCTTTTTCTCTCTAAGATTTATTTCCATTTTGGCCCAAATTTCACTACAATATTGATCCTGATATTACATTTTCTTGACTTGATACATTAAGTCCATGTGACTTTGGGTCAAAATGCCTTCTTCAACTTAAGGCATCAACAAACATATTTTTCTTATCTTTGATATACTCAATACCAAAGTCATACTTTACCAATAATTCGATCCATCTTCTTTATCTAGCATTAAGCATATGTTGGGTAAAAATATACCTCAAGCTTTGATGGTCGATTCTCAACTCAAAAGATATTTCTATTAGGTAGTTTCACCAGATCTTAAGAATGTGCACAACCACTGCTAGTTCTAGAACATGCATAGCATAGTTTACATCATGCTTCTTGAGTTTCCTTGAATTAAAAGCTATGACTGATTCATCCTAGGGAAAAAATCCTCCTAAAAATTCCAAGGAAGCATCAATACATACAAAAAAAATTCTATTGAGGATCTAGAATTTTAAGTATAGGTGTAGTAGTAATATTTTGATTAAGTAGCTCAAAGGTAGCTTCACACTTATTTATCCACTTGTATTCCTTTCGTTTCCTTTGGAGGTTAGTTATAGAGTAGGCTATTTTAGAATAATCTTTCACAAAACACCTATAATAACCAGATAGGCCAATGAAATGCCATACTTTGATCACATTAGTAGACGATGACTAAATCAAAATGGCCTCTATCTTCTTTGGGTCCTCAACAATTCCTTCTATAGATATAATATACCTCAAGTATTGTACTTGTGGAACATAAAATTCACACTTAGATAAATTCTCATAGAGTTGGTTCTTTCTTAACAAATCTAGCATGATTCTCAGGTGCCTATCATGATCATCCTTATTTCAATAATATATCAAGATATCATCCAACAACATCAAGATAAATAATCTAGTTGTTTTCTAAATACAATGTTCATCAGGTTCATGAATGACGTTGGTGCATTGGTTAACCCAAAGGGTAAGACCATGAACTCATTATGTTCATATCGGGTCTTAAAGAATTTATGTGAGTATCCTCCCCTTGGATTCTCAATGATATCCTTATTTTAAGTCAAACTTGGAGAAAATAATGTCATCCTTAAGTTGATCAAACAAATATTTGATTCTAGGTAAGGGATACTTATTCTTGATGGTCAATTTATTTAACATTTTATAGTCTATGAATAATCTTAGCAATTCATCAATATTTTTGATAAAAAATAATAGGTGTGCCCCATGGGTGACACACTAGGTTTAATCAACCCTTTATCTAGAAACCCTTGGATTTATACGTTCAACTTCTACATTTTAATCGGATTCATCCTATAATAAGTTCTATGAATGGGTTTGGATCCCAACATCATTTTGATAGTGAAATCAAATTCACATTTTGGTTGAAGCCCAAGGAGTTATTTAGGAAACACATCCCTAAACTCCTATAAAATTGGGTATTTTTTAAACACTTATTCCGTTGTATCATCCCCAACTTATTTTAGATCAACAACATAAACCATTCCTTATTTTTTAATGACCTTATTTAGTTGCATTGATGATATATTCTAGGGTCAAAAAGACCCTTTTTTCGCTATACATTCTGAAAATTCTCTTATATTTATCTGTATAATCTATCCATCTATCTTGGAAATTAATTAGGGCTCCATGAGCCTTTAACCAGTCCATTCCCAAGATGATGTTGTAGTCATGTAGTGGTGCTACATATAAATACCAAAATTTAGAGTCATTGGGTAGGGTAATATTTGTTGTGGGAAAATATTGATATATTCAGTAGGTCTATCCAAATCCATGATCGACTTCCCACCCTAATACCAAAAATACTAGTATTTTTGGTAAAACCCTGACTAAACTACTAGAAATAAAACTATTTGTGGCTTCACTATATATCAAAATTTTAACTTATCAAATAGTTTACCATTCAAGATAAATGGTGTACCTTGCTCATCTAATTTATATTTTCCATTGGCTACGTAGATCTTGTGGTTTTATCCTTCCACCTGCTTACTTGATTCTAACTGATTTGTCCACCTGCTTACTTGATTCTAACTGATTTGGACATCAATTTGTATAATGTGGATACCTACAAGTGAAGCAACCACCCATGGGATCTGGTTATCTTCGCTGAATTTATTTCCTGGTCCATTCTACTTGTGAAGGTTCTAGCTACCTCTAAGGTTGAGTATTATTATTGTTATTCCTCTGTTGGAATTTCTTCTTGAAATTTTCGTATTTTCCATCATTCATTCTCTCGAAATTTGGATTACCTCTAATTTTTTTGCTCCAATCTTATTCCTATTTCATAAAGCCAACACTTTTTCTCTTTCTTAGGGACTATCGATCCTCCCTTGATAAGTTTATGTAATTAAAGTACATCCTATTCAGTTGCTTGTGTTTATTTATTTTTTCTATTTTTTGGTTTATTTTTTCCCTCTATTGATCTATTTTCTCTTGTAATAGAGAAACAATAGCATTGAGGTTCTCCACTTATTTTTTTAAATTTCCTAAAATTTATCCTAAGGGTTTAGCTTCAACAATATATTACCTATCTTACCTCAGATCTTGAGAAATTTCACTCCTTTCTTTCTGCAACTTGGTGTCATTTTCTTGGTAACAAAAAGTTGGTTATAGTTACTTTTAGTTAATTTATTTACCCCTATGAACTAAATTAATTCATTATCATTCATTAGATAATTGCTATGGTTACACCTTCTCCATGCAAGGTGCTATTCATATATGTGCTTACACATTATCACTCACTTGATAATGATGATGGTTACACTTACTCTGGTCAAGATGCTATACCAAAATAAAGGCTATATTTCCTAGGAATAGATTTCTAGAATTCAAAGCAATGAAAAATATAAATTCTTATTGACTTTATCTTATCCATGAAATATTATAGTCCTACGACCTAGAGCTTTGATACCAACTATAATAGCCCCATAAATCTAACCAAATTGGGAGACAATAATTTTTTTTTGCACATCATGTAAAGACTACAATCAAGGTTCATTAAAGATGTATCCAATATAAGTTGTAGCTAAACAAGACAATAACACATTTTGATTTTATGATATGATCGACATATCTCTTGTGGAAAAGAGTGGCCAAAATCCCTTAGGACATGGGGGTTTACCTTACATACGTCGACGGTATAAGGATACTTCAAATTATCACCCTACCTTTCTTGCATTCTTAAAAAATGTAGAAAGTCTTAACCATAGCGTTGATATTATCCTTCTCTATATTTATAGAACGAGACACCATTTTCCTTATGAACCTAGGTCTATCTATCCTAGTGTTTAGGTATATACCTTGGACATTAGATATTGCACCTCCATGGTAGAATATCTAATATTGAAATACTTAGTTATTATCATCTCCATGATGGGATAACTAAGGTGGTTACCACTCCACATGATAAATTCATGTAGTCACCTGAATGTGTTTGCTCGAGATGCCTCACCCAACTTACTTACATAAGTCTTTCTATAGAGCAAAAAAATGATGCACCTAGCAGTGAGAAATTAAAAGCATCTATCTATTTAAGCGCTAAAAAGAAGACATTTAAATAAGCAATAAAGATGATAAATATGTGAAAGAAATGAAGGGTTCTCTTTATATTTATTTATTTTTCAAATATAATATTACAAAATGTCCCCTTGAGGGCTCTCAATTTTATACAATCCAATTACAATGTTGAAGGATCCAACCCTTTCATAAATCTATGGTGTGTTTTCAATGTCTTCCTCGCACTCATGATTGAAGAGCAAACATTTTTTTATCATTGAATGAGCTATCCTTATTCAAATATTTTGCTACTTCCTCATGCACTGGAATACTTGTACCTACACACAAGAAATTGAAATGGGTTAATAGCATGTGCGAATTAATCTGAAATTGATAAAATGCATGCAACATAAGCTATAAAAAATGCAATAGATAATCTAAAACTACTCCAAATTATACCAGAACTTAGCATGATATATATTATCTACTTTTGTAATGATCTATGCATAAATTGAAATGAAATTAGGACCATAATCTATGGTTGTCCCTGGGTGGGCCAATTAGGACTGTCATTACAAAAACCCTAATTGGAGGTCCAAAATTGCTCCAAACTTTACCAAATTCAAATATGATGCTTATATACTACTCTAAAATTTATCTACACTAAAATTGATTCAAAAGTGTAGGAAAATTCATGGTCATCCCTGGGTGTTCCAATTAGGACTGTTAACTATCCCAAGGGGAATAGCCATAAAACTGAGTGGTTTTTGACACAAATTCCACATGTATCTGGTCTAGAATACTCCTAGGAGTGTTGTCATAAAATTTGGTAACTTAACTCACAAAAAATCATGGGTTTTGGAAGGGATATGCATATTTGGGGATGCCTTGGAAACTCCTTAGATTGATGAAAATTCCAAGGGCAAATACGAGGGTAAAAAGTGAGAGGGAATCTCGGTAGCACTTCATGGTGAATACTTGCAAATGGATCCCTCTAAAATTGAGTGCAATCACTCCAAATTATATCCCAAGAGGGCCAAAGGGGCAAGTTGGGGCATGCAAGGCAAGTGTTACCACTTTTCAACACACTTGTCATATGTTGGGTGGAAGAGGCCTCTAATTTGGGCCTTCAATTTGTAGGTCTTGATGGCCTAAACAGTCTCCTAATCTGTCATAAGTCATTGGGTGGGATAAATCGTAGAAAATGATTGTCATTTATCCCACCCTTGTTTTTTTGATGGGCCTAGACCATGGTCGTCCCACCCAGGGATAGTTGCTTGTGGTTGTGGGTGGGACGACCATGAACTATGGTCATCTACGGGTGGTATGGTCATGGTTACATGGCCAAAAACCTTCGTAAAGTGGGGTAAAACTTCCCAAAAGTGGTTAGTATCCCTAATTAACCCCTAAGGGTTGCCCGATTGGGCCATATGGCATCAATAATAGTGGTATCATTGTAGTATTATCTGATTTACATGATTTTAGTATCTACAAATGTCTCTTCTTGGGATACATTGTGTAAAATAGAGTGTACAAAAAAAATAGATGACTAAATATTCAAATGGTTAAGTTTATTCTGTAACCTAACCAACTTTAGATGCCTTTGTTGTAGAAAGAGAATACATTCTTGGAATCCTTACTTTTGACATAATTGAAGGATTGATTTTGGTATACCTTTTGGCCACACTGTAATGATAGCTTTTTTAGGCTTAGGGTATACTTGGTCTTGGTTCCTTGTTTCACTTATAAGCCTTTTTCTAGGTAAATTACAAACGCTTCAAGGAGACCAAGACTTTGTTTTGTATTTGTGCTAAATTATTTGCCCCAATGTGGGCTTGAAATTTATCTTTGACAATGATTCTTTTGAATGTATGCAAGTTGCACTTTTGAGTGTTTGATTGTTGATTTTGATTATGAATTAATTATTATGACTAATCCCTCAAGTGACGAGTCAATGAGGGCATGACCAATTATGAAAGCAACGAGTTTCTTGACCCATTTGACTTGATTGGGATTACCTTCAGTTTTATCCATTGTAAGATTTATCAATTTTGCTTAGGATTTTGATGGTTTTGTTGATATTTCATGGAAGAAAAGGACTGAATACCTCATTTTCATGGAGCATGTTGGAAATTTTAAGTGATATTTGTCATTGATGTCAAACTTTCAGCATCAATCAGTGGCAGTTACATTTGGCAGCATCCGTTTTGATTTCAATTTCAAGACCTAGTTCAAGGAAGTTAGATGAGGTCCAAAGTGCAAGAAAAATCCCAAATAAATAATATTATGCAAAGAAATTTTAAAATTAATTTATTAGTTAATTTTCTTAAGTTATAAAGTTATTTAAATTAATTATTAATTATAAATTAATTTAAGCTAAGGCTAAATAACCCTAAGGTGGGTTATCAAATTTAAAATTCAAAATTCGATTTCGAATAAAGCATCGCCGATGTGAGGAGAAATTAAAAATCTGTATATAAGGGGGGAACTCCCACCCTACCAAACATTACCATGCCTTCGATTATTATTGTGAGCTTTAAAAATTGAGAGCCTATGAATTGCATTGCGTCCAAAGCGAGGAAAGAGTGTGCAAGATTCATGAGAAATAGATGGCGAGTGGAGGCATAAAAGGAAGGTGCTCTACCTTCCTTCACATGGGCATTAGTAGCCCATGCGATGGGCTCCCAATAAATAAGGTGCTTAGGATAGAGGAGACGGTGGATCGAATCATGTCGAATCTCCTTTTGGGGAAGAAAGAGGTATGCTTGAAAATTGGTTGCCGAAAATTTTGGGAATATAGTTTGGGCATGTAAAAATTAAGTTTTGCATATTTAAATTGGTTCTAAGGTTGCTAAAGGAGTAATAAGCATTTTTGCAAAATTAAGATTTTAATTTTTTTTGCTCAAATGTTTCGAAAATATTGTAAGGTGTTTGGTTGATATTTTTATGGTATTGGATATTATTTTAAATTGGAGTTTATAAGGTGTATCAAGAAATTATCTTTATGTATGGTATGATAAGTGTTGTTTTAAAAGGGAGCAATAAGACATAAGTTGAGTTGTGATTGTTTTATGTCCAGGGAATATTTTAAAAAGTGTTTAAGTAATATTGTTGTGTCTAACCATTGGAATTGGAAAGAAGAAAATTGTGTTTGAGACAGTTTTTCCAAGGCCACTTCTACATAAAATAAAAGGTATGGGCATATTGTTCCTAGTGAGTTATTGTTGAAAGTTGTGAATGCAAAGTTGGAGTGAAATGGATTGTTTGGTTTGCATTGTTGAGAGTGATTTGAATTAATGCTTCAAGGTTTTCGGTAATTAAGAGTTGTTGACAAAACCTTGTTTTATAAGCATTGTTGTTGAAGTGTTTGAATTTAGTGAAGAAATTGAACTAGGGTTTGCAAAGAACATGAGTATCATTATTATATGAGATTGGTTGATAAAGAATTGTTGGAAATATTTGAGTGATTATTCATATTCTTGGACTAGGGTTTGTGAGCAAGGATCATTTCATTGAGTGATAGGTTGAGTAGAGTTGGTTGAGCCTAGTCAAGTGAATGTGTTGAAGTGATTGTTCAAGTTCTGTGAAACAAATTATTCTATATTTTGAATTGAGTTGAGAAAGTGATTGAGAGTCTTGTGAGTGTGAAACATATTGAGTCTCTAACAATTCTCTATATATTTTTAAGAGATTGATTGAAAGTGATTGAGTATTGAGGTGAATATGAAGCATATTGAGTCTCTAACAATTCTTTATATGTTTCTAAGAGAGTGATTGAAAGTAATTGAGTATTGAGGTAAATGTGAAGCATATTGAGTCTCTAACAATTCTCTATATGTTTCTAAGAGATTGATTGAGTATTATATGAATGTAGAGGATGTTGAGTCTCTAACAATTCTCTTTATATTTATATGATATTGGACAAATTCTAGTGTGGACTTGTTGAGCAGATTTGAGGTAAGTCTTTAAGAAGACTAGTGGATAGATTTGGGTAAGCTTTTGTGGAAGCTTACAATACATATTGAGAGCATATTTGGATAAGTTATAGTGAGGAATTATTGAGTATTTTGGACAATTTCTAGTGAGGACTTGTTGAGCATATTTGGAACAAGTCTTTGAGAAGGCTTATGAGCATGATTTGTTCAAACCTTGAGTTAAGGTTTGGGGTAGATCTAGCAGAGTTGATTTGTGATTGTGTCAAGCTTTGAGTTAAGGCTTGAGGAAAGATATTGAGTATAGACTTGTGCTAGAACAAAAGACTATGTTTAGTGCAATATCAGAGGACATATATTGAGGATAGACTTGTGCTAGACTGAAGGACTATGATTAGTGCAATATTAGAGGACAGAGATTGAGAAAAAATTTATGCTAGACAGAAGGACTATGTTTAGTACATATTTAAGGATAGAGTTTGGTGCAGATTTGAGGATAGGTTTGTGCCAGATCAAAGACAAAGATTAAGCATATTTGTGCTAAATTGAAGGACTGAGTTCAGTACAAATTTAACACAGATATTTGAAGGTGATATAGTATAGAGGATGACAGTCTCTAGTGGATATAGATCCATTAGCCAAGGAAATGAGGATAGGCATCTTCAATGGATAGAGATCCATTAGCCAGAGCAATGGGGGCAACAGTTCTTCTAGAATATCACTAGTTATAGCTAAGGAGAAAGGAGTTCTCCTATGTATAGAGATCCATGAACTTGATTAGGGGGTTTGTTTCTCCTTTGGATAGAGGTCCATAAAAATTGTAATAGGGAAAGGATTCTGAAGATATTGATTAAGAAACTTTTAGTGAAATATTTTCTCCGTGGAGTAGCCCACATTGGGTGAACCGCATAAAATTGGTGTCTATATTGTTTGTGGTTATTTGTGCATTGATTTTATTACTACTATTGATATTGCTATCTATACATTGCATAATATTGATTGGGAAATAAAATTAAAAAGTGATCTTATACTATTCACCCTCCCTCTTAGTATAAGCTTATGTTCTTCAATTGTTATCAGAGCGGGTTCTTTCGAAAGAGTTTAATAGCTTGAAGGAAAATCTTTCAATAACACAATGGATTCCAAGAATGTGTTCTCATATAATTCAAAACCAAAAATTTATGGTAGTGACTACATATATTAGAGTATGAGAATGAAGATTCACCTGATGGCACTTGGCAATGAAATTTGGGAAGCAATTGAAAATGGATACATATCATCAACTGATCCACCTATAGATAATGAAGGTAAGCTTCTACAACATTACAATTCAAAAGCAATGAATGCACTTTTTATAGGTTTGCATAGAATAGAATCAATAAAATTTATACATTGTAAATATGCAAAAGGAATTTTACATAAGTTGCAAAGCATATATGAAGGAGATAAAAGTGTCAAAAAGGCAAATATATGAAATCTCAAAGGAAAATTTGAAGAATTAAGGATGAATAATGAGGAATATATTAGTTCTTATCTACTTTGGTTAGATGAGGTTGTTAATGATATGCAAGGACTTGGACTTAATGTGGATGAATCGGATGTTTGTGATAAGATCTTAAGGTCTCTTCCAACAAGGTTTAGTGAAAATATTTCAATTATAGAAGAAGCAAAGGATGGTGATTATTTGACAAGAGATGTGTTGCTTGGTATTCTTATAGCTTTTTAGTTAATAACAAAAGAGCCTAATTCCCAGAAGGAAGCAACCTTCAAAGTAATTAAGAAGACAAAGGGTAAAAAGTTAGAATCGAGCAATGAGTCATCCAGTGATGAATAAGCAAATTATGGCAGAAGGAGCAAGGATTCAAGAAGATTCAAAAATACAAAATATGTTATATGTTTCAATTTTGGAAAGTATGGTCACTATGCAACTGATTGTCAAAAAGCTAAAAATAACAATGATGAAGAAAAACAAGATCACAGGAATAGGAAATCAAAAAAATATAGGTACCAAAAGAAAGGTAAGGATGGATAGAGCATACAAGGGAAATTCTTTCAAAGACAAAAGAGGAGCTACTATGCAGACAAGGCATGTAAGTACTCAAGTGATAGTGATGCTATTTTTTTGGATAATGATAGAGATGATGTCCTATTTATGATTGACGAAAAAGAAGAAATAAAGAAAAATTCACCAATAATTCTCAAGTGTTTTAGATGTGGTAACTTTGGACATCTTGAAGATAGTTGTACAAGGAATGGTTATAGTTTTAGTGATGATTAATATGAGGATGCACTTGAAGGACCAGAAGAAAATATTCTAATGACACTAGAAGAAGAAGAAGGTGATCCTATAGTAGACAAGTCAAAAGAAAATGAAGATTTAGACAAAGCCAAACAAATAGAGGAAGAATCAGATAAATAAGGATTTGATATTAAGGTAGAATTTATTTATGCTCTTGACACAGTAAATAAGGTAATAAAGAAAAACTAAAAACTAGAATTTTAGTTTCAAGAATGTGATGAAGAGAGAAGAAATCTTATAGAGGATCTAAACAAGTCAATGTCTAAGACAAAGAAGTTTAAGGATAATCTAGAAGCAAAGGTATTA
This sequence comes from Wollemia nobilis, assembly GCA_028583015.1. Lineage (NCBI taxonomy): Eukaryota > Viridiplantae > Streptophyta > Pinopsida > Araucariales > Araucariaceae > Wollemia > Wollemia nobilis. The sequence continues at coordinate 1,463,097 of JAQPPZ010003507.1, read as the reverse complement.
AAATGTGAAAGGTTAGAACAAGAAGTAGCTCTACTAAGGGAAGATTTGGAAAAATCCAAGGATAAACTTCACAAGTTTGGAAAGAGCTCAAAATTTGTGGATAATATGATCAAGGTACAAAGAAGGTCAACAAACAAAAAAGGTCATGGTTTTGAGCAAGATCAAAAGAAACAAGAAGAAGAGTCAATCTTAAGTTCTGAAGAAGAAGAAAATTCAGAAGACAGTTTAAGAGAAAGTGAGAAATTTGAGGATGAGTTGGACAATAGAAAATTCAATAAGTAAAGGAACAATGCACAAAGGAGAAACATATGGAACAAAAATCAGAATAGGTTAAGAGATACTAAGAGACAAATGAGGTCAAAATAAGGAAAATTCAATAGAAGATGTTTCTCATGTCACAGGTTTGGACACATGGCTTCATAGTACAGGACACATGAGAGACAAGAAAATGTGAATTTAAAAAATAGGCAGTTTTTCCATGGGTATTGCTACTCATGTAATCAGTTTGGTCACAAGGCAATGGATTGCAGGACTCATTATAGAAAAAAATATGGCTTCACTAGGAGAAATCCTGATATATTTGCACCTCCAAGGAATAATAACATTAAGTGTTATAAGTGCAATAATGATGGACATACAAAAAAATGGTGTAGAGCAAAAATTCCAGAATCAAGCATGAAGAGGAACAGGAACAAGAATATGGGCATAGAAAGAAACAAGAACATGAATATGGATATGAACATGAACAAGAACAAGAACATGAATATGGATATGGATATAAACAAGAATAGAAATGTGGACATGGATAGGAATAGGAATATGAACAGTCAAAATGATCGAATGAGAAGAAAAAAGGATAAAGATAAATACCAATGCTTGTTGGGAGTAGAAATACTCCCACCCCAGAATTAACCACCTCAAGAGGATGTGGGGGAGGGGATAAGCTAAAATATTCATTCTTAGCCCCAAGCCCCAAAGGTGACCCTTTTCCATTGATGTCAAAGGGGAAGATATTTTAGGAAAGGGGAGATATTTGGTTTAAGGAGAAAGCATTGAGTTCGGGGGAGCAGAACAAGAAAAAGATCAATATTTGGTAAATAGAATTTGGGTTGCCATCAATGACAAATGGGGAGATTGTTGGTAATTTTGAGTGATAAGTTGTTATTGATGTCAAAAGTGAGTGGTCATTGATGTCAAAATTTCAGCATCAGTCAGTGGCAGTTACAGTTGGTAGCATCCGTTTTGGTTTCAATTTCAAGACCTAGTTCAAGGAAGTCAAATGAGGTCCAATGTACAAGAAAATTCCCAAATAAATAATATTATAATATTATTTTATAATATTATGCAAAGGAAGTTTAAAATTAATTATAAATTAATTTTAAATTAATTTATTAGTTAATTTAATTATTAATTAATTTAATTATTAGTTATAAATTAAATTAATTTAAGCTAAGGTTTTATAACCCTAAGGTGGGTTATCAAATTTAAAATTTGAAATTTGATTTCAAATAAAGTGTCACCGATGTGAGGAGAAATTAAAAATATGTATATAATGCGGGAACTCCCACCCTACCAAACCTTACCATGCCTTTGATTATTATTGCAAGCTTTAAAAATTGAGAGCCTACGAATTGTACTGCATCCAAAGCAGGGAAAGAGTGTGCAAGGTTCATGAGAAGTAGACGGTGAGTGGAGGCATAAGAGGAAGGTGCTCTACATTCCTTCATGTGGGCATTAGTAGCCCACACGGTGGACTCCCAAGCGCTAAGGTTCTTATGATAGAGGAGACGACAGATCGAATCATGCCAAATACCCTTTTAGGGAAGAAATAGGTATGCTTGAAAAATGGTTGTCAAAAAATTTGAGAATATAGTTTGGGCATGTAAAAATTAATTTCTGCATATTTAAATTGGTTCTAATGTTGCTAAAGCAATAATAAGGGTTTTTGAAAAATTAAATTTTTAATTTTGTTTGCTCAAATGTTTTGAAAAGATAGTAAGGTTTTTGGTTGATATTTGTATGGTGTTGGATATTATTTTAAGTTGGATTTTATAAGGTGTATCAAGGAAATTAGCTTTATGTATGGTATGATAAGTTTTGATTTAAAATGGAATAATAAGACATAAGTTGATTTGTGATTGTTTTATGTCCAAGGAATATTTTGGAAAGTGTTGAAGTATTATTGTTGTGTCTAACCATTGGAATTGGAAAGAAAAAAATTGTGTTTGAGATAGGTTTTCCAAGGTCACTTCTACATCAAATAAAAGGTATGGGCATATTGTTCCTAGTGAGTGATTTTTGAAAGTTGTGAATGCAAAGTTAGAGTGAAAATGATTATTTGGTTTGTATTGTTGAGAGTGCTTTGAAATAATGCTTCAAGATTTTAAGGAATTAAGAGTTGAAAAAACCTTGTTTTATAAGCATTGTTGTTGAAGTATTTAAATTTAGAGAAGAACTTGAACTAGGGTCTACAAAAACATGAGTATCATTGCTATGTGAGATTGGTTGATAAAGCATTGTTGAAAATATTTGAGTGAGTATTCATATGCTTGGACTAGGATTTGTGATCAATGATCATTTCATTGAGTGATAGGTTGAGTAGAGTTGGTTTATCCTAGTCAAGTGAATGTGTTGAAGTGATTGTTCAAGTTGTGTGAAACAAATTATTCTATATTATGAATTGAGTTGAGAAAGTGATTGAGAGTCTTGTGAGTGTGAAGCGTATTTAGTCTCTAAAAATTCTCTATATGTTTCTAAGAGATTGATTGAAAGTGATTAAGTATTGAGGTGAATATGAAGCATATTGAGTCTCTAATAATTCTCTATATGTTTCTAAGAGAGTGATTGAAAGTAATTGAGTATTGAGGTAAATGTGAAGCATATTGAGTCTAATAATTCTCTATATGTTTCTAAAGGAATTATTGAAAGTGATTGAGAATTATGATGAATGTAGAGCATATTTAGTCTCTAACAATTCTTTTTCTATTTCAATGAGATTGGACAATTTCTAGTGTGGACTTGTTGAGCAAATTTGAGGTAAGTCTTTGAGAAGACTTGTGGATAGATTTGGGTAAGCTTTTTTGGAAGCTTACAATACAGATTGAGAACAGATTTGGATAAGTTCTAGTGATGACTTATTGAGAAATTTGGACAAGTTCTAGTGAGGACTTGTTGAGCAGATTTAGAATAAGTCTTTGAGAAGTCTTGTGAGCAAAGTTGATTTATTGATTTGTTCAAACCTTGAGTTAAGGTTTGGGGCAGATCCAGTATAGTTGATTTGTGATCATGTCAAGCTTTGAGTTAAGGCTTGAGGACAGAGATTGAGTACAAACTTGTGCTAGACTGAAGGACTATGTTTAGTGCAATATTAGAAGACACAGATTGAGGACATACTTGTGCTAGACTGAAGTCCTATGTTTAGTGCAAGATCATAGGACATAGATTGAGAACATATTTGTGCTAGACCGAAGGACTATGTTTAGTACAAATTAGAGGATAGAGTTTGGTGCAAATTTAAGGACAGGTTTGTGCCAGACCATAGATAGAGATTGAGAAGATTTGTGCTAGACCAAAGGACTGAGTTTAGTACAAATTTGAGACAGAGCTTTGAAGGTGACAGAGTATAGAGGACGATAGTATCTAGTGGATAGAGATCCATTAGCCAGGGCAGTGATAACAGGTGTATTCAATGGATAGAGATCTATTAGCCAAAGAAATGGGAGCAATAGTTATTCTAGAATATCACCAGTCAGATCTAAGAAGAAAGGAGTTCTCCTATAGATAGATATCCATGAACTTCATTAGGGGAATGGTGTCTCCTTCGAACAGAGGTCCATAAACATTGTAATAGCGAAAGAATTACCAAGAGATTGATTGAGAAAATTTTAGTGAAATATTTTCTCCATGGAGTATCCCACATTGGGTGAACCATGTAAAATTGGTGTCTCTATTGTGTATGGTGATTTGTGCATTCCTTTGATTATTGTTGTTGATATTGCTATCTATACATTGCATAATATTGATGGGGAAAGAAAACAAAAAATTGATCTTATACTGTTCACCCCCCCTCTTAGTATAAGCTTATGTTCTTCAGAGTGGTCCAGCCACACTGGCCTTCTTAGAGAGTGAAGTAGAGACTTTTTTATTCATTCATGAACAATTTGGATTCAATCTTGATCCTTTGTGAATTTTATCCATTTTGACTTGTTTTTAGTGGGTTTTAGGGCCTTTTCATGATCTTTTTTTAGCTATTTTTATGGGACTTTTTGGTGTATTTACTAGGGTGGGACAACTGCATAGTTTATGGCTATACTAGGATGAGACTGTTGGCCAATTGACCGGTCATACCACCCTAGGATGGTCATGCTCATCCTAGTGCTTTTTAGGCTCAAAATTGGTCAAATGAGTTCATTTTTACACTTTTAACTTGGCAAATTGAGAGGTGAGGAGTAGAAGAGTGATTTGACCAAGTAGGGTGCTACTAAAACCATACCATAATCACCATGAGCCAACCCTAGGACTCAACAAGTGATAAAGTTGGTACGATATGGTTAAGGGATGCATTTGCTCCTATACTTTATTGAACTTAGAAATGTAATAATTTGAGTTTTTTCCACATAAACACACTAAATATCAATAAATGAACCCAATTAGTGAGAGTATTTTAGGAATTTGTGCTTTATTTTTTCATTGTGTATAATTTTATTCCATTTTTTATGTTTTTATGTTGTTTTATGCCTATTTTTGGGGGCCAAGAAGGCCCTTTTTTAGCATTTTTGGGGGTCGTCCCTGGGTGGGATGACTACCAAATTGGAGGTTGTCCTTGGGTGGGACGAATATAAATTTGGGGGAAAAGGTCCCTTTTTTGAGTTGTTTTTGCTATTTTTTGGTAATTTGATTGCATTTTTGTTGCATTTTTGTAAGCTTGCTTGCCTTTGTCAGGTGATCAAGATTCGGTATCGATTTTTGATGCTTTTTTAGACTATGAGGGAATTATTTATAGAGGATGACTGGAAATGATTTGATGTCATTGGTCTTAAGAAAGTGATACTACCAGATCCAGTGATGGGTGATAGAGCCTATCTAATGGCATTGATAGATCTATGGGACCCTCATACCAACACCTTTCACTTATTGACTGGGGAGATGATAGTGACATTAGAGGACGTATATCGTATTTTATGTATTTTGATATAGGAGCATATGATTGTATCTATTCATCAAGATATTAGAGATATAATTTTGGAGAGATACTTTAGAGATGATTGGCCTGAGGTATTGCAATATTTGCCTAGTGAGTTAATCCTAGTGGAGCTATGGCATGAGTTAGAGGTATTGACTATGAGACATGCATTACTGATGATGTTGATCCTCAACATGTTGCTACTAGACTTATCAGGAGCCATGTTCCACTAGAACCTTTTGGAGTTGGTATTTTTATTTATGGAGTGCACCATAGAGAGGCTTTTAGTGATGGCTTGGGGTACTACTTTACTGGTGTAGCTTTATGATGAGTTGTATGAGATCTGTTTCTGTAAGCGAAAAGGATCGAAATGTAGCTTTCTACTATAGGTGTGGGTATGGTAGCATATTGTTGTGTATTGACCATGAGGACTACCTTGGACAATACAAGTACACCTTACGAATAGGGAGATAGGCTATGGGATCTTATGGTAGCAAGACCAAGAGAGGGGTCAGAGTCATCGCCACATAGGTGATGTAGATCACTACATGTATTTCTTTGCATAGCTTAGAGTATAGGAGGTTATTTGGAGACCATACAAGGATTGTACAGCATGGCTTGAGGTTGAGGTGCAACTTCGTTGGGTGAGGTAAGAGAGATAGTTAGTTTATCAACATGGGACTGAGCGAGAGTACTTCCTATATGCTTGAGTGCTACATCAATTTGGGCTATGCCATGGGTTGCCTAGTGAGCCAGTGATCTACCGATGCCATGGATATGAGAGGACACTTACTTGGCCTACAGTTGAGGTAGTTGGAGAGTATGTAGATCCTATATATGTCACTTCTAAGGTAGATGGTGTAGAGACTATAGTAGAGTATAAATCCTGGTGGGTGACTCATCAATGGTGACGGGATGGACCACTAGGATAGCACAGATGCAATTATAAAGGAATATCATAGGGATGGTCTAGGCGAGGGTCATGATGAGGCTCTAGACAAGTAGGAGCTAGACCTAGATGAGCGACATGTGCATCATCAAGTAAATAATGAGTGGATGGATATCATTTATGTGGAAGACCAATAGAATGATTATGCTGAGGATGACTTTGATATAAATGGAGTGCAGGCGCAGTTAGCCACATGAGATGAAACTATTGCTGAGCTATAGGGTGAGCTAATCTAAGGTATATGGGAGTACACAAAGGAGAGGGTCCTCCTACAGGAACAAGTGTAAACTACACAGGTTGATATTGATAGGTAGGTAGCAAATATAACTACTCTTCGATCACATGTTGGAGAAAGGAGTCCTAGCTATGGGGAATATAGCCATGGTGAGATGGCCAAGCTATAGAAGGAGGTGACACATCTCCAAGCCGAGTGAGTACTAGGTGCATCACCAAGATGATACCTCCTACACACAATATTTGGAGGATAAGATAGCATACCTTAGAGGGCACTTACCGACTCATTCTTCTGCTAATGGATCCCAACATATTAAGAGGTATGGTACAGGGTATTATTCAACTAGGATGGGGATGCCTAGCTCTATGAGAAGAGTAGATCTAGGGAGATCAGATCTAGGAGATCTCAATGTGCACCAACTGAGGGTGGGGGTGAGAGTCATAGTGTCAATCATATGTGACCATGGCTTTTGATACTCTATGGTTCTTTTTGACTTTTTGGCAATATGAAGTTTGAGGAACCACTTTTTTGGTAGCCTATGAGCAACTTTTGGATTATGATGTATCTTTTTATCCCATACATACATACATACATATATATATATATATATATATATATATATATATATATATATATATATGAGTTTTTATATTTTCATTATGTGTTTCCTTTCTACTTTATTAGAAGTATTTAATGCTTATGTTTACTTGACTGATGCTTTTATAATGGATGCATGTATTGTATTATGATGTGATTTGATGATATGTACAAGTGTGTATGCTTAATGGAATGGATTATTTGTTAATTTGTATGATTAATTATGACTACTATCTAACATACTAGATGCTAGCACCATAGAATGTACTCATTTCATCTATTTCTTTTCACTTTTAGCATAAGACTATGTAATGGATTGTGAAAATGTAAATTGAAAAATATGTGATATGATGATATGTAATGATATGCATAGTAATATGTTATAGAATAACTTTAAGATTTTCATGAGACTCAAACACTCTAGTGATCTAGTCAAATGTTGTATATTAACTATACAAGACTTTTTTTTTCTAGAAATGTATAAATCTTCTAAGATGACCAAGATATTCAATATCTTTGTATGTGCATGTGATTTCCTTTTTATGATAGCGCATAAATTTACCTCAGTGCCATATAGGATTGATGCAACCCATTTGTATTGAAGATCACCCTACGAGTATCATTATCTTGAGATTTGTACGTAGTTGTATTAGACCACTAGGAAATACAGCCTACCAAAAGCTAGCTCATCCACATGCAAATATTGGTTTGTACAAAAGTAGGTTGCTAATGTAATAGACATATCATCATGTGTAATAATACCGTCATTGCAAAGCAAGCTTGATGCCATGCAACCTATAATGACGATCATCTTATGGTTATCAAATACGGAGAATTCTAGGGATTCAAGTTCAATACTCCCTTCTTATCTTTTATTATTGAATTGCTCTACGGATTTTCTCATTTTTGTTTGGTGAGTAAGGGATTTTGGTAGTGGTGAGAGCCACTATTTATTTTACCTTTTTTATTTTTACTAGTGGTGAATACAACTTTTTATTTTGAACATCTTTAGTGGTAACAACCACAATTTATATTTTTTTATTTGGATACTTGCCCCAATTTGGTGTGAAGCAAGGGATTTTGATTGTTTGGGGTAAGGAGTAGCCTGTACTTTTGTAGATTATCAACATTTTGAACCATTCATAGAGGGGTATGAGTGAGGTAAACTTTTTACTTATGGTAACATGGACCACTTTGTAGGTTTCATCTTTATTTATGCAAAACTTGGATTTATTAGTGTGAAAATGTGTTTGGGATTATGACGTATACAAGGTACAATCAAAGAAAAACTCTACCTTCTAAAAATCATGATAGATTTCTACAATATTTTAAAATAAAACTACAGACGACTAAGTGATCGAAAACCCTAAAGACACCTTATAGCAAATGACTATGTGAAGGGAAACAAACACACAATAGGGAATGTGAATGGAAATGATAATTATAATGTAAACAGGTGTTAATACTGACAAATGTTGATAAATTTAAACTTGAAGGATGCCTAGTGTACATACTTGATGCTATATGTGTATGATCAACTCTAGAATGTAAAATTCAATGATGTGTATACCTAATGCAAGTGATTGTATAATGCAACTATATGAAATGCAATGCAATGCAATATTTTTGTATTTTTTATATTTTAATGATGTTTGTGGATTTTGATGAATATATATACACATTTGACCAATTGGCTTAGTTTACACCATTGGAGATTTTTGGGTGACCAAAGAGTTTATGGATACCTTTGGGGATTTTTGGATCGACCAGAGGGTTTGTAGATACCTTTGGAGCTTTTTAGATTGACCAAAGGGTTTGTAGATACCTTTGGAGCATTTTTGGTTGACCAAAGGGTTTAGAGATATCTTTGGAGAATTTTGGGTTGACCAAAAATCTTTTATATACCTTTGAGGCATTTTGGGTTGACCAAAGGGTTTTTATATACCTTTAGGGCATTTTGGGTTGACTAAAGGGTTTGTAATACACCTTGCCAAGGCCATAACTTTTGCTTTGAGTGTCCGTTTTGCCCTGTTATTTTTTTAGAACATGAAGAATTGCATGGAGAACTTAAGAAAAATTAACCTTTGCATTTGCATGCAATAAAATACCTCTAGGATGCCCAAAAATAGCTTTTAATGTAATTTTTAATTTTCACAACTGAAAAAGTTATCATAATTATTAGTGTAGAACTAGAGTGGGATTGCTATCTTGGGGTAGTGGGTATTATTGAATAATGGGTGCATGATTCCAAATTCCATTTGAGCTTTTCTTTAGTGTTACTAAAAATAGCAAGTGAGTTTATAAAAATAGAAAGTGACTAAAAATGTTAAGGGGGTAGCGTAGGCTAGGGCTTTTCTTTTTGGAGAGTGTAAGGAGTGGGAGACTATTATAAGGGGGTGTGAATTCATATAATAAAAGGAAACATTTGTAGGTTTCTTTTTCTACTGTATTTTGTATGATGTCTTGTCTTACAATTTCACCCTTGGAGTCCATTGTCGATATCCTATAGTTAATTTACATAAATTGGTATCAAATCGGGTGAGATCTCACTAGTAGAAAGAAGATGAATAGAAGAGGGAGAGGGTGAGGTATCTATGCCCAAATGAATAACCAAATGGAGGATCTGCATGAAAAAATAGTATGGTTGACTGGTGCAATTAATCACATGATGAAGGCCCACACCAATGTGGACCCAAATCTAGGATCTGATAATGAGACCGTGGTTGAGGAAGGTAGATATAAGTATCATGCAAAAGAACTAGAATATTTTAAAATCAAGTCGATTCAAGCATTGGAAGGACTTAAAGGAAGCCAATATGGAATCAAGATCGAGCTTTTTGAGTATGTTGGTGTGTTAAAACTAGAGGAGCTAATTGATTGGGTAAATAGAATGGATAAGTATTTTGAATGGAGAAATCTGGTTGAGGAAAAGAATGTTAAACTCGCATGCACAAAGTTGAAAGGGTATGCTTTAATTTGGTGGGATCATCTATAGATAGAACAATAGAGGAAAGGAAAAGCAAATATCAAGGCTTGGGATAATATGAAGAAGAAGTTGCAATAAAATTGTGTGCCTTTAGACTATTCTCAAACTTTATTTCATAGATTTCAAAACCTTCAACAGAAGTACCAAAGCATCGAGGACTATACCAATGAGTTCTACAAGTTATCTATTCATGTGGAGCATAAAAAGACCAAAGAGCAAAGGGATGCGAGGTATGTAAATGGCCTAAGTTATATTATTCAAGATGATTTGAGTATGCATCGTACGCTCACTATAGAAGATGCATATCAGATGGCCTTGAGGGCCAAAGAAAAGAATAAGAGGAGTAATTATAGAAGAGGGAAGAAGGGATTGGCATCTTCTCCAAATAAGAGGTATGGTGGATCTAGGTCATCAAATGGAGAACCCTCAAGTATAGAGAAATAGGAAGATATAGAGCAAGGTCATGGTACCTACCAAAGAGGAAGAGGAAATAGAGAAGGTCGAGGTAATAGGGGAGGTCAAACTGGGAATGGATCATGGAAGCCATATACCTATTTTATATGCGGTGAGGAAGGTCACAGAGCATTTGAGTGCACCCACTATGATTATAAAGAGAGGAATAAGGGAGGACATGCTAGAGTCAATATATTTGAGGAAGAGGATGAAACTGAGATAGAAGTTGTTATAGACGTAGGCGAGAATCTCATGATAAAGAGAACATTGATTGCTCTAAAGAAGGCAAAAAAGCAAGCAGATGAGGGTGGTGAGTCCTGGCTATGAAAAAATATCTTTCACACAAGATGCACATAGGGAGGAAAGGTATGCAAAGTAATAAATTATGGTGGTAGTTGTGAGGATATGATCTTTAATTTAATGGTAGATAAAATGAATCTAAAATGTGAGAAGCACCCACACCCCTATCGCATTTCATGGATAAAGAAATGAAATGAGATGACTATTGGTAAGAGATGTTTAGTAAAATTCTCTATTAGAAATATTTATAAATATGAAGTTTGGTGTGACGTGATTCCTATTGATTCCTATGATATACTATTGGGGAGGCCTTCACAATATGATAGGAAAACCGTCCATGATGGGGGTCGAAATATACACCTTTTGGAATGATGGTGCCAAGGTAGTATTATTGCCTCTTCAGGAAGAAGGGTAGAGTGAGAGTTTGCTTACTACGAAGGATTTTATCATAGAGGCACAAGAATCTGGTTGGTGCTATGCATTGATAGTGAAGAAGATAGAGGCAAAGGAGGTTCCTATACCATCGACAACCTCCAAGTTGTTGAAGTATGTTTATGTTATACCATATGAGTTACTTGATGGGTTACCATTGAAAATAGATATTCAGCATCACATCATTTTAATTCCTAGGTCAGTTCTTCTGAATCAAGCAGCCTATCAGTTGAGCCCAATCCAAAATGCAGATTTGAATAAGCAAGTGATAGAATTGATATAGAAATAATTAGTAAGGGAGAGCATGAGTCCTTGTGAAACTCCCATCCTATTAACTCCAAAGAAGGATGGCTCATGGAGGATGTGCGTAGGTAGCAGATCCATCAATAAAATTACTATCACAATTTCCCAATACCTAGAGTGGATGATCTGATGGACGTCTTAGCAAGGGTTAACTACTTCAGCAATATTGATCTATGGAGTGGTTAATATCAGAGTAGGATTAAATATGAGGATGAGTGGAATACTTCTTTCAAAACTCGATATAGGTTGTACGAGTCGACGGTGATGCCATTTGGGTTATAAAATGCACCCAATACCTTTATGCGGTTGATGAAACAAGTGTTACGAAAATACATTGGTCAGTTTGTGATTGTCTATTTTGATTATATCTTGATTTTTAGTCAAAATGAAGAAGATCACTTGCACCATGTGAGGTTGGTTTTAGAGTTATTATGGAAAGAGAAACTATATGCTAATTTGAAGAAGTGTAGATTTATTCAAGAAATTTTAGTGTTCTTGGGATTTGTAATTTCAAAGGATGGCCTAAAAGTGGATGAGGAAAAGGTGAAGGCAATCCTTGAATGGCCTATTCCAAGGAATGTAACAAAGGTGAGAATTTTCCATGGTTTGTCAACTTTTTACAGGAAGTTCATTAGAAAATTTAGCAGCAATCTTGCACCCATAACATAGTGTACAAAGAGGAAAAAATTTATATGGACAAAAGTAGCAACTCAAAGTTTTGAACTCTTGAAGAAGAATATTTCAGAAGCACCTGTGTTGGTATTACCTAATTTTAGAAAAATATTTGAAGTTGACTACGATGCTTCACATGTGGGGATTGGCGTTGTGTTGAGCCAGGAGGGGTGTCCAATAGCATTTTTCAATAAAATTTTGAATGAGGTAAGAAAGAATTACTCCACTTATGATGTAGAATTTTATGCAATTGTGCAGGTGCTGAGGTATTTGCTACAATATTTGTTATCCAAGGAGTTTGCATTGTACACTGACCATGAAGCCTTAAGGTATGTTAATTCTCAAAAGAGATTAAATAGTAGACATGCCAAGTGGGTCTTCTTTTTGCAATAATACTCATTTGTGATGAATCACAAGTCCAGTAAGTAGAATAATATTGTTGATGCATTAAGCAGGAGAGTACTCTTAGTAACCACCATGGATAATGCAATGGTAGGCTTTGAGAGGATTAAGGATTTATATGAATCTGATGTATATTTTGGAAGCAATGGTAGGCTTTGAGAGGATTAAGGATTTATATGAGGTTCGTCGAATATTTGTTAATTATGTTATGTAGGATGGCTACTTTTTTAAGGGAAAATAATTGTGCATACCTATTGGTTCTATGCGGGAGAATATCATCTGTGAGTTGCATAGTGGAAGTTTTGCAGGACACTTTGGCATAGACAAAACAGTTGCTCTTGTGGAGAAAAAATACTATTGGCCATAGTTGAAGAGAGATGTATTTTTATTTGTGTCCAGATGTAGAGTATGCCAAGTGGCTAAAGACCATGTACAAAATATAGGGTTGTATACGCCCTTACCAGTTCCCATAGGATCATGGATTGACCTGAGCATGTATTTTTTGCTAGGGCTATCCTGTACTCAACGAGGTAAATATTCCATTTTTGTTGTTGTAGATATATTTTCTAAGATGTCTCATTTTATTGCTTGCTAGAAAACCAATGATGCAACGAAGATTGTAGTACTTTTTTTGATGAAGTGGTGAGACTGCATGGAGTTCCAAAGACCATCACTTTAGATTAGGATGTTAAGTTCTTGAGTCATTTTTGGTAGACATTATGGAAGAAACTAAACACAAATCTACAGTTCAGTAGTGCTTATCATCCATAGACTGACTAAAAAATCAAGGTTGTGAATCATATCTTGGGTAAAATTCTAAGGTGAATAGTTGGTGAGAATCCATGACAATGGTATTTAGCCCTATTGCAAGAAAAGTTTACATATAACAGTTCAGTGAACCGCTTGATAGACAAATCACCATTTCAAATTGTTTATATCCAGAACCCCAAGGGTGTTCTAGATTTGGTTGAATTACCAATTCATGAGCATGTTAGTGATTATGTAGAAGCATTTTCTAAATATATACAACAATTGCAAGAAGAGGTCAAAGACAAGTTGTAGAATAGTAAAACTAAGTACAAAAAGGTCTTTTATGTGCACAGGTGCATCCAAGTATTCCAGGTTGGGTATATGGTGATGGTTCACCTTTGAAAGGAGCGATTTCCTAAGGAGACATATAATAAATTAAAAATTAATAAAATTGGTCCTTGTAGGATTCTACATAAAATGAATGATAATGCTTATAACGTCAGTTGACCTCGATATTTCACTAGTTTTTAATGTCTCTAATTTGCATGAATTTCATGGTGATATTACAATTGTTGAAGAGGAAAACACCATAGCTTAATGAGATTATCAATGTCAATCCTTTTCAATTCCTCCTTAATAACACTTGGATTTTTGAGGAGGAATTGAAAAGGATTGACATTGATAATCTCGAGGTATTTCATTAGCAAAACTCATAGGAGTTGAGTTCATTTTCAACCAGAGAATAATAATGCACCTTGCTAGGGCATGCACCTTTCCAGGGCCATAATTTTTTCTCTGAGTGTCTGTTTCGCCCTTTTTATTTTTTAGAACATGCATAATTGCATGGAGAACTTAAGAAAAGTTGCCCTTTGCATTTGCATGCAAGAAAATGCCTCTAGGAGGCCTACAAGTAGATTTTAATGTAATTTTTAGTTTTCGTAACTGAAAAATTTATCATAACTATTAATGTAGAACTAGAGTGGGGTTTCTATCTTGGGGTAGTGGGTATTATTTAATAATTGGTGCATGATTCCATTTTGGATGCCATCCGATCTTTTTTTTAGGGTTACTAAAAATAGCAAGTGAGTTGCTAAAAATAGAAAGTGACTAAAAATAGTAAGGGGGTAGCATAGGCTAGGGTTTTTATTTTTGGGTAGTATAAGGAGTGAGAGACTCTATTGTAAGCAGGGTGTGAATTTAGATAATGAAAGGAAGCATTTGCATATTTATTTTTCTGGTGTATTTGGTATTATGTCTTGTCTTACAATTTCACCCTTGGATTCCATTATCGGTCTCCTATAGTGAATTTACATTATTTTGTAGATACCTTTAGAGCATTTTGGGTTGACCAAAGGGTATATAGATACCTTTGGAGCATTTTGGGTTGACCAAAGGGTTTGTAGATACCTTTGGAGATGTTTAGGTGACCAAAGGATTTATGAATACCTTTGGATGGATCCCTTGTTTATGGCCAATACTTTGATGAAGATGAGGGAGAATCTTCTCGATAAAAGTAAATTATCTCAAGGTTGAGGTGCAATGGATTTGATGGGTTATTCGGACCATGCAATGGTGCAATAAGATCTATGGAGATCATATTGATGTAAGGATTATTTCCTCTAGATGGATGATGAGATCTAGTGATAAAATGTTATCACAAGACTCACAGGGGTGGATGCGATGGAGGTGGAATTACTGGAGGTGTTCTATGTGGAAGTGGACGTGCTTGTGCCTCAAGTCATAGTAGTTGTCTCCAAATGGAATGTAGTACTATGAAAATATGCAGGTAGAATTCTTCTTCATCATTTAAAGGGATGATTTTTTCATATTCCTCATATGAACTAGGGTAGGCAATGGTTGCTACTCCATAGTCTGATTCATCATCTAATGTCCATTCACAAGGGGACCTTGATCTTCTTCCTCATTATCAAATGAAAGTGTAAGCAAACCTTCATATTTTTCAAAATATTGGGTGAAATCACAAGCTAGCCCTTGCTCTATCATATTTGTGGGAAAATAATCCCCCAAACAATGGATATGATTGGGATTTGCATAGGGATAACATGCAAGCTCATTCCTGTAGTTCAAACCTAGGTGTTCCAAAATCTCAATGAAGACATCAAAAAGTACTAGCTTTTTGTGTCCTAAATCAGATTTTTCATACAACAATTGGTATTGCATCTGGCATGGAACATGAGTGCCTTGCTCATATAATCCCAAACCATAACCATACCAATTATAGAGGTGAAGATACCTCATGGTAAGTTCAATATTTGACATGTAATTAATGTCCTCAAAAAAGGGTTCATAATTCTCTTCCTGATGAGGAGATGATTGTGTGCCATACTGTATACCCCCATAAATAAAATTTGTTTGGTTGGGCAATATACCTAGAGTTACAATGGTACCTATAGGAAGATGAGGTCATCCCATGTTCTGCACTATCTCTATGGATGGAGTTGTGATCTTTCTCACTAAATACTCTCATAAACTTATACTAGACAAATAGACTATGACCTGGGATGGTGATGAAGAAGGGGATAAAAGCGAGGCTTGAGATGACTCAACATTTACCTCATGAGATGGGATCTTGTATACTAGGCTAGGAATCTCTTTCGTGGAATGGTATAAATTATGGGAGGGATCTCATTAATGGGTTTCTTCGACATGTTCCTCTACATAGGATTGGATGATGATGAAGGTGTTTTTGAAGGTGCCAATGATTATGACGGTATGGAAGAATATGGTAATGGAATAATGGAAGGTGATGGTGAGGGAGTTGGATCCCGAATAGACATATTTAGTTGGAATTCCACATGAGTCAATGGTAATATTGACTCGAGGATTTGTTGCACCAATTTGCAGTATTAAATGGCTCAAGGTCTACTGAGACAACATGCACTTGGACTTCATAAGTATACTTTAGATATTGATGAGCTATGGAGGGTACACACTTCATGTCCCTGATCCAAGTTTTGACCAACAATATATTGTAGGCCATTACACCCTCCAATATGTGATACAAAGTTGGTATAGTTTTACATCCCACCTGGATAGGTAGGACTATAGTACCAAATATTAGGCATATCGTATCATTGAATGCTTAGAGGGTGTAGGTGGATACAACAATATGGGATGTTGGAAGTCTTAGATTTTTATAGCATTGGTGGTAATTATGTTACTTGATGAACCAGTGTCAATTAGAACTCTCTTATAGGGTGTTTCATTCATACATGCAATGATGTGTATAGGAGGATCAACCACATCACTTGCTATCTATTTGAGTTCATGTTCATGGAACGTGATCATTGGTTCCTTACACTATTTTACATGCCCCATAAAATTTATAAATGATTTAGACTCCTGGGGCTATAGTTAATTCAACTTAAGAATTCCCATAAGAGATTCTCTATGAGGTGGCGATTGTTGAATAATATCATATATAGAAATTCTAGTCGATATTTTTCGTAAGCTTTGAGCAAGCTTACTTTTTATTGTAATCACTGAACGAGGTGGAAGGCTTTGCACTAGAGGTGGTGGTGGCTATGAAATTGAGGGAACATCGCTTGAAGCTACAAGTGGTGTAATTTGATTAGGATAGCGTCTATTCCTAGTCATAATGATAACCATTACGACGAACCCTTGTTGAGGTTTTGTCACATGGACCTCATTTATTTGTTTGGCAAGATCTATGTGTTCCTCATGAATGGGTAATGGGTCTTTAAAATACACCCATTTATTTATAGTTAGTTGTGAGAGGGTTATCTTCTTGAATTTCATTCCTCTCGATCATATCTTGTACTAGGGTTTGAAACCATAGCATATTGGCAAGTCATGTCCAATCTACCTATGATACCTACAATATAGGTCTTCATGACATTCCATAGGATTTTTTTTACCCATATTTTTATCTATAGGCCAAATCTCAGGTAGAGTAATCATTTTGTTCATGAATAGATGATTGAATAGGGAGTCCATTGACTTAGTGAAGGGTTTAAATTATTGCCTAGGGCAACATTACTGATGTTTATCCTGATTTGCTTGAGTGTTGTTGTTATAATATGTAGGAGGAGGTTGGACCTGATAATTTACCTTCTAAGGTGGCGTTGGTTGCACAGGTCCTAGGACATTGATGGCAACTTGGTTGACTCCTTCTAGCTTTGATTGTGTTGGGTTTATCTTAGGATTCTTTATCCACTCCTTATGGGGTTTTGCAATTTCCTCATCTTAAAGTTTAATTTCTAATATAGTTATAGCCTGCACTAAAGTATCTTCAAGAGTTGGATACTATTGGAGTTGTAGCAATAGGGAAATTGGCTTCAAATAACTCTTAGCAAACATGCGATCCAATTTCAATATTGGAGGTAAGTATGGTAGCTTAGCAAGAAGTGTTTGCCACCTGTTACCATAGTCAGTGATAGACTCATCATCATACTGCTTTAACCTTGTGAGATCAGTCAACTTTAGCTTTCTCTTAGTATTGAAGGTAAAAAGTTCCAAAAATGTGTCTGCAAATTGTCCAAAGATATGAATGTTGTGCCTTGGAAGTTGATTATACCACTCTATGGCTAATCTAGAGAGGGTAGTCAAAAATGTTCTCAGGAGTAAGGCATCATCATCCTAGATATTGAAACACTGGTTCATGAACCTAGTGATGTGCTCTTGCACATATTCCTATCATTTAAATATTTCTAATTTGGGTATTTTAAAATGCTATGAGTATGTAGGGGAAGGAATATATGGGTGCAATGGTTTACTGTGTAGCTAGAACAAAGTGGGATTTTAAAACCTAAACCCAGTTGTATTTCTCTCTATAGTTTCCATGTGCTCAAGCAGTCCTATATATGCATCAAAGAACTTAATCTCGTATTCTTTACTTTGGCCCCATGGGGGAGGGCGAGGAATTTTAAAAATATGACATGATGGTTGATTATCATCAACCATGCTTCCATAAGGTGCTTCTAGGTATTCCCCTTCTGGTTCAAAATCATCATTGGCCCCATATGGTCTTTCCTAGATTGGCCTACAAGGAGGAACTAACACATGTTGAAGGCAATCTATGTTTAGTCTAGGAAGCAAGTCCTAATTTGGCTTAGGAGGTTAAGGAGGCAATAGTTGACTAGGCCTAGGAAGCCTATATTGATTATATGTGGGTTTCCTCTGATGCACTCCCTGCCTATGCATACTTGGAGTAGGAACCCTATTACACAAGATCTCTTTAATCTGTTGTTCAATCCTTTATTTTCTAAATGATTGTAGTGATCTAAGAGATCCAAGTGTTGCTTATCAAGCCAAAGCTAATTAAATTATGTTTTGCGGTCAACATACCTTTGGATCACTTGGTTTATCTAATCAGTCATGTGAGGCCTATGAGCCCTAGAACTATTACCATGATATATCCTATTTAGGAGGATTGGACAGATCTAGTATGAGCTTCCCTCGATTGAGATAGGTTGTGTTTACTTGAGGTTCACTCCTAAATTAATGCTCTTGGTAATCAGCTGGTACATAAGAACATCGTGTTTGTGTGGAGTAATTAAACTAAGGATAGTCAAGACTTTCCTTGTGTCTTCCTTCATTAATAAGGGAAGGATGAAGTTGGCTTACCCAGTGCAATGAGTATCATACTCATCTTGGTACTTGTACTTCTAAGACCTATCAGGGTAGTTTAGGGGTGTGTTATGATCATTTGGCCTTTCCCATGGTGAAATAAGGCATGTGAAGTGTTCATACTTAGGAAATAACTTCCCTGATCAGGACCACAACATGTAGGGGTGTTCCACATAGATATCCCTTGGATGCTAGGTTCCTTATTTGACACTCTAGGACTTGGGCAAGTAGGAGTCCACCAAGGAGGTATGACCAAATCCTTTGGGTCAAATCAAAGATGAACTATGTCTCATTGCCCACTCTTCGTGGAACCAACTCTTGACTGGGATTGGCTATGGGTGCATACCATAACTAATTTCTTCTAAACCCTACGTTATTATCTTCTTTACAAATTTTAATGTTTTAACACACAAAAATAGAAACACACAATAATACAGATGTTTAACTCTTTTAAATATTTATATGTGTTCCTAAACTATTTTGTGTGTTTTGATTTGTTGTTTTGCAAAGAGACCTTGTGTCATGTATTTGAATATTGTTGATGTAGTTCTCAATTTTTAAAAGGATTTCACCTATAGACTCGTATCTCGATAACCGACAATGAAAGTCCGATAATGTGAACCAACCAAACTATGGAGATGAAGCCCATACCCAGTCAAGGAGCACAGGTCCTGCCATTCCTCATCCAATTCACCTATGGTCAGCCCATATACCTTTTCTAAGAGAAATATGTGCTCTATCCCACATGCTATGACGGTTATTGGAGCTGGTATTGGCCAAAATAGGGTTCGTAGGATGAAAGCCAATGGGTGGAGATGAAACCCACTATCGTTAGTCTCTATTAGTGGTTGAGGATGAAATCCAACTCACTAATATTTAAAATGGAGCGTGGTGTGTGTGATTCCTTTTATTCTTGACGAAAGTAAACAAGATAGCACTCAATGATTATTCACTAAATGCATAGAGTATGTTTCAAATTCAGAAATATTAGCATGAATAAGGAACCTACAAAACACTTATCCTATATGAAAACCTAAACCTTAGGTAGGTTACAAGTAGCTAAACCATTCAAATGCATGTTTAAACTATTCATTTTTCTGTTTTTCTTCTATTTTTTATTTTGGAATTTAGGAAAAGTGAAAATAAACCTTTTAATCAACAAGAAAAATATATAAAAAGCTGAATTTACCTTTTTTGGAACAACATTAATGCAAATTGAAGGTTTAGGCAATTACCTTGAAGGTCTAAGAAGTTGTTTCTAGAAATTTGGGCTGAAAACCCCCTATTTTGTGGCCCTCCCAAGGTGGGATGACTGCAAATTTTGGGACCGTCCCAGGGTGGGATGGTTGTTGTGGCTGTCCCTGGGTGTTCCAATTAGGAATTCAGGGGTTGTTTCAGTCCAGAACAGCCAAAACCTGCAACATTCAAATGTCAAAAACAAGGTTAGAAGTTGTAAAAATTAAAAGGTACAAGGGTCCCACCATGATCGCCACTATAGAATGTAAAAAATGGTGCACCTAGCAGTGGGAAATGAAAAGCATCTATCTATTTAAGCACTAAAAATAAGACATTTAAATAAGCAATAAATATGAAAAATATGTGAAAGAAATGGGGGGTTCTCTTTATATTGATTTATTTTTCAAATATAAGGTTACAAAATATCTCTTTGAGGGCTCTCAATTTGATACAATTTAATTACAATGTTGAAGGATCCAATCCTTTCATAAATCTATGGTGTGCTTTCAATGTCTTCCTCACACTCACGATTGAAGAGAGGATATTTTTTTACCGTTGAATGAGCTATCCTTATTCAACTATTTAGCTCCTTTCTCATGCACTAGAATACCTGTACCTACACACAAGAAAATGAAATGGGTTAATAGCATGTGCGAATTAAGCTGAAATTGATAAAATGCAATAGAGAATATAAAACTACTCAAAATGATACCAAAACTTAGCATGATGTATATTATCTACTTTTGAAATTATCTGTGCAAAAATTGAAATGAAATTAGGAGCAGAATCTGTGGTCGTCCTTGGGTGGGCCAATTAGGACTGTCATTACAAAAATCCTAATTGGAGGACCCAAACTACTCCAAAATTTGCCAAATTAAAATATGATTCTTATATACTACTCTAAAATTGATCTACACTAAAATTGATTCAAAATTGTAGGCCATTTTATGGTCATCCCTGGGTATTCCAATTGGGAATTTTAACCGTTCCAGGGAGGTACAACCACAAAACTAGGTGGTTTTTGCCATCAACTCCATTTGGATATGGTCTAGAATACTCCTAGGGGTTTTTTCGTCAAATTTTGTAACTTAAATCACAGTAATTAATGGGTTTTGGAAGGTATGTACGTATTTGGGGATGCCTTGGAAATTCCTTTGATTAATGAAGATTCAAAGGACAAACACGAGGGTAAAAGGTGAGAGGGAATCTCAGTAGTACTTCATGGTGAATACTTGCAAAGAGCTCTTTTTGAAATTGAGTGAAATCACTCCAATTTATATCCCAAGAGGGCCACAGGGCCAAAGAAGCAAGTTGGGTCATGCAAGGTAGGTACTACCAGATGTCAATACCCTTTTCATGCATTGGGTAGAAGAGGCCTCCAATTTGTAGGTCTTGATGGCCTAGATAGTCTCCTAATCTATCATAAGTCATTGGGTAGGATAAATGGTAGAAATTTATTTCCATTTGTCCTACCCTTGCCTTTTTGAGGGGCCTAGACCATGTTCATCCCACCAAAGTACGATTGCTTAAGACCATCCTTGGGTGGGATGGCCATGAACTATGGCCATCCTAGGATGGTAAAACCATGGATACATGGCCAAAAACCTCCCAAAAGTGGGGTAAAACTTCCTAAAAAGGGTTAGGATACCTAATTAACCCTTGAGGGTTGCCCAATGGGCCATATGGTGTCGATTAGAGTGGCATCATCACATTATTATCCGATTTATATGATTTTAGTGTCTACACTTTCCCATCATCCATAGTAGGAAATAATATCCAATCTACAACACTTATGACCTTCCCCATCCGCAATTGGTGCTCATAGTCCAACAAGAGAGGCTCCCCTAGTACCTCCAATTGGTGCTACAAGAATCCCCCAAGTTGTGGCTTTCTTGACCACCACTTGGTGGTCATGCTATAAGGGGAGTATTCCCCCTTATATGGTGCTTAGGAACCCCCACATGATCCATGTGGGACTATTAATCAAACATGATTTTAAAACTTTCTACCTCCTCAAAATATCAAGCACGCAATAAGTAAATCACATCAAGTCATGTGGTAGGGAGTAGACTCAGTAAAATAGAGGTATAGGATGAGGTCAAAGCAGGTCAACAAATTTTTGTGCCAACCTCTAGTGCAACTAAAACAGCCTTGAATGGATATCCTCCTGACCAACGAGTGGTGGTCATTACTAAGGGGGAGATTTCCCCCTCTTAAAATACTTTGACACCTTTACAAAATTTAATGTGGGATCATTTATTTTAATGGACTAAATAAAACAAATACTTCTAAAAGACATTTATGCTCACTGTCGAGCAACTATACCATCAATGACAACAAAGAATCCAACAACATAATATAATATATCAACCAAGCTACACATAGAGGGTGGTCAAGCAGTCAAATTGGGGTCAACATGTGTGCATGGGGAACAACACCTCTAATCGGTGCCTATGGGTGGCCCCACTCGATGAAACCCTTGAAAACCGAGTGTGGTTGATTAAAAAAGGGATACTATTTCATTTTAAGGTGCTATTGTGCCTCCCATAGTAACCATGTGGGATAAATAATGAGTCAGACATCCCTTTCCCAAGCCCTCTTGAGCATGGATGTTGTGACTGTGACATTATGCATTGGCAGTGATGACATAATTAAAGGATACCACCATGCTTAAACCTTAGGGGGACATTAATATAATTAATCAAAGCGTATTCTAATATTCCCATACTATAACCAAGCAATTGCACCTATTTCAGGTGACTTCTTTTGGAAGTAATAAATCAATAAATTTGGAAGAAACTTAACCTATAACAAATATTTTTTATAATATTTCAAGGCGAAGGAGTCACATAAGATTTCTAGGCAAACTCATGTCTTAATTAAAGAGGAAAGCGCAAAAATAAATTTATATTATTCATATAAATAGTTAATATTCAAACCAAACATAATTGAGCACAACATAAGAGGAATCGATATCACCAACCTGTGTTTGAAGAATAAAAACAAGAGAAATTTAATCCTGATCTCCCTTCCTTTATTTTGCTTGAATTTAGCCTCCAATTTTTACCTAGATTTATATGTCTCACCTCTCTTATTTAAGAAAAAATACCCTCCTATTAAATAATCCTACACGATCATCCACTAGGGAAAGTGAAGTCATTTCTCCATTAAACAAATAATAAGACCATACTATAGGGTGGTGAATGAGTACAAGTGATGTTAGTTTTTAATTCCCACTAAAGACAAGATTGAGGGCACTTACGGGATTCCATATCCCTTCCCTTTTAAATAATATTTTCCCAATTAGATATGATAAGGGGATTTTATATCAAAATATGCATCGTACCTTAATTTCAAAGACACAAAGGAGAATAGTGAAATGCATTTCTAGATAAAATATTAATAAATCATATTCATGGTGAGCAATACTTTTGTGGTCCAATCATAATTAAACACCTTTTCTTTTTCCTTTTTTCAACATTTTGTAAAACATGATAATTAAATAAATTGTTTTCTACCAATAAATATTTATGACTAATATTAATAATTAAATGGATATTAGTTTAGATGTTTGATAAAACTTCTAGGTTTATCAAAACCTAATTTGATGAGTCCTTTTCCAGATTTATTTCATAGTAGGTATCTTCAAAAAATTAAGCATCGCATAAAAAAGAGAAACTATTGACAACCATAGTGATCAAAAGCATGAAATAAAGTAAGTGATACATCACAAATCCAATTGCCTATGTCCTAGTTGAAGATTTATGGTAACTTATAGATTACCAACTTCTAGCTATGGATGGTTGGATTGTTTATGATCACCACAAAACTTCATTATAAATGCATCTATATGATGGTATTTATCCATGTTATCCTAAGCTATTGATGAACAAGTCATCAATCATCATTTCCTTTTTTTAATCTCTTTTTCAGTGGTCAACATCCTCTTCCACCCATGAGAGTACCTGATCCTGCAAGCATGAAAAACATTAGTAGTACCATATTATTAAAAGCAATAATCTCAAATAAAACATCAATATTGCAATAAATACTAAACACTAAAACATTCAATCAATAAATAGTCCATATCACATGATTCCTACTAAGGTGGGTCATGACAGTCCTTCATCGCTTTCCTAGAGTATATTTTCTACTTTCCTATTATAGGTTTCATTTCATGTCCTTTACTGCTTTCCTAGCATATAATTCCTACTTTCCTAGCATAGGTTTCATTTCACATCCTTTATTTCCTTCCTAGTTTAGATTTCATTTTCTATCTTGTATCGCTTTCCTAGTGTATATTTTCTTGCATGACCTTTATTTATTTCCTAGTTTAGATTTCCTTTCCTATCCTATACCACTTTCCTAGTATAGATTTTTTTCATGTTATTTATCATTTTCATAGTTTAGATTTTATTTCCTGTATTTTATACATTTCCTAGATTAGATTTCCTTCATGTCATGTCCTGCTTTCCTAGATTAGGTTTCCTTAATTTTAGTTTATTGTTTTCTTAGTATTGATTTTATTTCATGTCCTTTATTGCTTTCATAGTTTATATTTTATTTCTTGTCTTTTATAGCTTTCCTAGATTCGGATTTCTTTCCTATCATTTCTTACTTTCCTAGATTAGGCTTCCTTCATGTCAATTTACTACTTTCCTAGTGTAGATTTGCTTTCATGTTCTTTATCACTTTCATAGAATAGATTATCATTTCATGTTCTTTCTTGCTTTTGTAGAATAGCTTTTCATTTCATGTTATTTACATGCTTTCATAGGTTAGACTTTACTTTCATGCATTTTATCATTTTCATAGATTAGGTCACATAATTTCCTTATTTTTTGAGTGAATCTCACATCTAGTGATCTACTCTAGTATACCTAGTAGTTGTAGCAATGGTTTATCCATGCAATCTATTAGGATGAGAACATTACCATAAGGAAACTCATAGTTTCAACAAAAAAAAGAAGAAGAAAAGAACAAACAACATGTAAAACACAAATCTCATGCCATGTTTCACTCTCTAACCATCCCATATTAATTATTTTATTCTCCATTCTATATTTTTTCAAGTGTTTCATCATTGTCACGTGTTTACTTCTCCAACAACTCATCGCTTGATAGATTAGACAATATCCACAAAATTATATTCCAAACAAGTCCAATAACTAAAAACCCAATCCTAATGTGTTCGAGAATATTTGCCTAATACTATCATTAAACCCATTCTATTGGGGCAAATAGTAGAACTTATCTTCTCCAATCAAAACTCTAATCAAATATTGATTTGGTACACTCCATGCCTATGTCTATACAGTTACTCATGTATATTGCTACATCAAGGTGGAAAATTAAGACCACTTAAAACCAATTTATAGCATCTTGAGGTAATCTACCATATGGTTGGCCTACTTTCTAAATCAAATGCACTCATTAATATATCAAAGGCAAATATTCAAGGGTATTTCTCCATTCCATAAATGGGGCATCCTACATTGTCCTTGATTTGAGGTGGTCTCAAATCACCCTTCTCAAGCCAAAGCCATTTTCATCACTCACCAACTATAATCATCCATTCATCATCATCCATCATCAATCCAATGATTGATGTCATCTATTTTTATACCATATTGTGTTCACACACAACACGATACAAAATAGGCAAATGTAGACACCCAAAATGTGTCAATTTTGTAGTCACCTAAAGCCATTTTGTCTAACTTTGTAAATTCCTCAAAATCCACCAAAAGCCCCAAATTCCTTCAATTCTTCTAATTATCTTTCTCTAATTCATCTATTCTTCTCTAAATTCCTCACCCCCTCTCCAATTCCTCCAATTCCGTCTAAATTCCTCTATTCTCTCTCCAATTCCTCCAATTCACTCTAAATTTCTCTATTATCTCCAATTCTTCTAATTCCCTTTAAATTCCTTTTCTCTCTCTCTGATTCCTCATGTTTTCCTAAATTCCTTTATTTCCTCTAAATTCTCTAAAATTATTTGTCTCATTTCAAATTCCTCTACATCTCTCTAAAATCCCTAATTCTCTCTCTAAATTCATCTAATTCCCTTCAATTTCCTCTAATTTCTCTAATTCCTCTAATGTCCCTCTCCAATTTATTTAATTTACTGCTAATCCCTAATTTCCCTATTTTTTTGTAATTTTCTCTAATCCACCTTTAATTCTTTATAATCTCTTAATTCCCTTAATTCTTTCAAAACCCCTCTAATCCCTTTTTAATTCTCCTAATCTCTCTAAATTCCAATTTAAATCTCAAATCCTTGTCAAAAATCCCATAGTCCTAACTTATTCTCAAATTCCCTAATTTAACCCCTAATTAAGTGCTAATCATGCCTACATCCCCATTCAAAACCCCTCATCAAATCCCTAAATAATTTATTAAATCCTAAAGAATTCCTAAAATTTCCTAACCCTTGCTCAAATATCCACAAAATATTCTATAAAATCCTCCATTAAATCCTCATGTCCCTTCAAATCCTCCTACATCCTCCCATGCACTTTCCTAGGAATTATTTTTTTCTCTAATCCCAAGGTCAAACCCCCCATCAAATCCCACATTAAATTCCTAAATCCTCCTTCATCCTCCTTTCCATTTTCTAGGAATTTAAAAATCATCCAAATCCCTAGATAAACCCACCCATTAAATATCCCTAATAAAATCTTAAGTCCTCTCCAACCTCCATAACACTTTTTATGAATTTTAAATTCATCCATATCCACCCATGCACCTTTTTAAAACATTTTAAATCCTCTACATACCCCTAGGACCCCCATATCCTCATACCCATTTATGTCCCTTTGGTGCATGAGGATTCTCATCACCCAAGGCCATTAATGAGGATGGTACACATCATTCTAAGGGGAATTTTCCATATTTTTCATATCCTTTCCCCTTGCCACCTAGTTGCAACATCATGCCATGTCATTGCTCAATCACCACCCCCTCTCCCTTGCCAAATTTCTATAAATCCCCCTCATTTCTTCATTTTCAAGGAGAGAGTGAGATGACCTTGGGGAAACTCTACCAAAATTATGCTAGGATCTACTTGTATACATTTGTAAGTACAATTGTTTCTTTTTATGTGATATTTAACTTATTTAAGTTCGGTTTATGTATTAGACTAAGTTTTCATTATTTCATTTTCTTGTGAAAATAAGTGCTACTAATATTTTTTTGTTGTTTGTGTGTAGATATTGTGGAGACACATTCAACCAAGGGTGGTCACTAAAAACCCACCCAAGTCTCTTTATGGCATAGAAAACTTTGTTGTATCATTATATAATTAATGTAAAAGGCTTCATATTCCTCTTTGGAAGTTCCCTTTGTAAAATCCCCAATGGGGGCTAGTTGTAATAAGAATATTTACTTGCAATATCTTTTTATATTTTTAATGCAATTGTGCTTTTCTTTGTCATACACTAGGATTCACAACTTGACCCTGAATTTTCACTTTAAGGAATGTGGGTTTTGTTATCTACATTTAATGGAGTTCTATAAAAAATGATACACTAACACTCCTCCATTAATATTCTTATTTATCAATTCACATGTCATACCCATTTAAAATATAGATAATGATGTTCAAACTACAATTAGAAAAAATCTCAGGTGCATATATTCAAGCCATTTAAAATATTAATAATGACGTTCAAACCACAATTATAAAAAAATCTCAGGTGTAGATATTCAATAGCTTAAAGATTATGAAGATTCATACAATAGTGTAACCTTGAGTATAATAATATGAGAAAATATGCAACAACTATACATTAGGGATGATAACACTAACCTCTTTGTATTTCTTTAGCTTTTATAAATTGTAAAAGTCCCTATAATATATTCACATTCAATGGTCTCACTTCTATCAACAATTTACCATAATTGGGTATGCTAATATACTCTTAATTATACTTTTCTCTCCAACGCTATGAACTACAAAACCTGTGTAAATGACAATGATAAAACATCTAATAATATCATGTATATAATATTTTTGATAATGGAAGAGGGTAAATCCAAGAATATATTCTCTATATAAGGTTTTTAGCTATGTCTTATGGGGGTTCAACTTTATAATACTATAGCATATAATGTGCATTTGTAGCATACTAATGAATACCCCTAAATTTGATTTGTTCCACTTAGTTATATATTACTAATACCCTCTCCTAATGCATTTTTCAAATTAATCTCTCACTTATTCTTACCATGAATCTTACATAGATTTTTTATGATAATTTTGTACCCCTTTTTATTTATAATTTCCTATGACAAGGGCAATTTTATTTTTAATGGCTTTATTATCCCTATTATCTATTAATGAATTAGGTATATTATTGTTTTTATTTTGAATATAAACTTGAATACCATTACAAATTTAAAATATTATTTTTTTCTCAATATTCCATTGTAGTAAGAATGACAATAGGGATCATAATAATTCCTCCATCCACATAAAGAGGTCATCATTTTTATTCAAAATAATTAGAAAAGAGAACTTTTCTAATCAAAATCAAAGAGTATATAGACTTGAAGCATGTTACAACAAAATAGAAAACCATATGTAAGAAGGAAATCATGAACACAAGTAAGATTTTCATATAGATGAGATTATTAGGAAAATATAGCTCTAGAATTTTGCTTCGAATTAAAAAAAAAAACTTAACCATTAATATTTTCATGTGAGTCTCATTCATCATATATGAAATCAATCTAGAAAAATTGTAGCCCAAAAAATTGTATAAATAAGGATAAAAAATAAAGGAGATTATTTTTCTTGTATTTTATATGAACCAATATGATAACCTTATTAGAATTCATACTTGTTTCTATAAACAAACAAAACAAATCCATCCATTCAAATATTATATAAAAATCATAAAAAATGATGAGAAAGAGAGAGGGCACTCCTAGGCACCATAATTAATCCCGATATTATTTATATATATGAATCACAAATCACAACACTCTAGTACTATGTATTGATGGGTTGGGGGATATATATACTAATACTGAATCCTAAAATTACATAAATGAGTTTAACTTAAACCAACATAATAAGAGGACTTTAATATTAATTGCAAGTTTTAAAATGGATTTAACTATCCAATACTATGTATGGACTAGTTGGGGGATATTTATACTAAACCTAGTTCCCATATTACATAAATGAGTTTAACCTAAACCAACATAACAAGAGGACTTTAAGTCTAATTACAAGTTATAAAATGGGTTTAACTAATAACCTTTATCATAGCTCATAGAGCTTCCATAGTAAAATATTTTAATAAATTAAAATAAATTGTACAATGATTTACCTTAGTCATATACAATATTACATCATACAATATTAACCATGGTCATAAATCCAATTACACTTTCAACACCCTCATAATCTAAACTAAAAAAAAATGAAAGAAGACATTAGTGATAATAATATCTCCCAACATAATGGACACTCTAATTGTTCTCTACACTTGAGGTAGACTTATCTGAATCCCCCTTAGCATTTAAATTTACTATTACAAAAACAAATTACATAATAATCTCCTTATGATGGACCATTTTCAACACTACCACTTTTAGATACTCCCACACATATCCAAAGAATAATTTTGTGAAGACTTTGTTAGAGTAGGTGTTTAGACTCTAGCTCATTCTCACCCAGGTACTTTATTTTTATATTAGTTTAGTTTATTTATTTTAATATTATTTAGATATTATACAAATATTTGGATTTCCTAGAGAGTAACACTCATTGATTATATTTTGAGGGTTGAGAAATTTTCTCCACAAATCATATCGCACCTCCCTATTTGTAAAAATGATGTTGATCCTTATCTCTTTGTTGATCCTATGGTTGTGGTGGATATTCCTTGCCTATTTAAGCAAGGCTTCTCCATTGTACTCATAATCAATTCTAATATATGATATGTATTATAGTTTTTGTGTTAGCTTCCATTATCTTGTTTCTATTTTTTTAGTCTCTCTATTTTGGTTAATGTGGTGTTGCTTCAACCCCTTGATCCTTGTGGCTTGTTTTGATATTTTATATTTTTCCATCATTCCTTTCATAATATTAGAGCTTTGAGTACTTTTTGAAACATCCATTGTAGAGGTTTGTGCAATTGGAGATTGGAGGTTTCTAAGCCCTAGAAAGTAAAAATTGATTTTTTTGTTTCTATTACTTTGTGAAGATATTCTATATATTTTTATCCCTTCATTGCATCTTGTTTGTGTCATGACCCGATTACCATCCTACTTTATTTAAATATTATTAATTGATCTTGGGGATCAATTAATGCCTAATAGAAGGGGCATGACCCTAAAGAATCCTACAAAAATTCCAATAAAGGAATTTTAGGGAGGATAGAAAATATTAATTATATTTTAGAGAAGATAATTAATTATGAGATTTTGTGAAAAATAAAATTGAGAAATTATCTCTTGCAAAATTAGAACAATATGATAAATTAGGTGTAAATGTAGTGGACCCAACCTAGATGGGACTTAAGAAGGACTGGAGGATTTTTTAAAATAGCATATGGGTTATCCTACCTATTGGTAAATACCCATATGGATTCCTTATATTGGTGGAAAATAAAAGGGAAGTCCTTTACCTTATCAATAATAGTTCTAACTTTGTTTCTAGTCCATGCTTTAATAGTATTAGTCCTATACTTGTCCCCATGGGAAAAGATACAAGACAATGCTTACCCTTAGTAGGACCATTTTTCCTTACACTCCACATGACTTGATAAGTCTAATGGGTCCAAGGCATATTTAAAAATAATAAAATAATAAGACCACTATTTGGCCATAAGTGGAGAAATTTCCCTATAAATTAGAGGCCAAATTGTGAAAGAGGGTTATCTAGGAAATCTTAATGGCCTAGGGAGTATGCTCTCCACCCATGGGTGGATCAAAAACCAGAAATCCTATAAGAGATTCCTAAAGTCTATCAATGAGGGCCAGTTTAAGGAGTCTTGAGAAGATTTTGAAGGAAGGAAGGCTTGGAAGCTTGAAAGTGATTACCGAAAGATGAAAGAATTCCAAAAATGAAACAGGTCAAATCCCTTCTTTATACTCTATTTTACCAGTTTGAATTAATGAAGAGAATGTTTCAATGATTTCCTAGAACAAAACTGTATCTATTTAAATATAGTTTAGATCCCCCACCCAGTCGAAGTTTGGATACTTGTGATATTTTTGCTTAAAGAGTAATTTCTACCTTTGGACATCCAATTGAATTTTAATGATCGTGACAACTCTATAAAAATAATAGTTAGCTTCCTTATCCATATAGTAATCGGGTTTAAGAATACCCTTAAGCTAATGGTATGAAAAGTGGCATACGATACGAATTTAGTCGATGTTTATCGACACAACCATCATTAATGGTTACTTTATACAAGTAAATAAATCATTTTTATAACCAAAACACACCTTGAAACAGTCTATATGGGACATTAGTCTATCTGTCACTCTTGTGGGGAAATTTTGTGATGATGTCGAACAGAAGCAAAATACAGAGAACTTATCACCTGTGGCCAACATATGCAAGGACATCAATCCATCATATGGACTGTGTAAAAACATTTCAAAATATAATAGAAGGTTAAACCCTCTGTATCAACTAGAATTAAACCTTGAATTCCAAAAATGTCGATGAGAACTCTGTAGTTTGCAATATTATTGATACTTGATCTATCTTAATTCAAATTGAACCTTGAGAAATTCCTTGAAGGTATACCACCAGCAACGACTTATTATCATTCGCATTGGCTATTGATCTATCCTCTACCATAGTATTGTTACGAACCACTACTCAGCAAGAAACACAACTGGAAGGTATACATAGTAAGTAATTTTTATAAGATTTACAAAGAGGTATGGGACCTTATGATTGCACCTATGAACCACAATGACACTTTGAAAATTGTGCGAATCCAGGTAGATGGTTTTTGAGACCTTTCATGAATGTTTCTATAGAAACAGAGGTCGAGGTAAAATATACCGAAGAATTATTACAACTAAGCGACATCAATATTAGAAATTGATCTATAAAATTCCTAATTGGGAAGCCTGCATGCTAGGAGCTAGGATTTAATCATGACAAATGGACCTTGATCACCCCTATTAATGATATATGGATGCTTTGTTTCTATGACATATGAAGAAGTCTATTAAACCATATAGAACCATCGATGGTTTGGCTGAGAATATAAAACTTCTCCAAGACATATCGAAGATAAGTGAAACATAATGAGAATACACTATCTTGCAGGAAACCATAGCAAGGTGATCAAATATGGTTGTTGGGTCATCTTTAATACAACCACGGGGTTAACCTATCCTATCTGAATTCATGACCGAGTATGTACAACCATAAGTCATTGAAACAAATAGGGTTCAATGAATTAAAATTGACATAAATCAGCTCATCCAAACTATGAGAATTGAAATAGACTATGGTATCACCAAGGAATATGAATCCTTGGTTTGATTATGCCATAGTCACCCAATCCACACATAAAACTCATACTCAACCTTCGAGAAGTTGTAGGTGAATAATAAAAATCTGAATCTCTATTCCATTATGTCATTATCTGAAGCAATCTTGTTTATTATATAAGCATTTACCTCGAATCATTTTTGTGATCAGGCAAGACAAAAATCCTTTTTTAGATCCCTAAGCTACAACTCACTTATTAAGCCAAACACAGTATCCTGTTGTGCATAGACACTCTCCTACCGTCGATGGGGTATATACTCGACCTTATGGGTATTATTCACATATTGAAACCTTTATGGCATTAGTAGATAACCAGACAAAACTAGTGTGCCTAGAGTATAATACGTAGGTTGTCATATGTCGACTAAATAACACTCGATCCTACTGCGTGTAAAACTCAGTAAAATTTTCCTACTAGTGGCATGGATGAATATAAAGCACATTGCGCATTTTAAAAATTTAGGGGGCTTAATTGAAAGGAAAGCGAGTTTAACCTAGGGACCCTTGGGTTAGCAAAAGTAACATCGTAAGAAATATCCACGTTGCTTTTATAAGTCACTAGTGTAACCACAAGCCATAGCATGGAATAAGATTCTCTATAAGACCTTCGCTATGAAAGCCATGGTGTGGTTAAAAAAAAAAAAAAAGCCTTTGAGTAAGAACATATTTATATAAGGGTTGGAGCTAGTATGAAGGTATTAAAAGTAATAGACCTAAGATAAGGCTACTCTTTCATGAACTTTGTTGAAATTAATTGCCATACCTAAGAATTAGAATATGGGAGAGCTTTAAAAAGAAATGTAGATTGTTTATACTTGATTAAGCTATGCCATGATGGTAGGAATAGTTAAAATATTGGTTAAACTTACATAGTGAAAATACTTTAAATTATTCATGAAAGTATTTTAGGTTATTAAGCTAGATATGGATTAATTAGGAAATGAGAATAACTTAGATTGTTTTTCAAAATTGATTTATCGAGCGTATTAATTGGAAAGGATGAATAATTCATAAATTAAGGGTATGGGAATTTAATTTATGAAGTAAAATTTGATTATTTATCAACTTGAGGGAATGAATTTGGAATTCACCCCTTGAGGAAATTTATGATATTTCTTCTAAAGTCAAAGAATCATCTCCAAAATATGGAACCAATGACTATTGTAAGTTTATAAAAGATGTTGCAAAACTCTAAGGAACTAGTGGATTCATTAAATGCAACTTTATTTAGGAAGTATATGGTTACCTCCTTGATATGGAAAATACCATAACATCACCATGATGTCTTAGAGAAAGGAATCGGGTAATTTCTTAATTGCATCATGTATCTGAATAGGAAGAGTTGCCTTCCCTGATTTGTATAATTATGGAAAAGGGGTCTATTGTGATATTATATGTAGTTGTAATATTTGACATCTTGAACTTATGAAAATGAGGAAGCATATATTTTGGAGGTTGGGTTTTTCCCATGAGGGTTTCCCAAGATAAATCTTTGTGTCAATATCTTGTGGTTTGCCTTATTATTTCTTGTGGATGTTACATTTGCTTTCAAAATGAAAATGATATATGTTAGATGTAATGTTTATTTTATGCATTGTAATGTATGCTAAAATTTTAGTAGGTTAAATATGTTTGGATGCTAGAAAAGTATGCTCAATTTCTAATATGTTGGTAATTTAATGTAATTTAATTGTATCATTTAGTTTTGAATGTAATGGGTAATGATGAATGATACTAGTAGGTAGATTTGCTCAAATAATAATCTCATGTGATGGATGTATGCTCACTTAAGTGTGTTAGTGAATCAATGGAATTTTTTTATCTTTCTATAGTGTTGTGGAATAACTATTTATGAATGATGCACCTTTCCATATACATCATTGGTTATATTCATGTTGGTTAATCTATGTCGAAATCCAAGACTTATTATATAATAGAAGCTAACCCTAAAGGGGATAATTGGATTTATGTTAATCTAAGCATTAAGCACTTATTCTTGAATAGAACATAAACCTTGCTTAAGAAGAATTCTCATGTAGTGCTTTAGGCTTAAGTAAGAAATGTATAGAATGTTGCCATATAAGGGCCTCATGAAGTTGAATTCACCTCATAAACTCACACGATGGTTCAATCGAGATTATATTGTGGAATGAAATTCTCATCAAGGCAAAATGACCCTGAACTACAAACCAAGATTTATGAATAACCATTGGTGTGGTTATTTCATCTATGATGGTTTACCATGGGTGTGGTTCTCCATATTCAAGGTATTCACCTGGTCTGGGTGGACCATTTGGTGATTTTCTCCTTTTATGAGGATGAAACCTAACACTTGGCCAGCATACTCATACCAAGTGGGGTATGAGGGTTTCGTAGAAGTTGATCACTTCTACTTAAAGAGACTCTGATCAAGTCTCTATAGCTCTTGAAGCTATTTGCCTTGAAAGTTACAATCCAAATGGAATATGTCTTTACTAGGACATGATTAGATCTTTTGCCATATGAAGATGAACATTTATATATGTAAAAAAAAATCTATGGATAAGAAGGGGTAACAACTGGGGTTGTTACAGTTGGTATCAGAGCCTAGGCTAACTGATAGGCTCTAGTGAAAGTCTAGGTTAGAAAAGACTTGGGACATGAAACTAAACTCGAGAGTATAAATTCCACAATTTTAAAATAATGCACACTTGGTAAGGGTGAAATCAGTTCTTAAGATTGTTGATGTCTCGAGATCCTTTCCCCCATGAGTAGATCCATAGTCGTTCGAAAGTGGAAGAGCTAAGAGAACCCTCCTATATGGGTTTTAAGTGGTGTACCTTAGACTCTTTTGGGAAATCACTCGACATCTATGTCTTTTGGTTGCCTATTCCTTATCTTCAAGTGTGTCTAACAACTTGGGTTAGTGGAATAATTAAAATAATGTTTTTCTTAAATTAATATTTCATTACAATTTGGCCTTAGGCCACGCAACGAAACATATCAAATACAATGAACTCTGGTGGATTACTATTCCAAGTAGTAATAGTTCACCTAGAGATAGCCACGGACCTGAACCTTTACCATGGTTAGAAATACCACTTCCTTTGTTGTAATTTAATGGATGTGCTTCACGATATTTTAGCACTAAAACAAGATGCGAAGTGACACATGTGGTATTATCCTCATAAAAGGAGAACCCAATGGTAAATTCCAAAAGAGATAAAGCTCTTGTCAAAAATGACTAAAATTTAGTTTAGGAATTATCACCACGGGTAAATATAAGTTAGTCATTGAAAACTAACTACTGGAAATTTAAGAGCAAGAAATAAGCAAAACAATATTTTCTTTATTTGATTTTTGATCAATGTTACAATACACTTTGGGGTTTTCCAATTAGAGACTGAGGTGTAGTAAATGGTGGAAGAAACCATCTATCAACACTAGAACCTGAAACCATCTAGAAGAGCGAACCCTAAGTATGGCGAAAGAAAGCAAGGACACATTTAGACATGGAAACCATCCCAAATTTCACCAAAAATATCATACTTTTCTTGACATGAAATTTTATGGTGAACTATGTCAGAACTCCACCAATCAGCTTTGTTAATCCATGTGTCCTATCTTAGTAGTAAAGTATGCCACCCGACCACTCGTGCGGTGGTCAAATGTATGGAAGTGTACTATGCTATTTAAATATGAAATTGCTCATTATACCATGCATGTGGTATTATTTTCCAAAGAAAACTGGAGCATAGAATAGTGGGACAAAACATAGAATATTATTAGACAAATTCTTTTTATTACAAATATGCCAAAACTAGAAACTAGACATAATAGCAATGGTAAGACGAAAAACAACATAGTCTTAGTTAGAATCAGAGCTGTCATAATCTTCAATTGAAGATGAGCTATGATCGTAATAAATGACTGGAAGAGGAATATTGTAGCGAATTACAATATATCTATCAAACACATAATATGGCCAAGAAGTGCCACGACGCCCACACAATACAAGATCCATTTCCATCAGACACCGAGTTTGAGAGAGTCTATTCTGAATTTCCCAATGTAAGTGAGATTGCACGTACCTATGATACATAAGACTCTAATAAAGCTCACTATCAAAAGTAACCTTTCTAGTGGGAACATATTTTTTGACCACATCCAAATAGTAGGCTGGTAGAAATTGAAATGGAATATTTAGAGGATCACCTATGGGAGGTAACTAGAAATCCCCAAATCGGACATGGAAAGTCTAGTTAGGCCAATTGAAAAATCGGTCGAACCACTCAAAATGACTTAAAGGACTTTCAAAAGCTAAATAATTATGGGAATTATTTCTTAGCCACACATCACAAAGTAAATTTTGGTAAAAGGTATTGCAATATATCTGTTCCATGGATATAAGGGCATTACGAGCTTTGATAACTTGACTTTGTAAAAAGCCCTACAATATTTCCCTTTGCTGAAACAAATTTCAAGGAGCCCAAATGAAAGATTCATAAAATTCATGCTACTCTTCCTCATAAGAAAACATGGTGGCTAATTACTGAACCAGTTTTCCTACCGAAAGGAAAGATAAGAGATTTTATCTCTCCCTCTTCGATAAGATGGTTGATGTCAACAAATACTCATTACAGATTTGAAAAATAGTACCGATGATATGATACACAAATAAATGTGCACGAGATCGACCTTCGAAGCCATTGAAGGAACAATGATGTGACTAGGTGTAAAGTTAATAGTTGTGATAAGAGAACACGTGTTACCTCAAAAAATTAAAGAGGAGCAATGAGCCTAACGAGTCAACACAAAAATCATCTATAGGACAATCAAGCCAAAGAAAAGGGTGTATCATGGAAGATGAACGATTCACCTCGGGATTGTCAAGATATGATCGGTAAATGTGTGAACAAAATTGATATAGATGGACCTAATGGTCATTTGAGTATTGGAGAAGTTTTATGCCATGACGTCCAATGCGATCATATTTATGGTGGGAGTCACCTGGATGATATTGGTT
This sequence comes from Wollemia nobilis, assembly GCA_028583015.1. Lineage (NCBI taxonomy): Eukaryota > Viridiplantae > Streptophyta > Pinopsida > Araucariales > Araucariaceae > Wollemia > Wollemia nobilis. Next base: position 1,425,450 of record JAQPPZ010003507.1, on the reverse strand, counting down.
TTAAGTGGAATGAATCCCATTATATGCTTTATGATTCTTTTGCTTCTGATTACCGATCTATTGTTGCACATACCCTAAAGAGTAGAAGTTGATCTGTAGTAGCACCAGATTTAGCAGGCATAATAATCATGGTAAGAATTAGGAAACCCATAAATGCAAAAAAGAGAAAATCTCCAGTGCAACATGCTTAGGAGGATGCTTGGGCATAGGAAATATTAAGGTTAATATCAGAGAGAGATGCTGCCATAGCAGAGTGGGATTGGCTCAAATAAGAAATATTACAAAGAAATAATTGGAGAGCAATAGCGATGGCAGCCATGCTCATAGAAAACCCCCAATTCCATCAACTAAGGGAAGAATTTAATGTTGTATTTCTAGAATCTTGTTTGGTTGCATTGTTAAATCATGGTATGCTTCTTCCACCACAACCAACTGTTGGTACTCAACATGGGAGAAGGGGAGGCAGTGATCAAGTAGCTTTTGGAGTAGTAGCTCCACCACCATCTCCAGTCATAAGTACCAACATAGTACAAGGAGGAAAACAGACCTAGGAGCATCAACCTTAAGGTCCATTGGACCACCACTCTATAGACCATCATTTTGTATTAGTCTATTACTGCCAAGGATGAGGCATAAACATTAGCAACTTTTGAATTTTATATTTTTTTTTGAATACTATATGAATATTATTGTTTATGATAGATTTAATTAGTTAATATGTGATACAAAAGAATGCATGAATATTGAATTTTGTTTGATTAAAATGAATATGAGGAATGGATTGGTGTCCATTCTTGGAGAAGGTATGGGACTTCTCCATGATTTTTGTGATGATATAAACCATGAGACATCTGGGTGGATGCTCTAGCAATGATCCAAATGCATATTAGGATATATGTGAATATCCTAAATTGAGATTCTAAAATTATGTTGTATCTTTGTTAGCACTTGATTTTATCAGGTTAATTCATGCCAAAGGTTAACCAAATTATACTATGTGATACTCCTTGGTGGGAGTTTTGATAAAATTAGCAAGACTTTTTATGTCTAGTAAGGTAAAAATGCATAATTTCATGATATCCTTGTAACATCATTTTGCAAATTCTAATACTATATTTCTCTAGATCAATTGTTGGTGCAATTTGAAATGAGTTAAAACTATAGTTTTGTATTAATATTATGTATTGGATGATGCTTTCAATACTTCTTTATATGCAAAATGGATGTTATATTGTTTATAAGGACATGGTACTGCTAATATTTTACATTTTTGTAGGTCCATGTACTCTCATGGATGGAAGATGAAGCTTGCCATCAAGATTGAAGTGTTGGATGATAGAAGAATCTGATTGTAAAATAGCAGGATAAATGCTAGCTTTTGCTAGACAAATGTGTTTTTGTAAGGTAGATGCTCAAACACAGAGGACTATGTTTAATCTAAGGGGGGGTGTATGTCATGACCCATTACCCTCCTATCTTATTTAAAGAATATTAATTGATCTTGGGGATCAATTAATGCCTAATATAAGGGGGCATGACCCTAAAGAATCCTACAAAAATTCTAATAAAGGAATTTTAGGAAGGATAGAAAAATATTAATTATCTTTTAGAGAAGATAATTAATTATGAGATTTTGTGAAAAATAAAATTGAGAAATTATCTCTTGCAAAATTAGAACAATATGATAAATTAGGTGTAAATTTAGTGGACCCAACCTAGATGGGACTTAAGAAGGACTGGAGGATTTTTAAAATAGCATATGGGTTATTCTACCTATTGGGAAGTACCCATATGGCTTCCTTATATTGGTGGAAATTAAAAGGGAAGTCCTTTACCTTATCAATAATAGTTCTAACTTTGTTCCCAGTCTATGCTTTAATAGTATTAGTCTTATACTTGTCCCCATGGGAAAAGATACAAGACAAAAATAAGGACACTTGCCTTACCCTTAGTAGGACCCTTTTTCCTTACACTCCACATGACTTGATAAGTCTAATGGGTCCAAGGCATATTTTAATAATAAAATAATAAGGCCACTATTTGGCCATAAGTGGAGAAATTTCCCTATAAATTAGAGGCCAAATTGTGAAATAGGGCTATCTAGGAAATCTTAATGGCCTAAGGAGTATGCTCTCCACCCTTGGGTGGATCAGAAACCAGAAAGCCTATAAGAAATTCCTAAAGTCTATTAACGAGGACCAGTTTAAGGAGTCTTGAGAATATTTTGAAGGAAGGAAGGCTTGTAAGCTTGAAAGTGATTATCAGAAGATGAAAGACTTTTGGAAATGAAACAGGTCAAATCCCTTCTTTATACTCCATTTTACCAATTTGAGTTAATTAATAGAATGTTTCAATGATTTCCTAAAAAATTATATCTATTCAAATATAGTTTAGATCTCACACCCAGTCGAAGTTTGGATTCTTGTGATATTTTCACTTAAAGAATAATTTATACTTTTGGACATCTAATAAAATTTTAACGATCGTGATGAATCTATAAAAATAATAGTTAGCTTCCTTATCCATATAGGAATTGGTTTTAAGAATACCCTTAAGCGAAAGGTATGAAAAGTGCCATACGATATGAATTTAGTCGATGCCTATCGACACAACCATCATTAATGGTTACTTTATACAAGTAAATAAATCATTTTTATAGCCAAAACACACCTTGAAATAGTTTATTTGGGACATTAGTCAGTTTGTCACTCCTATGGGGGAATTTTATGTTGTCAAACAAAAACAAAATACAAAGAACTTATAACCAGTAGCCAATAGATGTAAGGACATCAATCCATCATATGGATTGTGTAAAAACCTTTCAAAATGTATTAGATGGTCAAACCCTCTGTATCAACTAGAAATAAACCTTGAATTCCAAAATTTTTGATGATAACTCTATCGTTTGCAATATTACTAATACTTGATCTATATTAATTCAAATTGAACCTTGAGAAATTTCCTGACGGTATACCACCTGCAACCACTTATTATCATTGGTATTGGATATTGATATATTCTCTGCCACAGTCCTGTTATGAACCACTACTCAGCAAGAAAAACAACTGGAAGGTATACATAGTAAGTAATTTATATAAGATCTGCGAAGAGGTATGGGACCTCCTAAGTCCACCTATGATTAACAAATACACTTTGAACATTGGAAAAATCTAGGTAGATAGCTTTCGAGACCTTTTGTGAATGGTTTTGTAGAAACAAAGGTCGAGATAAAACATACCAAAGAATTATTATAACTAAGCAACACAAATATTGGAAACTGATCTATCAAATTCCTAATTGGGAAGCATGTGTGCTAGGAGTTAGGAGTTAATCATGAAAAATGGACCTTGATCACCCCTATTAATGATATATGGATGCTTTATTGCTAGGAAATAGGAAGAAGTCTATTAAACCATATAGAACCCTTGATGGTTTGGCTAAGAATATAAAACTTCTCCAAGACATATCAAAGATAAGTGAAACATAATGAGAATACACTGCCTCACAGGAAACTGTAGCAGGATGATCAACTATGGTCATTAGGTCAGCTTTAATACAATTAGGGGATTTACCTCTCCTGTCTAAATTTATAACCGATTATGTACAACCAGAATTTGCTGAAACAAAGACAGTTCACTGAATTAAAATTGACCTAAAGAAGCCCATCCAAACTCTAAGAATTCAAATAGACTATGGTATCACCAAATAATATGAATCCTTGGTTTGGTGTTGCCACAGTCACCCACTCTGCACATAAAACTTGTGCTCAACCTTCAGGAAGTTGTAGGTGAATAATCAAAACCCAAATCTATGTTCCATTATGCCATTATCTAAAGTGATCTTGTTTATTTCAGAAGCATTTACTTCAGATCTCTTTGGTGAGAAATCAAGCCAAAAATCCCAATTTAGATCCCTAAGCTACAAATCACTAACTAAGCCAAACACAGTACCCTATTGCGCATAGACACTCTCCTATCGTTTATGCGGTATATACTCGATCTTATGGGTATTATTCATAGATTGAAACCTTGATGGCATTAGTAGATAACTGGATGAAACTAGTGTACCTAGAGTATAATACGTAGGTTGCCATCTATCGACTAAAATACACCCGATCCTATTGCATGTCAAACTTAGCAAAATTTTCCTACTCATGCCATGGATGAACATAAAGCACATTGTGTATGTTAAAACCGTAATGGGATTAATTGAAAGGAAAGCGAGTTTAAAATAGGGACCCTTGGGTTAGCAAAAGTAACATCCTAATAAATATCCATGTCGATTTTATAAGTCACTAGTGTAACCACAAGCCATAGCATGGAATACGATTCTCTATAAGACCTTCACTATGAAATCCATGGTGTGGTTAAAAAAAAAAAGAGAGAGCCTCTGAGTAAGAACATATTTATATAAGGGTTAGAGATAGCATGAAGGTATTAAAAGTAATAGACCTAAGATAAGACTACTCTTTCATGAACTTTGTTGAAATAAATTGGTATACTTAAAAATTAGAACTTGGGAGAGCTTTAAAAGGAAATGTAGATTGTTTATACTTGTTTAAGCTATGCCATGATGGAAGGAATAGTTAAAATATCGGTTACACTTATATAGTGAAAAGAATTTAAATTACTCATGAAAGTATTTTTGTATATTAAGCTAGATATGGACTAATTAGGAAATGTGAATAACTTAGATTATTTTTCAAAAGTGATTTATCGAGCGTATCAATTGAAAAGCATGAATACTTCATATATTAATGATATGGGACTTTAATTTATGAAGTAAAATTTTATTATTTATCAACTCGAGGAAATGAATTTGGAATTCATCCCTTGAGAAAATTTATGAGATTTCTTCTAAATTCAAAGAATCATCTCCAAAATATGGAACCAATGACTATCGTAAGTTTATACAAGATATTACAAAACTCTAAGGAACCAGTGGATTCATTAAATGCAACTTTATTTAAGGAGTATATGGTTACCTCCTTGATATGGAAAATACCATAATAGCATCATGATATCTTAGAGAAAGGAATCAGGTAATTCCTTAATTGCATCATGTATCTAAATAGGAAGAGTTGCCTTACCTGATTTGTATAATTGTGGAAAATGAATATGTTGTGATCTTATATATACTTGTAATATTTGACATCTTGAACTTATGAATATGAGGAAACACATATTTTGGAGTTTGGGTTTATTCCCCATGAGGATTCCCAAGATAAATCCTTGTGTCAATAATTGTGGTTTGCTTATTATTTCTTAAGGATGTTACATTTTCTTTCAAAATGAAAATGATGTTACATTTCTTGTGTCAATAATGTAATGATTATTTGTATGCATTGTAATGTATGCTAAAATTTTAGTAGGTTAAATATGTATGGATGCTGGAAAAGTATGCTCAATTTCTAATATGTTGATAATTTAATGTAATTTAATTATATCATTTAGTTTTGAATGTAATGGGTAATGATGAATGATACTAGTAGGTAGAGTTGTTCAAATAATAATCTCATGTAATGGATGTATGCTCACTTAAGTGTGTTAGTGAATCAATGGAATTTGTTTATCTTTCTATAGTGTTGTGGAATAACTATTTATTAATGAGGCACCTTTCCATATACATCTTTGGTTATATTCATGTTGGTTAATGTATGTCGAAATCCAAGACTTATTATATAATAGAAGCTAACTCTTAAGGGGATAATTGGATTTATGTTAATCTAAGCATTAAGCATTTATTCTTGAATAGAACATAAGCCTTTCTTAAGAAGAATTCTCATGTAGTGCTTCAGAATTAAGTAAGAAATGTATAGAATGTTGCCATATAAGGGCCTCATGAAGTTGAATTCACCTCACAAACTCATACGATGGTTCAATCAAGATTATATTGTGGAATAAAACTCTCATTAAGGTGAAATGACCCTAAACTACAAACTAAGATTTATGAATAACCATTGGTGTGGTTATTTCATCTATGATGGTTTACCATGGGTGTGGTTCTCCATCTTCAAGGTATTCACCTGGTTTGGGTGGACCATTTGGTGATTTCCTCCTTTTATGAGGATGAAACCTAATGCTTGGCCAGCATACTCATACCAAGTGGGGTATGAGGGTTTCGTAGAAGCTTATCACTTCTACTTAAAGAGACTCTAATCAAGTATATATAGCTCTTGAAGCTATTTGCCTTGAAAGTTAAAATCCGAATGGAATTTGTCTTTACTAGGACATGATTGGGTCTTTTGCCATATGAAGATGAACATTTGTATATGTAAAAAAATATATATATATTGTGGGTAAGAAGGGGTAACAACCGGGGTTGTTACAATTTGACCCCTCTAACCATGGGGATTGGTCAGAAAGGTTTTAATTTTTGAAACTTTTTTTGAGTTGTTTTTGTGGGTTAATTTAATATTTGTAGAGCCATCGATGATCTGGTTCACATGATCATCATTGATCCATAACCATAGTCAATAAATTTTGACCATAAGTAGACATTGTCGTATACAATTTTTTTTTGTATGTGGTTTTTTTTTGTACACAGTCCTTGCAATATATAGTTTTCTATAATATCTGAAGTTGCTTATTGCAAATCTTGTTTTCTAAGATTTGCAACCTATTTTCTTCACTCTTGAGTTCTTTCTAAATTTCAGACTCAGATTTGCATTTAAGTTACTCACAAGGTTTTCTAAAAATACTTTTTTTTTAAATAAATAAAAAACATATTTTGTTGGTAGTTCTATGTATTTGAAAAAAAAATTGTAAAAGATTTGTTTTAAGAAGTTGTTACTTAATTTTTTTTTTTTTTAGATCTATAAAATTTTAGTGATTGTAAAAATTATATTTGATCATATACTCTTTGCAATGCTTGAATTATAAAGATATTTGGATTTTGGGGGGCTCTTATTTTTAGAAGCATTGAATAAAAATATTTTGGGTGGGGTGTCTTGGTGTCGATCTGAACACCATCTTTGTGGATATTGTATTTTATTTCTTGTGATTGAAAAATGGATTTAGAGGATTTTGAACCATTTAACTCACATAATTATCACATATGGAAGCCACACATGATGACACTTATTCAATATAAAGGGTTATCAAGATTAATGCAAGAAGATCTACATGAAGTTATAAAATAGTATCATAAGTTTATTCGTGATTGCAAAATGGATGAATATAAGGGATTAATTTGGATGCACGTGAGTGACAATTTTTTGATTCATCTTAATGATTATGGCACTCCTTTTCAAATTTGGGAGAAGCTTGATAAGTTATTTGGGCAAGCGGACACTTTGAGAGTTTTAGATTTTGATGTTGAAATTAGTGTTCTCAATTCATATGATTTTCCATTTGTGGGTGATTTTCTCACTAAGTTTAAATACTTGCTCACACTTTTAAAAGGTAGTGGAAAAACTAAAATGGATGAAGAATTTATTTTCATGATCTTATCAAAACTTAGGGGTCCATTTCATATGTTTGCCTCCACATTTTTTCCAGTATGGATTCCATGGGTTCTAATCACAAAATTCCTACTTCTGAGAATTTCTATGTCAATATTTTGAGGGAAGAATCCAAAGTTTTTAACTTTGAGCATTAAACCTCCTCACATAAGGGATTTTTTGCATCCTCCATTTCCACTTCCAAAGGCAAGGGAAATTCCAAGTCTAAGTCCCAACCTAATCCTTCCCATTCCCCTTCCCATTCATTTCATCAAAATACCAAAGAGTTACATCAAAAAGAGCCATCCTTCAAAGAGTCCAATCATAAACCTAAGCAGTCCAAAAGTAAAAATAGGTCAAATGTTGTTTTTTCATATTATGGATTCAATGGTCATTACGACGAAAAGTGTTGGAAAAAGTCACAAGACTTAGAGGAAGCCTTTAGGAATAAAAAATTATCATTCAATCCTTAAAAATATAAGGGCAAGGCTTTGTATGCTTTTGAAAAACCATCTAAGGCTATTTTTGAGGATTGTATTTTGAATTCTAGAGCAACTCATCACATGATTTCATCCAAGGAGTCATTTGCCACCTTGTGTTCTACTTATATATATTTAACTGAGGTTGGAGATTCCTCTTCAATTTTAGTTATGGGAAAATATGAAATATATGTTGATGGTGGATGCATTAAGAATGGTCTTTATGTTTCAAACATTTCCATAATTTGTCTCTCAATGTACCAAATTTTCATAATGGGGGGACAAAACTACGTTGTTTACACATTAAGGAGCTAATATTAGATATTTAAGTGACCCACAATATATTGTTGCACAAGGAGTTGATGAGCATAGATCATGTCTTTATCATTTTAAGGATTTTTATTCTTCACTTGGAGGTACTTGTTTGGTGGTTCATGCAAATTCAGAAATTAAAATTTGGCATGAAATATTTGGCCATCTCAACTATAGATATTTTAAGGATTTAGGCACTCATGATTTGGTCATTTTATTATCTAACATCTCCTATATTGATGGATTTTTTCCAGGTTGTGTACTTGGCAAACAACATCAATATCCTTTTCCCAAAGGTAAGTCCAAGAGAGCTTCTTCCCATCTTGAGTTGGTGCATAGTGACTTGATGGTTTTTCCCACTACTTTTTTGGGAGCTAAGTATACACTCGCATTTATTTATGATTTCTCAAGGAGAACTTGCGTATATTTTCTCAATTTCAAGAGTGAAGTTTTTAACAAATTCAAAGTATATAAGGCTTTTGTTTTGAATCAATCTTCAAGTTGCATCAAGAAGCTTTGAATAGATAATGGGGGATAGTATTTTAGTAGGGAGTTTTTATATTTTTTGGCCCTTCATGGGATTCTACATCAACACTCTATCCCACATACACTACAACATAATGATATTATTGAGAGGAAAAACATAACACTCAAGGAAATGGTAAATTGTATGATGCAATCACAAGATTTACCTCCTAAGTTTTGGTTTGAGGAATTAAACTATGTGAATTACATTCAAAATCACACATCTCATCAATATCTTGAGAAAATTACTCTATAGGAGGCTTATATATGGACCAAGATTTATGTTTCTCATTTCTAAGTTTTTGGGAGTAAAGGATGGGCTTATATTTCAAATAAGAAAAGGATAGCTTTGGATAGAAAGAGCAAGCCAATAATTTTTTTTGGCTATTGTGAGGATATGAGACCTTATAGATTATTGGATATAGATATAGATGAAGTTAGTTTTCAAACTCATGTCTAGTTTTGTGAGCATTATTCTCTAATTAAGCAAACTCTTTCTACTCCTTCTACATCCTCATCTACTTTTCACTTTGAATATGGTTGTTTTGATGATGATCACAGTGAGGATGAGGACATTGTTGAGATAGTTTTAGAGGTTACTACAAATGCTACCCTCATTAGATGGGTTTGAACTATAGTTGAGGAGGCAACACCTTTCATTGAAGGTTTCCCACCTTCAAGGCATACTTCTACTTCTAGCATGGGTCTTCTTTGTTAGGAAAATTCTATTTATCCATAAAGGTCTGATGAGGCCCATGGAATTTGAGAGTGGGATGATGCCATGGATGATGAGTATTATTCCTTAATGAAAAATCATACTTGGGATTTGGTTCCCCTTCCAAAAGAAATAAAATGGTGAGATGCAAATGGGTGTATCACACCAAATATGGAGTAGATGGGTCCATTCATAGGTACAAGGCTCAACTTATGGTGAAGGGTTTTTCATAGGTTTAGGGGCTTGATTACTTTGATATGTTTACCCCTATAACCAATTAGTATTTTTTTCATCTTGTACTCTTTATTGTTGCATAACAAGGCTAGTCAATTTACTAGATGGATGTGGAAAGTGCTTTCTTGCTTGGAGATTTGCAAGAAGATATTTATATGGAGTAGCCTCTAGGATTTTTCCAATATTCTTCATTGGTATGCATATTATGGAGATAACTTTATGGCCTCAAATAGGACCCTTAGGCTTGGTATGAGAAGAAGGATTAGAAAAATAGAAAGTGAGAAAATGTTTTTCGCAGGACTGCCCAAACTATCGAACTCGTTTCGGCCATATCTCACTCATCCGGACTCGGATTGAGCTAAAATTTTGAGGGTAGATGCCTAAAAAACCCTAGAACGTCTCCACCAATTTTCATATCATTTGGAGCAACACAGATCCTAGCACATCCCTATGTGTGAACGAGATATTTGGCAAGCGGCTATGCGAGGGTTTCATCTGGGTTGAGTGCAAGCAGCTCAAGAGGTTGGTTTTTAGGGCCTTCGGGCCCTAGCGACCAATATTTTTGTGGTTTATGCTCAATATTTTAGCAGGAAATGTTGCAGGGGATCCAATATGGGTTAGAAATTTATCTTTCAATAGATCATACTATGAACTTGAGTGACAACGACTTCCAATTTGCTGCACAAAAGAAAAGTGAAAACCATACCTTTCCACGGTGTCTAGGGCAAGGATTAAAGAGATCAAGAAACAAGTTTCAAGTAGTTGATCAAAAAATGGCTCATATCTCAAGTGAATCTGGTGCTAAGGTGCACCCACAAAATAATTCTACTGTGAAAACCCCTGTCAAGGGTAAGAATTTTGAAGACTCAGCCCCAAAAATGAATTTTAGGGATGCCCTTCATGGTGGACAGCCTCAGCCCAATGCTAATATCAATCTTAGGGCTTCCCATAAACCTCTAAGAATGCCTAAGATTGATCCCAGGAAAATGGAGTCAGGATGTCTTAAAGCGGTGATGGAACTCCTATTGTTAAGCTTGATATGGGTAACATTCGGACTGGCATTGAAGATTTGGAAAAAAGAGGACTAATTTGTCGGTTCATGGGTTTTCGTCCGAGTCTATCTGCTTTCAAAGTCTGGGCTGCAAAAATCTAGAAAACTAAAGGTGAGTTACAAATCTCTATTTATCCAAATGGTTATTTTCTTGTTTTATTTGCTAATAATGAAGATAGAGAGAAAACTTTTCAAGGGGGTCCTTGGTTTTTTGGAAGGGCAGGGCTTTTCATGAAGCCCTGGCATACTAAATTTAAAGCCGAAGAAGAGATGCCTTCTATAGCTCCCGTGTGGGTTAGACTCTTTGGCCTCCCTATTGAATTTTGGAATCCTACTATTTTTTCTTCAATTGGAAACTCTTTAGGAACTTTTATGATGATTGCTGATTGTACTCAAAATTTTGAACATATTATTTATGCTCGAATTTGTGTTTTAATGGATTTTGACAAACCCCTACCTAAAAAGATCACATTACAATTTGGGGAAGACACTTGGGAGCAAGTAGTGGACTATGAGAACATTCCTTTTCGTTGTAGAATTTGCCATGAATATGGTCATTTGGCCAGTGCTTGCCCAAATAAAATTCCTGATCAAAAGAAAGAAGATATAAACTCAGCGGGGTTTCCAAATACCTAAGAAGAAGAACACTCAGAAAAAACCGGTTATGAAGGATCAATCAAAGTCATCTGCTAATATGTTTGAAATCCTTTCCACAAATGATGTCCCAAGTGAGGAAGAGGAAATAATGGAAACTAAAATCTTAGAAACACAATTTAAATATGAAGGGAAGAACTCGGAGACAAACCAACAAATCAAAGGTTTTCAACGAGAAAAAAAGGGAGAAAATTTACTCAAGAAAAACAATCTTTCAAATGTCAAAACTTCAAATAATGCGGGTCCCAATATAGACTCCGTTGAACCATCTAGTAAAATTTTGGTTGTGTACGAGCATTCTTCAAGGTTAGAAGCCATCTCAGATTCAATTGGAATAAGTCAAGAAACAGGGAAAAAAAATTGAAGATGGATTCTAATCAAAAAGCAAGTCGCAAGACCAATCAATATCATATGGTAAAAGAAGGTGAAAAGCTTGTAGAGGAAGGTAATATTAATGCCCTTCCCAACTTTTTTAGCCCTGGTATTAATGAAGATCATCACTTGGAATATTAGAGGACTCAAAGGGAGTCTTTCAAAACAAAATGAAATTAGAAGAATGATTCGAATAAATCATCCACATCTTGTTTTCCTTCAAGAAACAAAGATGTCAATGGAGGATATGGACTCAATTGCCGGTAAAATTTGGCCAGCTGGAAAAGTGGTTTCCCTCAGTTCCCAAGGGACTTCGGGTGGCATTGCTTGTCTTTGGGACCCAAAAGAGGTAGTTATTCACCATATGGTTGGCGGTTGGGGTTTGTTGGCTATAGCTATTCAAAGTAGACATTCCAACCAGATTATGCTCTGCATCACTGTTTATGCTCCGACTTCTTTGGAGGAAAAAAGAAGACAGTGGAAGGATATTACTCATATTATCTCTCATTTTCCTGAAGCTTGGATCTTGATCGGAGGAGATTTCAATACCATCCTCTCTCTGGATGAGAAAAGGGGGGAAATAGAAATTTGGACAAAAGCATTGACCTCATGAGCGAATATATTGCAAACCTCCATCTTGTGGATATCCAATGAGATAATGGCCTTATGACTTGGTCTAACAGAAGGCAAGGCTTAGCTTGTATAATGGAGAGATTGGATAGGTTTTTGCTCTCTAAAAATTTCTTAATCCATGGTCACATTCCTAAAGTGAAGACTCTTAATAATGTTGGTTCGGATCATTGGCCAGTCATGGTGGAAATGTGGAAAACCAATGTGAGTTTCTCTCCTTTTCATTTTCAATTAATGTGGCTTAGAGACATTTCCTTCAAGATCTCGTGTGCAACAATGGTGGAAGGAAGGTAAACCTAGGCATGGGACTAAGATGTTCTATTTTTCCAAAATACTGCAATACATTAAATCCAAAATCAAGACTTGGAACTGGAAAGAGTTTGGGGATGTTCATAAAAAAAAAATGAAGTTATTGCTCATATTGAAAATTTGAATAAGAAAATCCGTTTAGATGGCCTCACAGAGAAGAGAAGTGCAGATGAAATTAAACTCACAACTCAGTTAGAGGAATGGGGAAAAAGAGAAGAAATCTTATGGAAGCAAAAATCTAGAATTCAATGGCTCAAAGAAGGAGATCGAAACACAAATTTCTTCCACAAATCTCTTCTAGCTCGAAGATCTCACAACTTTATTTCTTCCTTAAAATCAGATTCTGGAGATGTTGTTTATACTTGGGATGGCATGAACTCTATTGTTGTTGATTACTTTTCCAATATTTTTGTTGCTACTCCTCTTGACTCGGCTTCACAACAAAATGTTCTTCAAGCAATCCCTTCTCTTATCACTTCTGAGGAGAACTCTATTTTGATTGCTCCTGTTACTATCAATGAGCTTCAACAAGTAGTTTTTAAAATGCAAAAATGGAAAACCCCAGGTCCTGATGGTTTTCCCATTGAGTTCTACCAAGAGTTCTGGGATATCCTTCATGTTGATTTATTAGAGGTGGTGGAAGAAGCCAGGAAAGCCAAAGAAATTTTGAAGGTTATCAATAAAACTTATATTACTCTTGTTCCAAAAGCTCAAGAGGTTGATCATATCTCAGCTTTTAGACCTATTGCTTTATGTAATGTTCTTCTCAAAATCATTACTAAAATCATGGCGAGAAAGGTTGAAGCCTCTTTTGCATAAGATTATTTCCCCAGAGCAAGGGGGTTATGTGGAAGGACGTCAAATAGTAGATGAGATAGTTCTTGCTCAGGAAGCCATCCATTCCATGGATATGCAAAATTCTCCTTCCATGTTCATTCGGTTAGACTTATCCAAAGCTTATGACAGAGTGGATTGGCACTTCCTTATCAAAGTTTTGAGGCAATTTGGTTTCTCTAAGGATTGGATGGATTGGATTATGGGATGTATCTCTTCAGTTTCCTACTTAGTTCTTATCAATGGCAGGCCTTCTCAGTCATTCCCGGCTTCCAGAGGTATTAGGCAAGGTGACCCGCTATCCCCTTATTTATTCATCATTCTTGTTGAATGCTTGGGTAGGACTATAACCAAAAAGAGGGAAAACAAAACCCTTGAGGGAGTTACCATTGCTCATGGAGCTAGACCTATCTCTCATCTTCAATTTGTGGATGACTCTACTCTTTTAGGTAAAGCTACGGTTAAGGAAGCTTCTAATATTAAGCAAATCATTAGCTATTTTTCTAAGGCTCCTGGGCAGTTGATCAATGAAGAAAAATCTAAAGTTATTTTCTTTCACTGCTCTGCTAGACAGGAATCCATGGTCTTGGATAAATTAAGATATAAGAAGACCTCCCTTCCAATCACTTATTTAGGTATTCCCATAAATATTCAAAGGCAAAAAAATAAATATTGGAATTGGTTGTTGGACAAAGTCAAGAAGAAAATTGGAAAGTGGACCAACAAGTGGCTTTCTTCAGGGGGTAGAATCACCTTGGTAAAATCAGTCCTTCAAGCTATTCCTATTTATGTTTCTTCCATTTTGAATATCCCAAAGGTTGTTCTTCGAGAATTGGATCAAATCAGTCATCGTTTCCTTTGGAGTGGTACTAAGGAGAAAAGAAAATGGGCCTTGGTGAAATGGGATACTTTATGTCTTCCTAAGAGTGAAGGGGGTTAGGATTCTGGTCTTCTATTAATAACAACAAAGCTTTAGCTGCTAAATTATATTGGAGGATGTTGCATAACCCCAATGCTCTTTGGGCCAATAATCTCCATGCTAAATATGCTGAGAACAAAAGTCTTGAAGACCTTGTTCGCTATCAACTTCCTACCAAAGGTTCTCCCATTTTAGCAGTTCTTAAGACTGGTGAGGATTTGATAAAGAAAAAATTATTTTGGATCATTCATAATGGTCAACAGGCAAATTTTTGGATAGATTCTTGGGATGGTCACAAGCCTTTGATAACTCGGTTTCCCGATTGGAGGCCTTGGATGGAGGAGCTTCACCGAGCTAATTGGATAAAGGTGGCTAATTACTGTCGGTACCATCTTGGTAATTCAAAGGTTGGTAGATATTGGATCCCTATTGAGGACTGGCCTATTCAAATCCTAGAAAGGCAAAGACAAGATATCCAAGGCATCCTTCATATGAGATCCCTCTCTTGGTCCCATGAAAAATATTGTTTTGGATGGAACAACACTACTAAGGGTGAGTATTCCAGTTGCTCAAGGTTATTTGACCTTATGCCATAATAATCCCAACCATTCTTCTGACATATTTTCTCGATTGTGGGCTCAAAATCTCTGGCCTAAGGTGAGGTTCTTTAATTGGCTTTTATTGCATCGTAGGGTGCTTCTTGGTGAGCAACTTATGAAGCATGGTTTTCATGGCCCTTTTAGATGTGAAATGTGTGAAGAGAATGTAGAAACTCTCAACCATATTTTTATTGAGTGTACTTTAGCCTCTGAGCTATGGAGGAGAATGGCCACTTTACTTGGCTTACAGTGGTCCAATTTTTTTACTTTTGAACAACTTTGGAGGGATTGGCCTAATCAAGAGGGTGTTGATCATTTTATTAGGCGAGTTAGTTTGGATGGGTTCTACCATTCTTCTTTGGAATATTTGGAATGAAAGGAACAACCAAATTTTTAATCAAGATAGGAAGGATATTCACTATATTTGGCAAAAGACCATAGCCAACTTAGTTGAATCAGTCCATCAACTCCTTAATCACCCCCAAAACTCCCACCAAAGATGGGATCAAGTGATGCAAATATTGAAGATTAAATCTTCTAAGGGCAACCAACTTAAAGGGAATGTGAGTATTAGTAATATGGATAGGACTAGAAATTGGCAACCTCCTCCTAAGGATTTTGGAAAAGTCAATACTGATGGAGCCTCTAGAGGGAACCCTGGAAAAGCCAGTGTGGGAGGAATTGGTAGACTTTCAGATGGCTCCCTGGTTTTTACTTTTGCTGAGAATTTGGGTATTCTTTCCAATAACCTTCTTGAGGGGTATGGTATCCTCAGAGGCCTTCAGGAGGCTACTAAGGTTGGATGGGAAAAGGTGTTAGTTGAGTCTGACTCTCAACTTATGATTAATCTCTTGAAGACTCCTTCTAAGAATCATAAGGTGGATTGGAGAATAAAAAGAATTATTGAGAAGATTCAATTAATCCAGGATGGGATTTTTGAAAGTTGATTACAATCATGTGGTCAGAGATCAAAACAAGAGTGTTGATGCTTTAGCTAATTGGGCTTTGGACAAAGGTGATCTTACTTGTTATGGCCACCCTCCTAGATGGTGGGCTTCTCAAATTAGGGAAGCTCTTCTTTCTATCATTTCTTTGGATGGCTCCAGTTCTGAAGGTACCTAGTTTCTTCTTGCTTTTTTTTTTTGCTTCTCTTTGGTTCATTCAATTTTTTTTTAGTTCCCTAGCTCATTCTATTCTTTATTTTGTTTCCTCTGTTGATTCTTGCCTTAATAGTCTTCTGTCTAGATAGGTCATTGTTATGTTCAATTTTTTTTTCTTTTTTCTTTTTTTTTTTTTGTTTAGTTTTTTAAGGTGGGTGGGTTCTTTTGTTTTGTTTTTGTGTTCTTTGTGTTGTTTGTGTTTTTGTTGTTTTGTTTTGTGTGTTTTTTTTTTATGTTTTTTGTTATTGTTCTTGTGTTTTTTTCATTCTTGTTCTTGGGTTTCTCTTTGTTTGTGTTAATTCATGTTTTTATGTGTGAGTGTTTTCTATGTTTTTTTTTTTTTTTATTGTCTGTTGTTGGTTGTTTTTTTTTTTATTTTTATTTTTTAGGTTTTGGTTGTGTTTATTTTTCATGTTTTTTTTGGGTTATGTCTTTGTAGTGTTCTGTTGTTTTTGTCTTGTTTGTGTTTTGTTATGTGGTTCTTGTGTTTTTCTATGTGGTTTGTGTTGTGGTTTCTTTTATCTTATTGTGCGTGTTTGGTTGTGCTTTTGTTTTTGACACACTCAAGGAGCATGTTTTTTATTTTATTTTATTATTTTTGTTGTTATTTACTTATTTTTAAATTGGTTTTGTGTGTTTGTTTGCTCCTTGAGTATGTCAAAGGTGGTAGGCCAGGTCCGAGTCCTGGGCGTTTTTGGCGGAATGGATACCCCCGCCTCCTTGGGTCTTACCCGAAAGTGGCATCCCTTTTGGGATGTTTTCCACAAATAAAAAAAAAAAAAAGAATATGGATTATTTTCTTCTATATTCCAATTTTTTTAGATGTTATTCTAATCCTAAAATTTAAACTTTGAGGGATGGAGAGGACATCATCATCATTGTATTATATGTTGATGATTTATTGACCATAGGCAGTTCTACTTCACACATCCAAGATGTGCAAGGCTCTTTTTTGGAGTATTTTGAGATGATAAATCTTGGAGTTTTGCACTTTTTCCTTAGGCTTCAAATTTCACAATTAGATTCAAGTATCTCTATTTGTTAGCAAAAGTACACCTTGGATTTGCTTCAATAATTTGGAATGGCTAACTGCAAGTCATCTTCTACTCCTTTTCAGTCAAGTATTATTTTGAGTGCCACATGTTCTACTCCTAGAGTGTGATTTACTTGACTCATGCTCATCTTGACATATCATTTACAATTTGGTTTGGTCTCCCAATTTTCACATGATCCACATGATAGTCATTGTGATGTCAGCAACACCACAACCAAAGCCAACCAACACATGCAAATGCAATGAAAATAATTAACATATGCTTTTTATTAAATCACACCCTTGAAATTACAAGCATTTGAAGATGCAATTACTAATTAAAGGGATGCTTACGCATCCATTCACTATATAGAGTGCTACATATTTCCTCAAGAGATAGATGCGTTGATGCTCAAAAATATCACTCAGAACTTGTCCAAATCTGCTCATTAAGTCCTCTCTAGTACTTTCTCAAATCTGCATAGCAAGCTTCCACAAAAGCTTACTCAAATTAGTCCACAAGCCTTCTCAAAGACTTATCTCAAATCTGCTTAACAATATCACACATAACTTGTTCAATCACATAGAATCATAAATGGAATTGTTAGAGACTCAATATGTTCTATACTCAATGCTCAATCAATAGCTCAACTTAATCTCATATAAGCATAAAGATAATTGTTAGAGATTCAATATGTTCTATACTCAAATTCCAATCTCAACTCAAATCAATCTCATAGAAGCATAAAGAGAATTGTTAGAAACTCTATATGTTTTATTCTCAATTTCCAATCTCAACTACAATCAATCTCATAGAAGCATAAAGAGAATTGTTAGAGAATATATATGTTCTATTCTTAAATCCCAATCTCAACTCAAACAGAATATAGAATAGTTTGTTTCTTGGAACTTGAACAACCACTTCACACATTCACTTGACTAGGCTCAATCAACTCTACTCAACCAATCACCTCAAGGATCAATCCTTTCTCACAAACCCTAGTCCAAACATGTATTAACCAACTAAAAATGTTTCCAACAATGCTCAACAACAAATATCACATAAAAAATATACTCATGTTCTTTTCTAGTTCAAGTTCAAGTTCTTTGCATGACAACTCTCTTCAACAAAAATTCTTATAAAACAAGTATTAATCACAACTCTCAAACCAAAAAACCTTGAAGCATTTATCCAACAAATTTCAAAAAGGAAACCACAATCAATCCTTTTCTCTCCAATGATATTTTTAGAAATAAATCACCCAATCAATTCAATGGAGAATATTGCCCATACCTTTTTGATTATGAAGAAGATCTCTCAAATCTATCAAGATCATAACCACTTCTTTGCCAAGCTAGAGAGGGTTAGTAGACAAAGAATATTGCACAAAATTTCACAATAATATTCCCTTTAAATATCTCAACAATATTTTAATTTATTCTTCCACTCAACAATGCAAAGCATGTTCCACATACACCTTATCAAATCCAATCTCAATAAAGAATCTCATCAACACATAAAAGCAATAACCACCTCTCAAGAAGAAATTACCACCATAGCATTTAGAAACACTTTAAAATAATATCAAGGTAACTTAGGGCATCCTTCAATAACATTTGCACAACATTGATTTAATGCAAAAATAACATATACTCCCTTATTACTCCATTGCCAAATTTAATCAAAAACCCTTATTAAAATATTAAAGCTTGCTCAACCTTATATCTCCTAAAAACTATAATCAAACCTTAGCAAGCAAAATATTTTAATTAAAATATTAACCCATGAAAATATCGGAGTTGGAGCACATACCTCAAAAGAAGCACTCAAAGGACTTTGGTGATTTGAACCTCTACCCATTGTGCTACCAAGCAACAACTAAGCCACATGAGCTAAGACTTCCCATGTGAGTGCCTTGGGCACTCCTTGTCTTTAACCATGTGTGCTTTCCTCACAAGGTGCTAAAATTTGACTGCCCACGATTTGACCGTCCACTTCACACTCTTCAATAATTCACTGCGCAATATTCGGATGAGCAATTACTTTGGGTTTCAGAAATCATTTGACTTAACACTTGCATTAATGAAAAACCTTTGGATTATTTATATAAGCCATCCTTAGATGCGAATACATTGGCCCTTTTAATATTGCCCTCATGACGTCGGTGGTGCCAATAAGAAAGGAGGGAAAACCTTTTTAAAAGGTTTTAAATTTTAATTTTAATTTTAATAAAATCAAAATTTAAACCCAAATTTCAAACTTCAATAACTTTATCACCGGAGGTCCTTTTTCGATGAAATAAAAATCCAACTTGGGTTTTAAGAAAAACCCATTTCAAATCTGCCATCCATGGTTTTAAATAAAACCTTTTCCTTGCCTTTCTCATGAAACTCTTTGTGGAACAAAATCATAGTGCTTACTCACATAGGTCCTTTTGACATCAATGACAACTTTTAGCTTAGGGACTAAAAATGTCCAACAGTTCATTGTTCTTGTCCTCAAAGGTGGCTCTTTTTGGGTGTCAAAAGCCTTTGTCGGTAGTTTGTTTTGCATGTGAATTTTTTGGTCCACATGGAGTGGTTTTCATAGGTTTTTGTCCATCCTTTTTGTTCCTTGGTTTGTTCACTTATGCATGTTTAGCTTTCTTTGTTATAAGGGAGTTTATTTGTATGGGTTTCTTGGATCCAAGTTGTTTTGGTCTATAGTTTCATTTTATTATAATAATTGTGGGAAGCATGTGAAGTGGCACTTCATATGGTGGAGAGATTTTATCATTTTGAAGGATGGAAATTCATGCTTCTTGAGAATTCCTTTGTTGACATTGTTTGGTAATTTTAATTTATCTAGAATGGGATACCATTTTGATATAAGTTGCCTATTGAAAGCTGATCATTATGGTCCACTATATCCACACCAGCTTCCCTTGTTGTGTGATTCAGATTTTAAGTTGTTGAAGAAGTGGGAGGTATATTACATATGAAGTCTTGAATTTGGAGGAGAGCCCTACTTTTTGGTCATTTGGGGAATATGATTCAATATTATTGCTTAGTCTTAATATTGATGTTGTTTCTTAGATTTTGTCTCACCTTTCAGACCAATACTTTTATTTTAGGATTACGAGGAGATATTCAAGATATTCTCAATAGACCTATGGATTTTTTAAATCTTGTGGTGGAGCTAATCCTCAAGCTGGTGTTTTCTTGGGTGGGATTGTTAGGGGTCTTAGTTCTCAATTAGTTGATCTATTTAGTAAGTGGGTGGATTGTTATGTTATGGAGGGTGTTGTGTTTGAACCAAATTTTCTTTAAGTTGAGAAATATGTTAGGAAAATCCTTACAAAAGGGGGCATTTTGGATTATCTATTAAAATTTCATGGCCACAATAAGGATCTTTTGAAACAAACGACACATTCATGGAAAAATATATTGGTGAGAGTGTATGGATTTTAATTTGATATTTTCATACTATTTATTGTAGATGTGATAGAATTGCCCTTTGATGGTGTCTTCCACAATAGGTAAAAACATTATTTAGCCAAGGAACTGGGCTATTTTCTTAGAGAAGATGAGTATGTGTTGAATCTTCAAAATGGTTGCGAGTGGAAATCCCTTAAGTTCTATTGGATAAGGTCGTACTAGTGGTGAAGGATTATTTCATGCTGTATTCTAACAAATATGTCTTGAGGTGATACCAAGTTATGTTTCTTAATTAGCTCCACCATAAAAAGACTTATGAACATATCATATTTTTTGTTTACGTCGTTGGAAAAGTTCATTTGAGATGTTAGGAAAGGGAACATTTTTGACTGGATTCATCAAGGATTGACCTTATTAATCTTTGAACATGCGGTAAAAATTAAATAAATTCCTTGGGAGGTAGCTCTTTATCACGTGTCTCTCCATATGGACTCCTCAATTGCAGATGGTTTATCGAATTCTTCTCATTGTAATTCTAATGACTTGAAGGATTCTGATGAGAACTCGATAAACCTTATCATCTCTAAAATAATTGTGGAAAAATATTTGAAAGGATTTGGTGGAGAATCAATTTTCCCTATGGGGATTATCAGAGGTTTATGAAAGGTGAGGCATTTCAAGAACCTATTTTGTGAAGATGATCAATGTTAAGTTTTTTTGATTTTGTGATAATATCATATATAGAGGACCAAGGCCCTAGAAAAAAGTTAGAGTTTTAGTGGGGATGATTGATCACTTGGGGAAGAAGCCTTGTAATTTGCTAGATACCCTAAGTCTATAAAGTCTTATCTGAAGTTGCTGAAGGATAAATGGAAGTCACTAATTGGAACTCTAAAGGTGGCCATTGCTTTTGTATAAGAGATCCAATATTTGATGTGTTGGTGATAAGATACTCCAAGGGATGCCAAGTTATACTTTTTGGAAGTTGAGTATGTTCACTCTGAGGACTGAGTTCTCTCTTCTTAGTGGCACTGTTAGGTGTTTTAGGTTGTTGTCTTCTATCATTATCCTCTTATGGGGTTAGGTTTTATTAGGTTTATTTTGGATGTATGGTTCTAGGTTGGTTTCTCTTAATATGAGCATCCCTTGGATCCTATGATCTTTGGAGGGTAGTGTTGTTGGTTCGTTCTACTTTTTGAATTCCTTTTGACTGGTTGATGGGGTTGGATTCTATTTTTGGTGATCTATATTTTTGGACATATATTGTATTTGTTCTTCTCTTTGTAAAATGTTCAGGGATCCTTTCAAAACTCCTTCTATTATGTAATAGTTCAAGTAGATTAAATATTTTTATCTTACAAAGTTTTTGTTAATTGAAATATTATATCTATTCTAGGCTTTGTTAATAATATAACTTGTCATCACTATTGTCATGTTTAGAAAGGATAATAAATTTTCCTAGGGTATAACACAATTATTTGGGGTTTGGATCTTCTTTGGAAGGTCCATGGTTCAAATTGCAACTTATGTGTTAATCGTTTATTGATACGTTTAACTCTCGACCTTACGAGGGCTCATGGATGGGATGGTAATGCTCAAACCTAAGCATTAGTTATAGGGGTTTCTCACACTAACAGAAAAAAAGGAGGATAGTAAAGTAGGCAAAGATAACTAGTAGTTTTTCTATTTTAAGAGTTTTTCTTGGGAATCAAGAGGTGGTTTTTTGGGATATTTCCTAACTTCAAATTTGAAACATATTTTTTGTATTTTTTTTTTAAGGAATATATTTATTATGGATAAAGGACCTTTGTAAAGGTTCAATGAGCATGAACAAAGATGATTTATATAACTATGCATATTTGGGTATTCAAATTAAAAGGTTATTTTTGTTAGTGCACAAGTGGCGATTAGTATTATTGTTTATATATGTATTTAAAAATTAATTTGGGGATATTTCCTAACTTCAAGTTTGAAATATATTGTTTGTAACATTATTTTTTGAAGAAATAGATTTATTATGGATAATGCACCTTTGCAAAGGTTCAATGACCATGGAGAGAGATAATCTATAGAACTATGCATAATTGGGTATTTAATAACAAGGGTTATATGTTTTAGTTCACATGTGGATATTAGTATTATTTTTTACATATGTATTTACAAATTAATTTGGGGAGATTGCCTAACTTCAAGTTTGAAACATATTTTTTGTAACATTATTTTTTTAAGAAATAGTTTTATTATAAGTTATGTACCTTTGTAAAGGTTCAATGACCATGGAGAGAGATAATTTATATAAGTAAACATATTTGGGTATTAAATAACAAAGGTTATTTGTGTTGGTGTGCAAGTGGATATTAGTATTCTTGTTTATATATGTATTTATAAATTAATAGATATGTTTATTTTAAAAAATAATTGAAAAATGTTCATGTTGCATCATTTAATTTTATTACAATTCTTCTAAACTAAAATAGAAATATGTTTCTTAATAGTCATAAAAATTTTATGTTTTGTTACAAATAATTATTAAGTCTAAATTACATGAAGAGCTGAGACACATAAGAATTTAAATTTTAAATGACTATGCAAAATCAATATTGACATGCATTCTTTTCTTCCCTTCCTTTCCTTAGCATTACATTATATTATCATGTGTTTAGTGCATTAATTTAAATTCAAAATACATTTTATTTTTTATGTTAAATATATGGTTAAAGTGTGGGTGGTAGTGTTGTTCAATGTGTTTGTATGTTGTACAAACACAACCATTTCAATATGTTAGTAGGATACTAGGTAATTTGAGTTCCACTTCATCAATATTATTTTGTGTTAGTGAGCCAAACAAAAGAATAGTCTCCTCAAATATAATCATGAGCATTAAATGGTGGTATTAGCACATAACATAGAAATATCCATGTAAAAACTATATATTTGATGTCAGTTGGAAATTCCATGCAAAATATTGGATAAGTAACACCAACTAAAAACTCCATATGAAAGATTGCATAAGAGTGATTTACTAGAAACTAGGGGATTGACTATCTTAATTAGTTGGATTGGAATCTCAAGACTCAAAAGTAATATAGAATCATAGTTCTTACACTTATAAATAAAAGAGGAGGAAAATGAATAATAAAATGGGAATAAGGGAAGGAATAGCATTGGGAGTAGAGATAGAATATACTTTTCCTATGCTAGATCTACATTATTTGAAGATATTTTATGTAGCAACACCATAAAATATGCAATGATTAATAAATAAATCGATTTTCTTTATTGTGTTAGACTTATTTTGTTAAAAAAATTGCCTGTGATCTAGGTAATTGTGTTGTAGGATTTTGAAGTGTGTTACAAGTTGTCATAGTTAGAGATACCATTGACTTAGAAATGATTATTGTCAAGGGTTGGCACTGACTAGAATCCAATTAACCTATCATAAAAAATAGATATTGCAGTCATAGTTAGAAATTACCATAATGATCATGTTGTCATAACTGCCAATGAAAGTGTCATCATCTAAAAAGTAAAAACTCTACCAAATAAGAAATAAAATTTTATCTTCTAAGGTTGTTTATTTTCCATGTATTGTTGAATATGGACTTCCCAATTTTACCACTACATTATTCATGATGGCCAAGAGACCCTATCATCTAGAGGAAGATTGGATGGATTGTGTGATTTAGAATCTACTATTATCATCTTCATCAAAGAAAACCACCAATAAGGGATATTCGACTTAAATTTGTTGACTAGAATTCGTTCTAGTCTTCCGTCATTGTTAGAGAAATTGTTGACTATCCAAGGGCCATCACAACTTGATGCCAACATTATTTTCTAGAGAAATTTCTAATGAAAAATTTTGTACTGAAGCATGCCTTCTTGATTGTATATCATCATCAAGTAGAATTTGATGATATTAAATTAATCACTATCTACTATGTAGATTTTAAAACTAGTTCACCCACTTGTTGTGACAATTTTTCTATTAGAGATAGAAGATATCTAAGTATTACTAAATGCCAAAGGAATTATGGTGCAATGGAGAAGAGGAATACCATGAGGAGACAACTATACATATAGCTAGAATTCTAAGGGGAAATACTGCTTGATTTAAAGTAATCAAAATTGCTTAAAGAAGAGGTATTCATCTAGAGGATATTAGTGATAGTGAAGAAGAGGAGGGTGACCATGTGAAATATCAAGATGAAGAACAAGATTTTGTGCATGTACCTGCTCTAAATATGCTACCTTATGAAGTGCATGTGTATCTCAATGTGCTTGGTTTGTTGATGTTCAACTAGATTTCGTGCAATATGAATTGTGCTTTGATTGTCACACAAAAGAGTTATAGGATTCTCATGGGTGAAAATAAATTCTCTCAGAATTTGACGAAGCCAAAGAGCTTCCTGACTAGCCAAAATATTTTCTATGTATTTTGGCTCTGTAGAAGATAGAGCTACTACTTGTTATTTATTGCATAACCAAGCCATTGGTGAAGAAAAAAGGCAAAAGACATACCCTGAGATGGAACATCTGTATTTTACTAAACATGCCCAATATGAATCTGTGTAGCCAATAATATCCATGGATTTTCCCTTGTAGAAGAGCCCAAAGTGAGTAGTGCCTTGCAAGTAACATAGTGTTGAGTGGTGTTTTCACCCAGTTGTGAAAGCACACTCTCCGGTAGGATCTGAGTCCAAAAATCCTCTGCTTGCAAAGAAAAGAATTTTCTCCAAGGTTCTTGTTATGCTTAAATAATGTTGTTCAAATGAAATGCCAGGAATATCTTAGGGTTTGCAAGTGGATGTTAACAAGGGGCACTGGGGTTTATCTAATCTGAAATTACAATGGACTCAAATTGAATAATTGTACTTTAATCTTGGATTCTGATGGATTTTCGGTTATTCATTTGGATACAGTAATTAAATTGCAGAAAATAAAGCAAGGGTTTGAACAAAAAAAAAAAAAAAGTAAATGAAAAAGAAACTAAATTACAGTCAGAATGCTGCCATCAATTCGATGAAACCGAAGATAATGAGGTTTTATGCATACAACCTAATCTAATGAACCTACAAACTCGCACAATCCAAATAAATTAGGTGCTGGTTTCTAGGGTTTCTACTGTAATTCCAGACCTAGGCATTCGTATGAAGCAACCAAGCACACTTGCATTAAACTTCACCTAAAAGCCTCAGAAGTCTGGAATGAAAGATAAAACATTAAATCATGCATGCACAAAATGACTCCTTATTTCTCATCAATGAGATGCCAATACTCTGTATTTTATATTAAATGATATCTCAATTACATTCAAAGAATGTTCCAGGAAAAAATATTCCAAAACAAAAAAGAAGGAAATTGCCCAAGTACAGGCCCAGAATAGCACGAAGCTCTTGTCTCTGCAACTCTGCAATTGACAATTTCCAACCCTTACTTCAATCTGCATTTCTGGTTTTATAGTACTGCAATGGCTTTTCGATTCCCTTTGTCGCTTCACTTCGTCTTCCTGCAAATGACCTTTCAAATTCCCGCTTTTCCTTGCTTTTAATTCATACTGGATGCCCAAACACACGAAATCTTCCACTGCATGTAACGCTCCTGCAACTCTGACACTTGTACGCCACGTGTCCTGCATTTCCTGTGCCTTTTGTAACACTTTTCTGTGAAAATCTTGACAAAAATTGCATGCCGCCTGTTCAGCTTCTTAGCCGCGATAACGCGACATGTCGCGAAATCGTGACATGTCGCGATATCGCTACACTCCTTCCGGCCATACGTCTTTGGCAGCTCCTTGTAGCGATATCGCTACCACTCTTACATTAAGCTTCCTCTTCATGAAATGGTAGCGATATCGCTACCACTTTTTAACTTAAGCCTGCTTTCCTCGAATGGTAGCGATATCACTACCACTTTTTAACTTAAGCTTTCTTTTCATGACATGGTAGCGATATCGCTACCACTTTGAATTTGGGCTTTCTTTTCATGAAATGGTAGCGATATCGCTACCACTTTGACTTTGGGCTTTCTTTTCATGAAATGGTAGCGATATCGCTACCACTTTGACTTTGGGCTTTCTTTTCATGAAATGGTAGCGATATCGCTACCACTTTGACTTTGAGCCTGCCTCCACGAAATTTGTAGCGATATCGCTACCGTTTTGAATTTTGAGTCTTATTTTCGCAAGGCACAGCGAAATCGCTACTACTTCTCCTTCGGACCCCCTTTTCACAAAATCATAGCGAAATCGCTACCGTTTTGTCATCCGTACACCTTCGCTGAAACACGTCGTGAAATCGCGACCACCTTTTCTGTTGGGCCGCCGACAGGTCGCGATTTCGTGACACCTTTTCTGTTCACGCCACTGATAGGTCACGATTTTGCTACGCCTTTTTTTTACCTGTTGTCATTGACCGTGATTTTCCGACACGTCATGATTTCGCTACAGTTTTCCGATTTTGGTCGCGATGGCGCAGTGTGTCGCGATTTCGCGACATGTCGCGACCCTTTGCTACACTTATGCATTTTTCTTTTTCTTCATTTTTTAGCATCTAGGTGATTGAGATCTGCTTAGTAAGCCTGCAAAAAAGGTGGGTCCCCACTTCTGGGGCGTGTTGTGGATCAACCACAACAAATGGTGACTCTGCTGTCAAATGCTCCTGAGCATTTTAGTAAGAACCCAACCTGAAACATATCATAACTCAAAAACATGTGTTAGCATGTAAGCAATATAACAAATGCCCAAAGATCAGAAGTACATGAATTATCAGAATTATCAAGCATTAGCTCAGTGTGTGCAATGAATTTCCTTCCCTATCGTTTGAAATTGATCAACACTCCATTATCAGTTTTGCATGAATGCATATGTGGGATGGTGAATGATTCGTGACCCTAATGAATGTGCTGAGGAGATTTTATTCTCATAAAAAGGCATGGTCATTCTTCTACTATTATGTACAAGAATTTAAGATTGCCAAACCCTCTTAGGATCCACTGATTTATTACCTTATTGTATCCCAAAGTTGGTTATGAGTCCCCACTATCTTGAAACCATGTGCAAGTGAATGTGAAATCAGAACTTTGGGGAATCAGACTCCCAACCAACCGAGATGAGAGTTTAACCCTATCCTTACTATTTTTATTTAGAATTCATTACCTCACTTTAAGCAAAATAATTAAACCAATTATGGAAGAAATGGTCATGCTAGTCTAACCCTCTAGACAATCAGTGGTCTTGTTTTTGAGGCAAGACATGATGCCATGCATGGGCATATCTTAACCCCACAATCCAAAACTTATCTTCATTTCTTTGGACCTTGGGGATGACTACCCATCATTTGCAGAGGACAAGTAGTACGATCCTTACAATCCAAAATAAATATGAGATGGGAAAAATTTATTTATTATATATATTTTTTTACTTCTTGGACCTTGGGGATGACTACCCATCCTAGCTAGGGACATGTAGTACGATCCTTACAATCCAAACCTTAGGTGTAAATGGAAAATATTAATTTTGTTGCTTAGACCTTGGGGATGACTACTCATCCTTTGTAGAGGACAAATAGTACGATCCTTACAATCCAAGACTTTATGAAATGAGACATAAGAGCTTTGGGGAATCAGATTCTCAACCTAAGTGAGATGAGAATTTATACCCTATCCTTACTACTCCATGTGGGTCAAATCAAAGCTTTGGGGAATTGGATCCTCAACCTAAGTTAGATGAGGATTTACCCCTATCCTTACTACTCTGATTTTAGGCCTTAAGCTCTATGGAAGTGGTCAAAACCACTGTTTTAAGGATCATGTTGCATAATAGGATAGACATGAAAAACTTCTTTCGCTCAACCTTTTCCTCCAAGTTAGGTTTTGATCATTTTGCTCAAGATCCTTTTTAATGAATGAGACGTGCTTGGTTCTAGATATCTCAAGACTCAGTTTCCAACCTTAGGATTTACTTACATTTATGTTATAACATAACCCTAAGAGGATTTGACATACTTTAATGGCTTGTACCTAAGATGCATATGTAACTAAGATGAGATGTATGTAAGGTGAGATGGAAAATGAATGCATTATTTCTTGAATTGCAAATGAAATGATTTGTCATGCAAAACTGACTCTTTCATGTATCACAAAATCAAACAATATAACTTAAGATGTTTATGTTACTTGTGGAGCTTCTACAACATAATTCCAATGTTTCATGTTCTCCTGATTTTAAGCATAAGTTGACATTTCAAATTTATCAAAATATGTCAAATAAAATCAAACACACGACTTAAATCCTAATCCAAATAGCAATCCCAAAAATGAAAATTTGAAAACACAAACCAAAACCCAAAAAACCAAAATCTATATACAAATGTACAATATAATACAAGATGATGCAAAGCTTGGATTATCACTTTCATGGATCCCAAACATGATAAGAACATTTCAACAAAAATATAACATGATATGCATTGCAAATGTTGTGGGCATCCAACAAAAACAAGACCAGACCAAACAATGCAACCCCCTTCAACTTTCCTCTCTCTCCCCACCATTCAAATTTAGCTCCATTAGTATTCTCATAGGTGGGATTCAAATTCTCAAATTGATTAGACAATGATTGATTTTCAATTTTATTATGTCTATTCTCTAAAACTTCCATTTCAAAACTCAATCTTTGATTTAGAATTAGGCTATCTTTTTCAAATATGCAATTTTGTAAGTAAGAGCCTATTTCTACAAATTTCAAAGCCAAATCATTTTCCAAATTTGTAGGCCAATCAAATTTGTGTAACAGTTTGCAAGCATCTAGGATATTTACTAAATTAGGATCATTAAAAGTTTTTATCCTAGATTCAATTAGTAATTGTTGATGAATTTTCTTTAACAATTCAAGTGCATCAACTTCTATTCCATTCATTAAAACCATGTTATTAAAGGTGTGATTAAAAATTATACCTTGTTTTTCATTTACCTTTAGTGACATTTCATCATTCAAATTATTTAAATTCAAAATATGGTCATCCTTTTCAATCCTCAAACACTCTTGGTCAAAGTGTATGTCAAGTAATCTGCTTTGATGATCACTTATTTGAGTTGCTTCCAATTGATACATCTCTTTATCATTTGGTTCTAATTCTTTGTTCACTGTCCATGGTATCTCTTCATTTGAATCCTCCAAATCATCATGCAAACTTGCATCCTTTGTCCCCTTTTCAAATCTTGCGAATATGAGATCTTCGTATGATGTAGAAGGCTCACCATCCCGCATGTCAAGTGAAATATGAGTTCCATCTATAGGGATGTGATAAAAGAATGCATTATCATATCTTCCCCAACCATTATAAAAATTATCTTCCAAACTTGTGGGATGAAACTCCATGGCATTTGTGACATGATCTTTTGATTCATTCATAGATTCTCTTCTTTCTTTGTTCTTGGCAATAAGATCATTATAATCTTCCAAAATTTGATAAGATTTGAAACCCTCTTCCAAAACATCCTCAAATTGTACAGGAGTTGTAAGGTCTTCCTTTGAGTAGGCGATTATGTTATCCTATATATCAATGGGCACACAAGTTTCATTAGTGGTTTTGGAACGAGTGAAATCTTCCCACTTCTTCCAAACATCATAATAATCATCTTCCAAAATCAAGTGGTGACGTTCAACTATTTCTTCAACATTTTCCAAATCATCAATGTGTTTCTCATCAAATTCGTCTTCACCTTCCTTAGATGGTTCAATTATTTCCAAAAGTGGGTTATTTCTTGAATTCAAATTTATAAGGCTATCATTGTCCAAATTAGTAACCCATGATTCATTATCATAATTTGGAGGGTGAAGAATTTCTTGATCTTTAATTTTACACATTTCATCAATAGTATCTTCCAAGAACAAGTGGTGAAATTCTATCATATCTTCAAATTTATTTATTGATTTTCTTTCCATTTCTCTTTCAACCACTTCATTCAATTCTATGGTGGGTTCCATCCATTCACATATATCAAACATTTTTGAATATGGATAATCATGTATCTCTACATGATCCTCACTATTGGATGTTGTCTTAGCAATTTGCACCTCCTCGTGAACTACATCTAAGGTGGTCATAAAATTTGGGTATTCAAATTCATCCCCTTGATCATTTACCTTAGATATCATTGGAGTGGAGGGTGCTATGTTTGATGGTTGGTGTAGGTTGGCATCAAAATAACAATCTCTCATGTGAATATGTTGTGCCTTTTCTTCTTCAAGACCTTGTCGTTCTATCTCTTCTAAGATCTCATGGATTCTCTCTAGGGACAAACCACTCAGTTTTTCCTCAATGAGTGAAGCAAGTATGGGGTGTATGGCTCCTAGGTATACTTCCATGGCTTCTTCTTCCAATGTGTTAAAATTTTCCCACATTTGGGAGTGCAATTCACGAAATCTTCCATTGAATTGACTCAAGGATTCATTAGACTCTTTACATATGGAGGTAAACTGATTTTTTAAGATTTCTAAGTCAACCTGATTACCAAAATGGTAAAGATAGGCTGCTTCTAGTTGTGTCCAAGAAGTCCTAACCTCCATGGGTAGTTGGCTATACCAAAAGAATGGTCTATCATCCAAAATGTATGCAAATAACTTACAAGCCACCTCCTCATAGAAAATATGAAATTGACACAATACATTCTTGTAGACATGCAGTTTTTGCAAGTATCCTAGTGGCACCTCTTGATTAAAACACCGTAAAAAATCCAATAACATTTTAGGAACATGATATGGTACCACAGGTATAGACAAACCCTTATAATGATCCTCTATTATTAATACCATTCTCTCTCTTAGAGATGTTATTTTAGCTCTCAAGGATACCCTTTGCTCCTCAAGTGTTGCCATTAGTGAACTTAAAATGTAATTTTAGAACCAAATCTATTGAATATTCAACCTGCAATATAAAACAAAAATCAAGTTAGCATCAACTAAGAGATGTATTCATTAAAATCAAATGAAAAGTAATTGCATGAGACCAAAATTCTGAAAAATTAAATCACTTTATTTCTGTATGAACAATCCAAATGTGTTGTACTTAAGAAGTTTTAAGCATTTGAAATCATGATGAAATAAACCGTTTCATGCCCTCCTTCTAGCGCCAATCTGTTGAGTGGTGTTTTCACCCAGTTGTGAAAGCACACTCTCCGGTAGGATCTGAGTCCAAAAATCCTCTGCTTGCAAATAAAATTATTTTCTCCAAGGTTCCTGTTATGCTTAAGTAATGTTGTTCAAATGAAATTCTAGGAATATCTTAGGGTTTGCAAGTGGATGTTAACAAGGGTCACTGGGGTTTATCTAATCTGAAATTACAATGGACTCAAATTGAATAATTGTACTTTAATATTGGATTCTGATGGATTTTCGGTTATTCATTTGGATACAGTAATTAAATTGCAGAAAATAAAGCAAGGGTTTGAACAAAAAAAAAAAAAAGTACATGAAAAAGAAACTAAATTACAGTCAGAATGTTGCCATAAATTCGATGAAACCAAAGATAATGAGGTTTTATGCATACAACCTAATCTAATGAACCTGCAAACTCGCACAATCCAAATAAATTAGGTGTTGGTTCCTAGGGTTTCTACTGTAATTCCAGACCTAGGCATTCGTATGAAGCAACCAAGCACACTTGCATTAAACTTCACCTAAAAGCCTCAAAGTGCTGGAATGAAAGATAAAACATTAAATCATGCATGCACAAAATGACTCCTTCTTTCTCATCAATGAGATGCCAATACTCTGTATTTTATATTAAATGATATGTCAATTACATTCAAAGAATGTTCCAGGCAAAAATATTCCAGAACAAAAAATAAGGAAATTGCCCAAGTATAGGCCCAGAATAGCACGAAGCTCTTGTCTCTGCAACTCTGCAATCGACAATTTCCAACCCTTACTTCAATCTGCATTTTTGGTTTTATAATCTGCAATGGCTCTTCGATTCCCTTTGTCGCTTCACTTCGTCTTCCTGCAAATGACCTTTCAAATTCCCGCTTTTCCTTGCTTTTAATTCATACTGGATGCCCAAACACGTGAAATATTCCACTGCATGTAATGCTTTTGCAACTCTGACACTTGTAGGCCACGTGTCCTACGTTTTCTGTGCCTTTTGTAACGCTTTTGTACGAAAATCCTGACAAAAATTGCATGTCGCTTGTTCAGCTTCTTAGCCGCGATAACGCGACATGTTGCGAAATCGTGACATGTCGCGATATCGCTACACTCCTTCCGGCCGTACGTCTTTGGCAGCTCCTTGTAGCGATATCGCTACCACTCTTACATTAAGCTTCCTCTTCATGAAATGGTAGCGATATTGCTACCACTCTTATATTAAGCTTCCTCTTCATGAAATGGTAGCGATATCGCTACCACTTTTTAACTTAAGCCTGCTTTCCCCGAATGGTAGCGATATCGCTACCACTTTTTAACTTAAGCTTTCTTTTCATGACATGGTAGCGATATCGCTACCACTTTGACTTTGGGCTTTCTTTTCATGAAATGGTAGCGATATCGCTACCACTTTGACTTTGGGCTTTCTTTTCATGAAATGGTAGCGATATCGCTACCACTTTGACTTTGGGCTTTCTTTTCATGAAATGGTAGCGATATCACTACCACTTTGACTTTGGGCTTTCTTTTCATGAAATGGTAGCGATATCGCTACCACTTTGACTTTGAGCCTGCCTTCACAAAATTTGTAGCGATATCGCTACCGTTTTGAATTTTGAGTCTTCTTTCCGCAAGGCGTAGCGAAATCGCTACCGCTTCTCCTTCGGACCCCCTTTTCACAAAACCATACCAAAATCGCTACTATTTTGTCATTCGTACACCTTCGCCGAAACACGTCGCCAAATCGCGACCACCTTTTCTGTTGGGCCGCCGACAGGTCGTGATTTTGCGACACCTTTTTTGTTCACGCCACCGACAGGTCACGATTTTTCTGCACTTTTTTTTTACCTACTGCCGTTGACCGTGATTTTCCGACATGTGATTTCGCTACAGTTTTCCGGTTTTGGTCGGGATGGCACAGTGTGTCATGATTTCGCTACTTGTCACGATTTCGTGACCCTTTGCTACACTTATGCATTTTTCTTTTTCTTCATTTTTTAGCATCTAGGTGATTGAGATCTGCTTAGTAAGCCTACAAAAAAGGTGGGTCCCCACTTCTGGGGCATGTTGTGGATCAACCACAACACATAGGATCCTTTTTGTTGATTGCCAATGACTGAAGTGAAGTTGATGAGAGAATCTGGATATGAGGCCAACTGCAAATGAGATATCTAGGCGAGTATGAGTAAGGTATAGCAAACTCCCTACAAGCTTATGGTATAGACTTGCATCACATAGAGGGGATGAACGACAAGTACTAATATTAATGCAAAATTGAAAGGATGTAGGATAAGGTTTGCAATCTATCATTTTGAATATTTGTAGAAGATCTAGAGTGTACTTTTATTGGCACAAAGAAATACCTACATCAGTTTGAATTATTTGGATCCTAAGGATGTAATGAGCTTTAACTAGATCAACCATTTCAATTTTTTAGAGAGGGAGTCTTTTATAGTCTGTATGTGAGTCAAGTTACTACCAGTGAGAAGAATATCATCAACATATAGAAAAAGAATGGTGATGTTGCCTTCATTTCTCCAAATGTAAACTGTGTTATCAGACTCACAATGAGAAAAACCTGTTGAAAGAAGGACCAAGTCCATATTTTAGTACCAAGCTCTAGGGGTTTTTTTGAGGCCATAGAGAGACTTTTTGAGCCTACAAACAAGAAAGGAGTCTTGAGTGAAACCAATAGGTTATTCCATGAATATTTCTTCCTTTAAGTCTCCATGTAAGAAAGCATATTTTACATCCATTTGATAGATAGACCACTTATGGGAAGTAGCTATAGCAATAACCAATCTTACAGAATCCATTTTAGCAACTGGAGCAAAGGTTTTTTTGCATAATCTATGCCTTTAATTTGAGAGAAACCTTTGGCCACTAGACAAGCCTTGTATTTGTATATTTATCCATTAGGCCCATATTTTGTTTTGAAGATCCATTTACAATGAACTAATTTCCTTCCTTTAGGTAAGGGAACTAAATTCTAAGTTCTATTTTTGATCAAGAAGAAAATTCATTTTCTATGGCATCATCCCATTACTTAATACCTGAGGCTTCTTTGAAGGATTGAGGATCAGAGGAAATAGATTGACATACAAGACCAATGCCTATGGGGTTGGATGATTTGGTTGAAGGAAGATTTTGGATGTAAGGAGTAGCTTCTTTAGCAATTATGTGGGCCCATTTTGGCATAGAGGAAGGATTTGAAGGAGTTGAAAGACATTGAGATGGAGTTAAATGTTCCTCATCTTGATTATCAATGACCAAGTTAACTTCAAGAGTTGGCTCCTCATAATATTGAGGTTCTACTATAAGAGAAGGCTCAATGGAGGAAGAGGGATTTTGAGGATATTTTTGATGGAATGTTTCATAAAATTGGACATTACTATGAAAGAAAACCTCATGAGTTGAGGGATCAAGAAGCCTGTATGCTTTAAATTCTTCACAATAATTGAAAAATATGAGCTTTTTTCTTTTATTCTCAAGATTCTTCCTTTTCTTCTTTGGGATGTGAGACCAAGTAGTACACCCAAAAATATTGCATTAGGAAAAATTTGGTTTTAAGCCAGACCAAGATTCTTTAAGAGTTAAATGGTAAAGAGCTTTATGAGGTGTGCGATTTTAAATATAATTTGCACAGTTAATAGATTCTACCCAAAAAACATTTGTAAGATCTCTTGAATGGAGCATACAATTAGACATCTATTTTAATGTTCAAATTTTCCTTTATGCAATACCACTTTGTTGAGGCTTATGGGATACCGAATGTTGATGAATGATGCCATGACTGGATAAAAATATGGAAAACTCATTACTAAAGTATTCCCCCCATTATCTATGCAAATCTTCTTAATTTTGTAAGATGATTTATTTTCAACTAAGGATTTAAAAACCTTAAAGTGGGATATAACATCACTCTTATATTTTAGGAAGTAGACCTAGCACCTTCTAGAAAAATAATAAATAAAGGTTAGAGCATACTTTGCTCCTTTGAAAGATGGTTCAGGAAAGGTCATTAAGTCACTATGGATTAAATATAGAGGGGATGAGGTTTTTAGAGAACTACTTGGGTGGAAAGGATCTTGATGTTGCTTTCCAAGAGCACATCCAGGACAAAATCCATCACTAGAAGAGACTTGGGGTAATCCTGTAACCATATCATGGGTGCTCAAATCCTTTAGGTAGTTGTAACTAAGATGACCAAACCTTTCATACCATATTTGACTTTTAAGATCACCATGAGCCATAAAACAGGAGGTTCCTTCTGGATTTTGAAAACCTTTGAAGTGAAAAATATGAGAGTTATGATCAATATTCCCTTTGGCTATAATATAATGGGTATCTTGAAAATATCTTATCTCAACTCCTATTGGAGAGAAGAGAACAATTTTCCCATTTCTAGAAGTACAAATCTGATAGATGGATAGGAGATTGGTGGCAATGTCTGGAACATAGAGAACATTGTTTATGGAGCCACCATCAATGGTTATATCCCCTTTTCCTTTGACAGGGATGAAGGAAGAGTCACCCACTTCTATGCTATAGTTAGAGCTAGAGGAGATAGAAGAGAAAGACTTATCTAAAGTAGTCATGTGATGAGTAGCTCCAGAATCTAGGACCCAATAATTAGAGGAAGAATTGGAGGTTTTTCCTTGAACATTAAGGGCTTTTCCTATTTGTTTTTTATTTTCTATCTTTTGATCCTTCATAGTTGCCTCTAGTTGTTGTAATATTTTCCAGCATTTGTTAGTAGAGTGACCATTATTTTTATAGTGAGTACAAGTTATGGGAGTCTTTTCCTTATTTTTGAATTTTTCTTTAGAAGAGGTGGAGGCTACTAAGGCTTTTGAAGAAGAGGAAGAAGAAGATATTTCATATCTAGTAAGTTTGGTTTCTTCCCTAGTTAATCTATCACAAAATTCTTCTAAAGAAGGCATTTTAAAGGTTGCACCAAGAGCATCTTTGGTAGATATAAAGGTGGTAGCAAAATTTTTAAAAACACCATTTAGCTTAGAAAGGATTAGATAAATGCATTCTTCTTCAGTCTTAGTCTTCCCATTGCCTTTGTATTGAGTGAGGACTTCTTTGAACTTAGTGAGGAAGTCAACAATACTACTAAAATATTCAAGAGACAAAGATGTTAGTTCGGCTTCTAGTTGCATTGATCTCATCTTATCTACTTTCCCAAATAAGGTCTTTAGTTTCTCCCAACTTTCATGAGGAGTTTTGCAATCTTTAATATGAAACCACAAACTTCCATGAACATTAGAGCTAATAATACCCATTGTTTCGTGTATTTTTCCTTTATGAACAAAAATTTCATATTCTTTATCAAATTCTGGTTGCTTTTCTTCTAACAAATGAGTAAGACCTTTTTGAGAGATAAGATTTAAAATTTTAGGTTTCCAAGTGTGAAATTTATGAGGGGTGAGAGGTTCAATTGAGTTCATATTTTTTTAACACAAAAGAAAAGTTTGAAGTTATAATTTACCAATATATCCCCCCTTAGAACTTCAAATTTTATTAATGCAAATGTTTGAAGGGAAAAAATGAAGCTTTTCAATATACTAAAACTCAATATACCTGCCCTAACGAGAGGGAAACTATAAGTAAATTGAGGTTCGAATATTGTTTGCTTGAGAAATACCAAGTCCTTTTAGTTCCTCTCAATACCCACCCTTACTTGAGGGAAACTGTAAGTATAGAGAAGAATTTGTCAAGGGTTGTAGGCTTGAAATGCAGAGAGTTCAACCAGTTTATAATTTTGGATTTTCTCAAAACTTGCCCTTACTAGAGGGAAACTATAAGTGAGAGAGATATCCAAAAAAAATAAATGGATGAATGAAAAATATATTCCAGGCCTTTATACCAAGTACCTCCAAAAACCCGCCCTTACGTGAGGGAAACTATAAGTTTTTAGTGGTAATGATACATGGAACGTAGGCAAATATATTTTGAGGAAGAAGACTTAAACTTTTATGTTTAGGAAATCTTTAGAAAAAATAATGTGTTTAAAGTGAGGAGATTAACACATTAATGTTTAATTATGATCAGAATTCTATAATAGAATTTTAATAACACCTTTAGAGAAGAAGAAAAGGTGAGATATTCCTTTTTTAAATATTAATTTGAATAAAATAATAATATTAAAGGAGAAGAAAGAATATATGAGAAATTCAAAAAATAACTAGAACTCCTTTGCAAAATTATTAATTAAACAATAACAATATTATAAGAAGATAAATAGAAGGTAGATTTTCCTCAAATAATGATAAACAACATAGGTGTAAATTATTAATTAGAGAGTGTAAGCATAGAAAATAAAAATTTTAAAATTGCAATCATTACACCTCTATTAAATTAAATACCTAAAAGAAAAAAAACTTGAGGAAAATATAGATAAAAATATGCACCCCCCCTTCAAGAGACACAAATGTGCATTATTTTGCACATAAAACCCCCCCCCCTCAAGAAAAAGTATTTTATATTATGGTTACAATATGACTACGACTTATCAAAGGGCCCCTCTTTTTTAAAAAAATATGAAAAAGGCTTTGAGAAGGAGTCATATTTATACTTCGAAATCAAAGTGTATTTAACCTTTACAAAATAAAAGAATGAGGATTTAAATAAAGTCCCATGGCTCTAAGAAAATAATGTGTCCAAAACAAACCAAAAGTCGAGAGCTCCTTTCCTAAACGCGTTGCTGTGTCAAAACAGACAAAGACAAATAGTAGAAATGAGGTCTTCCTTTTTCAAAGGATGATCCAAGGGTGCCGAGTAACCGATGAGGCCACCTACATAGAAAATATTAAAGAAACGAGAGAGCTTTAAAATAACAAATTTTATCTCTGTGTAGATATTGACTGTGTGGAAGAGGAAGACGTCCACCACTGGAGGAAAATAGTAGGAGGGATATTCTGAGGACGTCGTGAGATGCCACCTGCGTAGACAGGGTTTAAAGATCTAGAGAATAAAAATATTAAAAAATTACCAAAATAATATTTTTTTTATATCTCTGGTGCCCTAGGTGAGAGCTCAGAAGGGTCACCGAGGGGAACAATATATATGAGTTCTACCTCTAAAAAAACTCTTGTAGAACACGTTAGATACCTCTAAAAATTGTCCTGCAGAACACTTCATAAAAAATAGAAGCTGCCTAAAAAAAAACTCTCCTGCAGAACACGTTAGAAGCCTCTAAAAAAATTCTTTGTAGAACACGTAAAAAAAATGCTTAACCTTAGATGAATCACAAAATTAGATACTCGAACAGAGATGAAGAAAATAGCAGAACAAGTGTGAATCTCCTTTGCGGTGAAGAGTATAAATGGAGAAGATACCAATGCCAAATATGCTTTCACCCAGTGATAAGATACGATGCAACGGTGCCAAGAGAGACGTGGAGGTCTCCGAGAGCCACGTCGCGGGTGGCGCACCAAGATTTTACATTTTAGAAATATACTTGATGTTGTTTTAAAATCTTCGGATTTGGTTAGAGACAAAAAATGATTCGAAGAAAAGGTTAGCAATAAATATGTAATTGTTTTAAAAAATATACACCAAGCTTAGATTTAAGGGAAGCCACGTATTAAGGGCCAATGCGAAACGGTTTGGAGCCACGAAAAAAATGTAGTTCCAAAAATGATTTAGGCCAAAAAATTGTGCAATGATATATCTAAGCATTGATTGCTTTCATTTAAAAAACAAGGGTTGAGATTTAAAAAAAAAGAAAAAGAAAAAAAAAAGGATCTTCCTCTAGAAATTATAGAATGTAAGCTCTCGAAAGAGTAAAGGAAGAGCGCAAAAAATTTCAAAAAATAAAACCCTCAAGTTTTGAATCAGCTTTAAAAAAAACAATACATATATTATAAAAGATTTTGCTGAAAAAAATATGGATAAACTAACTACAGCATATATGAAGCAAGATAGTCAAAAAAAATCCAAAGCAAAAAAAGAACCAGATCCTAGAACCTTCAAGAGTGAATTCTAGCAAAATCTATCCTACTCTGGTACCATGTTAGAATTTCACAATAATAGATATGCAAAGCATTACACAAAATATGAAGAGAAGAGTGGAACTGATTAATTTATTCCAAGGATCAACTCTGTATAAATAGCAGAGTTGATCATTGAGAGCCGTTGGATTACAACAACTCATCAGACCTGATGAAGACACCATTAAGAGTTCTCTTGACACATGGAGGAGTGGAAACTCAAGTATCTATCCTAGTGGAACTTAAGAGAATATTCTCTTATTCTAACACCTTCAAGGACATCAAATTGAAAGTTGTCACTATAAACCTTAGCTATCTGGGTAAGATGAAGTCAATAGAATCTGAGCGCATCGAACTGAATATTTCCATTATAAACCCTAGCCCACTAGGAACTCCAAGCCTCAAAAACATCAAACATAAGTAATCAACCGAAAAACACTCAATTGCTACCATCTCACTAATTCCTTCTAAATATGTGATAGAGGTAATTTGAATCTGAATGTCACAAAATAAATCCCAAAATTCTAACTGCAAAGGTCAACCCAAATATATTAACGAAATCAGTTAACTGTATTAACAGCAAGAGAGTAGATTCCGTTGTTTCTTACTAATAAAATAAAAGACTCAATTTTATTCAAGATTTGTTGTTATCGCTCATTTATCATAGAAGTAAGCCATCTTAGAGCAGCCTAGGACATTTTGGCAGTTTGCATGATCTTAAATGACATCACACAACGATTTCTCTTATTTGAAATTCCATTGTGTGGCATCTAAAAACAGTGGTTTATTGATAACAAGAAGGCGCTATTTCATATTACTCTCGAAGTCGCATAAATCTATAAGATCATATTTGAGCAATCAATTTTTTAAAATTTATCCTTTTTATCAGCAGGGCAGATGGTTATTTCATCGTTCAGCTAGCAGAAAAAAAAATTTTTTTCCTTTTTTTTAAATGAAATTGGGGTTTTTAAATTGAATTGCCTGCTTCGGGAGGATCATGCGGGAAGGCGGGCGATCTCGAGTCGCTCCCACATTTGTAGGCTTTTACCTCATTCTGCGGTGCACACAGGCGATCTCGAGTCCCACAATTGCATGGATTCACTTCATTCTGCGGTGCAATCGCGTCAATCTGAAACACTGACCAATCGGCAAAGGAATGTTCCTTTCCAATTCATTGATTACCACCAGGAGGAGCTCCAACATGCCTGACGAGCAAAGACCTGGAGGTATGGTTCCCGTAAGCCTGTTCTCGGTAAAATCGATCTCCGTGAGATCGCTCTGGGCACCCAATGCTGAAGGTATTGGACCCGACAACTGGTTGACGTAAACAAACACATATCTCAGACGCTTGAGAGTGCTAATATTTGGAGATATGCTTCCCGTAGAATTGATAACCTCTTTTCATTTTATTTTTATTTTTTCAGACATAAGAGAGTTGCTTACATCCATCAAAGTGTCGTTAAAAATGGAATACTCCTTCCCTCTTAACCTGGATAGTTTATTATGAGTTTGTAAAAAATGATACTGCTTGCCTCTGCCGTAAAGATACTCTACATTGGAAAGTTGACCAAGCTGATCTCAAAGTGCTCGCAATTCATTTTTATTTATTTATTTATCATGTAAGGAATCGAATCGTTAATTTTTGTTTCAATTATTTTTTTTTTTTAAACATAGTTGCTTGCATTCACACTATTTTTAAAATTACATAGCATTCATCATGTAAATTAAAAAAAAAAAAAAAATTACATAGTACCTTTCAACAAGTTTATACCACTTTGTTATTGTTAACTCAGCGTAAAGGACCATGGATCCCTCGGGTTTTGTATGCACTTAAGTCTATACCATCTTGTTATTATTGATTTATCGTGAAAGGGACCACTTAGCACTTGAGTTTCATATTGTTGTTGATCTAACGTGTACTTAGAGGATTTATAATAGACTACTACCTTTGCAACTGGCATGCTTGCAAGGTTTGGACCTTTGCAC
Organism: Wollemia nobilis; assembly: GCA_028583015.1. Classification (NCBI taxonomy): domain Eukaryota; kingdom Viridiplantae; phylum Streptophyta; class Pinopsida; order Araucariales; family Araucariaceae; genus Wollemia; species Wollemia nobilis. Next base: position 1,383,637 of record JAQPPZ010003507.1, on the reverse strand, counting down.
CTAACCCTTGGGGAAATGTTGGTTAGACAAAAACATCAAGAACGTAGTTCTATGATTAGTCATAGCTATCTCATTTGGGTATACCACGTGACATCAATAACAAAGGATTGTTAATTGGATATCCACATGGTGACGTGCAAGGGGCAAAGGGAATGGAGTCTGTATCGGCCTCTATCAACACATAGCAAATTTACCAACTACACTACATATTTGTAAGATGGATGTAGAAAAAATAAAACCTAAATCAACCTCTCTCAAATATTCACCAACTATATTACACAATCAGTTTAAAATATTGGTTAAACTGAAACCCCAAAAACCTAGCTCTGGTCAACCATAGTTGTCCAATCTAAGTATACCACATGACATCACTCACAAAAGATTTTTAATTAAATATCTACATGATGGGGCATAAAGAGAATGGAACCTGTGCCTGCCTCTACCAACACACAAGATATTCACCAACTATATCCATAGAGTGGATGTAAGGGAAAAAAAACCTGAGTCAACCTTTACCAACACCCAAGACTTGAATATAAAAAGGCTCAGGATCCTCCCCTCGCTAGATTTTTAAACCATTTTTAATTACTAATCAAATTCTAGTGCAAGCTACCACTACAACCCCTACCTCGTCTCGATAAATATGACATGGAGTGAGGGATACCGGAGGTGGCTCTAAGTTGTATTGTCATCATCCGACTAAATTATACTAAACAAAATCAAATAAAACTACTACCTTTACTTCAACAAACTTAGCCTCCAAATTCATTTTTATTAAGAAAATCTCCATTAGCCTCCAAATTCATTTTTATTAAGAAAATCTCCATTGGGCTTTCCTCTTCCTTCTCTGGAGTGTATGGGTATTGAGAAAATTTACATTGGGCTTTCCTCTTCCTTCCCGGAAGTGTATGGGTCTTGCATTGGATTGTATTTAATCATTTCATAAAGTTGTATTAATCTTCATAAATTCAACGCAATCTATCTATAAAAATATAAATATTAATTATTATACTTAATTATTTGTAATTATATTAATTAATAATATATTTTCAAGTCACATAATTTTATTGCAAATATTTAAGTTGTTACAAAAATATTTAATTTAATATATAAAATTTAATAACATAAAAATAAATATATTATTAAGTAATATTAATTGGATTAGTTAGATTCCTCAATATTTAAAGAGAAGATTAAGGTTCAAATTTTATCAAATTATATATATAGATAAAATATAAGTTTTATTGTAATACTACTATATAATAATGATATAATAAAAATATAGTATATATTATTTAAAAAATATTTTTGAAAATAAATTATTAATTTTATAATTTTAAAAGTTTTTAAAATATATATAATATCAAACATGGAGATTGAGTGAATATCTTAAGTTAAATTTATTGCATTGTTTAAAATATACGTAGGTAATAGAATAATTAAAGTATGAATATGAATTTAATTTAATTTTTATTTTTTAAACAATAATATATATACTATGTTTGAGTATATTATTTTAACTTAAATTAAATAATCAAATTAAATTTATAAAAATATTATTAATAAAATTAATATATATTTTAAAAAAATTAATAATATTTATGATTTTTTTAAAATAAATATTTTAAAATATGAGGATATTTATATAGAAGAAAGTTAATTACAAGATAATTTAGTAAAAAAAATGTTTATATTTAACTTAGTTAAATTTAAATTATAGAAGATAATTGGCACACTTAAATTTATCTTCTTACTGAAAATGATGTCATAGAGTTGATTGTAGAAACATAACACTTTGACACTTTGAGAAATATGAAGAATATATTTGATAAAAAATATTTTTAAGAAGAAGAGGGGGATGAAGATTGCAAGATCTAAATTGCATTCCAGATTGAAAAGATATGATCTTTATGGATACTTGGTGTGGATCCATATGGTAGAGAGTAAGAATGATATGTTGATGGAAGGGGAGCTCTGAGGAGTAGACGACAATCAAGGTGTTGATCTACCCTTGGGATTGAAAATTTGTCATCCCTTTGTTCTTAGTTTCTTGGTAGTGGTCTATGTTTCCCTAGAGTTGCTAGTTGGTAGGTTGGGGAGTTGGCTAGGTTGGTGGGATTGGCAGAATGGTAGTAGCTATTTTGTCATCTACAATAGTATCTTCGTCTTATTTTCATTTTTGGTGTGCCTATGAGGTTAGAGACCATAATGATTGGGAGAAATATTCCCTCTTTTATGGGGATCTTAGGTTTTTCCTTTTTGTTGCTTGGCTAGGATAGGAATATCTATAGAATTTCTAGGTAGGGCTTGTGGTTATTGTGTTATAGTTTTCGTGTTTAGTATGATGGTCTTTGTTGGCTCGTATCAACATTGGCTGACATTGGTGGTCTCATTATTGGTTAATGTGCTAAACTTGTGGATGTTGGTTGTTTTCAAGAGGTTGTTCAATTGTGAGAGGGATCCTAGACATAAATCTACCATTGGACTTTTTTTTTATTTACCCAACATCTTAGGACCTTTAGCAGATCTTGAGAATTTCCATGTATTGTAGATGTTCAACCTTTAATATATTCAAGGCACATTTAGATTTTTTTGATGTTGGATTTTGTTTATCCAATGTTGGGGAGGGTTGGAGTCTCCTGTTTTATTTAAAGCTCATAACCAAACTAGAGGAGATCTTTGTGGTTCTTCATTTAGGGACTCTTCTCTATGATGCTGGTGGCTTTTTGCATGAAGCTGGATCTATTAGATAGTCTTGTTTTAGTCCCATATTCCTAGTTCATGTTGTCTTCCTACTATAGTACTGATTGTCTATGCTTAGTTTATGGTGTTCAGATCTACAAAAAATGTTGCAGTGAGGTCCCTTCATCCTGTAGTTGGGGCAAAAAAATTTCAATTTAGTTTTTTTTAATTTCTTGACTCGGATGTGTGTTCCTCAATGGGTGGTAAATTGAAAGTTTGAACTTTTTATTTTTTTGGAGAAATTATGCAATTTTTGGTTTGGGTGGGAAGTTGTTCTGTCATTTTGAATTTCAAATCATCCAAGTTAGGGGGGGAATGTTTTGGGGATCAAATTTTATGGATTTATGGATTTCAAGATTTTCTTGGATTTCATGATTTGTCTATCCCTCAATTTGCAGATGTTTGTTTTGGACCCTCGGGATCCAACTGGTCTCCTAGATCCTAGTTTGTCAATTTGTGTTTCAGTTTCTCTTGTGGATTTTAGCTGCCCAATTTTTTGGTTAGCTTCTCTTGTGGATTTTAGTTCACCAACTTTATGGTTTCAGTTTGGGCGGGACTTGATTTAAATCTACTCATGTTTGGTTTAGTTTGGGCGAGAGCTGACTGAGATGGTTTTAAATTTGTTTGAAGTTTGGTTTATTTTTCCCTTGGGTGGGTTCAACCTCCTTGTGTTTCATTGTGAATCTATTTGAATGCTTGTATTTTTTAATCTTAGATTTAGGGACTCTTTCAAAACTCCTTATGTGAAAAGTTTGGAGACCCTTTGAAAATCTCTTCTTTGCCTAGTAAAATATATATTTTTAATAAAAAATTAATTTGAAAAAAAAAAAAAAAAAAAAAAAATAAATTTTTTTTTTTTTTTATTGAAAGGGGTGAGGAGAACCCACGCCCCCCAAAGTCCCAGCCCCCCTTGCAGGCACCCGACCCTACCCGCACCAACATTATCAATTGGATTTTGGATACCTAATTCAGCTTTTTGGTAGGGTGGAGATTTGAACCTCGGACCTCCCTTGGATGATTGCCCTCTCCTCTCCAACTCACCTACAACACCGGGTGTTTATTTTAATTTGAATATGAATAATATAAACATTTTTTTAATTTGGTGTATTGATTTATATAAAAGTTTAAAAATCTAATTGATATATATATATATATAATATCAACAAAATAAATGTTTGTTTAAAAATAAATATAAATTGTTTTATTTTTTAATCATTTAAATAAATAAAAATAATAATATAAGTTAAAAAATAAAAATAAAAATGTTTTATACGATTCTAAAATTATATTATTTATATTACCGTAAATTTTTAGATTTAAAATTTATATTTTTTACTACTTTAACTTATTTTATTTGAGAACAATTTAAAATATTTAATTACAAAAATTAAATTTAATATTTATAAAATTATGTATATATTTATTAATTATTATTATTTTTTAAATAAATAAAAAATTTAAATTTAATATTTATAAAACTATGTATATATTTATTAATTATTATTATTATTTAAATAAATAAAAATTAATAAAAAAAAATCTCAATTATCACGTCCAATAATAGTATCTTCAGTTTTTAAGGGTTAGGTGGATTGGTAAAGGTTTGATTGGCCAAGTACTTGCTAAGAAGAGACCTAGGTTCAAACCTCTGATGCATGCTACCAGTTTTAATAAAGGTAGTAGTCCATGTTGAATTCTTTGAGTGTTTGTTAGATAGACGATGATGGTACAACCCCGCTTGACTAGTAGTTTTCATATCACACTGGATCAACAATGACCAGTAGTCATCACGCTGGATCAACAACAATGATATAAATAAACTATTGAAAACATTTATTATAATTTAAACCTTGATTATTAATTATTTAAAATACTGAATATAACCAACTTCCTTCACTATAATTATTCTTATGAGGTTATGTTCAATTTTTAATTGACTAATGTAGATAGTCAATCTTTGAAGATAAGGTCTTTCAATATAAATATTAAATGTTGTACAATATAGATATATTGTATGAGGTCCTAAAGCATCCAAACCAAAAATATTTATTGTCTACAGCCAAGACTCTATTATGGCCGGCATAACTTATTCCTCCATTACAAATTTTTAATTGACTAATGTAGATACCAAATCTTTGAAGATTAGATCTTTAAATATAAATATTAAATGTTGTACTCTTCGAGATATATTGTATAGGTTCCTAAAGCATTCAAACCATAAAATTTTATTGTCTACAGCCAAGACTTCATTATTCCCATATGATATCTAATCTAATTTTATCAAGAATCCTATTGGGCATGTTGTTATTAAGAAGAAATTAGTAGTATCACGGGTGAAATTGAATTGATTATAATGGAATAATTGGTTGATGATGGTAACGTTGGCAATGCTTCCCCCTAATAGGATTGGATTAAAGTTATTTTTATTTTTTTTAAAATAAATATCAAGTTTATTAAAACTATATTTTATGGAGTAAATTCAGTAAATACTTTTAAATATATTTAAAAACATTTTAAAGTTTGAAATATTTATTGATATACTTTATCAACTTTTTAATATGATTCAAGATTTTTATAAGGTGCAATAAAAAACTAAGAGGAAGGTAATTAGTATGTTCAGGGTTTGATTACTTATTTTTCTTCTTTGAAGACTTCAAAAGATATCATGGAAGATATGCTCAAAATTTCTTCTTATAACATATTCTCCCAAAAATAAGTGTTGATATCTGATGTATTTTTAATGTATTTCAGCAAGATATAGCTATAGTCTTTTTGTTTGTTAATATTAAATTTTATTCTTTTATATATTCACTTAAAGATGCTATACTCTTGATCCACCTCAATTTATTTTTAATTGATAGACAATACTAACACCGAAAAAATGTAATGTTCCGATTAACATATTCTTAGTTTAAAAAAAAGATGTTTTTCCTTTGTAAACCCTCTTAAACAAATTAATTTCAAATTCTTTTTATATTTTAAAATTTAAATAAAAAGTGTTATTATCTATAGTTCGTATATGTATTTGTAGGAAAATGTTATTTCATAGTATTTATATAAACTATTTTGGAGAATGTATGGTGACCAAATATAACTAACAATATTTTTGCCCAACTATTACATTTGATATGTAAACCTATCCAAAAAGGTGATCTTGGGCTTCTCCATTTGTACAAAAATTTATAGGGAGTGAGATTATTCCAGAAAATTGCTAGTGGATAACATTAGATTTCAAAGGATAATGTAAGAAGATTAGAGTTTCCTATTCCATAGGAGTATTGTAGATGTATTTAGTAATAAACCTATTTGCATTTATTTTACTACTAATTGCGCTTTCTTACAAAGTAAATAAAGTTACTTTAATTTATCAAGTATGTGACCACAAAACACATTTTTTTTTTTTAAATTAATTAAATTTGAATAGATATATTACAATTTATGATAGAGTAAAAAGTCTAAAAGGTTTTGGAGGATAACTTAATGGTTCGGTTTTTAGCTTTTCTTTTGACGGTCCATAATTTAAACTGTAATGTGGACGGGTATGTGATGGGGGTGGGTTTGAGTATGATTATGTGTTTGGTTTCTATTGATATGTTTAGCTCTCACCCTTATGAGAGGTCATGGTTGGGATGGGGAAGTCCAACCTTAAGTGTTGGTTGTAGGTTTTTCTCACACTAACCTTTAAAAAAAAGCACAATGACTTAGGCTTTGGCTTTTCTTCAGAAGATCCAAAGTTTAAATTGTAGTGTGGTCGAATGTGTGAGGGGCAGATATTTGTATGGCTATGTGTTTGTCCCCTATTGATAAGCTCAAACCTCACCCTTATGAGAGGTCATTGCTGGGATTGGGATGGGGATGCCCAACCTTGATTTATGGTTATAAGGGTTGCTCACACTAACCTCAAAAAAAAAGTCTATAAAAAAATTAAAATTCTTATTTTTCTTTAGATCCCATTTTTATTAAATTTAAAAAAAATTATAGGAAAACATTGAATCTATACAAAGTATGGATAACAGGAAATAAAACTTAAGGAATGTAAAATTAAAAAGTAGAATATGATATGTTCAAATGCTTCTCTTAGAAACAATTCTTACTAATAATAAAAATGATATTCAATTGATGTATGAATTAATGTGTGTAGTTACAATTATCTACATTTATACAGTGCATTGATAAGAAAAGAATAGTTACTATTGTATGCAACTTACTTTGGTATATGAAGTGCTACAACCTAATTATCTAAAGAAGATATCCCAATTTTAGGGCCCTACAACTAGTTAAGTAGGAAAGTATCATTCAACCAAGCTATTGGAGGCCTCATCATCAAGGGGACCCTTTTAGTCACCATTTAGAAGGCTCAAAGGTTCCTCTTAATGATGGGATGAGGCATAGTCACCATAAAAAGGATGAAATTCCTTGTTGGATGGTTCTAGGTGGATGAATTTGTATTGAGATGGAGGGAGCTTCGAGCATGCTATTAGTCTTTGGCATAGATTGTTCTTTGCATGTGCTTTCTCTAAATTAGCTACTTGGTACATGGGTGGAGCTTTAGTACCTTTCATCTATCTAGCTTAGGTGATAGTATCTACTTGTTTATTTTTGGGGTAGGAACCTACCCTACTATACCGAGAACTTTATTATAGTTTTGATGACTCATGAGGTACTTATACTTACAAGATTAAAATAACCCAATAAATGATAGCCTTATTCATTGGACATAGAGTCTCCAAGGTAGGTTTTGGAAGCTTGGGAACTTAGAGAGGAATTCTAAGCTTCTATAAATGTATTTTGTGGAAACCCTTCTTCTTTATAGACTTCTAGTTGATAAGGCTTTGTGATCCTCTTGTAGTACTTTCCTCTCATGTATATGTTTCTCATGTGGCTAGATCGAGGGTGGCGTTATTATTTGTTGCATTGTCCTTCGTTGGCTATGGGGATGTACTATTTTCATGGATTTTGTATGTCATTCAAGAGATGATTGCATCAGACCACTTCCATCAATTACTAGTCCTCTTGGTCCATGCAATTTTTATTTTCCACATGTGGCAAGTTTCTCAATAAAATTTACCTTTTGTCTTAGCACCACCTATTTACATTGGCCAATAAATATAGTACTTAACCTTCCTTTATTTAAATATGGCATATTTATATAATGTGCATGAATTTACACATATACATATGTTGGTCCTCCCCTAGATTTTTGTTTCATAAAAATATACAATGTCTAGACCATAGTGATCCAAAATTCTACTTATTTGAGTAACTTGGCTAAGTGGGGATGCATGTCATAACTTTTGGTATTCTATGGATGTATAGGGAATTGGTCTCTACCAGTATGTCAAGCCCTTATCTTTACATTGTGCTCATATCAATTTTGGTTATTTTAGCTTTCATGGATATGTTTTCACCCCATGTATCATCTATCCATTTATCTAGATAACTATTTAGCTCTAGGGAGTGTTCCTCATCCCTGAGTGTCTTCAATTATATTTCAAAAACTAGGTAAGCCCATTCCCCTTTGACCCTACTAGATTATTTAACATCCATATGGTGCATGTGGAATTGTTTTGATGCAATCTTCATATTATCCCTATAGTGAGTCCTTAGGAAAATGTGGTACCAATCTAGAGAAAGGTACTTATAAATCTAAGTGGTGAAATATTGGGAGAGGTAGAGTCCAAATGATGTAGGGAGATCGATTGCAACTACCTATTGGATAATAGTCACACTGAGATAAGCATGCAAAGAAATTTATAGGTCTTTTAGAAGGTTGAATATGCGTATTGGAGTCCCATATAGCTACACCACCCGTTGTTTGACTAGTTTATATGCTAGATCCAAGTTATAGACCGTATTTTTGGGTATGACTAAGGTGCTTGATATAGAATCCACAAGATAAGTATGGATGAATTTTTCATTACATATAATCATTAGATAAAGTAGTTACAACTTGGGTTGCTTGCATCAAATGTCTATAGCATGGCTTGATTGTTTTGCTACCTAGTGATATTTTATTCCTCAAAGGACTACTATAGCTACTTCAACTACTCTTGGAGAGTGAGGAAATCTCATACAAGTACTAAACATAGTGGACATCTTGAGATGCTCCACCATGTTAAAATATTCTAGTGGTTAAACTCTTGGTGCAACATTAGGAACCCATTTTGTCTTGGGCTTCTCTATATTAGAGGTAAACATTTTGATTGGACCTAGTTTTAGTTGCATTGGTGTTGGCTATCTAGGCACTAATGGCCTAGTCCAATCCTAGTTACTCTCTTGTACATACTTATTTTCATACCTTAGGGCCTCTGGTGTCATTAGTTGATGCCCTTGAGCATCTTCTACCTCTCTTATTTTGCTCCTAGCGAGGACACCAGATTGGTACCAGTATTGGTTGTCTAGTTGGGTGCTTTTTTATCCAGGGAAGACAAAGATTTCTCCTTCATCCCAGGTTACAAAGGTTTTTTTTGGTGCTCTGGTATTTGGTACCAAGGAATCCCCCAATGGTATGCTTTGTATGATTAGTTCTAGTACTTGCATAAGCTCAATGGGTGGAGTTATTGGATATGCAACATTTTGGAAGTATCCATAATTTGAGAAGTAGGAATCCAGGTAGTAGCATGGCCAACCATAAGGATATCCTATGTAGTTGTTATGGGTGGAGATCATATCTCTCACTAGGTTTGTAGGAGTGGATTGGATGGACATAGGGATAGATACCATCTATCCCCTAAGAATTTAGAAAGGATTGGGATCCTTACCAAGGGGAGGGTATCTTTGATATCCATTCGATGGAGGTTGATAACCCTAGTTGTTTTTATGAAATGGAGTGTGAGGGTAATTATGGTAGCCAAATATTTAGAAATTCTGCTAACGCTTGAGGGATATTATTTTTTTATTCATATCTATCATAACACTATGCATCCTTTCCTTTTTTGAAGATTGTTAGAATGAAGAGATAAAAGTGGTGGGAAGAGCTATAATGGATGGATAATGTTGATCAGATATTGAGGCTAGTTGGAAAGTGACTTGTTGTATAAATGGAGGAGTATGGCATAGTGACTAAATATACAAAAAAAATGGCATGGGTGGCCTAGGGACTAACCTTCCAATCTAAATGAGGTATCTTTTAGCTTGGATGGCTATCTCATAGGTTGTTGAAAATTAATTACATCCTTAATTTTGTACCATCATGATTATTTTAGAATTAATTGCTTTGAGATAGTATATGAAAGTCATACTTGGTGATATCTTGTTTTATATTAGGATCCTCAACCATGTCTTTTGAAATCTAGTGTTGAAGTTATCCATGGCCTCCATAGGATTCCTTTTATGGTGACTAGTTGCTTCAACAAGGATACCCCATTGATATTCTCCTTGAAGTTCTCAACAAGTTTATTTGTAAGCTAATAACAATTGGTGATTGAGGTAGGGGTGAGAGAGACATATCAACCCATTTCCTTCAATTTAAGCGAGGTTGGTAAGAGCCTAAGTGTGACATATTATTATCCAACATTGTATAGTGCATGTATGCTTACCATGTGTTGGAGATGCTCTATTAAGGTGGTTGCATTTTCTTAGGTGAAATATTATAGGGACTTCACCATGGAAGCTATAAGTTGACCCCATGTAGATGGTTCTATTAGCAAGCATAAAGGAACTTCATTATCATAGGCGAGGAGAGTCCTTACATTTTTATTTTTTGGGGTAACCATCATTCATTGTTTGTATCCCCATTGGGAGTTGAGGTTTAGAGGAAGGAGGAATAGTTGAGGATTTGCTATTTTTGTTTACCTAGTGGTAGGCCTTTTGCTTATGTAATCATGAACCCACCCATATACACCTTATCAAAGGCTTCTTCTTTCTCGGTGTTTGCAATAAAGTCACCAGGTGGGTAATTTTTCTAGCCAAATAGAGGTTCCCAATACAATCTCAACTTGAGGATGGTGGTATCTTTTTTTTATTCTTCTCTAGTAGTGGAGTTCCTAGATGAATTAATATAGTGCTTCAAAATGTATATGACCATGTCCTTCATTGAAATCATATTCTAAATTCTTGATCAGGGGACAAATATATTCAAATTTAGGTCCCACTAGACATGTCAATTTGAACTATTAGGGTTCCAATAATGACCCCCTTATGCCCCCTGGGTGTCATGGTACCCTACAATTGTAGTTTTGGTGTTTGACTATGTTTTTCAAGTGGGTGCATCTAGTGCCCTATACCTTGTGCAAGGGGTACTAGTCCTAGGAAGTCTAGGGGAGCGTGGGATACTACCCCACTACACGACCTCTAGGGTTTTTTACCCAAGGCTAGATCCTTCCTTCTAGATGTGTTATTTAGTGCTCATATTTCTTTGTTATGCTAATCTATGGTTGATTAAGTTGCTTCAAGGGAAATGGGAGAGAGAAAGAAAATATGAAGCACAATGTAAAGTGTACAAAATGAAACCTATCTAGCCTATCTAAGGGTGGCAATGCACCAAATAAGATAATACAATTTCCACCTCAATCCAATGAGATAAATGAACACATGAACTAAGCATGACAAAAAATAGAACACAAGTTTGCTCATACAATTATGCAATATGTATAATGAAAAGAGTCTTGGGGCCTATACATGCAATTGGCTTAAGGTTTGAGTCCAAACTAAGAAAGAGAGTAGATGCCACAAGTTAGATGCTAGACACAATAACAAATCCAAACTCCCTTATTTACCTATAGGAACTACTATTTATAATATTTGTAGGTAAGGTTTGAAATTCAAAATTATACCCAAAATTATTATAGGCGGGAGCACCAACATCATATTTGGTTGTAAGGTTTGGAGAACTATGCTACATTAAATTTTGGGGAGTCCAAAAACTATGAGGGGTTAGGTCACCATAAATTTCATGTAGAAAGAAGAAATGAATGAAAGTTTTGAATTTGAATATTATTTGCATTCAAATCTTGTTGAAGCAATCTATAATTCAAAGGATGATATTATGATACCTATTGATATATATAGTATAATGTATATGGAATTGCTTTCACTTGAGATTTATAAATATATGTTAGAATATTATTATTGTTATAATGTGCACTATGCCTATAATTGACAAGTTGAAATTTGTCTTCTGCCATTTGTCCATGTCTTTAGTTTGAGTTGGAGTGGTGTTTGAGCACTTGGGTGCTTATGCTTGCTTTCCTCCTAAGATTGATCTTATATTTTAGATACTTATAGTGTCTTATTTTTCTCTCATCTGTATGGCCTTTCCCTTTTTATGAGGGTCCTTTGTTGGGTTTTTCTTAGGGTTTGAGAATTCTATTTTGGCATTAATTTTTTTTTCTTCCCCATTATCCTCTTCACTTGCTAAGTAGATCTTGTGAATGAGAAAAGTAAGGAAAATGTTTTTTTACCATTTGAAAAGCTTTGTCATTTAGTGTGGATCTTTTTAGTCTCATTGTGAGATTTTTTTTAATTTTTGTGGTTTGTTTTATCTCTTTTTGGTAAATGTTAGCGTGTATTCAAAATAGGTGTGTCAAGTTTTTTGCTCCCGGTTTGTAATTTTTGTAGCTCTGTGCCTTTATTTAAAATGGGGACAACTTCTTACCCCGTATACCGCCCCTCATGTACCTTAGTCATAGCCATAGTGAAGACTGTATAGACCGGTCGTGGGCGCTCCGGTGTGCTCGAGTAGTTGCTAAACTCCAAATGGACAACGATGCTTTTCGTGCCCCTTTGGGATGTTGTACCTTCGTTAGCACGACTATGGCACTATGTTGATTCTCTTCAAATGGGAGATGACTGAAGGCTTCCTATGGCTCACTCGGACTTTGATTATGCCAACGAATGACCACTCTTGTGTAGAACAGAGCAAAGTGAGCATGTTTTGGCATGGAGTCATCTTGTGATAGAGCGAGGGATTGTTGCTTGTGAGGATAGTGGAAGCTTTGTTCAGGCGATAAATGTTGCTCCGAAGCAATGTTAATTTTTTTTAGCAGTTTCATACTATTGATGTTTAACACATAGCAACTTTTGAGGTGGTACTGTTGGGTGGAACTGGGTCCCACTTTCCGGTGGCACCACTTGTGCCTTTTCATTTCTTTTGATCCTCTTGGGTTCGTTGCGAGGCTTTGCTACTTGAGGGCTGTCGTGGTGGTGGGCAGGGTCCTTGGTGGTTTTTTGAGTTGTATGGTGTGTGGGTGTTGGGTGTTTTGGTCGTACTTGGGGGGTTGGGGGCTGCGCTTCTTGTGGGTTTGGGTGGGGGTTGATGCTTTGGGGTTGGGGCTTGCCACCTAAGGGGGTTAGGTTGTCCGGGGGGGCATGGTGGGTTGTCGGCTTATGTTTCTCGGGGTTGTAGTGTAGCCCTTACATGCTGAACACTGTTTATAGCACTTGTACTACGCAGCACATTATGCTGCGCGCTAGTTGTGGGGGGTGGAGTTGGTGTGGCGTGTCGTCTAGTCTCCTGGGGGGTGGGGGTTGGGTCTTTTGGTGGATGCCCCCTGGCTTTGGGCAGGGAACCCCGGGCTTTTGGGGCTCTTGTGGGCGCCTCTGGTCTTGGTGTTGGGGTGTGGCTGGGGGTTGGAGGGTGGTACCTAGGTTGCTGGTGCTGGTGGTTGGGGCTAGGGGGCTGGTGGCGGTGATCTGGGGGGGGCTTGGGCTGGGGGGGGGATGGGGAACGATGGGGAGCGCGGGGCGGGAGTGAAGGGGTAGAAAATAAATAGATAAAAACAATTAATATAAATAAGAGGAGCGGGGAAGGGGTGGTTCTTTGGGGAATAGAACAGTGGAGTGTTGGGAGGTGGAGGTGGAGGACAGGGGGTCGGGGGGGGTGGGAGAGGAGGTGGTGTGGGGGGGGGGAAAATGGGGTGGGGTGGGGCTTGGGGGGGTCAGGCGGGGGAGTGACGTGGTTGGAGTCTCAGAAGAGGGGACAGGCTGTGGGGTAGGGGGGGACCTGGGGGTAGGGGTACCCCTGGTGGGGGACAGGGACATGTAACGGGGGTTCTGATGGCGCGGAGGGGGGAGGGGGCGGGTATGGGCCGGGGGGAGAAGGGGCTGCGTTTACTAGGGGCTGATCTCCGGCCGAATGGCCCCCGACGAGCCCCGACAGAACACCACGGGTGCGGGGCCCGAAAGGGGAGAAGCAGCATGCAGAGGGGCAGGGCAGCAGGAAAGTATTATCAAAACATTGGCCAATATATCAAATGGATGTCACTTCTCAATGGTCATTTGAAGGAGGAAGTGTATGTGAAACAACCACCGTACACTTGAAGTCCAAAACAACAAAGTCCTCATTAAAGAAAGATCTATATGGGTTGAAGCAAGCACCTCGAGCTTGGTATGGAAAGATTGACTCCTATTTTCTCAACCTTAGTTTCACTAGATCTGCAGCAGAATCTATGCTCTATGTGAAACATTGGAGGAACCACATCATTTTGTTTACATTGTATGTGGACGATATTCTCATTACAGGTGATGACATAGAAGGAATAAGGTTTCTCAAGGAGAACTTATGCAAGAACTTTGAGATGATAGATTTAGACCTCCTCCACTATTGCTTAGAAATAGAGGTATGCACTAAGATTTTTATTATGGAAGGACCACGCGATAATTGGGGGGGGTTCCCCGGAGGAGTGTAAGCCCTCTCTAACTCCCATGGAAACTAGATTGAAATTGGTAAATAATGATGAAGAAGAAAGGGTTGATGGTACACTTTACAAGTAACTAGTTGGAAGTTTGATCTACTTAACTTCAACTAGACCAAATATTTGCTATTCCGCCTTATTTCCAGCCTAAGAAGAGGTGATATTCCTAAAGGTCACACCTCATCATGGCCTTATATATAAATCAAGTGATAATTTTTATTTGATTGGATACACAGATTTAGATTGGGCCAGTTGTCCTAAAACTAGAAAATCTACATCAGGTTATTGCTTTCAATTAGGCCAAAGCTCTATTTCATGGAGCACAAAAAACCGCTTCACTATATTTAGGGAACGTTGAGGCAACTAAGGAGACAATATGGTTGAGGCAATTAATTCAGGATATTAGGCTCTTCATACATGGTCCATCATATATATATATATATTGTGACAATCAAAGTACCATCAAGATGACCAAGAATCTAGTTTTCCATGCTAGAACAAAGCACATTGAGATCCATCATCACTTCATTAGAGAAATGATCCAAGAAGACATTATACACATGAAGTATGTACGAACTCAATATCAAGTAGCGGACATCTTCACCAAGTCACTTGGGAAAGATAAGTTTTCTTAGTTTAGAAATTTGCTATATCTATGTAAAAGAAGTCAACATTAATGGGGAATGGTATCTAATGTTGACTTATATTTTTAGGATAGTGCACATTAAGGGAGAATGTTAGAATATTATTATTGTTATAATGTCCACTATGCCTATAATGGACAGGTTGACATTTATCTTCCCGCCCTTGTCCCTGTCTTCGCTTTGAGTTGGAGTGGTGTCTTCTGAAAGACACTTGGAGTGGAGCTTATGACACTTGTCATATCTCCCTCCTAAGCTTGATGCTTATATATTACAAGATAACTTGTAAATAAAGTGTGCCTTATTTTTCATCCCATCAATATGAAAATCTAAAACAAAAAGAGTTGATTAAAACTCTAGTAAGGAAATAAGATATGGATAAAAGTGAATCAAGTAAAACCATATTTTATTTTTAATACAATACTCATATTGCAAGCACTTCTAACTTAGGAAATTATTATAATGATCTAAGTGAATATTTAGAAGTTACAAGACAATATCAAGATTACATAAAAGATGAATCAAATGAAGTACATAATTGAAAGGTCAAATTAAAATTCATGCACAACAAAGATGTAGATATTCATGAACCAGAGACCAAAGACACAGAAGAAGCTCAAGCATTTTGTGAACTAGATAATAAATATACAAATTTTGAAGAACCAAAGAATGAAGATGAAGGATAACTCATAGCAGAACTCAAGAATGAAGTTAAAGATGAATCTCAAGAAAAGGTTCATGAACAATGCAAGATCACATGAAGATTGAAGATCAAAGATAATGATTGAAGATTAACATCTTCAATAACCACATAGTGTAATGCAAGGGAGTGTGAAAAATATTACATTATTTAGTACATGTTAATGTACCCCAATGGTTCCTTCATGGTACAAATGTAAATATTTAATAGATTAGAGTTTGAGAGATGAGTGATTTATATTTTCCTTTTATGTAAGTGTCAATGTGTAGGATATGCAC
The DNA here is from genome assembly GCA_028583015.1 of Wollemia nobilis. Classification (NCBI taxonomy): domain Eukaryota; kingdom Viridiplantae; phylum Streptophyta; class Pinopsida; order Araucariales; family Araucariaceae; genus Wollemia; species Wollemia nobilis. Next base: position 1,367,643 of record JAQPPZ010003507.1, on the reverse strand, counting down.
AAGTGTCATGTAAGTAAGAGTGCAAGTGTGTATTGAGAGAATATGCACAAGTGTCACATAAGTAAGTGTTCATATATGTAATGGATGTGCACAAGTATCTTGTATTAAGAGTGCATGTAGGAGAGTAAGAGTCATGTAGAAATATGCAAGTGTCATAGAGTCAAGTATGCATGTAAGAAGAGAGTAAAGAATCTAGTATACAAGTGAGAATATGAGAAGCCAAAGGTCAAGAATAAAAAAGGTTACATATCTTAGATATGTGAGGAATGCAATAGACATGTATTGAAGAGTCACATTACTATGTCTATATTATGGAGATAAAGCTCCATACAATATAAGGAAAAATAGTATGTAGCAATCATCACATAACAAGCATTTATAATAAAGCTTGTATACAAATTTTGAACAATTTTATTGTAAGTATTCTTCATGCATGTACATGAATAATTTTGACCATTTACATTTATATTTGATATCATAAATATATATATATTATATTAATATATATATATATATATATATATATATTTATATATTTTTAATAGGTTATATGTGGCTTCTATCGAAGGCCACTCCCATCAAAATACCAAAATATTACATTTGTTATAGAAAACATTTTTATCATGTTTTTTTTTTCTCTTAAATATATTCTTCAACTTCCTCCAAGTACTATGTTTTCACAATCAACTCCTTGACATGATTTTGGTAAAGACATAAAATCTCACTTGGCCAATTGTCTTCTAAAATTTGAATTTCATTGGGATGTAGATCAACACCATAATTCACAAATTTATCTACTACTCGATTTTCTTCTCTATAAATATGCTAACATTTCCAGGAGATTGCCTCTAGTAATAGATGATAAACATAAAAAATAATATCATTTTTTATCTAGTCTCCACATCAATTTTTGTTAATAGCATTGATGATAATTTGTGAGTCCCGCTCAATTGAAATATATTTCCATCCTTTTTCTACTATAATTTTAATCCCATTAAGAAATGCCCTAGTCTTTGCATAGTTGTTAGTTTAAGTTCCATATGATTCTGAATAAGTGAGGAGAATTTTGCCCTCGCTACTTCTAAAAGCACCACTGCCACCTACTATTCCTGAATTTCCTTTAGAAGTACCATAAAAATTAATTTTGATGAACCCAAATTCTAAAAATTTTCATTTTACCATAGATCGAAGTAGATCCTTTGTTTTAATTTTGTTGTCATAGATGACTCTTCCATGTATGTTCAAATCCTGTAGCCAAGTTATTAGCACTTATTTTTTTGCAATTCAGACTTCCCATGATGAGCACCATATTCGTAGACATTCTAACAATTAAAAACATGGGCATGATTTTGATATTTATTTTTTTAAATTCTATTATTCCTTTCAAACCATAAATTCCAACAAATAATGGTAGGGTCAATTCTCCAAAGAATACATAATGCTTTAGCTTTAAAATAATTTATCCAACATTTTATCAACTCTTTCAATGTTGATGGAGATACCCAATATATTTTCATATTTTTTAAAAAGTAACCCCAAATGGTGTGAGCAAATGAACAATGAAGAAGTAAATGTTTCAATGTCTCTAAATCCTTCTCACACAAGATACATCTGAAGGGTCTATAATATCACCTTCTTTGTAGACTCTATCCCAAAATAATCTTACTTTGAACTACTAACCAAAGAAATGTTGAGGCCTTAGGGACACCCTCTAATGACCAAACATTCTTCCAAGGATTTGGAAGAAGAAATTTTTTATTGTTATAAATCCTTATATCCCAACTTTACTGAGTATCCACCATAATTTGATAAGTTCCAAACCAACTCATCTTTTCATGTAAAAATTGGTAAATAAAACTCTAGAAGCATATTTTGAAGTTCATCTGTAATTTTTTTGAATTCCTCTCCTTCAACCAGGTTACTAGATGAAATTCATGATCTAGAGTTTTTTCTCATAATAATATAATCTTTGACATTTGGACCTTTACATGCTAGGCATGCTTGAGCCAATGGTTTCCATTTTGAGTTAAAGATGAGAGATGAGAGGATAAGGCTTCAACCAAGCATCAGACCAAAATAACTCCCCTCATTGACAGATAAAGCTTCAACCAAGCATTCTTTAAGGATTTGGAAGAAGAAAAATTTGATTGTTCTAAATCCTTATATCCCAACTTTACTGAGTATCCACCATCCTTTGATAAGTTCCAAACCAACTCATATTTTCATGTAAAAATTGGCAAATAAAACTCTAGAAGCATATTTTGAAGTTCATCTATAATTTGTTTGAGTTCCTCTCTTTCAACCAGATTACTAAATGAAATCCATGATCTGGAGTTTTTGCTCATAATAATATAATATTTGACCTTTGGACCTTTACATGCTAGGCACGCTTGATCCAATGGTTTCCATTTTGAGTTAGATATGAGAGATGAGAGGATAAGACTTTGACCAAGCATCAAACCAAAATAACTCCCCTCATTGACGGATAAGGCTTCAACCAAGCATTCTTCCAAGGATTTGGAAGAAGAAAATTTTGATTTTTCTAAATCCTTATATCCCAAATTTACTGAGTATCCACCATCCTTTGATAAGTTCCAAACCAACTCATATTTTCTTGTAAAAATTGGTAAATAAAACTCTATAAGCATATTTTGAAGTTCATCTGTAGTTTGTTTGAGTTTCTCTCCTTCAACCAGGTTACTAAATGAAATCCATAATATGGAGTTTTTGCTCATAATAATATAATCTTTGATCTTTGGACCTTTACATGCTAGGTATGCTTGAGCCAATGGTTTCCATTTTGAGTTAGATATGAGAGATGAGAGGATAAGGCTTCAACTAAGTATGAGACCAAAAATTTGCATAACTCCCTTCATTGACTGACCATCTAATATATTTATTATCAATTACAAATTCTCTCACATTACAAATATTATTTTATTATTGATATTTTGATGTAATTAGGCTTAAAAGCCAACAACAAGCAAGAGAGTAGATTCCGTTGAAAGACACAGTTTTATTCATTATTTGTTGTTATCGCTCAATTATCAGCCATCTTATAAACATATTTGCAGTTTGCAAGTTTGCGTGATTTTAACTTACATCACACAACGATTTCTGATATTTGAAATAATTCTTCGTACTAATCACAGACTCAATTTTATTTATTATTTGTAGTTATCGCTTCATAGAAGTAAGCCATCTTAGAGCAGCCTAGGACAAATTGGCAGTTTGCATGATCTTAACTGACATCACACAACGATTTCTCATATTTGAAATAATTCCATTGTGTGGCATTTAAAGACAGTGATTTATTGATAACAAGATGGCTATTTCATATTACCTTTAAAGTCGCATACGATAATATCTGAGCAATCGCCTTTTTCACATTTATCACTTTTATCAGCAGGGAATATAGTTTTTTCATCTTTCATCTTGCAGCCACTTCTTAAAAAATAAATCGTATTTCTCTTTCATCATAGAAATCCAAATACTGGAGACAGCCACTTATTAAAAAATAAATCTTATTTCTCTTTTCATCATAGAAATCCAAATACTGGAGATTATTACAAATTGAAATTGCCTTGCTCTAGGTGGAGGGATCATACAGGTGAAGGTGCAGGCGATCTCGAGCCGCTCCCACATTTGCAGGGTTTCACTTCATTCTGCGGTGCACACAGACCTGGGTTCCCACCAAATGAGCTCGGCGATGACTTCCAGAACTTGGACCATTGCTTGGGTATGCATCCCACCAGATGATTATTGGACACGTTGACATTAACCAGCGACACTAGGCCGTCAAATGTAGACGGTATATTCCCAGATAGATTGTTGAATGATAAATTCATGGTCACCAGTTTAGTTAGATTCCCCATAGAAGCTGGAATTTCACCATTCAGTCTGTTGTGGTTTAGTAGCAATCGCGTCAAGCTGAAACACTGACCAATCTGCGAAGGAATGCTCCCTTCCAATTCATTGTTTCCAACCAGGAGGAGCTCCAACTTGCCTGACGAGCAGAGACCTGGAGGTATGGTTCCCGTAAGCCTATTCTTCGTAAAATCGATCCCCGTCAGATTGCTCAGGGCACCCAATGCTGGCGGTATTGGACCCGACAACTGGTTCTCGAACACAAACACATATCTCAGACGCTTGAGATTGCTGATTTTTGGAGATATGCTTCCCGTGAGATTGTTATTGTACAAATACAATTCCTCGAGGCTATTTGCTTCGAAAATTTCTGGAGGGATCGGGCCATTGAGTGAATTGTTAGACAAGAACAAAACTTGTAACTGCTGCAGTCGACCCAATTCTGGAGGGATGAGCCCCACAAGCTTGTTTGTGTGGAGCCACAAATCTTTCAAGCTGCCGCAGTTGCTAAGTTCTGCAGGGATACCGCCAGACAACAGATTTTCATTCAAATAAAGTTGTGACAGGTATTGCAGCGATCCCAGGAAGGACGGTATAGGCCCCGTGAGCTGATTTTGGACGAGCGAAATGATAGTGAGATTCTTACAGTTGCCCAACTCCGTCGGTATTTCTCCACTGAAGCTGTTGCTCCCCAGTTCCAGATCGACGAGATTTTTGCAATTACCAAGCGATTTGGGAATAGGACCGTGGAGTTTGTTATGAGTGACGTAAAGATACTCTAAATTGGAAAGTTGCCCAAGGGATTCTGGCAAATTTCCCACCAGCTGATTCTTTTCCAGATAAAGCTCCGTGAGATTGCTGCAACTGCCAATGGATGAGGGTATCCCGCCATTTAGGGAATTTTCATCTAGCCATAGGCTAGATAAGCGGGTGAGATTTCCAACGTTTGAGGGGATCTCTCCACTCAATTTGTTGGTCGTCAAGTAAATCACCTCCAACAGGGGAAGCCCAAAAATGGACTCAGGAATGGCTCCACTGAGGGAGTTATTATAAAGCGACAAATATCTCAGCTTTTTTAGACCACCCAACTGGACAGGGATTTGGCCAGTGAGATTATTCTCAGAGAGATTTAACTGTTCCAGCTCTGTGCAATTTCCAAGCTCAGGAGGAATGAAGCCAGAGATATTATTTGTTGCCAAATAGAGCTCTGTCAAATTGCGTAAGCCACCTATAGCAGAAGACAACGTTCCAGAAACCTGGCTGTCGGAGAGATCTAGCATGCTTACCGTGCCATCTGGATGACAGGCTACTCCTTGCCAATGACAGGGGTCTTTGTCCGAGGAATTCCAGCTGCTCAAAAATTTAGGTGGCACGTTCAAGCGTTGAACAAGAGAAAGAAGTATGCTCCCTTCGTTGTTTACTCCCCTGGCAGAACGCACCTGTAGTGCTAATGCAACCACGGCAATCAGCAGGAGGCTTAAGAGGGTTGTGAATGGTCGTGACATCATTCTAAGTATCGTTAAAAACGGAATACAGCTTCCCTCTCTAGACAATTGGATGGTTTGTTAAAGATGAAAAAAAAAACAAGATACTTCTCTCCTCTACTATGGAGTTTGTTATGATTGACGTAAAGAACTCTTATATTTTGACTTTGACCAAGCTGATCTCAAAGTGCTTGCAATTCATTTCCATTTATAGACAAACTATCCATGGGCTTCCTCCTTCCTTCGCCGCATTTTGTGGGTCCTAAGTTGGATTGTATTTAATCATTTCTTAAATCTCAATTAATTGTTGTTGTTGTTTTCATAATAAATTCAATGCAATATCTATTTTAAAAATATATAAATATTTATTATTATATTTAATTATTTGTAATTATATGAAAATAATAAAATTTTATTGGAAGATAGTAATGATAATCCAACATGATGTGGAAGATATTCTAGAAGTAAAAAGCCCCTTTGAAGATAAAGACTTTTCCTATGGTTTGTCATAAACAAAAATTGGAATGGTCTAAGAAGGTGTCATTTATGTAAGTCATGGAAGATATTCTAGAAGTAGAATGGTTTGTCATAAACAAAAATTGGAATGGTTTAAGAAGGTGTCATTTATGTAAGTCAAACAATAAAACAATTGATCATTTAGTGGTTGGTTGCTCCATTATTAGACTGGTTTGAAGGGAGGTTATAGAACAATTAAAGCTTCCAATAGGATGACAAGAAGATTCTTTAGGAGATTACTTAAAATCTTGCTTTAAAAATAGGTCTTACAAAGGTTTTATAGCTCTTTCATTATTTGTATCTTGAAGAGTATGGTTAACTAAGTATGCAATAATTTTTTAAGAAGCTTACTTGGCAGGTCTCCTCCTAGATCATTGGAAGTTTTAATAGTTGTAAGGTTTTAACAACAAAGATAAATAGACAAATCATCCCTAGAAAGATTGATAAATCAAGGGTTTGGGGCTTTTTTTGATGGGGCTAGAGAGGGTCCCTAAAGTTTGTGGAGTAGAGGATTACTATATATTTTTTACTCATTATTTTAAATTCAAGGCTAGATTGGGAGAAGGTTCTAATAATTATACTAAAATTAAGGTCCTCAAATTGTTGGTTCAATTGGAAGAATCAAAAGAAATATAAATAATTCAAGTTTATGGACACTCATAGATGGTAATAAATTGGATGCTTGGTTTTTTTAGGATGGAGAACACGATCCTACAACCCATCTTCTCTCAAATAAGAGAACATGGTTCTACAACCCATCTCCTCTCAAATAAAAGATGTGGATAAAAGTGAAGTTTTTACTTTTTGGTATATTTATAGAAAACCGAATATGGAAGCACATGAACTCTCAAAGAGGGACTCCACTTAAAACAAGCATAGCTAAAACAACTTGAAGAAAAAAAAAATAGTGATTTAAAGCATATTGTATGATAAATTGTGAATGTGTTTAAGGATAGAACTTAGTATGATTATAATTTATATTTATTTTTTAAATATATATATAATATCAACATATGCAAAGGAGATTCTTGTAAATATTTTATATTAAATTCTTTCAATTATTTAAAGTATGTGGAGGTATTAGGATAATTAAGGAATATATTTAGTTATTTTTATTTTTATTTTTATTATTTATTTATTTTTTAAAAATCAAAAAACTCCTTGTGGGGCCACCTTGGTCTGAGAGACCACAAACATGGGGTTCTACACCGTCAAAGTCACCGGGAGTCACACCCGACCCTGCCCGCACCAACATTATCAATTGGGTTTTGAATATCCAATTTAGCTTTTTGGTAGGGTGGATATTTGAACCTGGGACCTCCCTTGGAAGATTGCCCTCTCCTCTCCAACTCACCTACAACACGTGGGTATTTTTATTTTTTAATTTTGAGTATATTATTTTATTTTAAATTAAATAATTAAATTTATAAAAATAATATTTTATATTAAAATTATATAATATTAATATATATATATATATATATATATATATATATATATATATATATATTATATATATTTAATTTTTTTTTGCGTGGTCGCCCACCCCCGCCGCCCCACATCTTCGCACTCCTCCCCTATAACCACCTTGCCACAATCATCTTAAACCTTTTACGTCGCTGAAAGCACAAAGAAAGGGACAAGCGTTCAGTCCGATGAGGCGCCTCGAGATTTGGACTTTGGACCCCCGCCCCCATTATGAGGTTTGGATGAACCAATTGGTCTACACCTCGGACCTATAATATTAATATTATTAATAATCGAACCTATAATATTAATATTATTAACAAGATTAATATATATAATAAAAATATATAATAAAAAACAAACATAATTGAAAAATAATTTAAAAGCATCAATGATATTTTTATTATATATATTAATCTTATTAATAATAATATTAAGATTAATATATATTTTAAAAATATTATTGATGTTTATGAATTATTTTTCAATTTTGTTTTTTTTTTTGTTAAAATATAAGTATATCTATAGAGATAAGATAATTTAATTAAAAATAATGTTGCTTTTTAACTTAGTTAATTTTAAATTTTAGAAGATAATTGATGGACCTAGATTTATCTTAGAATATTATGTCAGATAGTTGATTCCACGATTATAAATATAAATAATATATTTAATAAAAAATAAATAAAAAATATCTTTTAATTTAATAGCAAATCTAATATTTTAATAAAAAACTTCATATAATTTTTATATTTAATATTATAATTAAAAATAAAATAAACATATATTAATTTTATTTAAATTTAATTATTTTATTTTTTTTATTGGTAGAAAGGGTTTTGAAAGGGTACTTGAACCTTGTACAAGCAAACCTGAAAGACAACTAATACAAAAAAGAAACTTTCCACTTAACATAGGAATTAATGAAAGTTAAAATGGAACAACAATACATTAAATAACCAAAATAGTAGCTAAGAAAATAACAAATCAAACCAAAATAAGATTGTAAACCCCCAACCATAGCAAGGGACAAACCGACTAGCTGAAGGTCTAGGTCTTGCTAGCCGTAATAGCTTTGGAAACGGTAATGTGGAGAATTACTTTATTTCAATTTTGAACATGAATAGTATAAATATCTTTATAAAAGGAGGCCACTTGCATTATCGGTGATGTCACTCAATAAAAAAAAATATCTTTATGACACAAAATTTAATTTGGTGTATTGATTTAAATAAATTCAAAAACTGACAACTAATTTTAAATGTATATATAATCAACAAAATAAATGTTTGTTTAAAAATAAATATAAATAATTTTTTTATGGTATGAAAAAAATGTTTTAAATATATAATAAAAAATTATAAAAATTTTAAAATATAACTTTTATATCATCATGAATTTTTATATACTCATTATGTTTTATAACAATAAAAAATATTTAATAATAATTAAAAAATAAATTTAATATTTATAAAAATATGCAATTTTTATTAATTTATTATTTATTTTAAAATAAATATTTTTTCCCTCCTATCTTGAAATATTGTTCCACTTTAATAGTTATTTTTCTCATTTACCATGCTCAACAACATTACCTCATCACATAATACTATTATTATGTTTATCAGATTATATTGAATTTTTAATTTACTACTACAGATACACAATCTTTGAAGATAAGGACTTTGAATTATATACTCTTCCACATATATTATATCTCATAACATAATACTATCATTATGTTTATCATATTATATTGAATTTTTAATTTACTACTGCAGATACCACAATCTTTGAAGATAAGGACTTTGAATGTTGTACTCTTTCACATATATTATATAATCCTAAAGCATTCAAACTTAAAAAAAAAATTGTCTACAACCAATACTGGGTAACTGTTAAGGATTTGGTTTTGAAGTTTAGACTTTAATTCTTATATATAAAAATCACTCGTACATTAAAAAAACATCATGCACCATATCATATCAAAGCTAATTTTTTTGAGAATCTTGTTGGGCGTGTTGTTATTAAGAATCTTGTTGGGCGTGTTGTTTTTTTTTTTTTTGTAAAAGAGGGTAAAAATTTATTAACTCAGCAAAACATTCATGATACAAAGAAAAAGCAGAAGCTATTCAGACATATCAGCTCTTAATAAAGAAGAGAGAGATTGAGAGCAATCAGAAGAAAGTTGAGACCAACTTTGAACATCCCAACCATCTTGAAACTTAAAAGCCCATTTAGCTAACAAATCCGCTACCCTATTCCACTCCCGAGGAATATGCACAAAAGAAATGAAGTCCAAGTGAGCAGAGATATTAAGAATTTGCCGAGCAACCCAACTCAACCGCCAACAACCATGAAGACTATCTCCAAAATTTAACAAATTTATAACAATCTGAGAATCAGATTCACAAACAATCCGACGCCAACCCAAAGCATACCCTTGCTCCAAAGCATATAAAATTGCGAGTGCTTCCATGAAGTTATTAAAATGATGTCCCTTAAAGCAAGAGAAAAAAATTGGATAGTACCACTACTATCCCGCCCCACACCACCAATACCAGCATTACCCGGATTACCCCGGGAAGATCCATCCGTATTAATTTTCAGCACTCCCGGAGGAGGCGGATTCCATTTGCCAGCCCTCCGTACCCGATTATTCTGACCCATCCGTCTGCAAGAGACATGTTGTTATTAAAACCGTTGGGCATGTTGTTATTAAGAAGAAATAGGTGGTATCAAGAGTAAAATTGAATTGATTTTAGTGGAATAATTGGTTGGTTGATGATGGAAAACTGGCAATGTGTTTTTTTTGGCCTAATAGATTTTATGAACTGTCATCGTGTAAACCTTTTTATATAGTCTGTTTCAAGTTATCTTGCTGAAGTTATATAAAATAAAACATTATACAAAATAAAACATTTCAAAATCTCTTTTATATATTAAAATTTATATTAAAAAGTGTAAAGGTCATTTGATAGTAATTACGTAAACTATTTAAAGATTGTGCGGTCACAAAAGATAAGTAACAACCGACCGTTTTGCCCAACTACTACATTGGGTATGTAAGCCCATCCAAAAATGTGATTATGGGCATATCCACTTTGTACAATAAGAAGTGGGATTATTCACATTTTCCAACCAATTGCTAGTGAACAACGTTATAATTCGAGAAGATAATCATTTCCCACATTGCAGTAGAAAATTTTTATGATCAGATTTATTCAGCAATAAACCAATTTGCATTTATCTTACTATTCATTGTGCTTTCTTAATAAGTAATTATAATTACTTTTATTTATGAAGTATTTGAAAAAAAACATATTTTTCAGTTTTTAGAAATTACAAATAAAAATAAATAAATGAATATTTTAAGTTATGTGAAAAAAAAGTCTATAAAACATTTAAAATTTTTACTTTAAGAGGAAAATGTTGAATCTATACACAACATGGGTAACAAGAAATAAAACTTAAGAAATATAAAATTTAAAAGTAGAATACAAACTATTTGGAATGGTTTTCTTGGAGATCAAATAATCTTCCTAATAATAAAAATGATATTCAATGGTTGTATGAATGAATGTGTGTAGTTATAAATACCTGCATTTATACAATAGATTTGATCGAAATAATAATATTTTACAATACATCAATTACTTGTCAAAGTGAAGATGGGCCAATGGGAAAAATAATACATCACAAGTACAATAATTTTTTCTCTAAATACAAAAGATTGACATATTGTAACATACTTTTGTAATGTTTGATGTAGTCTTGAACATGAAAATAAGTTAATATTGGACCTCCAGGTAATCTAACTTGCTCACATGCTTTGTAGAAGCTCTCAAGTTGCAAACACATCCACTGTGATTCACTAAGGCACTATAGGTTTTGATAGGGACTGTCATGACCCTCCTTTGGCAACTTTTTGTAGTATCGACTCATGACTAGCTATGTTATCTTGATTGATGGAATGACTGACTATTTCATGCTTAGTTTCTAAAAACATATATTTTATTGAATAATATGATGTACTTTGTTGATGGAATGATTGACTATTTCATGTTTAGTTTCTATAAAACATATATTTTATGGAAGAATATGATGTTGCTAATGGATTTATACTTTTGTAGGAAAAGACTTTCTCATGGGTGAAAGAAAGACTTAACCACCGAGAATGAGATGCCATAAGTAAGGGAAATTATGTGATATTTTATTCATCAAGAAACGGAGCAACATGGATGAATGCTCCTTCTGTGTTTCTATCTGTTCTAAGAAAATCCCCTTTAAATGAACTTTTTTCTGTAACTCTTAGATGGAATTTTATTTGAGATAAAGAGTTTCATTGCAAAGAGAAAGAAATGTTAATTCTAATAATTCTTGTTATAAAAATAAATAAAGAATGTATCTTTTGACTAACATTATTGTTTTTACATTAGAATAAAAGAATCATTATGCTTGCCTTAATTCCATATTGATTAAAAAAAATTATACTTATTTTTTATTAATGATCTTGTGTTCGGATTAGTGGAAGTAATTATTTTACTCTATGCTAGTTTTTTTTGTTAATCCAACAATCAAAAGAAAATATATTTTTAAAATTATTTTTGTTGAGGGAAGAATCTTGGTTTTACAATGTTATGCTTGTTGTTTGGAAAACCTTCATCATACTCTAAATATGGGGGTGGTCATGCATAGTGACAATTTGAGATAATGCATAACCCATGAAAGGCACCCGACAAGTCAGATAGCAAGGGCAAAAGGAAGTTGTACCTCTGGTTAAAAAAGAAAGAAAAAAAAGCAAAGCCATAGAGAATTGTGGAAAAGGAAGAAAATAATATTATAAAGACATTCAAAAGTGAATTGTGCTAATCAACTAAATTGAGGAGTGTCCACAACATTTTTAGGTTGGTTTTCGTAAAATTGCTTTAACCTAGTTTGAAAGAGTTAAAATAACATATTATTTGAACCCAACTTGTATTCTGAAGCATATGATAATCTATGAGATTCGTTTAGAGGAGAACTTTTCTCCATCTCGTTAGAAGAGGAGAAAGTATCTTAGAATTATACCTCACATCTTACTATAAGTTTAATATTCCTTTAAACTAGTTTGTGTATGTGTTCTTTATTTTGGAGTAAAACCTATGTCAAATATTTGATATGCTTCTTGAGAGCTTTTTTTAGTTTGATGAACTTCTTCATTTGAATTGGATTGCATGAGATTTTGGTGTGTTTGGAGTCCTACGAACATATTGAGTGAATAATAAAAGAAGTTTAAGTTTTAAATGTCAAAAAGTGTTTATCTTTTTATGACAAAAAACCCTTTATCTGTGTTTATATCTAGAAATTTTAGTTAAGCTCGAATTGCACTTTGAGCCTATAGGTATCATTTAGTGGAAGACTTTAGATTGCTACTTTTCGACAATGGGTATAATAAGCTTTATTTTCATCTTTATACTTAGATAAGGTATGGTGTGTGGTTAATTCATACCTAGAGATTGGAGTCTATAGTCTTAAATTGGGCTACTGTTGATAGTCTTGTTAAACTCATAGGCTCATTGGTATTTAACTAGATACCTAGTTTATGATAACATCATCGTACACCATGAAGAGAAAAGAAAGCTAGTGTAACATTTGAATAAGGTTGCTAGCATTGTTTAAGTATGCTTTAAGATAAAAGGATCATGTAGGAAATATCTCAAACCACCCTAAAGAAACCTTCTTGTTTGAAATGTGTGTTATAGATCTTGAGATTATTTAAAGTTTTTTATTTTTAAACAACACAGTGTATGCTAGAATATGTTAACCCAATTAAGTGAAATTGGTGAAAGCTTATTTGTTTCAAAGAATACCTTTTTGTATTATGTGTGTATTGCTAATATTGTATGTGTGGTTAAGTTGATTAAGCATATTTATATAAATAAAGCACTCTATGAACATAGCTTAACCCAAATCATCGTGACTCCCTAATGGGTATAATTTATGTGTATAGGAAAAGAGAAGATGTAGTGGAAGCCGAGGATGATCCAAGGATACTGAGTAATTTATGAGGCCACCTGCATAGAAAATTTTAAAGAAACCATAGAGCTATAAAATAACAAATTTGATCTCTGTGTAGATATTGACTGTATGGAAGAGGAAGATGTCCACCAATGGAGGAAAATAGCAAGAGGGATATTTCGAGGACACTATGATATGCCACCTGTGTAGACAAGTTTTAAAGATCCAGAGAATAAAATATTAAAAAATTACTAAAATAATAATTTTTTTATATCTCTAGTGTCCTAGGCGAGAGCTCAAAAGGGCCATTGAGAGGAGTGATATAGATGAGCACTGCCTCTAAATAACCTCCTGTAGAACACATTAGATGCCTCTAAAAATTCTCCTATAGAACACGTTAGAAAAAAATAGAAGCTGCCTAAAAAAAAACTCTCCTGCCAAACACATTAGAAGTCTCTAAAAAAATATCTTGCAAAACACATCGAAAAAATAATACTTGACCTTAGATGAATCACAAAATTAGATACTCGAACCAAAGATGAAGAAAATACTAGAACAAGTGTGAATCTCCTTTGTAGTGAAGAGTATAAACTAAGAAGATACCAGCTCCAGATGTTCTTTCACCTTGTGAGAAGATATGATGCAATGGTGCCAAGAGAGACATGGAGGTCTCTGAGAGCCACGTCGTGGGTGGCATGCCAAGATTTAATGTTTTAGAAACACACTTGATGTTGTTTTAAAATCTTCGAGTTTGGTTAGAGACAAAAAATGATTCGAAGAAAAGGTTAGAAATAAATATGTAATTGTTTTAAAAAATATACACCAGGCTTAGATTTAAGGGAATCCACGTATTAAGGGTCAATACAAAATGGTTTGGATCCATGAAAAATACGCGGTTCCAAAAATGATTTAGGCCAAAAAATTGTGCAACGATATATCTAAGCATTGATTGTTTTCATTTAAAAAATGAGGGTAGAGATTTTGAAAAAAAGAAAAAAAAAAAAAAAAAGGATATTCCTCTAGAAATTATAGAATGTAAGCTCTAGAAAGAGTAAATGAAGAGTGCAGAAACATTCAAAAAATAAAACCCTCGAGTTCTGAATCAACTTTAAAAAAACAATACATATATTATAAAAGATTTTTCTGAAAAAAACATGGATAAACTAACTACAGTATATATAAATCAAAATAGTAAAAAAAAAATCAAAGCAAAAAAAGAACCAGATCCTAGAACCTTCAAAAGTGAATGCTAGCAAAATCTATCCTGCTTTGGTATCATGTTAGAATTTCATAATAATATATGCAAAGAATTACACAAAATATGAAGAGAAGAGTGAAACTGATTAATTTATTTCAAAGATCAACTTTGTATAAATAACAAAGTTGATCATTGAGAGTCGTTGAATTACAACAACTCATCAGACCTAATGAAGACACCATTAAAAGTTCTCCTGACACATGGAGGAGTGAAAACTCAAGTGTCTATCCTAATGAAACTTAAGAAAATATTCTCTTATTCTAACACCTTCAAAGACATCAAATTGAAAGTTGTCACTGTAAAACTTAGCCATCTGGGTAAGACAAAGTCAATGGAATCTAAGCGCATCGAACTGAAAATTTCCACTATATACCCTACCCACTAGGTAAGACAATCAGTAAAACTTCAAACCTAAAAAGCATCAAACAAAAATAATCAACCGAAAAACACTCAACTGCTACCATCTCACTTATTCCTTCTAAATACACAATAGAGATAATTTGAATCTGAAATATCTCAAAATAAATCCCAAAACTCTAACCACAAAAGTAAACCCATATATATTAACGAAATCAGTTAACTGTATTAACAACAAGAGAGTAGATTCCGTTGTTAATTTTATTCAAGATTTGTTGTTATCGCTCATTTATCATAGAAGTAAGCCATCTTAGAGCAGCCTAGGACATATTGGCAGTTTGCATGATCTTAAATGACATCACACAATGATTTCTCTTGAAATAATTCCAATGTGTGGCATCTAAAAACAGTGGTTTATTGATAACAAGAAGGCGCTATTTCATATTACCCTTGAAGTCGCATAAATCTATAAGATCATATTTGAGCAATCAATTTTTTAAAATTTATCCTTTTTATTAGCAGGGCAGATAGTTATTTCATCGTTCAGCTCGCAGCCATTTATAAAAAAATAAATCTTATTTCCTTTTCATCATAGAAATCCAAATACTGGACATTATTACAAATTGAAATTGCCTTGCTCTAGGTGGACGGATCATGCAGGTGAAGGTGCAGGCGATCTCGAGTCGCTCCTACATTTGTAGGCTTTCACTTCATTCTGCGGTGCACACAGGTGATATCGAGTCCCACAATTGCATGGATCCACTTCATTCTGCGGTGTAATCGCGTCAATCTGAAACACTGACCAATCGGCAAAGGAATGCTCCCTTCCAATTCATTGTTTCCCACCAGGAGGAGCTCCAACTTGCCTGACGAGCAAAGACCTGGAGGTATGGTTCCCGTAAGCCTGTTCTCGGTAAAATCGATCTCCGTGAGATCGCTCTGGGTACCCAATGCTGACGGTATTGGACCCGACAACTGGTTGTCGTAAAAAAACACATATCTCAGACGCTTGAGATTGCTGATATTTGGAGATATGCTTCCGTGAGATTGTTATTGTACAAATACAGTTCCTCGAGGCTATTTGCTTTGAAGATTTATGGAGGGATCGGGCCATGGAGTGAACTGTTAGACAAGAACAAAACTTGTAACTGCTGCAGTCGACCCAATTCCGGAGGGATGAGCCCCACAAGCTTGTTTGAGTGGAGCCTCAACTCTTTCAAGCCGCCACAGTTGCCAAGTTGTGCAGGGATCAAGCCAGACAACAGATTTTAATTCAGATAAAGTTGTGACAGGTATTGCAGCGATGCCAGGGAGGACGGTATAGGTCCCGTGAGCTGATTTTGGTCGAGCGAGATGAGAGTGAGATTCTTACAGTTGCCCAACTCCGTCGGTATTGCTCCACTGAAGCTGTCGTTCTCCACCGAAGCTGTTGAACTCAGGAATATCTCAGCTTTTTTAGGCCATCCAACTCGACAGGGATTTGACCATTGAGATTATTCTGCTAGAGATCTAACTGGTCCAGCTCCGTGCAATTTCCAACCTCAGGAGGAATGGCGCCGGAAAGACTCTTTGCAAACAAATAGAGCTCTGTAAAATTGCGTAAACCACCTATAGCAGAAGACAACGTTCCAGAAACCTGATTGTCGGAGAGATTTAGCATGCACCGTGCCATCTGGATGACAGGCTACTCCTTGCCAATGACATGGGTCTTTGTCCGAGGATTTCCAGCTGCTCAAAAAATTAGGTGGCAAGTTCAAGCGTTGAACAAGAGCAAGAAGTATGAAAAATTTAGTGCTAATATAACCGCGGCAATCAGCAGGAGGCTGAACAGGCTTAAAATGGAATACTGCTTCCCTCTCAACCTGGATAATTTGCATGAGTTTGTTAAAAATAGATACTGCTTCCCACTGCCATAAAGATACTCGAAAGTTGACCAAGTTGATCTCAAAGTGCTCCCAATTCATTTTTATTTATTTAAATGTTAGAATTGATAACCTCTTTTCATTTTATTTTTATTTTTTCAGACATAAGAGAGTTGCTTACATCCATCAACTCTGTTACATCCATCAAAGTATCGTTAAAAATGGAATACTCCTTCCCTCTGAACCTGGATAGATAGTTTATTATGAGTTTGTTAAAAATGATACTGCTTCCCTCTGCCGTAAAGATACTCTAAATTTGAAAGTTGACCAAGCTGATCTCAAAGTGCTCGCAATTCATTTTTATTTATTTATTTATTTATCATGAACGCAATCGAATAGTTAATTTTTTTTTCATTTTTTTTCAAACACAGTTGCTTTCATTCACACTATTTTTAATTAGTGTTCAAATTACATTACCATTTTGTTATTGTTAACTTAATGTGAAGGGGATTTCGTATTGTTATTGATCTAACCTGCACTTAAGTTTTGTTGTAATACTACTATGTAATAATGATATAATAAAAATAAAATATATATTATTTAAAAATATATTTTTATCCGCTCATGTAGAGGAGTTAGAGAGCAAGCAGGTAGTTAAAACTCTCCAGTTATCGAGAGGCCCAAGTTCAAATCTCTCCCCTCACATGTTCCGGATATGTTGTATATATAAAAAAAAAAAAATGTTTTTGAAAATAAATTATTAATTTTATAATTTTTAGAAGTTTTAAAAAATATATATAATATCAAACATGGAGATTGAGTAAATATCTTAAGTTAAATTTATTGCATTGTTTAAAATATATCGAAGCAATAGAATAATTAAAGTATGAATATGAATTTAATCTATTTTTTGTTTTTTTAACCAGAAAATATATAATATGTTTGAGTATATTATTTTAACTTAAATTATATAATTAAATTAAATTTATAAAAATATTATTAATAAAATTAATATATTTTTAAAAATATTAATGATATTTATGATTTTTTTAAAATAAATATTTGAAAATATGAGTATATTTATATAGAAGAAAATCAATTACAAGATAATTTAGTAAAAAAAACAATGTTGATATTTAACTTAGTTAAATTTAAATTATAGAAGATAATTGATACTTCTTACTGAAAATGATGTCATAGAGTTGATTGTAAAAACATAACACCTTTAGAAATATGAAGAATATATTTGATAAAAAATATTTTTAAGAAGAAGAGGGGGATGAAGATGGCAAGATCTAAATTGCATTCCACATTGCAAAGATATGATCTTTATGATACTGGGTGTGGAGCTAGATGGTAGAGAGTAAGAAGATTATGTCCATGGAAGGGGAGCTCTAAGGAGTAGACGAGGAGTAGACGACAATCAAGGTGTTGATCTACCCTTGGGATTGAAAGTTTGTCATCCCTTTGTTCTTAGTTTCTTGGTAGTGGTCTATGTTTCCCTAGAGTTGCTAGTTGGTAGGTTGGGGAGTTGGCTAGGTCGGTGGGGTTGGTATATTGGTGGTGGAAGCATAGTTGCAGTGGATGGTTATTTTGTCATCTACAATAGTATTTTGGAATTATTTTCATTTTTTCTATGCCTGTGAGGTTAGAGCCCATAGTGATTGGGGGAAATCTTCCCTCCTTTATGGGGATCTTAGGTTTTCCCTTTTTGGTGCTTGGCTAGGATAGAAATATCCATAGAATTTCTAGGTAGTGCTTGTGGTTATTGGGTTATAGTTTTCATGTTTAGTATGATGGTCTTTGTTGGCTCATATCAACATTGGTTGACATTGGTGGTCTCATTATTGGTTAATGTGCTAAACTTGTGGATGTTGGTTGTTTTCAAAAGGTTGTTCAATTGTGAGAGGGATCCCAGACATAAATGTACCATTGGCCCTTTTTTTATTTACCCAACATCTTAGGACCTTTAGCATATCTTGAGCATTTCCATATATTGTAGATGTTCAACATTTAATGTATTCAAGGCACATTCAGATTTTTTTGATGTTGGATTTTGTTTATCCAATGTTGGGGAGGGTTGGAGTCTCCTGTTTTATTTAAAGCTCATAACCAAACTAGAGGAGATCTTTGTGGTTCTTCATTTAAGGCCTCTTCTCTATGATGTTGGTGGCTTTTTGC
Organism: Wollemia nobilis; assembly: GCA_028583015.1. Lineage (NCBI taxonomy): Eukaryota > Viridiplantae > Streptophyta > Pinopsida > Araucariales > Araucariaceae > Wollemia > Wollemia nobilis. Next base: position 1,348,651 of record JAQPPZ010003507.1, on the reverse strand, counting down.
ATGAAGCTAGATCCGTTAGATAGTCTTGTTTCAGTCCCATATTCCTAGTTCATGTTGTCTTCCTACTATAGTACTGATTGTTTATGGTTAGTTTATGGTGTTATTGTAGCAGTGAGACCCCTTCCTCTTGTAGTTGGGGAAAAAAAAATTCAATTTAGCTTTTTTTGAATTTCTTGACTCAGATGTGTGTTCCTCGATGGGTGGTAAATTGAAAGTTTGAACTTTTTATTTTTTTGGAGCAATTATGCAATTTCTTGTTTGGGTGGTAAGTTGTTCTGTCATTTTGAATTTCAAATCATCCAGATTAGGGTGGGAATGTTTTGGGGATCAACTTTTATGGATTTACGGATTTCAAAATTTTCTTGGCTTTCATGATTTGTCTATCCCTCAATTTGTAGATGTTTGTTTTGGACCCTCAGGATCCAACTGGTCTCCTAGAAACTGGTTTGTCAATTTGCGTTTCAGTTTCTCTTGTGGATTTCAGCTGCCCAATTTTTTGGTTAGTTTCTCTTGTGGAGTTTAGTTCACCAACTTTATGGTTTCATTTTGTGCGATACTTGATTTAAATCTACTCATGTTTGGTTTAGTTTGGGCGAGAGCTGACTGATATGGTTTTAGATTTGTTTGAAGTTTGGTTTCTTTTTCCCTTGGGTGGGTTCGACCTCCTTGTGTTTCATTGTGAATCTATTTGAATGCTTGTATTTTTTAATCTTAGATTTAAGACTTTTTCAAAACTCCTTATGTAAAAAGTTTGGAGACCCTTTGAAAATCTCTTCTTTACCTAATAAAATATATATTTTTAATAAAAAATTAATTTGACCAAACAATAAATCTAATATTTTAATAAATACCATATAACTTTTATATTTAATATTATAATTGAAAATATAAATAAATAAATTTTTAATTTTATTTAAATTTAATTACTTTATTTTAATTTTTTTTTTAAGCAAAAAACCTTTGCGGTCTGAAAATCCAAGGACACGGGTTCTACATCGTCAAAGTCACCCGGGTGCGACCCGGGAGTCACACCCGACCCTACCCACACCAACATTATCAATTGGATTTTGGATACCTAATTTAGCTTTTTGGTAGGGTGGAGATTTGAACCTCGGAACTCCCTTGGAGAATTGTCCTCTCCTCTCCAACTCACCTACAACACCGGGTGTTTATTTTAATTTGAATATGAATAATATAAACATTTTTAATTTGGTGTATTGATTTATATAAAAGTTTAAAAAACTAATTGATATATATATATATATATATATATATATATATATATATGAAAATATATAATATCAAAAAAATAAATGATTGTTTAAAAATAAATATAAATTGTTTTATTTTTTAATCATTTAAATAAATAAAAATATTAATAATAATAAGTTAAAAAATAAAAATAAAAATGTTTTATAAGATTCTAAAATTATATTGTTTATATTACCGTAAATTTTTAGATTTAAAATTTATATTTTTTACTACTTTAACTTATTTTATTTAATAACGATTAAAAATATTTAATGATAATTAAAAATTAAATTTAATATTTATAAAACTATGTATATATTTATTAATTATAATTGTTTTTTAAATAAATAAAAAAATTAAATTTAATATTTATAAAACTAGGTATATATTTATTAATTATTATTATTATTTAAATAAATAAAAATTAATAAATAAAAAAATCTCAATTATCACGTCCAATAATAGTATCTTTAGTTTTTAAGGGTTAAGTGGATTGGTAAAGGTTTGATTGGCCTAGTACTTGCTAAGAAGATAGTACTTGCTAAGAAGAGACCTAGGTTCAAACCTGTGATGCACGCTTTGAGTGTCTGTTAGATAAACGATGACGTACAATCCCGCTTGACTGGTAGTTTTCATATCACACTAGATCAATAAGAAGAGACCTAGGTTCAAACCTGTGACGCACGCTTTGAGTGTCTGTTAGATAAACGATGATGGTACAATCAAACGATTATGGTACAATCCTGCTTGACTGGTAGTTTTCATATCACACTGGATCAACAATGACGAGTAATCATCACGCTGGATCAACAAACAATGAGATAAATAAACTATTGAAAACATTTATTATAATTTAAACCCTGATTATTAATTATTTAAAATACTGAATATAACCAACTTCCTTAAAAAACATTAACCTCATGCCATATAATTATTCTTATGAGGTTATGTTGAATTTTTAATTGACTAATGTAGATAGTCAATCTTTGAAGATAAGGTCTTTCAATATAAATATTAAATGTTGTACAATATAGATATATTGTATGAGGTCCTAAAGCATCCAAACCAAAAATATTTATTGTCTACAGCCAAGACTCTATTATGGCCCGCATAACTTATTCCTCCATTACAAATTTTTAATTGACTAATGTAGATACCAAATCTTTGAAGATTAGATCTTTAAATATAAATATTAAGTGTTGTACTCTTCGAGATATATTGTATAGGTTCCTAAAACATTCAAACCAAAAGCTTTTATTGTCTACAGCCAAGACTTCATTATTCCCATATGATATCTAATCTAATTTTATCAAGAATCCTATTGGGCATGTTGTTATTAAGAAGAAATTAGTAGTATCACGGGTGAAATTGAATTGATTATAATGGAATAATTGGTTGATGATGGTAACGTTGGCAATGCTTTCCCCTAATAGGATTGGATTAAAGTTATTTTTTTTTAACAAAAATTAAATATCAAGTTTATTAAAACTATTCTATGGAGTAAATTCAGTAAATACTTTCAAATATATTTGAAAACATTTTAAAGTTTGAAATTTTCATTGATATACTTTATTGATATATTTTATCAACTTTATAGTTTGAGTATATTATTTTAACTTAAATTATATAATTAAATTAAATTTAAAAAATATTTTTAATAAAATTAATATATATTTTTAAAAAATTAATAATATTTATGATTTTTTTAAAATAAATATTTAAAAATATGAGGATGTTTATATAGAAGAAAGTTAATTATAAGATAATTTAGTAAAAAAAATGTTTATATTTAACTTAGTTAAATTTAAATTATAGAAGATAATTAACACACCTAAATTTATCTTCTTACTGAAAATGATGTCATAAAGTTGATTGTAGAAACATAACACTTTGAGAAATATGAAGAATACATTTGATAAAAAATATTTTTAAGAAGAAGAGGGGGATGAAGATTGCAAGATCTAAATTGCATTCCAAATTGGAAAGATATTATCTTTATGGATACTTGGTGTGGATCCATATGGTAGAGAGTAAGAATGTTATGTCGATGGAAGGAGAAATCTCAGGAGTAGACAATCAAGGTGTTGATCTGTCCTTGGGATTGAAAGTTTGTCATACCTTTGTTCTTAGTTTCCTGGTAGTGGTCTATGTTTCCCCTTTGTTCTTAGTTTCCTGGTAGTGGTCTATGTTTCCCTAGAGTTTTTAGTTGGTAGGTTGGGGAGTTGGCTAGGTTGGTGGGATTGGTAGACTGGTGGTAGAAGCACAGTTGCAATGGATGGCTATTTTGTCATCTACAATAGTATTTTCATCTTATTTTAATTTTTGGTGTGCCTATGAGGTTAGAGCCCATAATGATTGGGAGAAATATTCCCTCTTTTATGGGGATCTTAGGTTTTTCCTTTTTGGTGCTTGGCTAGGATAGGAATATCCATAGAATTTCTAGGTAGGGCTTGTGGTTATTGGGTTATAGTTTTCATGTTTAGTATGATGGTCTTTGTTGGCTCGTATCAACATTGTCTGACATTGGTGGTCTCATTATTGGTTAATGTGCTAAACTTGTGGATGTTGGTTGTTTTCAAGAGGTCATTCAATTGTGAGAGGGATCCTAGACGTAAATGTACCATTGGCCATTTTTTTTATTTACCCAACATCTTAGGACCTTTAGCATATCTTGAGCATTTCCATATATTGCAGATGTTCAACCTTTAATGTATTCAAGGCACATTTAGATTTTTTTGATGTTGGATTTTGTTTATCCAATGTTGGGGAGGGTTGGAGTCTCCTATTTTATTTCAAGCTCATAACCAAACTAAGAGAGATCTTTGTGGTTCCTCATTTAGGGCATCCTCTCTATGATGCTAGTGGTTTTTTGCGTGAAGTTGGATTCGTTAGATAGTCTTGTTTCAGTCTCATATTCCTAGTTCATGTTGTCTTCCTACTATATTACTGATTGTCTATGCTTAGTTTATGGTGTTCAGATCTACAAACAATGTTGGAGTGAGGACCCTTCCTCCCGTAGTTGGGGCAAAAAAATATCAATTTAGTTTTTTTTTAATTTCTTGACTCGGATGTGTGTTCCCCCATGGGTGGTAAATTGGAAGTTTGAATTTTTTTATTTTTTTTGGAGCAATTATGCAATTCCTTGTTTGTGTGGGAAGTTGTTCTATCATTTTGAATTTCAAATCATCCAAGTTATGGTGGGAATTTTTTTGGGATCAAATTTGATGGATTTATGGATTTCAAGATTTTCTTGGCTTTCATGATTTGTTTATCCCTCAATTTGCAGATGTTTTTTTGGACCCTTGGGATCCAACTGGTCTCCTAAATCCTGGTTTGTCAATTTGAGTTTTAGTTTCTCTTGTGGATTTTAGCTGCCCAATTTTGTGGTCAGTTTCATTTGTGGAGTTTAGTTCCCCAACTTTGTGGTTTCAGTTTGGGTGGGACTTGATTTAAATCTACTCATGTTTGGTTCATTTTGGGCGAGAGTTGACTAAGATGGTTTTAGATTTGTTTGATTGGTTCATTTTGGGCGAGAGTTGACTAAGATGGTTTTAGATTTGTTTGAAGTTTGATTTCTTTTTCCCTTGGGGGGGTCTGACCTCCTTGTCTTCCATTGTGAATCTATTTGAATGCTTGTATTTTTTAATCCTAGATTTAGAGACCCTTTCAAAACTCTTTATGTAAAAAGTTTGGAGACCCTTTGAAAACCCTTTCTTTACCTAATAAAATATATATTTTTAATAAAAAATTAATTTGACCTAACAATAAATCTAATATTTTAATAAAAAATCTCATATAACTTTTATATTTAATATTATAATTAAAAATATAAATAAAAAATAATAATAATTTTATTTAAATTTAATTTACTTTATTTTAATTTGAATATGAATAATATAAATATCGTGCTTAGAAATTTAATTTTGTGCAATATATATAATATCAACAAAATAAATGACTGTTTAAAAAAATATATAATTTGTTTTATTTTTTAATAATTTAAATAAGTAAAAATATTTTAAATAATAATATAGGTTAAAAATAAAAATAAAACTCTCCGGTTGAAATCGAGAGGTCTCGAGGTTCAAATATCTCCCCTCACATGTTGTGGATATATATATAAAAGGATTACAAATTATATATATATATATATATATATATATATATATATATATATATATATATATATATATATTACCCTAAATATTTAGATTTAAAATTTATATTTTTTACTACTTTAACTTATTTTATTGAATAATAATTAAAAATATTTAATGATAATTAGAAATTAAATTTAATATTTATAAAAATATGTATATATTTATTAATTATTATTATTTTTTAAATAAATAAAAAAATAAAATTTAATATTTATAAAATATGTATATATTTATTAATTATTATTTTTTAAATAAATAAAAATTAATTAAAAAAATTTCTCATTAACCACGTCCAATAGTATCTTTAGTTTTTAAGGGTCATGTGGATTGGTAAAGGTTTGATTGGCCTAGTACTTGCTAAGAAGAGACCTAGGTTCAAACTTTTGAGGCACACTGCCAATTTTAATTAAAGTAGTAGTCCATGTTAAATTCTCTGAGTGTGTCTTAAATTGACGATGATGATACAACCCCCACATGACCGGTAGTCTTCATATCACGTTGGATCAATAGTGACCGATAGTCTTCATATCACGTTGGATCAACAGTGACTAATAGTTTTCATATTACATTGGATCAACAACAATGAGATAAATAAACTATTAGGAACATTTATTATAATTTAAACCCTTATTATTAATAATTTAAGTTATTATAATGTAAACCCTGATTATTAATTATTCAAAATACTGACCATAACCAACTTCCTGTAAAAAAATCATTAACCTCATACCCTATCATTATTCTTATGAGGTTATGCAAGTCTAGTGGCATATTCTATGATTGGAATTTTGTTCCACGTTAATACCTATCTATCTATCTACAACCAAGATTCTTTTATGGCCCACATAACTTATTCTTCCATTGATTAATGTAGATACCAAATTTTTGAAGATAAAATCTTTAAATATAAATATTAAATGTTGTACTCTTCGAGATATATTGTAGAGGTTCCTAGAGCATTCAAACCAAAAACTTTTATTGTCTAAAGCCAAGACTTCATTATTCGCATATGATATCTAATCTAATTTTATTAAGAATCCTAATTATATTAAGAACGGGCATGTTGTTATTAAGAAGAAATTAGTAGTATCACAGGTGAAATTGAATTGATTACAATGGAATAATTGGTTGATGATGGTAACCTTGGCAATGCATTCTTCTTGATCTAATAGGATTTGATTAAAGTTTTTTTTTTAATAAAAATTAAAGGTTAATTTTATTAAAATTATATTTTATGGAGTAAATAAATACTTTTAAATGTATTTGAAAATATCTTAAAGTTTGAAATATTTATTAATAGACTTTATCAACTTTCTCATATGATTCAAGATTTTCAGAAGGTACAATAGAAAACTAAGAAGAAGATAATTAGTATGTTCAAGGTTTGATTACTTATTGAAGACTTAAGAAGATATCATGGAATACATGCTCAGAATTTTTGACATGCTTAGAATTCTCCCAAAAATAAGTGTTGACATTTGATGTATTGCAACAAGATATAGCTATATTCTTTTTGTTTGTTGATATTAGCTTTTATTCTTTTGTATATTCATTTAAGGATGCCATACTCCTGATCCACCTCATTTTATTTTTAATTGATAGACAATACTAACATTGAAAAGCTGTAATGTTCCTATTAACATATTCTTAGTAAAATACGTGGTTATCCCTTTGTAAACCCTCTTAAAAAAAGTTATTTCAAATTATTTTTATATGTTAAAATTTAAATAGAAAGTGTTATTATCTATAGTTCGTATATGTATGTGTAAGAAAATGTAATTTCATAGTAATTATATAAACTATTTTGGAGAATGTATGGTGACCAAATATAACTAACAAAGTTTTTGCCCAACTATTACATTGGATATGTAAACCTATCCAAAAATGTGATCTTGGGCTTCTCCATTTGTACAAAAATTTATAGGGAGTGAGATTATTCTAATTTTACAGCAAATTTCCAGTGGATAACATTACATTTCAAACGATAATGTAAGAAGATTAGAGTTTCCTATTCCATAGGAGTATTCTAGATGTATTTAGTAATAAACCTATTTGCATTTATTTTACTACTAATTGTGCTTTCTTACAAAGTAAATAAAGTTACTTTCATTTACCAAGTTTGTGATAACAAAACACATTTCTCATTTTTTTTTAATTAATTTAATTTGAATAGATATATTAAAAGTCTAAAAGGTTTTGGAGGATAATTTAATGGTTTGGGTTTTGGCTCTTTTTTGTGTGGTCCATAATTTAAACTGTAATGTGGATAAGTATGCGAGGAGGTGGGTTTGTGTATGATTATGTGTTTGGTTCGTATTGATATGTTTAGCTCTCACCATTATGAGAGGTAATGGTTGGGATGGGTAAGTCCAACCCTAAGTGTTGGTTGTAGGATTTTCTCACACTAACCTTTAAAAAAAATCACAACAACTTAGGCTTTGGATCTTCTTCAGAAGATCCAAAGTTTAAATTGTGGTGTGGTCGAATGTGTGAGAAGTGGATATGTGTATGGCTATGTGTTTGGCCCCTATTGATAAAATAAACTCTCACCCTTATGAGATGCCATGGTTGGGATTGGGATGGGGATGCCTAGCCTTGAGTGATGGTTATAAGGGTTGCTCACACTAACCTCAAAAAAAAAGTCTATAAAACATTTAAAATTCTTATTTTTCTTTAGATCCTATTTTTATTAAATTTAAAAATTTTAAGAGGAAAATTTTGAATCTATACACAATATGGATAATAGAAAATAAAACTTAAGGAATGTAAAATTAAAAAGTAGAATATGATATGTTCAAATGCTTCTCTTAGAAACCAATCTTATTAATAATAAAAATCATATTCAATTGATGTATGAATGAATCTGTGTAATTATAATTATCTACATTTATATAGTGTATTGATCCAAATACTTCTATTTTACAATAAATAAATTACTTATCGAAGTGAATATGGGTCAATGGGAAAAGTAATTGTAGACACCAAAACAACACCAATCCAATTATGTGACAACGAGCGCTGATCGCATTGACACAAATAGCCCCTAGGGCAGCCCCCAAAGGTTAAACAATGGTCCTAACCACTTACAAAAGCAGATTTAGAGGTCAAAGGTCAATTTGGCACCTTTTTGGCACCTTGATCTCTGCTCATCCCACCTCGGGATGAATACAAACTGGAATTCATCCCACCTAGGTACGAATAGCAGCATTCGCTCTAGGGTGAGGTGAATAGCAAGTTTGACTGGAAAAAAGTCAAACCTCGACAAGTCCGCCAGTTAACTGAGGCTTTAGGCCATGCAATTGAGAGGAATAGCTTTAAATCAAGAAGAGAGACTTCTATCATGCATGTATTTATTTTATAGACCTCATGCAAGGAGATTCTAAATCAGGGAATTATCTTTTCTTTGAAAATAGGACAATCAACTCAAGTGGTGCCCTTGCATGCACAATTCAAACAAGGAGACCCTATGTCTATAAATTGGTGAGTTTTCTCACCCAAAATATATATAGAGAAGGATCATTTGAGCAATTAAGTGCTGCCAATTTACATACCTACTTGCAATTTGTGCCTTCACATCCTTAATCTCTCATTCGAAAGGGAGGTTATTGGGTGATTATTGGAAGCACGAATCCCAACCCAAAACCCAATTTTTGGCCACAATATTCCACAAAATTTATCGACAACACCCCATAAGGATTTTTGGACCCATCCCAAGTGGATTGGTGCTGAAACAATGTCCCAAACAGTGGGTGTTCTGCCCCCGGGCGCCCCCCAAACTGTCACAGTCCTATTCGCCCCACCCCAGGATGATTATAAATATGTGATATATTTCTCTAATTTTTATTTTGCATGTTATTCAAGATATATTAAATAGTTTTTAGTTTAAATTTCATTTCATTTTGAGCATTTTTGACTAGGTTTTTATCATTTCCTGTCTTTACTAACTTGCATATGGAACCAAAAAAATTTGGATGATAGAGTCCAACTTGGAGAAATCTGACCTTCTGGGTCTTCCCAAAACACCCCCAATTAGTTAACCCCAAATTTATAGGTCATTTTTAGCTTTCTGGATAGGACATTGAAGAGGATGCTTTCTGAAAAGTTATTACAGGTCTATTCATCCCACCCCAGAGCGAATACAAATCTGTGAGGAATTTCTAGACTGTTCTTTTTGCAGTGAATTCCTGGTAACATATTTATACCTCTATCAAAATTTTAGGTCTATATGAGGTCATTTGATTATCGTTTTAATATTTTCATACATATACTGACAGTAGGCCTTGGAAAATACATGTTTTATTCTATCTGCAGGTGCTACTAATATTTTCTGTTTCCTTAAACATAGGTTTTTGACATAATAAGAGTAGGAAGGAGTGAAAAATCATATACACAAGCAACGGTGACATTTTGATCCACCCATATTACATGTGGGCACGCGAAAGAAGGATCGCTATCATGGATGTGATCAAGAACATATTTAACGCTCCTATCCCCTAAAAAAAGGAAGGAGACGTATTGTAACACGACTTTGAAAGCACATAAATAAATAGGACCCTATTCCATATTGCTTTTATCTTGTGTCAATTCGCTCATGTTCTTTCCTTTTATGCATTTTTCTATACATAGGCTTTTGGCGTTAAGTTTGGTTTTAGATGCATCGTATTTAGTATATTCCTTTTTATTTTCATATCCTCGTGCTTTCAGTGGCGATCACAGTGGGACATGTGTCCTTTGATTTTTAAGATTAACCTCTTGATTAAAGTTGCTTGTTTTTTGCTTATAGGTCCAAGTTTTCCAACGTTGGACTGTTTTAAAGCAGAAATTCAGAGACATCCGATTTGGGTAGAGAAGAGGTAGAGGTCTTAAACACCTTCTATCAAAATATTTTTGTTTGTTATCTGATTATTTGCTTGCATAGGAGAGTTTGAATGCTTTTTTGCTTCATTTATGCAACTTAAAAATAACCCCACACACCACATGGTAAGTTAAAACAACAAGGAGTTGGTCGTAAAACCCCAACCCTTGAGCAAGACCAATGGTAGATTTCATCACCACCTTGGCTTGAGAAATTGCATACATTACCCCGATTGTGACTGTTGCTAGATGTAAATCTTGACGAAATCTGACCAAGTGTATCTGGGGTGATTCCTAGAGCATGAGGATAAGTCTTCTATGGTAGGTGTCATAAACAAAGCGATCCCCCTTTCGTACCGCCTATGTTCCACGTACCATCTGCTCTCACGTACCAATAGTTTCCCTCACGTAAGGGCATGTATATAGAGAGATTGGTATATCGGTCTAGCAACGGTATATCGAAGGGGCGATCATTTTTTTGGGAGTCATAAGAGCCGTCATTTTGCATTTAAACGTTCTTTCCACAAAATTTCAAAATGAACATCAAAAACACACCAAATAAGATTCTAGGGCACACTTTTAATCTTTAAACGATATAAACATTGTGTTTACTTGTGTGTTTCCTCTTTGTTTAAGTGTAGCATAAAAAATCCTAAAAAAGATAAAAATCTACTCGTCTTTAGGAGAACATCACCATGGTGTACACTCATAGCCGAGCCCGATCATGGGCAAGCGCTACATAAAGTGCACCAAGGGGGCCAAGTCACTTTCGATATAGTCTTGAGGACTTGGTCATCCCGCCTTGGTGGCTTGACACACAAGATAGTCCACATCATGCCATAACAGAACAGGACTATAAAGGCACCTCTTTGAGGGGCACCCCCACTCAGCATAGGTCCTTTCAATAAGAAAACCTACACGTAGCACTCAACGTAGATAGGAGACCTCCCTTAGATGCTCATTATGAGTGGCCTAGTGATGAAGTGTTAGAACAACAAAGGGTCCATAAGGAGGGGCCACATGATTTTGTCATCCCTCCTCTACCCCATATTATTGTTAGAAACACTAGAACAAATCTAGAGTATCAGGCTTTTCAGACAGGGCAAGACAATTATGCCCGCACTTTGCATGCATATGAAAGGGAGGATGAGGAATACTATCACGTTCCTTAAGAGCAGTACACAGTGCAATAATGATGTACCCCCATGCCTGCCATGTATCAGGATCACCCAGTGAGGATACAGCCTCAGGTTAATGTAGCTAACCTCGATAGAGGAAAGCAACCCATAAGGGTCTCGGATCACCACGACCAAGATAGACATGTAGGAGAGGCATCTAGGCTTCCAAAATAAGATACGGTGGAACAAATTGACTTGGCGTTTGCCAAACATGCCACTTGCCAAGCATAAATCACGTAGCTCAGGCAGTATCAACAACAGTTAGAGCATCTGTACCGCCTTAGCAAAGAGCACAATCAGCGTCAGATAGCCGAGTTGCTTCATAACAATTTGCCTGCGAAGGTTCTAATCCCTCGCATGCATAAATTAGATGTGTATGAGAGGCATAACCCCTTGGTATGATACAGGTCCATGCGACCTTATCAAGTATTGCCTTCGAGACCTCATAGACCTGAGTGGGAGGCCACTTCCCGCAACAATGATGGGCACCCTCCGCGGGCACCCACCCATGTGTATAGGTCTTAGCCAGGCACTCCTCAAGAATCCTATGAGTATTATGAACAAGAAGAAGAGTAGGATGAAATGCTCTATCAGCGCAGAGGGGGTGCTATCCAGCTACCTCTCAATAGGCCTTAAGTTCCCTATAACCCACAATGGGAGCAAACTAAGGAGGAAGAAATTAAATCCTCTTATGCATATAAATCACTACTAGAGCGCTTAGAGTCTATGGAGATCAAGACTTTTGGGCCCAAAAATCCCACTTTATGCTAACTCCGTAGTCATCTTGTGCATCCGTCAGTGCCGGCACCTACATACTCGAAACACTTTAAACTACCCTAGTTGGCACTCTTTAGAGGGGAGGAGGATGCCCAGGAGCATGTGAATAGTTTCTTGAGCCAGTGCTTTGGTATTCAGGACAAAGATGCTTTATTGTTAAGAACATTTATAACCACATTCGTAGGCCCTGCCTCGGATTGGTTCACCCAATTATTGAAACATAGCATCAGTAACTTGGATCAGCTAGTGGACGCGTTCCTCGAATGCTTCACCTTCAACACTAAGAAAAGGGCATCATTAAGTGACCTAGCTAGCCTCAGGAAATATGAGGAAGAGACCATGGTGGCATACGGGAACCAATGGATGACGTCACTTTCAAAGCTACCTTACCTCCCTCCCATGTCAAACCTGGCCCAAATGTTCTCAAAAAGTTGATTGAGATCGATCTCCATGCTATTGCAGCTACAACAATATGCCAGTTTAGAGGAAGCTCTGGTGCAAGACAAAATCATTGATGAGATTAAGATATAGGATGGCAAGATCGCCAAACCTAAGAAGAAAGAATGGACCAAGAACACTAAAACAGGGACCACACAACCGAAACCTGCTGTGGTCCATCAGGTTGCTATCAACGTCCCTAATCTTGCACAAGCAAAACAACCTCAAAAGGCTAACTATCAGGTGATGCCTCCTAAAAAATATGAGAGAGAAAACCAAATACAGGAACAAAATTAGTGACGTCGCCCTAGGCGATAATTTACTCCTTACACAGAGTCCAGGGACTCTCTGTTTGATCGCTTGTCAGTGGCAAACTTGATCAACCTTCTAGAGATTCAAACTATAGACCCCAATGCATCGAAGCCTAAGGGGTACAGAGAGGACTTGTGTTGTAGGTTCCACAGGCGTAAGGGACATGATCTTAATGCATGTTAGAAGTTCAAAGGTTTGGTACAAGATCTAATTGACAACAAGACATTGGCAGTGGACAACCCTGTAGTTCCAAACAACCAACATATGGGAGTATTCAGAGACCCCTTGCCTACCCATGAGTCATAGGCAAAATCTCTTCAAGTCAATGAGGTGTAATAGAATTTCCCTATGCATGGATATGTGGGGATGATAAGCATAGTGACTAGGAATAAGAAGTACCCAGGAGCTGCACTCGTGGTAGCCACAAGAGAGGTTCCATCGATGTCACAAACTCAACAACACCCTACGCAACTTCCCTCGCCTAGACCAGTGGCCACGACTCAAACTAGACTTACCCAAAGTCTAAGGACCACTTCGGCTAGGCTCTCCATATACAATCTCATTCAACAATCAGCGTCCCATCGAGAGGCTCTAATGGAGATATTAAAAGCTATCGAGTTGCATCCCCACGAAGCAAACTCTTTCAACAACTTCATGGGACATGTAAAACAATGTGTCGATCCAGTCAAAAGATTAATTGAAAATAGTGACTGGTGATGTGGTAGATCCACCCTTGCATGTTACTGCGTAGGTCAATGGGATTCTGTATAAAAGGGCATTGGTGGACACTGGCTCGTCTAGTAATATCATCACTATAGTAGCACTAAAACATTTAAAGTTGCCAGCATCTCACATCATGGCCTCCACTTATACACTGCAAGCATTTAATGATGCAATCTTCTTGATAGTTGGCACAATTGTCCTACCTATCCAAGTGGGACAAAATACTATTCATACATTGTGCCACATCTTGGAAGGTGATATGGCTTATAATATCTTGTTGGGCCGGCCTTGGATTAGGGACATGAAGTGTGTCCCTTCAATCGCTCATTAGTGCCTAAAGTATACATTTGAAGGATAGGTGCATGTAGTCTCAGTAGACTTGGAGCCCTTCAAATACTGCAATACAATGCAATTTATGCCACAATCGACTCTCCCATTGACACATTTGGATTTTTAGTTGAATCCATCTCAACAGGGTCCAATTCCGTAGGCATCTCCATTAACTAATCCGTCAAGTCCTCATCCAGGTCCATCTTCCTCCACTAGTCCAACAATGATGCCACCTACGATGGCCACACCCAATGACAAGGGAAAGAAACCCTTAGAAGAGGAACCACCTCTCGTCTCAACCATCTTGACAGAAGATATGCCTAGCAAAATGGAAGTCAAGTTTCGCCCAACATGGAGTGGACTCAGGAAGGACTCCCATTCACTCCCCCTCAACCACCAACGGTCACCGTTGAAATGGCTAGCATGGGCCTGGGGGAGTATCTAGTGAGGAACATTGTAGCAACACCCACACTTGAGTCCATGCAGGACATGGGGAGGGTTTGACTCCCCATCGGCTCAGTGGTTCCTTTAGGCTACCCACCCAATCATACAAACTTTGTTTATGGGGGCCTGGATAATGGCGTTGACACTTGTATGCAAGAAGATGAAGATGAAGAGCCCTTTGCGGAGGATGTCAACTATCTGTCCAACCCTGATTTTGCTTTAAGATATCTTGGACAATGCAATTGGCATGGATATGGGTTGGGTAGGTATGAGCAAGGAGTGTGTGTTCTTTGCCAACCGAGATATCAAATGTCGTATGACAAGTCAAGAGTAGGGTTCAACCACCCCTTGCCCCTAGACATCTTGGTGGAGAACATGAAAGGCCTAGGGATAGGCAACAAGGATGGGTTGGTATTAGATCCATATGCCAATCCTAACACAACGTATACTTTGGGATATTATCTCCCATTGCTAACAACCAACCTTGTTGACCATAACAACCATTTCCCTTCGGCCGAACAGGGAGAAAGTTCAAGGACTCACCCACAAGAGGGATATGGACAAGACCAAGAAGGGTCTTCAGAGGATGAGTCGGAGTACGAGGTAGCACCTTGGGATCCTTTTGAGTCTGATAGCAATCATTCACAAGTATATCCCATGGATGATGATCAGGAGAGCTTCCTGATAATGTTCCCTTTGGATGCTCCATTTGAGCATATGCCACCTCAAGAGAATCAAGTCCCCCCATAGAGAGCAGAACAACCTCGATGGGACCACATTAATTTGCTCAAACAAGATGAGCCTCATATGTCGCAAACCACTATTGGAGCCAATGAAGGCCTTTGGATCTCTTATAGTGATTATGAAGATGAAATCGAGATGGCCTATCTTAATCATATGCGACAACAACAATATCCCTTGGACATATATGACATGTTTGAACACCTGCACATAGGGCCCAGGCATAGGTGGCACTTAAACCAGGTGTAGTTATAGCAATTACTACACTTGCTACTCTAGGTACATAGAGAGCATCTTCTGCCTCGAGACCCTATCAAACCATCAGTGCCTAGGGCAGACCCTATCTGCGTATCCGCACATAGGGCTGATCCATTTGTGCCAGTACCCACAGAGCCAGATCTGAAGCACAAATATCAGCTAGGATGTCCAAGTTATAGCACCCATGGTGATGGAGCCCATAATCATTTCATCAACATGATCTCTATTGACCTAATTGCCCCCATCCATGATCCAGTCGACCCAACACGGTCATTGTATCTAGACCTAGATGCTATCAATTGGGATCGTGCTGACACACCACCATCCCCATCAGAGTACTGGCCTTGTAGTGGGATGTTCCATTTCACCCCAGGATAGACTTAGGATGTCTTCCATGCTAAAGAGGAACCTGATGTTCTAAATGATGATCTAAATTTGGGAAATGATATCCACTTGATCCCAACTCCACACCAGTTGGAGGACGGATCCCACATGTCGGTCGAGGAGATGACTAACATAGACATCAGCTTAGATCCAGTGAATTTGCAAATAATCAAGCTGGGGGTAAGTCTATCCCTCGAAGAGCAAGCCAAATACATTTCCCTTCTCAAAGAGAAGAAGGAGGTTTTTGCATGGTCATACAACGAACTGCCAGGACTAGACCTGTAGCTAGTCACACATAATCTAATGCTTGATTCGATAGTCAAGCCAGTAAAGCAAAAACTATGTAAGATGCACCCAAAAGTGGCCTTAATGGTCAAATACGAGCTACAAAAGTTGTTGGATTCATAGTTTGTCATCTATGTCGATTACCCACCATGGTTGTCTAACATGGTTCCCATAAAGAAGCCCAATGGGAGGATTCACATATGCACCAATTTTTGGGACCTAAATAAAGCTAGTCCTAAGGATGATTTTCCCTTGCTGAGCATCGACACATTTGTAGATGCTACAGCGGGCCACGAAATGCTTTCCCTCATGGATGGTTTCTCAAGATACAATCAAATTCATATCAATCCCGAGGACCAACTAAAAACGGCATTCACAATGCCTTAGGGAACATTTTTCTATAAAGTCATGCCTTTTGGCCTTAAAAATGTTGGGCCACCTACCAACGTGCCATGGCGTACATCTTCCACGATTACATGCACAAAAATTTGGAGGATTACATGGATGATTTTTTGGCCAAATCTCTTTTATGCCTAGATCATCTCGATGACTTAAGCAAAATCCTCGATCGCCTCATGGAGCATAAGGTCAGACTAAACCCCAAGAAGTGCATATTTGGTGTCACATCTGGAAAGCTCTGGGTTACATAGTCTCTAAATGAGGAATCGAGGTAGACCCACACAAATTCAATGCAATCCTTGAAATGCTTCCCCCAACTACCATCAAGTAGCTCAGGAGTCTACAAGGAAATGTCACGTCGATCAAGTGCTTCATAGCATAGTTATCTGACAAGTGCCGACCCATGAATAAATTATTGCATAAGGGGGTCACATTTCACTGGGATGATGAGTGCCAGTCAGACTTTGATGACATTAAACAATACTTGGATTCACCACCAATATTGGCACCACCTAGACCATGAGTGTCGTTCTACTTACACATCTCAACTACTGAGGTGGCCCTGGGTGCCATGTTGTCCCAGAAGAATGAACTACACAAATAATAGGCTATTTACTATCTTAGTCGCACCCTGGTCAGTTATGAACTTAACTATGCATACGTTGAGAAGCTCTGCTTGGCAATGGTGTTTTCTACCAAAAATCTATGCCATTACATGCTCAACAATACGACGTATGTTGTGTCTAAGCATAATCCATTGCGTTACATGATGAGTCGTACTTATCATAATAGCCGCACGGTGAAATGGATCATGTTGTTGATGGAGTTTGACATAGAATTCATTGGATAGAAATCCATAAAAGATTAAGTCATTGTCGATCAACTGGCAGAGGCTCCTCTTGAAGAGGATCAACCTCTAACCATAGAACTACCTGATTATGGGGTTTTTCATGTTTCAGAATCGTTCGATTTTGATGAGCCTAAGTCACAGGCTGACATGACCCTATTCTTCGATGGTTCTAAATGTGAGCAAGGAGGTGGCATGGGAATTGTATTCTTCACTCCACAAGGGGCTCCCATGCCTCTGTCATTTAAATTAGACTTCCCGTGCACCAACAACAATGCAAAATACGAAGCCTTGCTCATAGGTCTTCAAACAACAGTCACCATGAACATTAAACATTTAAACATCTTTGGTGATTCGTTGTTAATTTTCAATCAAGTAAAGGGGATATTCCAATGTAAATGTCTAGTTCTGCAGGCCTACAAAGCCCTTGTGGACAAATTCCTGGCACAACTTGAATGGTATGACATTGAGGCACTCCCTCGATCATCGAATCATTTTGCAGATATTATGGCCTCCTTGGGGTCACTAATCCCGCAAGACCCTTCCGGTGAGATGACCACCATTCAGGTTAAAAAATTATCACAATCCGGGATGGAGCGTGCAAGCTCTAACTTAACACTAGGAATCCACCTGATCTAGATTGAACCATCTTAGGATAGGTTCTCTCGAATCCATGATTGTCTGACTCGAGCCAACTAGGGGTCCTTGTTCTCCCTAACCCCTCTTAATAGCAACACAACGCTATTTTTACAAGTTCTTTCCCGCTTAGCTTTTTCTAGGGATGAACTTCAAGAGGGATTATCCATTCATACCATCGAGGTTTCTAATCAGCAGGATTGGTACACACCCATAAGGTATTACCTTAAGCTAGGTAACCTCCCACTTGGATTGACACAAGCCACAAAAAGATCATTTAAATAGAAAGCAGCAAAACATGTCTTGTTAGGAGACATTTTGTATCGTCGAAGCTATGAAGGAATTCTCCTCCATTGCTTGGACCAGAAGGATTCTTCTTGGGCGATCACTCAAGCACACGATGGTACATGTGGTGGCCACTTCAGCGGTATGGCCATCATAAAGCGCATTCTTTGCATGGGCTATTATTGGTCATCTTTAGAGCAAGATTGTTGCGCATATGTGAAGAAGTGCGTGAAGTGTCAACACCATGCTAATTTGACACATGTACCTTCTCAAGCCTTGCATCCAATCCAATCAGCTTGGCCTTTTTCACAGTGGGGCTTTGATCTAATCAAAAAGATCTCCCTTGCATCTTTTGGTCATCACACGTTCATCATAACGGCCACAAAGTACTTTACCAAGTGGGTGGAAGTAATTTTGCTAACCTCTACGATTGGATCCCACATTACGGAGTTTATTTTGCATAACATCATATGTCTTTTTGGTATTCCATCCAAGATCTTATCGGATAATGGGACATCATTCAAGAACAAATATGTGTGTGCTTTGACCACAAAGTACAAAATTCAACACAATTTTTGAACACCCTATTATCCGTAGGCAAATGGGAAAGCAGAGGCATCGAACAAAATGTTAGTTTCCATCCTAAAAAAGATTGTCATAGATAGTCATAAGGATTGGCACATTCAAATCCCACTTGCCCTATGGGCTTATCGTACTAGCATTCGGATGCCCATTGGGGCAACTCCATTTTTTCTGGTGTATGGCTTTGAGGCAGTCATGCCTCTTGACTTGGAAATACCTTGCGCATTTCAATGCAAGAGTTCATCGATGATGACACTGCATGGCAGGCCCGGTTAGACCAACTGACGTTGCTCGATGAATGATGCGTCAATGCTCTTGAGCATTTGTGAATCTATCAAGATCGACTTAAGAAAGCATACAACATGAAGGTTCACTTAAGGGAATTTTAGGTTGGTGACTTGGTCTTGAAAGAGAACCAGCAGAATTCTAATTTATCGTCTCATCTAAGAGATAATTTTGTGGTAAACTGGTTAGGTCCATATGTGATTGATAGTTGAATAGGAGCTGGAACATATCGACTTGCCTCTCTTGAAGGAATCAAGGAAATAGAACCATTGAACATCAGTCATTTGAGGCCATTCCACATTTAGAGAGACATAGTCCAACCAAAAGCTCCAAGGATTCTCACAATCCCTTGGTCAACCCAAAATGCCCCAAAGGTATCTATAAACCCTTTGGTCAACCCAAAAGCTCCAAGGATTCTCGCAATTGCTTGGTCAAACCAAAATGCCCCAAAGGTATCTATAAACCCTTTGGTCAACCCAAAAGCTCCAAGGATTTTCATAATCTCTTGGTCAACCCAAAATGCCCCAAAGGTATCTATAAACCCTTTGGTCAACCCAAAAGCTCCAAGGATTCGTCAAACCAAAATGCCCCAAAGGTATCTATAAACCCTTTGGTCAACCCAAAAGCTCCAAATATTCTCACAATCGCTTGGTCAACCCCAAAAATTCTCCAAAGGCATCCATAAACCCTTTGGTCAACACCAAAATCTCCAAGCGTTACCATAACTGCTTGGTCAAAATAAATATTCAAAAACAAATAAAAATAATAAAATCATCAAAAATAACAAAAAAAAATTGCATTTTAATTTCATGCCTACTCATAAAAATCAAAATACAAAAATATAGGTTGCATTAGGCATCGCATCCATGCATTCCATATTTGTTGGTCATACAAATCAAAAGCACCATAGACTGTCATTTTCCACATCAACTCCATTTAATAAACGCATACATCCATAATAACACCATCACCATTTTTAGCATAGGTTGTTGTCTCCTAATGTATATAGGGTTTTCGTCATTCAGCTGTCTTTAAATTGCCAGCCAAACACTGTACAAATTTCAACGAATTTTACAAGGGCAATTTTTGCTTGGATCGTGCCTCATTACGTAACATCCCTACACAAGTTAAAACACAAAATAATTCCTAAGTTGTGTGAACGCATGAGAAACCTACAAAGCAGTCTAGGGTACCATAGGTGAAAGATTAGTCTGTTCATCCCCCTATGCGAATGGTTTAAGAATGCTGAGAATTGACAAAAGGAGGAGCTCTTCCCCATCAATTCCCCCTCACAAACAGTGGTTTTCACCACTACCAATCCCAATCACCATTGGTCCCTAAAGTTGTAAGGATTCGTACTACACGTCCCTGCCAAGGATGGGTAGTCATCCCCAAGGCCTCAAAGGATCAATGCCATTCAAAAAAAAATTCCCACAAGCCATCATCACAACCATCTCCAATCACCTTTGGTCTCAAAGTTGTAAGGATTCATACTACACGTCCCTGAATAGGATGGGTAGTCATCCCCAAGGCCTAAAAGATCAATTCCCTGACTTCATCATATCCCTAATCCCCTTTTGTTCCCAAAGTCATAAGGATTCGTACTACACGTCCCTGAACAGGATGGGTAGTCATCCCACTTTGATTTTGGTACTTATATACCCATGCACTCTATAGAGTTCTACAAAATTTCTCTAAAGATAAATATGTTGATGTTGATCCATTTTAGGTACTTATATACCCATGTACTCTTAAAAGTGCTACAAACTTCCTCAAGAGGTAGATATACCAATGATTCTTCATCTTAGTTGCACCCTATATAGAGTGCTATAGACTTCCTCAATAGACATATATATCAGTGCCACTCCATTTTAACACACCATAAAACTTGGTGTTAACAATACTTGATAGCCATGAGGTGGTATCGAGCTGATAAATCCCCTAACTACTTATCGAATCAAGCTTTTATAGGCTCTAAGAAATTCAACCATTACAATATGATCATTATAGAGACAAGATCATTATAAGGGAATGATTACAAAAAATTAACTGATAGAAAATATGACCGTTATGAATTTAAGAGAAATATGATCGTTGTAGAGAGAAGACCATTGTAGGGGAATAGTTATAGAAAACTAAACCGATTATCAATATTACCATTATGAGTTCAAGAGAAAGAGGGTTAGAATGTGATGCTCCTACATCAAACTCCCATGCTTTAAAATTTTATGAGCTCCTTCTCATGAGTCTTTCATCATATTTAAGTTCTAACTCATCATAAAAAACTACGAGTTACTCATTATCTAAAACATATTCAAGAATGGTACCCTTTCTCTAAGTGATTGCCAATGCTTCCAACCACACTCTTAGAGTTTATATATCATATAATATATCTTGATTTACACATCTACGACCTCTACCTTGACAAACAGGGTGTATGGTATGTTATTACCATCGTGCAAAAATTTTGAGCATCTTTTTCACCACTCGAGCAGATCCTTAAGCAAGTTTTTTTTGACACTTGCAATAATCCCAAAATACTATGTTTGTTTCACCACTTGTGAATATCCTTAAACAATATTTGTTTCACACTTATAGTAATCCATGAAATATCGAGTGTTTGTTTCACCAATAGCATAGATCCCGAGGCAAGGTTTGTTTCACACCTGTTGTAATCCATGTACATGTTTTGTTTCACACATGCAAAAAACTTAATCGGTAGGAAAATATGCACACAACACCACAAGAAATGTTCTAAGCTCTGATATTGCGTTATTCCAATAATGCCATAGCCAAATCCAACCAAAACATGCAGATATAACACATATAATAAACAAATGATTTTTATTAAATAACAACCTTGAAATTACAAGCATTCGAAGATGCAGTTATCAATTCAAGGGGTACTTATACACCCATACACTATATAGAGTGCTACAAAATTCCTCAAGAGATAGATATGTCGATGTCACTCTATTTTAGGTACTTATATACCCACACACTATACAAAGTGCTACAAATTTTCTCAAGAGATAGATATGTTGATGTCACTTTGTTTTAGATACTTATATATATGTACACTCTACAAAGTGCTACAAGCTTCCTCTAGAGATAGATATGTCGATGTTGCTCTGTTTTAGGTACTTACATACCCATGCACTCTACAATGTGCTATATTATTCCTTAAGAGGCAGATATGTCAATATCACTCCGTATCAAGTATGCACTATATAAAGTGTTATAAACTTCCTCAATAGACAAATATATCAATTTTGCTCCAATTTAGAACACCACAATACTTGGTTTTAACAAACCCCAATAGCCATGAGGTGGTATCAAGCTAAAAAACCCTCAAATACTGATCAAATCGAGCATTTATAGGCTCTAAGAAATTATACCATTACAATATAACCATTGTAGGGGAATGATTACATAAAACTGATCGATAGAAAATATGATTATCATGAATTTAAGAGAAATTTGATTGTTACAATATGACCATTGTAGAGAGAAGACCATTGTAGGCGAAAAATTATAGAAAGCTAACCGATAAAAAATATTATTATTATGAATTTAATAGAAAGAGGGTTAGAATGTGATGCTCTTGCATCACATTGGTAGGTTGCCAAGCGATTTTATGATACCTTCGAGGGACTTCACATTTTGGGCTTCACTTTTCTAGGGGGTCTTAATAGTTGGTTTGATATACAAATTCTTATTGGGTAGGTTGTGTTGATACTCAACAAACTACATCTGGTTATGTCTTCTACCTTGGTTCTTCACATATTGGTTGGGCATGCAAAAATCAGATAACTATTTCACTTTCATAAATAAAGGTATAATATCGAGCAATTGTATTGGCTAGTCAGGAGATTCTTTGGATTCAGTAGTTTTTTATAGATCTTGGCTTCTCATAGGATCATTTTAGCACTTCAATTTGGTATGACAACTAAAGTACCATACATATTTCTTGTAATCATGTTGAGCATCAAAGGACCAAACACATTGAGATTCATTTGCACGTCATTCGATAACTTATCTAGGATGAAGTAATAAGCTTGGACTACATTCCCAGTCGAAAACATATTAACAATATATTCACTAAACCCTTCCCATATCCTCATTTTCATTTATTTTTAGAGATGCTTGGGGTGAATTAAGTTGTCCTTGGGGAGTGTGGATGAGACCACCTTCCTTTCTTCTTCTTCTCTCTTTCTAGCTAGATTATTTTTCCCACATGGTTTTTACTATTTCTAGTTTGATATCTTTTGAATACATATTGTACATGAGTACCTAATCATGCCTTGTTTTCAGGACTCATATTGTGGATATGCTACTTTTTTTTTACCCCTAGATTCACTTTGGGGGTGTTAGAGTAGGATTTTAAATTCTAGATCATTCTCACCTAGGTGCTTTATTTTTATATTAGTTTAGTTTATTTTTTCCCATCCACTTTATGTGTGGATATTTGTTTTTTATCTTATTTAGATATTATGGGGATATTTGGAATTTCGAGGGATTTACACTCATTGATTATATTTGGATGGTTGAGATCTTTTATCCATGGATCATATTGCACCTCCCTGCTTGTACAATGGATATTGATCCTTATCTCTCTTTGTTGATCCTACAATTGTGTTGGATCTTCCTTGCTTGTTTAAGCAAGGCTTGTAACAAATCCATTGTTACCAAACCCAAAGATAGACTAATATTTTTTTAAAAACATTTAACACATGTTAATTTCATGGTTAGAGTTCAAATAGACATATCCCATATTTCTTTTTCATCACAAGGTGTACCACAATTGAGAACTAGTTGTTGTAGATGACACTCAAGTGGTCAATATTGGCCATATTCTATAATAACTAGGGGTTCACCTTTATACTTCCATGGTATAAAGGATGCCTTAATGGCCATCCAATTTATTATAATTATGTGTGAATGTAAGACAATTTTACCATAGTGTAGGGTTCTCCTTTTTTTTTTATCAAAAGGGAATTCCATTCCCTATCCATACATAAGTTCATCTATGTAGGATATTCGTGTAATGCCTTAATGCCTATATACTTGCATCTCCATGGTGAGTTATCTAGTACTCAGTGCTTAATTACAAAAAAAGATAAATACTACTAGATCCTCCCTGTTCAAGGTGCCAACACAAACTTGCAATGATACTTCTTACCTCCATGATAGGATATCTATTCCAATATTCCTCTCTTAGGAGTTTCCCAAAGCTTAACCACTTTTTGGGAACCCTCTGGACCATGCCACCTAGATTAAATAAATTACAAGAAGACTTGAGTGTTGCCTACCACAATGCCCCTTCAGTATTGGGATCATCATATTAAAGGTTATAGTGAATATTTAAGAGTCTCTTCTTAAATAACATCCCCTTAAGAATCAACTCTACTCATGAACTAGGAAATTACATAACAATTAAGAAGTTTATCTACTTCTTACATCATTGAATATTGCATGTAATATTAACATTACATCATATAGATAAACACACAGAAGCGCTTTCCATCTAAAGTAACATGAAGGAATATTCTAACTTCATTACATGAATAAATATTTAAGAACATCTCAAAGTTAACATTTTATATTTTCCAATCCTTACATAAAGGATATCTATCTTCCACTTTTAAGGAACAATAACATTACATCATATCAAAGGGATATTTCCTCAAGAACACATTTAATATTTATAATATGCTTCATTTTAAATAAGAGCTTCAATACAAAGATCTACCATTTATTTCCTAAACATTTTAAATAACATTACACGAAGAGTAAGTCTTCTAGGTCTTTCATATTGGTCTTTTCTCATATGATGTTGTTGGTATAAGGGACCATAACAACTCTTGTGTTTCATGATTATGCATATAAAATGCCAATGCTAAATAAAATATACTTTTACAACTTATGCATAATCCATGAAAGAGACCCACAAATCATCCATACATTATTCAATATTTCATAAAAATAATAGAGGAAAACCCCATGATTTCCCTAAGAATGAATTCTCAATTGGAATATATTACATTATTTGGTACATGCTAATGTACCAACTTGGGTACATATTTAGATTAGGAGTGTGTCTTAGATTATGGTTTGATTATTTACTTTATGCAATGTAATAAATGCACAAATATTGTTAGAATGTGTAAAGTAGTTGATGATGTAAATGTGCATGTTGTCCAAATGAGTTCATAGAATGAGAAGATGAAGAGTCATAGGTAGGTGAAAGTCCAAGAGTCACATATTCGATTGCCTAAATGTCTATGTTCTTTTATCATGTAGGGATTAGTTCTTTGTTGCACTA
This sequence comes from Wollemia nobilis, assembly GCA_028583015.1. Taxonomy (NCBI): domain Eukaryota; kingdom Viridiplantae; phylum Streptophyta; class Pinopsida; order Araucariales; family Araucariaceae; genus Wollemia; species Wollemia nobilis. Next base: position 1,323,157 of record JAQPPZ010003507.1, on the reverse strand, counting down.
AAAGAGAATATTGAAGGTAGAATATTGATGAGACCCAAGAAAGAGGTCCCCACAAGAATATTGAAGACTTTAGACTGAAGAAAGAAGAAATCAACTCTATTGATTATTGATAAGAGGTCAAGAGAATCCCTATTGAATATTGAAGAAAGAGGATATCCAAGAGAAGATATCTCATTGAAGAACTTCAAAATTTGGAAGATAGAATATTGGGAAAAGAAGATAGAGGAAAACTAAGGAAAAGGTCCAAATGAAGAGTTGCAAAAGTTGAAGGCCTAAGAGAAGAGGTCTCTAGCAAATTTGGAAGGAGAAAGAAGAAGGCTAGAAAATACCTATTTAATAAATGTCTATTAGAGAATATTAGAATAAATTTGAAGATTGCAAGAAGGAGAAGCTCTTGAAAACAATAATTTGGGAAAATTATCGCCATCCGACAATAATCCCAAAAGGAAAAAATATTTTGCAATAAGTTTATCAAATTTTAGAAAGGATTATTGAATATCTCAAGACATTCATATTCTTGATGAGAAGGCCAACAAATAGGCCCAATTCAAAGCTAGAATTTGATAAGAATATTGGAAGAGAAAGAAGCTAGAAGAGGCCACCAAATTTGAAAGTTTTGAAGATAGCCATAAAGGATTTGAAGGTTGATTTGTGAAGGAGAAGATTGCTATGTTGGCAATTTGAGCAAGTTTGTAAGCAAAGTTGAGTTGTCATTGATGTCAAAAGGAATGCAATTGATTGGTTCCAAAAGAGTTTCATAATGTCTTATGAAGCATGACCAAAAAGGTTTTTCATTAAAACCCTGATGGAGCAAAATAAAAGGTTTTCCATTAAAACCATTGAAGGAGAAAATAAAAGGTTTTTCATAAAAACCATTGGAAAATAAAGTATAATAATTTTATTATACTAAGGAAGCTTAAAGTCAATTATAAATTAATTTATTAGTTAATTTACTTAACTTGAAAAGTTATTTAAATTAATTATTAATTAATTTATTTATTAATTATAAATTAATTTAAGTTAAGGTTAAAACCCTAGAGTGGGTTTTAGATTTGAAATTCGAAAATCCAATTTTGAAAAGCGTCGACGTGAGGAGGAATGTCAAATCAAGTATATAAGGGGGAGCACCCACCTCATTAATATTCACCATGCCTTAGAAGATCGTGCGAGCATAGTAATCAGCATTGCGACCAAAGGGAGAGAGAAAACATGATTTTCGCGTGAGAAGAGGAGTGTTGAAGGCATAAGAGGAAGGTCTTTATCCTTCCTTCACGTGGGCCTTCGTAGCCCATGCGGTGAGTGCCCAAGCGCCTAGCGCTTAGGCTAGAGGAGACGGCGGATCGAGTCACGCCGAATCCCCTTTTTGTGGGGAGTACAAGGTATGCAGAATATTTGATCTCCAAAATTTTTGGAAGTTTAGTTGGGCAATTTAAAAATTAATTTTGCATGTTTATTATTTGGTTCTAAGGTTGCAAGGGAGTTATAAGTTTTGGCAAAATTAAATTTTTAATATTGTTTGCTCAAAGGTTTTGTGTGGAGTGAAAAGTGTTTGGTTGATATTCTATAGTGTTGAATATTATTAAGAGTGGTTAATATCCTATGGTGGTGGATATTATTTTAAGAGTGGTTGATATATTAGGGTGTTGGTCACTATTCTAAGATTGGAGTTGATAAGGTATATCCAAGTATTTTGTTATGTATGATTTGTTGAGTGTAATTGAAAAAAGGAAGAAATAAGGCATTGATTATATTTTGGTCCAAGGAATATCTTTAAGGAAATATTGGAATAATATTTTATCTTCTAACCTTCTTGAGTTTGGAAAAGAAGTGTTTATGGTTGTGGCAGATTTGTGAGGTCTATTCCTTATCATCAAGAAAAAGGTATGAGCACATTCTTCCATAGTTAAGTTGATTGGTTGGTTTTCTAAAAAATAAGTTTGGAGTGAAAAGGACTTGATTAGGGTTTCCTTATTAAGTATGTTTGAGTTAATGCTTCAAGGTTTTCTGGAATAAAGAGTTGTTATTGAAACCTTGTTTGATTAGCATTGTTGTTGAAGCCATTGGTTGTGTGAAGAATGAACTAGGGTTTGAGTATCATTGCTATTAAGTTGTTTATAGCATTGTTGTTGAAGTGAGTTGTTGAGCAAAGAACTTGAACTAGGGTTTGAAAAGATCATGAGTATCATTGTTATGTGAGATTTATTGTTGAGCATTGTTGGGAATATTTTGAGTTGGTGTTTATATGCTTGGACTAGGGTTTGTGAGAAAGGAGTGTTTCATTGAGTGATTGGTTGAGTAGAGTTGGTTGAGCCTAGTCAAGTGGATGTGTGAAGTGATTGTTCAAGTTTCATAAAACAAACTATTCTATATTCTGAATTGAGTTGAGAAAGTGATTGAGCATTGAGTTGATTTTGAAACATATTGAGTCTCTAACAATTCTCCTTATGTTTCTAAGAGAGTGATTGAGCATTGTGATGAGTATAGAGCATATTGAGTCTCTAAAAATTCTCTTTATGTTTCTATGAGATTTGGACAAGTTATGTGTGGACTTGTTGAGCATATTTAGACAAGTTCTATGTGGACTTGTTGAGCAGATTTGGACAAGTTATGTGTGGACTTGTTGAGAAGATTTAGACAAGTTATGTGTGGAATTGTTGAGAATATTTAGACAAGTTCTGTGTGGACTTGTTGAGCAGATTTAGACAAGTTCTGTGTGGACTTGTTGAGCAGATTTGGACAAGTTCTGTGTGGACTTGTTGAGTAGATTTGAAATGTTTGGACTTGTTGAGAAGATTTGAGCAAGTTTTGTGTGGACTTGTTGAGCATATTTGAGCAAGTTTTGTGGACTTGTTGAGCATATTTGAGCAAGTTCTGTGTGGACTTGTTGAGAATATTTGAGCAAGTTCTAGTGGACTTGTTGAGCATATTTGAACAAGTTCTGGAGGACTTGTTGAGATATTTGAGAAGTTGTGGATTTGTAGATTGAAAGTTTTGGACTTTGATAATAGGTTTGAGATTTAGAAGTTTGGTGGATTGTGATAATTTGAGAAGTTTGATGAGTAGATTTTGGTGTATATTTGAGGATAGGTTTGTGCTAGACTAAAGATAGATATTGAGCAAATTTGTGCTAGATCGAAGGATTATGTTTAGTATAAATTTGAGATAGAGCTATTTGGAGGTGATATAGTAGAGAGGATAGTAGTCTCTAGTGGATAGAGATCCATTAGCCAGGGTAGTGAGGATAGGTCTTCTGAGTGGGGACAAGAGTCTTCAGTGGAGAGAGATCCACAAGCCAGTGTAGTGGAGGTAGTAGTCTTCTAGAGGATCACCAACCAGAGTAGAGGAGAAAGAGTTCTCCTATGGATAGAGATCCATGAACTTGATATAGGGGATTAGTATCTCCTTTGGACAGAGGTCCATAAACATTGTAATAGGGAAAGGATTCCCAAGAGATTATTTGAGAAAATTTTATAAGAAATATTTTCTCCGTGGAGGTAGCCCTCATTGGGTGAACCACGTTAAATTGTGGTGTCTCTATTGTGTGTGGTGTTTTGTGCATTGCTTTGATTACTATTGTTGATATTGCTATCTATACATTGCATATATTGATTTGGAAAGAAAAAGTAAAAAGTGGTCTTATATTGTTCACCCCCCTCTTAGTATAAGCTTGTGTTCTTCAATTGGTATCAGAGCGGGTTCCTTCAAAAGAGTTTAACAGCTTGAAGGAGAAGCTAACAAGAACACAATGGATTCTAAGGATGTGTCCTCAAATAATTCAGCACCAGTATTTGATGGCAGTGACTATATATATTGGAGTATGGTGATGAAGATTTACTTGATGGCACTTGGCAATGAAATTTGGGAAGCAATTGAAATTGGATACGATCCCTTGATTAATCCTCCTACAGATAAGGAAGGTAAGCTCCTACAACATTACAATTCAAAAGCAATGAATGCACTTTTGAGAGGTTTGCATAGAATAGAGTCTATGAAAGTTATGCATTGTCAAACTGCAAAAGAAATGTGGGATAAGTTGCAAAATATATATGAAGGAGATAAAGGTGTCAAGAAAGCAAAGATATGAAATCTCAAAGGACAATTTGAAGACTTAAGAATGAAGGATGAGGAAAATATTAGTGCTTATCTACTTCGAATTGATGAGGTTGTTAATGATATGAAAGGACTTGGAATGAAGATTGATGAATCTGATGTTTGTGATAAAATCTTAAGAACTCTTCCAAAAATATTCAGTGAAAAGGTTTCTGCTATAGAAACATCAATAGATAGTGATACTTTGACAAGAGATATGTTGCTTGGTATGCTCACAACATTTGAGATAAGAACAAAAGATCCTATTCTCCAGAAGGAAGCAACATTCAAAGCAATCAAAAAGACAAAGGGTAAGAAGCAAGAATCAAGTAATGAGTCATCCAGTGATGAAGAAGCTAATTATGGTAGAAGAGATAAGGATTATAGAAGATCCAGAGATCTAAAATCTGTTAAATGTTTCAATTGTGGAAAGTATGGACATTTTGCAACAGATTGTCAAGAAGCCAAGAATAACAATGGTGAAGAAAAATAGGATTACAAAAATAGGGATCGAAAGGTACCCAAAAGAAAAGCAAGGATGGACAAAGCAGACAAGGAAAGAAGTTCTTTCAAAGGCAAAAGAGGAGCTACTATGCGGATAAGGCAAGTAAGTACTCAAGTGATAGTGATGCTAGTCTTTCAGATAATGATAGAGATGAAGTTCTTTTTATGATTGAAGAAAAAGAACAAGTTAAGAAAAGGACTCTAGTAATTCTCAAGTGTTTTAGATGTGGTAACTTTGGACATCTTGAAGATAGTTGTACAAGGGATGGTTATAGTTTCAGTGATGATGAATATGAAGATACACTTGAAGGACTAGAAGAGAATATTCTAATGGCATTAGAAGAAGGAGTAGATGATCCTACAGAAGACAAGTCAATAGAAAATAAAGATGTGGACAAAGGTAAGCAAATAGAGGAATATTCAGAAGAGAATGGATATGATCTCAAGGGAGAACTTATTTATGCCCTTGACATGGTAAAGAAGGTAAGAAAACAACACTCTAAACTTGAAATTCAGTTTCAAGAATGTGATGAAGAGAGAAGATTGCTTATAGAGGATTTAGAAAAATCAAAGGCTAAGGCAAAAAGGTTCAAGGATAAGTTAGAAGCAAAGATCTTAGAATGTGAAAAGTTAGCACAAGAAGTGGCACTACTAAGAAAAGATTTAGAAGACTCCAATTTCAAGCTAAAAGGGTTCAAAAATAGCTCAAAGAACTTGGATAAGTTCATCAATATACAAAAGCCTACATCAAGCAAAATAGGTCTTGGATTTGAACATGTTCAAAATAAATGAGAAGGAAATTCAACCTCAAGTTTTGGAGGAGAAGAAACTTCAGATGAAGATACTTTAGAAGAAGATAGTGTAAGTTAAAGTGAGACATCTGAGGATGAGTTGGACAATAGAGAGTTCAACAAAAATAGGAACAATGCACAAAGAAGATACATATGGAACAACAATCAGAATAGGTCAAGAGAGACTAAGAGACCAATGAGGTCAAGACAAGGAGGCTTCAATGGAAGATGCTTTTCATGTCACAGGTTTGGGCATATGGCTTCATAGTGCAGGACACATGGAAGACAGGAATATGGGAATAGATAACTTTTCCATGGGTATTGCTACTCATGTAATCAGTTTGGTCACAAGGCAATGAATTGCAGGGTTCATGATAGAAGAGGATATGGCTTCACTAGGAGAAATCCTAAGACATTTGCACCTCCAAGGAATAATAACATTAAGTGTTATAAGTGCAATAATGATGGTCACACAACAAAGTGGTGTAGAGCAGACATTCCAGAATCAAGAGAAGAGAATAGAAAGGAATGAAAGGAATGGAATAGGAACATGAATATGAAAGAAAAAATAGGAACATGGAATGAATAGGAACATGGAATGAATAGGAACAGAACATGGAATAGGAGTAGGAACATGGTAGGATGGAAAATGGTCAAAGGAGATAGAAGGTTCAGATAAGAAGGAAAGAGGATAAAGGTAAAGAATAGTGCTTTCTGGGAGTAGAAATACTCCCACCCCAGAATTAACCACCTCAAGAGGAGGTGGGGGAGGGGCTAAGCTAAGAGACTCATTCTTAGCCCCGAGCCCCAAGGGTGACCCTTTGCCATTGATGTCAAAGGGGGAGAGATTTGAGTAAGGGAGAGATATTTAGTATTGAGAGAGGCAGATCTTTCAAGGGGGAGTAGAAAAAGTTTCAGTATTGGCATTTTTAAAGAGTGGTTGCCATCAATGACAAAGGGGGAGATTGTTGGCAATTTGAGCAAGTTTGTAAGCAAAGTTGAGTTGTCATTGATGTCAAAAGGAATGCAATTGATTGGTTCCAAAAGAGTTTCATAATGTCTTATGAAGCATGACCAAAAATGTTTTTCATTAAAACCTTGACGGAGCAAAATAAAAGGTTTTCCATTAAAACCATTGAAGGAGAAAATAAAAGGTTTTCCATTAAAACCATTGAAGGAGAAAATAAAAGGTTTTTCATAAAAACCATTGGAAAATAAAGTATAATAATTTTATTATACTAAGGAAGCTTAAAGTCAATTATAAATTAATTTTAAATTAATTAGTTAATTTACTTAACTTGAAAAGTTATTTAAATTAATTATTAATTTATTTATTTATTAATTATAAATTAATTTAAGTTAAGGTTAAAACCCTAGAGTGGGTTTTAGATTTGAAATTCAAAAATCCAATTTTGAAAAGCGCCGACGTGAGGAGGAATGTCAAATCAAGTATATAAGGGGGAGCACCCACCTCATTAATATTTACCATGCCTTAGAAGATTGTGCGAGCATAGTAATCAATGTTGCGACCAAGGGAGAGAGAAAACATGATTTTCATGTGAGAAGAGGAGGAGTGTTGAAGGCATAAGAGGAAGGTCTTTATCCTTCCTTCACGTGGGCCTTCGTAGCCCATGCGGTGAGTGCCCAAGCGCCTAGCGCTTAGGCTAGAGGAGACGACGGATCGAGTCACGTCGAATCCCCTTTTTGTGGGGAGTACAAGGTATGCAAAATATTTGATCTCCAAAATTTTTGAAAGTTTAGTTGGGCAATTTAAAAATTAATTTTGCATGTTTATTATTTGGTTCTAAGGTTGCAAGGGAGTTATAAGTTTTGGCAAAATTAAATTTTTAATATTGTTTGCTCAAAGGTTTTGTGTGGAGTGAAAAGTGTTTGGTTGATATTCTATAGTGTTGAATATTATTAAGAGTGGTTAATATCCTATGGTGGTGGATATTATTTTAAGAGTGGTTGATATATTAGGGTGTTGGTCACTATTCTAAGATTGGAGTTGATAAGGTATATCCAAGTATTTTGTTATGTATGATTTGTTGAGTGTAATTGAAAAAGGAAGAAATAAGGCATTGATTATATTTTGGTCCAAGGAATATCTTTAAGGAAATATTGGAATAATATTTTGTCTTCTAACCTTCTTGAGTTTGGCAAAGAAGTGTTTATGGTTGTGGCAGATTTGTGAGGTCTATTCCTTATCATCAAGAAAAAGGTATGAGCACATTCTTCCATAGTTAAGTTGATTGGTTGGTTTTCTGGAAAATAAGTTTGGAGTGAAAAGGACTTGATTAGGGTTTCCTTATTGAGTATGTTTGAGTTAATGCTTCAAGGTTTTCTGGAATAAAGAGTTGTTATTGAAACCTTGTTTGATTAGCATTGTTGTTGAAGCCATTGATGGTGTGAAGAACTTGGTATCATTGTTATGTGATGATTGTCTTATAAGCATTGTTGTTGAAGTGAGTTGTTGAGCAAAGAACTTGAACTAGGGTTTGAAAAGATCATGAGTATCATTGTTATGTGAGATTTATTGTTGAGCATTGTTGGGAATATTTTGAGTTGGTGTTTATATGCTTGGACTAGGGTTTGTGAGAAAGGAGTGTTTCATTGAGTGATTGGTTGAGTAGAGTTGGTTGAGCCTAGTCAAGTGGATGTGTGAAGTGATTGTTCAAGTTTCATAAAACAAACTATTCTATATTCTGAATTGAGTTGAGAAAGTGATTGAGCATTGAGTTGATTTTGAAGCATATTGAGTCTCTAACAATTCTCCTTATGTTTCTAAGAGAGTGATTGAAAGTGATTGAGCATTGTGATGAGTATAGAGCATATTGAGTCTCTAAAAATTCTCTTTATGTTTCTATGAGATTTAGACAAGTTCTATGTGGACTTGTTGAGCATATTTAGACAAGTTATGTGTGGACTTGTTGAGCAGATTTGGACAAGTTCTGTGTGGACTTGTTGAGCAGATTTAGACAAGTTCTGTGTGGACTTGTTGAGCAGATTTAGACAAGTTATGTGTGGACTTGTTGAGCATATTTAGACAAGTTTTGTGTGGACTTGTTGAGCAGATTTGGACAAGTTCTGTGTGGACTTGTTGAGCATATTTGAGCAAGTTCTGTGTGGACTTGTTGAGCAGATTTGAGCAAGTTCTGTGTGGACTTGTTGAGCATATTTGAGCAAGTTATGTGTGGACTTGTTGAGCATATTTGAGCAAGTTCTATGTGGACTTGTTGAGCATATTTGAGCAAGTTCTGTGTGGACTTGTTGAGCATATTTGGACAAGTTCTATGTGGGCTGAGTTGATTTGGATTGAGGAGTTGTGTGGACTTGTTGAGCATATTTGAGCAAGTTCTGAGTGGACTTGTTGAGTAGATTTGAGTGGACTTGTTGAGAAAATTTGAGCAGTTGGGTTTGGTTGAGCAAGTTTGAGTGGACTTGTTGAGCAGATTTGATCAATGTTTTGTGTGGACTTGTGGAGCAGATTTTGGTGCAGATTTGAGGATAGATTTGTGCTAGACCAGAGATAGATATTGAGCAGATTTGTGCTAGACCGAAGGACTATGTTTAGTACAAATTTGAGATAGAGCTTTGGAGGTGATAGAGTAGAGAGGATAGTAGTCTCTAGTGGATAGAGATCCATCAGCCAGGGTAGTGAGGATAGGTCTTCTGAGTGGGGACAAGAGTCTTCAGTGGAGAGAGATCCACAAGCCAGTGCAGTGGAGGTAGTAGTCTTCTAGAGGATCACCAGCCAGAGCAGAGGAGAAAGAGTTCTCCTGTGGATAGAGATCCATGAACTTGATATAGGGGATTAGTATCTCCTTTGGACAGAGGTCCATAAACATTGTAATAGGGAAAGGATTCCCAAGAGATTGATTGAGAAAATTTTAGTGAAATATTTTCTCCGTAGACTAGCCCACTTGGGTGAACCACGTAAATTGTGGTGTCTCTATTGTGTGTGGTGATTTATGCATTGCTTTGATTACTGTTGTTGATATTGCTATCTATACATTGCATATATTGATTTGGAAAGAAAAAGTAAAATATGGTCTTATACTGTTCACCCCCCTCTCAGTATAAGCTTGTGTTCTTCATGCTAATTTTTATAGTAGAAGTTGAACAGTCATACGACAGCAAATTGAAGGTGACATATAGCTACTATTTGGAGAAGATTTGGGTAATTTTTGAAGTGCCCTTGAATAACCAATTGAAGGAAGGCTTGACAACAAAAGAAGGTAGCAATTTGGAGAAGTTGGGAGAGAGTCTTGGAAAGCTAGATAAGGAGAAAAAATCAGATTTTAGAACCATCAATTTCAAGAGGTTTGGACTACAAATTTAATGCAACATTAAGAAGAAAATAGAGAGCTACATTTTGGAAAATTTAGGGGTAGATTTACGAGAAGCATTTGGACAACATTTGGTAAAATAATGGTGCTATAAATTTTAGAAGTTGAAGGTAGCATATTGGACAGAGTTATAGCTACAAAAATATACATTCTTGGACAACACGGTTGAAGGAGAAATAGGCAACAAATTGAGATGCAAGATTGAAAAATTTAGGGTAGCATTAGAAGGAGAAAGAGAGCTAAGTTTTTGGAGAAATTTAGGGCATATTTGAGAGAGCTTTGTACAAAAAAGCAAATAAGAATTTGGTAGAATTGATAAAGATAATTACTGCAAATTATAAATACATTTGGACAGTATAGAATTTGATTCTTAAACAACATTGAAAGTTGCAAAATTGACAAGTTTAATGCAGTAATTACATAGAAAGGAAAGCTGTAAATTTTACAATTTTAGGGCAAAAAAAATGTGAATAAAAATACAAAGAATATTAGCTACATAAGGAGACCAAAAGGTATACCACATTGCTGCTAAAAAATGTTATTATTTAAGTATTAAAATTAGTTTACTTTAAAGTTATAAGAGCACCATATTAGAGCTATTAAAATATGCAAAAGAAAGAGTCTTCAAGCTAACAAAGGAGGTAGTATTATTGTCTAATAAAATATTAAATATATTCTTAAATACAATGTGATAAATGTGTCTAATGAAACCAAGTAAAGGCATAAAAACTTGAAGAAGGTAACACTCACATTGGATTAAAATCTGCAGCAAAAAGAAGAAGTTAAAGGACATATCCAAATAAAGGATTAAGGTTTAATTTTCTTAGGAAATAAATAAATTAATAGGTAAAGTCTTTACCCAAGTTAAGAAGATTTGATATTTGGTTGAACAACATTGAAAATCTATTGAGCAAAGGGGTGGAAAAATCACCAAGGAAGAGTTATTGGAGCACCACCAAAGGAGGAGCCACCACCATAGAAGAGGAGCAACCATTGACGAAGAAGAGCCACCACCAAGCATTAGAAAAAAATAAGCTTCAATAAGCATCTATGAGTTATAAAATATGTTGGAGAAAAGAAGAGTTAGAAGTTACAACTACCAAATAGCGAAATATAGTATGAGCATTAAGTAAGGACAAGCAAGTTTCGACGCCAAATAAAGATATGATATTATAAAAGTACATGCAAGTGTTTAGATGAGTGTAGCTACCATTTTTCACTTCAGTTGAGAACATGAAATAACTTGGATGCTAGTTGGTGTAGATAAAAAGGAGTGTCAATAGCCATTGAGGGAAAATGCTTCAAACCAGTTATGAGAACCCCTTGAGGAAGGAAGACACTTTTCAAAGGTAATGCCCATATTTTCATAATTGGGCAGAGTAATGTATCAAGAAGAAATGCCTAAAAAATATGTTAAGTTCCATGTGGCACATAAGAAGAGGAATTTTGATAGGTTGGAGGAACCTAACCGATATTCAACATGCATATTAAGTGCATTCAACGATTAGATAACATAGAAAAAGCACTAAGAAGACAATCAAAGTCTAAAAGATAGCACCATTCACAAGGAAGAACATTAAATGTAGTGAAAAGACATCATCACATATTGAATACTGAAAGGTAGACAGTGCCTAAAATATCATTATAGTTGTAGTCATAGGAGAAGCATATCGAATACATAACATATTTACATGAAGGTAAAAAATATTTAAATCAATTTGTATTTCATAAAGGTCAAGGAGGTATAATGTATATCAATACTAAGGTTCAGCTTAGTTAATATATTATGCTTAAGATTAATTAAATGATATAAGGAAGTGAATTGATAAATTACAACCTTAGATGATTTATTGAATGATTCAAAAGACTTTTGAAGTAAGAAGGATTTAATTTGAAAGCCTTTTGAAATTCCTTTATTTGAAATTCAAGCATAGAAATATTTTCAAATAATTTAACTTGGAGGAATAAATTTTTCTACATCAAAATTGAAATATTGAATTTGCAAATTTTTTTTTTTTCTAAATTTCTAATTAAGGAGTTATAAGAATTTCATCATCAACATAAATTATTGATTAGAAACTATATTATTGAAAATTTAAATATATAGGAAGCACATCATAGAGTGGTTAGAAAGTTGGAAAACTACATTTGAATTAGTCTATTATTCAAATTGAAGGGACATAAAGAATCCAACTTAAAGTTCTTGAAATAAAATTTTATTAATTGAAAGTGCATCAAAATTATATTTAACCTCCTATTCATAAATAGGGAGAAATAAAGTGGTTGTCTTGAAGTTAAATATTAGGGTGACAGAAGGGATTCAACTCAAAGAAAAAAATAGAAAGCTAAGTATTTTACCAAATCTATTTTACATTCAAAATACTAGGGAGAAAAAAGAAATTCTATCTAGATATTTGATCCTACAAAACTTGAGAATTGAAAAGATCTTATCAAATATGATCACTCACTCAAAACTAGGGAATATAAGGTAGTATACAATTATCATCATGAAAACAAATAAATTCATTCTTTTAGAATACCAACTTCTTGAAAGGCCTAATTACACTTCATGGAAAAATAAAGTGAGGTCAATATTGATAGTTGAAAAGCTTTGGGATATTGTTAAAGGAGCAAAAACTAAACCTACTACAAATGCTAGAGAGATGCAAAAGTATGAATAAGATTAATGAAAAGCACTTATGATAATAACATTTGAAATTATAGACTAAATACAACCATACATTATCTTAGCAACAACTTCTAAAGAAGCTTGGAAAAATTTAGCGAATATATTTGAAGGAATAAAGCCACTATCTTGAATCTTCAAAATCAATTGCATTCTCTAAAATTTAATAGTAGTGAGAGTACAAAATTATTTTTAAAAAAAAGTAGCAGATATAAAAGGAAATTTTTTAAACTTAGGAGAAAAGGTAGAAGACATGTTTCTTGTCCAAGTAATCCTAAGAGCACTTCTTGAAATTTATTCACATATTTACAAATTCTAAGTAAATATACATCATTTGATGAGTTAGCTAATATACTACAAGAATATGAGGTAGAAATTTTAGTGAAAGATAAAATGACTAATTGTCTTAGTCTCAAAATATAATGCACAAGAAAATTTTACTTCATTCTCAAAGGGTAGATCAATATGGAATAGTAGATATTGTCAAGTATGTAGAAAGAAAGGACATAGTACCAATTATTGTAGATTCAATCCAAGAAACCAATATCAAGGGAATCAAACAAATTTTGGAAAACAATAAAATAAGGCATTCCAACCAAGATAATATCATAATAAATATAATTTGCATTAGTAATAGTTTCAGCATCCAATTACTTCTCAAAATCAATACAATCATCCTCAACTACAATATAGAGAAGAAAAATAAAAAGGACACTTAGTTCAAGAGATTCAAGAAATTCAAGAACTGGAAGAACCTACAAATGAACATGAAGTTAAAGCTCTTTAAAAAAAAATAGTATTTTATAAAGATACTAATTATTTACTTGATTAGGATACAGGCAGGAAGTAAAATAAAGAAAGCAAAAAAGAAGAGCTCAAGTTCCAGAACCAAGACGAAGACCATATTGAAGACTAAAGTCTTCAATAACCAAATAATGTAATACAAGGGGTGTTGGAATATATTATATTATTTGGTACATGCTAATATACCACCTTGGGTACATCCTTAGATTAGGAATGTGTATTAGATTAGGGTTTAAATATTTACTTTAAGCAATGTAGTAAATGCACAAGTTTTGTTAGAATGTATAAAGTACTTGATGATGTAAATGTGCATGTTGTCCATATGTACATGAGTCCATAGAATAGGAAGATGAAGAGTCATAGGTAGGTGGAAGACCAAGAGTCACATCTCATTATATAGGTCTTTGATAGATAATATGAAAAGAAAGAAGGTAGATAGCATATGCTAGATACAATGTAGAGCATGTACGAAATATGGAGAGTTTGAGACCTCTATTTTTTATCATTGTACTATTTTTGTGAGCCTTAATTAATGGTAGTTTTATGAATAGTTACAAAATTTTCTTATGAGTTTTACATGCTTAGTATATTTCCATTATCATATATTTAATATTGCATGCTCATTTTATATCTTGTGGTTGATTTCTCATTAAGTATCTAGCATAAAAATATAACATCCCCACCCATTTTTTCAAAGTTCCTTTTTACACAAAAGAAAATATATTTCATCAAAAAACACCTCCTAGAAATCACAATTAGGCATGGGCCATAAAAGAGTTTCATAAGCAACAATAGTTTCACTAAATATCGTATAGCATAAAAAAAAGGGAACCCCATAATTACCATAAATTATAACTTCATAACATGTTTTAGCCTCCAAATCAATCCCTAGATTTCTCTAATTTGCATCCAAAAAATTATGAACAAACCATAGTATACAACATTCATTTTTTTCTATAAAATAAATCTATAACCAAGGCTTCAAAATACTCAATCTCTTATGTTCAAATTATTCATTTTTCCCACAAAATCATATTTGCTAAAAGGATACACATTTCTCCACAAAATATTAGTTTGTAAAAAGAACAAAAGTATATTTTGTTTTTAAAAAATTGAAAATGTATTGACCCTACTGAATTCAATAGTCCAAAATCCATCTCAACACAGTCAAAGGTCAAATTTGGGTTAAACAAGGTCAACAGTCAAAATCGATAAAATTCAGGTTAAACAAAGTCAATAGTCAAACTCGGTCAAATTATGCCAACACACCCATAACTAGTGCCATAGCCCCACAATGAAGGCTCCCCTAGTGCCTCTAACTTGCACTACAAGAAGCCCCCAGGTGGTGGATTTACTGATCACTACCTGATGGTTAGGCTATAATGGGAGATCCTCCCATTATAAATAACTTAGGTGCCCCCACACTATCCATGTGGGACTCACATTTCTCAAAAAATATAAAAATATTTTTTATCTACCCAATAAAGCACAAACTAAACAAATCCACAAGGCAATCATATATCCAATCAAACAAAGGCACAAGGTAAGGTCAAACAGGTCAACATATCCATTGGTAGCCAACTAGGCATCTAAGTGCTTGGTTAATAAGACTTAGGTGTCTAGGTGATAATAAAGTGGGTGTGGGTCTATTGTGCAATACATGTGGATATATATTAAACAAAATTCAAAAAAAATTCAACCCACCCAAGCACAAATCCAATATTGGAGCAATAACAATAAGCCACATGTCAAACTAGATGAAGGTGGTTAGTGATCAAAGCATGCCAAATACAAGTCAGTAGGTATCAAGGGAACAAGACATAAAACTGGTGCATGGGCAACCCCAATCGGTGGTACCCTTGACCACTGAGTGTGGTCAAATATTAAGGGGTAACTTTTCCTTAATAAGGCGCTAATGTACTTACCACACAATATGTGTGGGATTAAACTCTAGGAAGGCCAAAGTTGATATTTTTGCCTAGGCTTGCCTAAGCGTAGATGTCATGACTGTGAAATTGCGCATCGACAAAATGCTTAATTAAATGAAAATTTACCTCATTTCAAACCCTGTGAGGGGGGAAATAATTACTTAATGCTCAATTTAATCTCTCAAATGTATTTCATGCATTGATGTATTAAAGTGGATACGATCTAAACCTTAGAGTGTAGGAAATATATTTAATTAAATCCCTTATATATATATGAAAGCCAATAATTATTATCCATAAGAAAACATAGATCAAGCACAAGTCAATTGATTGCCTAAGATTGGCTTCTTCAATCCACCATGGTCAACAATGATATAGGTTTTAAAGAAAAAACTTAGTATTTAATAAGGCAATTAATGCCATAAAGAAAATCTAGCCACAATACCCATCGGGTCAAAGAATGAAACAAAACCATTATATACTTAGGAATTCTAAGGAAATAAGTATTGAAAGCCTTAATTAAAACTCAAAGTTACCCATACAAAACCATTATAAACAAGATCATTCATCACATAGCATAAGAGCTCCAACCTGGTACTCCAAAAAGAATGGATGCAAGAATTTTTGAACTATGACCTCCTCTCTTTTCCTCCCGATATTAGACTCCCAAAAACCCTCTAATTTTACCTACCAAAAGCCTCTCCCACAAAGCCCTCAAAATTCTTTTAAAAAAGCATAATCCTACTCTCTCAGGAGGTTTCTATTATAAAGAATAAAGATCCCTCATGATAAAATAATCCTAGGGGCCATCCATAAGGATAAATAATTATTTAACCATGCTACTAAGAACATGATAATGATTTTTTTAATCCCCAAGAGATAGATATAAGGAAATGGAAATCGTCCTTTCTAATAAAATAAGAAACTCATGCCTCCCTTTTGTATTTTGACAGTTCAAGCTCCCCTAATGATAATATTCTTTTATTTAAGATATTTTACCTTTTTAAACAAGATAAAGAAAATTCTTCCTTTATTTAAAATATGCACTCAATCATTATTAAGTAAACACAGAGGGAAAATAGTAAAATCCTTTCAAAATAAAATAATAGTAACTTTTATTCATAGAGATATATTTATTAAAATAATTTTTGGTCCAATTAAAATTTAACACCCTTTATTTTTCCTTTTTAACATTTTTGTAAAAACAAGATAAATAAATAATTTTCTTTCTCCTAATTAATATCCAAGTCTAATATTAATTATTATTTGGATATTAATTATTAGGTGTTTGATAAAACCTCTATGTTTATCAAAATCTAATTTGATGAGTCCTTTGCCATACTCATTTTCAAATAGGCATCTTTACAAAAAAAAACATTGCATTCATAAGAGAAATCATAGACAACCATAGGAAATTACAAAGCATTCCCTCAATATTTTACACTATTTTTTTATCCTTAAGTGGACAACCTCTTTTAAGATGGACTAAGCTATCACCGACCTACTTTAGGGAGACTCATTACAAGCAACTTCTTGGTCCAATGGTGTGAACATGAGCATAAGCAAAATGTAATGCACCTATATGATGAGTATTTATCCATGTTATCCTGAGCTATTGATGAATAAGTTATCACTCATCATTTCCCTTTTACGCTCATCATCAGTGGTTATCTTAAGTTCATCCACCCATGAGAGTATTTGGTCCTACAACCAATAAATGCATCAGTAGCATCATATTCGAAGCATCAAATACATATAACCAATCATTAGGCAATGACTATAAAACAATATTAATCATTGAACATACATCCATCAATACATAATCCCTAATCAAAAGGAGTCTTGCCTAAGAGGGCCATGACAAGGCTTCTCCATTGTACTCATAATAAATTGTGATATATGATATGATATTGTAGTTTTTATGTTAGATTTCATTATTTTATTCCTATTTTTTTAGTTTCTTTGTTTTGGTTGATGTGACATTGCTTAAGCCCCTTAATCCTTATGGCTTGGTTTGGTGTGTTGTATTTTTCCATCATTCCTTTTAGACTCCAAATAAGGAATACAAGTCAGTATTACCATATGTAAAGAAGAGCTATTATGATATTCTATAATTGCATCAAATAGAATTTTGAGACATAGCTTTCCATTTAATAACATGCATAACATTATTTAAAGACTTCAACTTGCCATTGGGTCACCTAATATATGCCACAAAATAAGGCTTTGCATGGTTTTATAAATGAAAAAAATATTGCAAGCTTCTAAGAGTACCTAGACAAAGACTAAAAAAAGGAAGAGATAATGAATGATTATATATTTATAAATAAGTTAAATTAATAGCCCAAAAGAGAAAGATTTATTGACAAAACTACATCTTGAATCTCTTTTCTAGATGCCTCCAAAAGACTAAAAATCTACTATAACTATCAAAAATTTAATTGTCTCCCAAAAAATAAACAAAAAAAATGATTGCATAGAATATGGTGAATTTACACTTTCAAAATAGAGCAATAGGGTTTGAGGACTATTCAACATAATTTGGCACCTAACATTGAACAATTTTGTAAAATAATACAAAAATGCATGTCTAAAAATACATATTATTTTAAAAAAAGGCTTTGTATGTAAGCGTTTTGGCCTCTAGAAGATTTGCATTAATAATCCTTAAAAAATTACCCTCCAAACCTTAGGAAAGTAGTATCCATTCCTAGCTTGTAACATTTCATCTTCTTAGTCATTAGTGATAGCCACTCATTTTGTGTCACCTGACCACCTCTAATGCACTACACTAGACATATGTCGCATTTTAATTGTTGAAAATTTTTATATAGAAAAAAAAGTTATTATATGGCATCAAATGCAGCCATTTCAATTACCACCTTGGTTGAGGGTTTATTATTTTTCTAAAAGCACCAAAAGGGGGTTCCAAAGGATTCAATTATATAATCTAGGCTTACTAAAATGACTAGCTAGCCAAGGTAACAAAGCATTTGATGAAACACTTGCTACACTTTGGCATGTGCATAGTGTCAAGAACTAAAAAGGGTGTGCTTTAAAAATGATTGGATCGAACTTGGATTACATAGTATTCTTAACAACCCTACGTATTCCATATAACCAACTAGCTAGGAAATGTTTCAGTATTTAAATCATCGACATCCCCATAGATAATTTCATCCAATTCTTCTACTAGACTTGTGCAAAATGGAAGGCATCATGGTTTGGAATCTAAACCTCCTTCATCCCATTCCCAAGACATGCTCCATCTAACTAGTGTACCATGTGTTTGATCTGAAATGAAACTTGGATTTATCAAAATTATTCTATATTTTGCAGTCCAATGAATCCAAAAAATACAATGTAGAATCAAACCTATGACCCATTGTAGCAAATGCTCTCAATTACCTTAGACAATCCATCATAACACTTTTGACATGTTGCTCTTGAGGTGCAATATTTCTTTGATACATGCTCTTCATATTGAAATATGTGTAATATGATATTTTTATGCCAAGGCCAAAAGTGTGAAGAAGTTATTTTGAGAACTATTGATATAGCAAATGAGAATGTGTTTATGTAATCCTATGGGCATGTTCATGTAAGCTTAAGGCCATCTTTCATATTTTACCCTTAGTGATATTGGTTAATCCACCTTTAGTAGTAATCCTTCTTGTAGGGTGTAATTTTTAATTATTCTATTATAACTTAATCTCAAAGTTAAGTCAATGATGGCTTGAGATTAGCTACTCATTAGGGTTTTGATATCACTATATATATACCCCTCAAAGAATGCTCATTTGGAGCATAAATGTGAATAAAATATAACATATTAGGGTGTCAATGGGCACCCACCTTCCATTCCTTCTTATCATTTTATAGAGATTAGATATTCCATGTGGCTACCATTAATGTAATACCTTATATTCCTTATATTTAATAATTAGGTGACTGATATTCTAACATTATAGTTAAATCCTTTCTAGAAGGTTCCTCTATTTGGTTTATTGAAATTGTATTTAATGTGATATTTTTTAGAAGTTTTATTTATAGTTATTGTATTTGGCTACAAATATAATCATATGAATTCAATATAATCGTAGTTTTCTTTTCCCTCTAGTGGTTCATCTCTCTTAGTGGATTTTAGAATTTCAGCTTTTTATTTTGGCTCACATTGCTGCACTTATCAGGACAACACCACATCACACACGACTTCTACATTAGGCTCACTAGATCTCTTATTCTTAGGATTCTATGCTCCTCAACTATCTTCCTCCAATTTTTTAAAAGCATTGGATTCCAATGCTTCTATGGTGGGGAAGAATAATGAGGAATACCATAGATAATATTAAAAAATAATGCATATGATGCATAACATTATTGGCTAGCCCAATGGAGGAACCTTCCAAAAATAATTGCATTAACTATAATTTTGGAATGTCAGTCACCTAACTATTAATTATGAGGATTATAAGGTATTACATTAATGGTGGCTACATGGAATATTTAATCTCTATCATCATTTATCTCACTTGAATTTATTTACTATTGTTATCTTAGATTTACTCCTACCTATTTGCATATGATTATGGTGAACGCATATTTTAGAATAATTCTAAAAAATATTGTGAAACCCAACATAGTATTAGAGTGATGACCATGAAGAACACAAGATTATACTGAGAGGGGGGTGAATAGTATAATACCACTTTATACTTTTCTTTCCCAATCAATATTGTGCAATATATAGATAGCAATATCAACAACAGTAATGAAAGCAATGCACAAATCACCACACACAATAGAGAAAACAAATTTATGTGGTTCACCCAATGTGGGCTACTCCACGAAGAAAATATTTCACTAAAATTTTCTCAATCAATATCTTGGGAATCCTTTCCCTATTACAATGTTTATGGACCTCTATCCAAAGGAGACACCAATCCCCTAATAAATTTTATGCATCTCTATCCATGGGAGACGCCAATCTCCTAACTTTGCTGTAGTTGGTGATCCTCTAGAAGACCTTTACCTCCAGTGCCCTTTGAAAATGGAACTCTATCCATAGAAAACACCTATCCTCCCTGATCTATATGGATACCTTTGTCCTTGACTCTATCACCTTCAAAGATTTGTCTCAAATTTGTACTAAATTATGAGCACCAAAAATGCTCATATTTTTGTATATGTACTAACGGTCTTTGCGTGACATTATATCATAAGTTGTATATTTTTATGAAATATTATGTATGTGTTTAATAAAATCATGTGTTTATCTAATCTATGTGTGAAGTGTGTTGTGTGTAGCTATTTCCCTGATTTTATCATCTTTTGCTCAGTCGAGGTCCTATGTGGACCTGGCACGGTTCTGCTAAGTCAAACAAAGGTAAAAGAAAGCATGCACCTTACTCAGGAGGCACCTTACTCAGGTAGGTACCTTACCAAGTAAGGTGCCTTACCAAGTTAGGCACCTTACTCAAGTAGGCACCTTACTCAAGTAGGCACCTTACCAAGTAGGTGCCTCACCAAAGCCGACGTCTGAATGATGTGCGTTGACCAACCAACTGGAGAAGGATTTTGTTGACCATTTTTCCATGTCATCTATGGGAAACCATAGTTGGATGAGTTTTCCTGGCTGGAGTGGTAGGATGTATAACAACTTACGAAGCCAAACCATGATGAGGTAATATTTATCCGAATACAAGGAAACGATGCAGAGCTTCTTAGCATGCATTAGTTACAACAACTGAACTATCCCAGAGGCTAAACTGAGATGTCGATTGTAACAAAACTGTCATAGGAATTTCTATGTGTAGTATATAAACACACAGACTTCCCATCAATAGAAAATAAGAAGATAGATATAATATCATAGAGAGTTAGAGATTCTTGATGTATGTAATATTCCATCGGTAATAAAGTGCAAGCATTCATCAAAGTAGCATTTCTTTGTGAGTTTAATCTGCCTAGAGCTCGGGCCCACTCCAAGCCAGTATTCCTCCCCTCGTAGATTAATTACGTAGTTTCATTCTGCATGATAGTATGTTTATTTCTTAGGCTAAGCTTAGAGTGTGTTTATTTTATTATGCAATTTCATTTCATGCAAGTTGATTGTTTATTTTATTTTGCATTATTATTTATGTTTTAGTTTTATTAAAGGTAGATGAATTTATTAATGTTATATCAAACACCCCCCTTAGTGGTTGATCGGATCATCTCGAAAGTGGTAGTGTGATTAAGTCTTACCCGTGACCCTTCGCAAGCTTACGAGTTCCCTGGATTGACAAATTTAAATGAAGAGTGCTGTGACAAACCTAGGATAAAATTAACCATGTTGGCACCCAACACTAAACATAGTCCTTTGGTCTAGCACAAATATGTCCTCAATATTTGTCTCTGGTCTAGTACAAACCTATCCTCAAATCTGCACCAAACTCTGTCCTTGAATTTGTACTAAACACAGTCCTTCGGTCTAGCACAAATATGTCCTCAATATCTGTCCTCAAGCCTTAAATCAAATCTTGAATCAATCTCAAATCAACTCTGTTGGATCTTCCCCAAACCTTAACTCAAGGTTTGAACAAATAAATCAATCAACTTTGCTCACAAGCCTTCTCAAATATTTGTCTCAAATATGCCTTGTAAGCTTCCATAAAAGCTCACACTAATTTGTCCACAAGTCCTTTCTAGAACTTATCCAAATCTTCTCAATAAGTCCTCATTAGAACTTATCCAAATCTGCTCAATAAGTCCTCACTAGAACTTATCCAAATTTTCTCTTAATCTGTATTATAAGCTTCCACAAAAGCTTACCCAAATATATCCACAAGTCTTCTCAAAGATTTGCCTCAACTCTGCTCAACAAGTCCACACTAGAATTTGTCCAATATCATAGAAACATAAAGAGAATTTTTAGAGACTCAATATGCTTCACATTCATCACAATACTCAATCACTTTCAATAACTCTCTTAGAAACATATAGAGAATTGTTTGAGACTCAATATGCTTCTCATTCACCTCAATACTCAATCACTTTCAATCACTCTCTTAGAACAGAAACATATAGATAAATTTTAGAGACTCAATATGTTTCACACTCATCAATACTCAACCTCTTTCTCAAATCAATTTAGAATATAGAATAATTTGTTTCACAAAACTTGAACAATCACTTCACACATTCACTTGACTAGGCTCAACCAATCACTCGATGAAATGATCCTTACTTACAAACCCTAGTCCAAGCATATGAATACTCACTAAAATATTTCCAACAATGCTTTATCAACCAATATCACATAAAAATGATACTCATGTTCTTTCCAAATCCTAGATCAAGTTCTTCACTCAATAACTCACTTCAACATCAATGCATATAAAACGATCTTCACATAACAATGATACTCATGTTATTTGCAAATCCTAGTTCAAACTCTTCACTCAATAACTCTCTTCAACAAAAATGCTTATAAAACAAGGTTTTATCAACACCTTTTAATTCCAGAAAACCTTGAAGCATTAATTCAAAAAACTCTCAACAATGCAAACCAAACAATCCTTTTCACTCCAAATTTTCATTCACAATTTTCAACAATCACTCACTAGGAATAATATGCCCATACCTTTTGTTGGATATAGTAGTGCCTTTAAGTTTAGAAAACCTGTCTTAATCACAACTTTCTTCTTTCCAATACAATGGTTAGACACAACAATATTACTTCATCACTTTCCAAAATATTCCTTGGACATAAAACAATCACAACTCAACTTATGCCTTATTTCTCCCTTTTAAACATAACACTCATCATACCATACATAAAGATAATTTCCTTGATACACCTTATAAAATCCAACTTAAAATAATATCCAACACCATAAAAATATCAACCAAACACCTTACAAACTTTCAAAACATTTGAGAACACAACATTAAAAATTTAATTTTGCAAAATCCCTTATAACGCCTTTAACAAACTTAGAACCAAATTCAATGTGCAAAAATTTATTTTTAAATGCCCAAACTATATCCCCATAAATTTCGATGACCAATTTCCAAGCATACCTTATAATTTCCACAAAAGGGGATTCGACAAGATTCGATTTGTCGTCTCCTCTAGCCTAAGTGCCTTAGTGCTTGGGAGCCCATCACATGGGCTACAAAAGTCCACATGAAAGAAGGTATATCACCTTCTTATTATGCCTTCACTCACTGTCAAAATCTCATGAAACGTGCACACTTCCCCCTTCACTTTGGACATAGCACTATTTGTATGGCTCACGATTTCTTAAAGCTCGCAATGATTATCGAAGGCATGGTAAATTTGGTAGGGTGGGAGTTCCCCCCTTTATATACACATTTTTATTTTTCCTCACATCGACGCTTGTTATTCAAAAACAAATTTTGAATTTTAATTTTGATAACCCACCTTAGGGTTATTTAACCTTAGCTTAAATTAATTAATTATTAATAATTAAATTAATTAATAATTAATTTAAATAACTTTATACGTTAAGTAAATTAGCTAATAAATTAATTTATTATAAATTTTAAACTTCCTTTGCATAATATTATAAAAAATATATTATAATATTATTTATTTGGGCTTTTCTTGCATTTTGGACCTCATCTGACTTTTCGAAACTGGGTCTTGAAACTAAAACTAAAACGGATGTTGCCAATTGAAATTACCACTGACTGGTGTTGTAAGTTTGACATCAATGGACACTTACTCTTGACATCAATGATAATTTATTACTCAAAATTTCCAACAATATTTCCCTTTGTCATTGATGGCAACCCAAATTCTTTTTACCAAAACTTGACCTTTTTTCTATTTTTCTCCCCCTAGGAAACTGCTCCCCCTGACTCAATGCTTTTTCCTTAAACCAAATCTCTCCCCATTACTCAAATCTCTCCTTATTTGACATCAATGGGAAAGTGTCACCTTTGGGGCTCATGTCTAATAATGAGTCTCTTAGCTTAGCCCCTCCCCCACCTCTTGAGGTGGTTAATTCTGGGGTGGGAGTATCTCTAATCCCAGCAAGCACTGGTCTTTACCTTTATCCTCTTTATTCTCATTTGATCCTTCTGATTTCTTTGACTGTTCTTGTTCCTGTCGATATCCACATTCCTATTCCTATTTATATCCATATCCATATTCCTATGCTTGTTCCTACCCATATTCTTGTTCCTGTTCCTATTCATGCCCATATTCTTGTTCTTGTTCTTGTTCTTGTTCCTGTTCCGGTTCCTTTTTCTATTATTGTTCATGCTTGATTCTGGAATGTCTACTCTACACCACTTTGTTGAATGTCCATCATTATTGCACTTGTAACACTTAATTTTATTATTCCTTGGATGTGTAAATATCTTAGGATTTATCCTAGTGAAACCATATCCTTTTTTGTCATGAACCCTGTAATTCATTGCCTTGTGACCAAACTGATTACATGAGTAGAAATACCCATGGAAAAGCTATCTATTTTTTAAATTTCCATTTTCTTGTCATTCATGTATCCTGCACTATGAATCCATGTGTCCAAACCTGTGACATGAGAAACACCATCCATTGAAATTTCCTTGTCTTGATCTCATTGGTCTCTTAGTCTCTCTTAACCTATTCTGATTGTTGTTCCATTTGTTTATTATTTGTACATTGTTCCTTTCCTTAAACTTTTTTTTGTCCAAATCATCCTCATATGTTTCACTTTCTCTTACACTATCTCCTTCTAAAGTTTCTTCTTCTTCAAAACTTGAGGTTGATTTTTCTTCTTGTTTATTTTGAGCTTGTTCAAAACCAAGACCTGTTATATTTGTTGAACTTATTTGTACCTTGATCATAATATCCATAATCTTTGAACTCTTTCCAAAATTATGTAACTTATCCTTGGATTTTTCTAAATCTTCCCTGAGTAGAGCTAATTCTTGTTCTAACATTTCACATTCTAAGACCTTTGCTTCTAACTTATCCTTGAACATCTTTGTCTTAGCCATTGACTTGTTTAGATCCTCTATAAGATTTCTTCTCTCTTCATCGCATTCTTGAAACTGAAACTCAAGTTTAGAGTTTTGCTTTCTTACCTTATTTACTATGTCAAGAGCATAAATAATTTCTACCTTAAGATCATATTCTTCTTTATCTAATTCCTCCTCTATTTTTTTTCCTTTGTCTACATATTCATTTATTTTTTACTTATATTCTATAGGATCACCTTCTTCTTATTCTAGTGCCATTAGAAGATTTTCTTCTGGTCCTTCAAGTGCATCCTCATAGTCATCATCACTGAAACTATAACCATTCCTTATACAACTATATTCAAGATGTCCAAATTTACCACATCTAAAACACTTGAGAATTATTGGTAACATTTTCTTGACTTCTTTTTATTCAATCATTAATAGGACTTCAACTCTATAATTATATGAAAAACTAGCATCACTATCACTTGAGTACTTACTTGCCTTGTCTGCATAGTAGCTCCTCTTTTTTCTTTGAAATAACTTATTTCCTTGTCTATCTTGTCCATCCTTGCCTTTATTTTGGTACCTGTATCTTTTTAATTCCCTGAACTTGTGATAATGTTTTTCTTCATCATTGTTATTTTTAGCTTCTTGACAATAAGTTGCGTAGTGACCATAGTTTCCACAATTGAAACATTTAACATATTTTATATCTTTAAATATTCTTGAATCCTTATTCCTTTTGCCATAATTTTCTTCTTTGTCACTAGATGACTCATTGCTCGATTTTGACTTCTTATCCTTTGTCTTCTTGATTTCTTTGAAGATTGCTTATTTTTGGGAATTAGGTTCTTTTGTTCTTAACTCAAAATTTGTAAGAATACCAAGCAACATATCTCTTGTCAAATAATCACCATCCTTTGATTCTTCTATAGCAAAAATCTTTTCACTAAATCTCTTTGGAAGAGATCTTAAGACCTTCTCATAAACATCTGATTATTCAACCTTAAGTCCAAGTCCTTGCATAGCATTAACAACCTTATCAACTCAAAGTAGATAAGTAATAATATTTTCTTCATCCTACATTCTTAACTCTTCAAATTGTCTTTTGATATTTTGTATCTTTGCTTTTTTGACACCTTTATCTCCTTCATATATACTTTGCAACTTATACCAAATTCCTTTTGCATATTTACAGTGCATAAGCTTTATGGACTCTGTTCTATGCAAACCTATAAAAATTACATTCATTTCTATTGAATTGTAATGTTGTATAAGCTTACCTTCCTTATA
Organism: Wollemia nobilis; assembly: GCA_028583015.1. Classification (NCBI taxonomy): domain Eukaryota; kingdom Viridiplantae; phylum Streptophyta; class Pinopsida; order Araucariales; family Araucariaceae; genus Wollemia; species Wollemia nobilis. The sequence continues at coordinate 1,296,750 of JAQPPZ010003507.1, read as the reverse complement.
TGTAGGTGGATCAACTGGGGGTATGTATCCATTTTCTACTGCTTCTCAAATTTCATTGTCGAGTGTCATCAAGTGAATCTTCATTCTCATACTCCAATATATATAATCACTTCCATAAAATATTGGTATGGGATTATCTGAGAACACATTCTTGGAATCCATTGTGTTCTTGAAAGCTTTTCTTTAAAGTTGTTAAACTCTTTCGAAGAAACCTGCTTTGATACCAATTGAAGAACACAAGCTTATACTAAGAGGGGGGTGAACAGTATAAGACCACTTTTTACTTTTCTTTCCCAATCAATATTATGCAATGTATAGAAAGCAATATCAAAAATAGTAATTAAATCAATGCACAATTCACCACATATAATAGAGATACAAATTTTACATGGTTCAGGAAAATTTTGATGGTAGATGCCTGAAAAAACCTAGAACATCTCCACCAATTTTCATATCATTTGGAGCAACACGGATCCTAGCACATCCCTATGTGTGAATGACATATTTGGCAAGTGGCTATGTGAAGGTTTCATCTGGGTTAAGTGCAAGAAGCTCCAAAGGTTTGTTTTTAGGGCCTTCGGGCCCTAGCGGCCAATATTTTTGTGGTTTATGCTCAATATTTTAGTAGTAAATGTTGCATGGGATATAATATGGGTTAGAAATTTGTCTTTCAACAAATCATACTGTGAACTTGAGTGACAACGACTTCCAATTTTCTACACAAAAGAAAAGTGAAAATCATAACTTTCCACGGCGTCTAGGGCAAGGATTAAAGATATCATGAAACAAGTTTCAAACAATTGATCAAAAAATGGCTCATATCTCAAGTGAATTTGGTGCTAAGGTGCACCCAAAAAATAATTCTACTATGAAAACCCTTATCAAGGGTAAGAATTTTGAAGACTCAGTCCCAAAAATGAATTTTAGGGATGCCCTTCGTGGTGGACATCCTCAGCCCAATGCTAATATCAATATTAGGGATTCCCATAAACCTCTAAGAATACCTAAGATTGATCCCAGGAAAACGAATTCAGGATGTCTTAAAGTAGCTTATGGAACTCCTATTGTTAAGCTTGATATGGGTAACATTCATACTGGCATTGAAGATTTGGAAAAAAGAGGACTAATTTGTCGATTAGTGGGTTTTCATCCGAGTCTATCTGCTTTCAAAGTCTGGGCTATAAAAAGCTGGAAAACTAAAGATGAGTTACAAATATCTATTTATCCAAATGGTTATTTTTTTGTTTTATTTGCTAATAATGAACATAGAGAGAAAAATTTTCAAGGGGGTCCTTGGTTTTTTGGAAGGGCAAGGCTTTTCATGAAGCCCTGGCATACTAAATTTAAAGCCAAAGAAGAGATGCCTTCTATAGCTCCCGTGTGGGTTAGACTCTTTGGCCTCCCTATTGAATTTTGGAATCCTACTATTTTTCCTTTAATTGGAAACTCTTTAGGAACTTTTATGATGATTGCTAATTGTACTCAAATTTTTTAACATATTATTTATGCTCGGATTTATGTTTTAATGGATTTTGACAAACCCCTACCTAAAAAGATCACATTACAATTTGAGGAAGACAATTGGGAGCAAGTAGTGGACTATGAGAACATTCCTTTTCATTGTAGAATTTGCCATGAATATGGTCATTTGGCAAGTGCTTGCCCAAATAAAATTCTAGATCAAAAGAAAGAAGATATAAACTCGACAGGTTTCCAAATACCTAAGAAGAAGAACACTAAAGAAAAACCATTTATGAAGGATCAATTAAAGTCATCTGTTAATATGTTTGAAATCCTTTCCACAAATGATGTCCCAAGTGAGGAAGATAAAATAATGGAAACTGAAATCTTAGAAACACAATTTAAATATGAAGGGAATAACTCAGAGACAAACCAACAAATCAAAGGTTTTCAAAAGAAAAAAAACAAGAAAATTTACACAAGGAAAATAATATTTCAAATGTCAAAACTTCAAATAATGCAAGTCCCAATATAGACTCTGTTGAACCATCTACCTTATAACTTCATAAAAACACAACCATTAGATCGGTCTCAAAAAGAGCTTTCCAACGAGTACATATATACGCATGTTTAGATATATATTATGGCAAATTAATCCTAAGAAAAAATTGCTCTTGAAAATTTTAGGCAAATGAGCCGACGTTGAGGGTCCTCATATTCACCAATTTCTAATTTTGGAAATTCTAATATTTGCCCAATTTTTGAATATTCACCACTGTGCATAACCCTGCTACTAGGCCCAGAGTTCAATGCATACACGCTAGTCATAACCCACATTTTATTACTTTCTCTATAGTAGAAGAGACTACTAATAATACTATATGAGGAAGAAATTATAAAGCCCTCAAACTTGTTATCCTAGAGATAAAGGAGTCCCCTAGAGACACCATTAGCCGGTATCCTTCTTCTAACAACTTCTATATTTTTACCATCCAACTTGGTTTATTACAAGAAAAAAATATAAGGTAAAATTTCTTTACGTAGGGAAGTGACCACACATTATTTAGAAATCCCATTTAGGACCCTAACATCCAAAGAGAGATACTTCATTTACAGGATTTAGAATTAGATTTATTTCCCCCAGACACCCCATGGTTACTCTGGTAGAAATATTTTAGCTTTAGCTATCTTACTCCTACAACCTTCCCTTTTTCAAGTTTGAGTAGAGCTTGAGATCCATTTGCGATGTCAGAATCAGTTTCCCTCTTCCTCACAAGCTTGTTAGGGGGATTTCCTAACTTATTCATTCAAAATCCCATCCACATTATACTTTTTTTGTCTTTGGGTTTTAAGACCCAAATAACCTTTCTCTAGATAGGTCTTTGGGAAGATAATCAAAGACCCTACCTCAAGGGTTGCCAACTAAATCATATGCTCCTCAAGAGAAAAACCAATACAAATCTCATCAAAGGAATTATGAAGAAGAGATTTAGAAACAACGACTTCAAAAATGATATCAAACTGATATACCTCAAATAACACTAAGCTTTGAGACTATGTTCTTCTCCTTAGACGTCTTCTCAATCACCACAAGGTTGTCTAGGGTCAATTTTGAGGGTTGCAAAATATATATTTTTTGGTATAATATTATTTGTTTATCTTGAGAAATAAAAATATCACTTATGAATTTGTTAATTTTAACCCTCTCATATCATTTTTTTTTTATATTTATTTATTTTGGGGAAAAAATTGCTTGTATATTTATTTATATTATGAAATAATATTTTATTGTAATATATTAAATTTTTAAAAATGTTGTCATTTATTATTTAATAATTCTATTTTCAATCATGAACATCCAAATAATTCATGGTTAAAAAATGGAATAACAAAAAGGTCAATCAAAATAAGAAAAAATCCAAGAATCCCTTCAACAAACCTACATTGCAATAAATGACACAAGACAAAATTTTGTAGGCTTTATATCAAGAAATTAGATGAAGCAACAAAAAAAGGTATTGATTTTCTAAAAAACAAATAGGAAGGATTAGGAGAAACCTGATAGGCTAATGTTACAATCCATTCTACATATTAAACATCCACATCCTTATATGAGTGGATAGTGGATTTAGTAGCAACTAGATATATGACAAAGCAAGTTTCAACCTTCATCTATAGCTTATCCCTTTAATTGTTTACTTTTATTACCCATTTATTTTTTAATTGACATCTCTTCCTATATTTTGTTTTTCTTTTGGGATCCTTCTCCTTTTCTAATCTTTTACCTTTATTGGTCGGTGTTTTGTATTAGGGTGTTGCAAGTGGATTCTTCAAAATTTGCTTTGTATATTTCCTATTATGTAGTTACTATCAACTTCCTTGTTCTCAATACCATAGTTACTATATGAGCCTTACTTTACTTCTTATATGAGATGCTTCTTTATCTTGTAATTTCTTCCTTTTAATTTTGTTTCCAACTTGTTGTTGATTAGTATATACAAAACTATCCTCAAAAGAGGATTGTTCATCTTTTTTTATAAATACAAAGTTGAAAAAGACCACATTATTTGGATTTGATAAATTTGGAACTATTTATTGCACTAGCTATTGAAATTCTTAAAATAGTTGATACATCTACATAGATTGATTCACTAAATATGGTTGGTTTATTACTAGCACCAGTTGGCCTAGAGCTATAACCTATTGAGCTTTGTATTCTTAGTCATTTTTATTAGTTTATGAATATCTAATAACAATTATATAATTAGGAAGATCATATTCTACATTGCATGGTAGGAACCATAGTGTTGATCTTTGAATTTGCATTCGCCATGTTGTTTAACAAATGAATATTAGTTTACCCAATATTTGTCAAGGGACTTTATATTTTGTGATGTATGAATTTTTTTTTTGCCATTTTTGCTATTTCCATGTACTATCTAGTTGCCACTACTTCTTTTCCATGTTGTTTTGGTTCACCATAATATTTACCATATCCTTTTATAGGATTTTACATTCATCAAGAATCTAAGAGATAACATTGTTACTACTCTATGGAGGAGTGGGTAAAGTCACTAATTAAGACCAAAATAAAATGGATGAAGGTATATTTTAACTTGGGAACATAATGATGTAAGGGGAATTATTTTATGAATATATTGTGGTGTTTGTGAATGATTGAGCATTCAAAATAAGATAAATGGTATATGTGATTATAAGAATCTAAGTATTTTGAGTGACATGGGTAGCAGAGGCCATAGATTTTAGTAGATGACTCAAACTATCAAGTAAGGGATCCATTGATTATCATAGAGTATTTTGGAGTGCTACAAAAAAATCTAATCCATCCATACCAACCTTGATCAAAACCAAAATTTTGAAGAATATTATTTAGAAAACTCCAATAAACCCTATCATATGCTTTGTTCATATCTTATTTCATATGCATACTTGGTGTTACTATGGAATGAATATAATGTATAGCATTTTATACAATGATTACCCAATCAAGATTTTTTAAACAATAAATAAAACTACCTTATCCATTTGAGACACCACAATCTAGAATGCTTTTCAACATATTAGCCATAATTATTGAAATTATGTTATAAATAATATTACAAAGGCTTATTGGAAAGACCTTATCAATATATAGTGTCTCATATTTCTTAGGAACTAATGTAATAAAGGTGTAATTCATCTCACATATTGTAGCCTTCATTTTTTAGGTCTTTTCAACCATAGGTAATATATGCTCTTCAATAAATCCTAAAAGTATTGAAAATAATGACAAGAAATCCATTAGGTCTAGGTGCCTAGTGAGGATGGAAGGAAATATTACCTCATGTATCTCCTCCATAGATATCTTCTTCATCAAGATTTAATTTTACCCCTCTATGATAATTGATGGAATATTTGTAAAATCTTACCTCCAACCTATTTATATTGTCTAACATATGAAATATATCTTTAGAATAATTAATTAATCACTTCCTAATATCTTCTTGTTCCCAATTATTTATTCCATATAGAGTTAGAAATATTTTTAAAGTAATTGTAGGAAGATTTCCCTACATTCCACTTCACCTAAAGTAACATCCATTCGAAATCAAGATCAACATAAAAGGATTAGGAAAAATCTGCCTTCACTTGAAAGGGTGAGCATTGGCTCAAAGGCTGACACAACTTAAGTTATACTGACTGTTGGATATTTCATCGATGGTCAATGCTCTTTTCTTTGTTAAAGTAAGTGGTCGAGGAACATTGAAGCCCATGATCCATCAATATTCCATATAACAACCCATGCTTATCTCATGAAAAATATAAAAAGCTCCATCATAGATAAGGACCAAACATGTGGTCTCCTCTCGAGAGTAAGGAAAGGAAGCATTGTAAAGCAATCAAAAAAATATTTCTATTGGAAAGAAAGGGATCCCACCTTAGACTAGAACATGTGGAAAATATTCATAATCTAGGGAAGGTAGCACATGGTGTCATTAAAGGGATCAAAATACCTTCCAATTTATTGTGTTCATAACACATATCTAAAGTAGGATCAAATATTTTTTCATTGAAGCCAATTTATCCCTTTTGGAATTTAGCTCACAAGTGTTTGTCATGATATAAAATGTGTTAAAATATTCAAGTAGATTCCCAAATCTATCTTATAAGACTTAAAGTGTCTATTTTTAGTTATACACATTAAATTGACTTCCTTTATAACCATTTTGTAATAACCAAATGCTTTGATGTTCCTAATCTCTATGTTTTTAGTTTTTCTTATTATGTAATGCACTTCATACTTAGCCATGTTATTGATTTAATTGAATATCAACCTACTTGAATAATTAATTTGATTACCTTGAGGTTAAATGAATTAAATACCATCATATATTCCATTTTTTATTCTTACATTGTCAAAAAGTATGATTCATGTTTCATTTGACCATTGTGTTTGTTGTCTAGTTAGTGTTGGGATATTTGTTGATTCTTTGGATTTCAAATAGTTTCAAATTTTATCTTACTCAAGACTTATTTTTGGGTCTTTACATATTGTAGCACACCAATAACCATATCAATTAACTATATACTCATCCTAACAAATCCATCATCTAAAAATTTGGACAACTCATTCCAATTTATAATGCCAACATCATGAAGTATATGTAATATGTAGTTACATGAGGTCCAATATCTATTATGAATATATTTCCATCCTATGGTACCTTCATATGTGTATGATCTATTTCCAAGTACTCATACCCATAATTTGTTTGGTTTAATATCTAGAGAGCAAGATTCCAAAATAAGGAGGTAGATCTACAACTATTACTTATTGAATGATCACTAGCTTAGGATGCTTTGCCACAATAATGATTAGATATTTTAGAACCCTTACTACATCCACATTGGTAGAATCCATTTGAATTGGATTTCTTACATTTTGAGCGTATGGCAACCCCATTTCTTTATAGAAATCATCTGGTATTACTATAATTGCAACACTTAAGTCCACTGGGCAACTTAACAATAATTTTTAATATTAAATATTACATAGAATAGTGGTGGTTTCAATGTATTAGGTTTTAGAGAATTTATAATCTCTCTTGAATTTACATGGATATTTGATGGATCTTTTATAATTAATTTTCTTGTTTCATTGAACTAGGCCTTGCTTGTTTTAGCTACCCATTATTAGCATAACTTCTCTCTTGCTCTTTAAGGGACTCTTATAATAAATCCATATATTTGTACAAATATAAGATTTCAAAATACTTCCTTTAGCCATTGTCTTCTTCATATCATCAACAATATTAAACTTGAATTTAACGGTGTTGCTTTCACTACATGATGTAAATTTCCTATTTTACCTTATAGCGATTGTATGATATTTGTTGGTTAGACAAGGATATTTTAGGTAAGTTTCAACCTTCATCTATAGCTTATACCTTTAATTTTTTACTTTTCTTATCCATTTATTTGTTAATTGACATATCTTCCTACATTTTTTTCTTTTAGGATCCTTCACATTTTCTATTTGTTTACCTTTATTAGTTGGTGTTTTATCTTGGGGTGTTGCAATTGGAGTTTTTTCAAAGTTTTATTTGTATATTTCCTTTATGTAGTTACTATCAGCTTTCCTCTTCTCAATACCATAGTTCCTTTGTGAGCCTTACTTTACTTCTTATATAAGATACTTATTTCTATTCTAATGTGTTCCTTTTAATTTGTTTCCATTTTGTTATTGATTAGTATATGCAAAATTATCCTCAAAAGAGGATTATTCATATTTTTTGATAAATTTAAAGTTGAAAAAAACTACATTATTTGGATTTGGTAAATTTGGAACTACTTATTGCACTAGATATTAAAATTTGTAAAACAATTGATACATCTCCATAGATTGATTCATTAAATGTGGTTGGTTCATTACTAGAACTAATTGGACCATAGCCATAACCTATTGAGCTTGGTATTCTTAGTCATTTTTATTAGTTTAGGAATATATAATAGCCATGACATATGAAGAACACAAGCTTATACTAAAATGGAGGGTGAATAGTATAAGAGAACTTTTTACTTTTATTTCCAAATCAATATTATGTAGTGTATAAATAGCAGTATCAATAGCAATAATCAAAGTAATGCACAAAACACCACACACAATAGAGATACCTCAATTTACGTGGTTCACCCAATGTGGGCTACTCCACAAAGAAAATATTTCTAAATTTTATTCAATCAATATCTTGGGAATCCTTCCCAATTACAATGCTTGTGGACGACTGTCCAAAGGAGATGTTGATCCCCTAAATCTAGTTTGTGGATCTCTATCCATAGGATAACTCCTTCTCCTCTACTCTAGCTAGTGATCGTCTAGAAGACTACTACCTCCATTGCACTAGATTATGGATCTCTCTCCACTAAATACTCTTATCCCCACTCAGAAGACTAATCCTCACTGCCCTGGCTGATGAATATCTATCCACTATAGACAAATGTTCTCTCTGCTCTATCACCTCCAAATATCTATCTCAATTCTATACTAAACATAGTCCAATCAATCCAGCACAACTTTTCTCAATAAGTTCACTCAAATATGCACTAAACATAGTCTAGTTGATCTAGCAAAAGTCTTCTCAATCTCTATCTCTGGTCTGGCATAAACCTATCCTCAAATATGCACCAAACTCTTCTCTCAAATTTACACTAAATACAGTCTAGTAAGTATAGCACAAATCTACTCTCAATATATGTCCTCAAGCCTTAACTCAAGGCTTGACTCAACTTTGCTGGATATACCCCAAACCTTAACTCAAGGTTTGAAAAAATCAATCAACTCAACTCTCAAGTCTTCTTAAAGACTTATCTCAAATCTGTCTTGTAAGCTTCCTCAAAAGCTCACACTATTTTGTCCATAAGTTCTCTCTAGAACTTGATCAAATCTTCTCTACAAGTCCACTCTAAAAATTTCTCAAATATGCTCTACATGTCCTCTCTAGAACTTGCTCAAATCTTCTCAACAATTCCTCTCTAGAACTTTCTCAAATTTGCTCAATAGGTCCACTTAGAACCTGCTCAAATATGCTCAATAAGTCATCTCTAGGACTTTCTCAAATATTCTTAATAGGTCCACTCATAACTTTCTCAAATCTACTCAATAAGTCCTCTCTAGGACTTAACCAAATTTGTATTTTAATCTTCCACAAAAGCTCACAAAAAATCAGTCCACAAGTCTTCTCAAATACTTGTCTTAAATCTGCTTAACAATTCCACATAGAACTTGTTCAATCTCATAGAAGCATAAAGAGAATTGTTAGAGACTCAATATGTTCTATACTCAAAGCTCAATTTCTTTCTCAACTCAAATAAATCTCATAGAAGCATAAAGAGAATTGTTAGAGACTCAATATGTTCTATACTCAAAGCTCAATTTCTTTCTCAACTCAAATCAATCTCATAGAAGAATAAAGAGAATTTTTAGAGACTCAATATGTCCTATACTCAAAGCTCAAACTCAAATCAAAATATAGAATAGTTTGTTTCATGGAACTTGAACAATAACTTCATACATCCACTTGACTAGGTTCAATTAATTCTAATCATTCAATTACTCAAGAACCAACCCTTTCTCACAAACCCTAGTCCAAGTATGTAAAAACCAACTAAAAATATTTCCAATAATGCTCAAAAATAAATCTCACATAACAATGATACTCATGTTCTTTCCAAATCTGAGTTCAAGTTCTTTGCATAACAACTAACTTCAACGACAATGCTCACAAAATAATCTTCACATAAAAATAATACTCATGTTATTTCCAAAACTCTAACTCAAGTTCTTTGTACAATCCAATGGCTTCAACAACAATGCTTACAAAACAAGGTTTTAATCACAACTCTTAATTCTAGAAAACCTTGAAGCATTAACACAAATACTTTCGAAAAGGAAACCCTAATCAAATCCTTTTCACTCCAAAATTTATTTTCTAGTAAGCCATTCAATCAACTCAACCAAAGAAGAATTTGCCCATACCTTTTTTCTTGACAAGGAGTTGATCTCACAAATATGCCACACTCACAATTACTTCTTTGCCAATCTCAATAAGGGTTAGAAGATAATTTTCTCAACAAAACATAACACAAAAATAATATCATAATTACACCTTATCACTCCAACTTAATTAATAATCAACACACTCACAATAATCGTAAAACCCTTTATTCAAAATAAAACAATACCCAAAAGTATTAATCCTCCAATATACCAATATAGCAATTTAAGACTTTATTAAAAACTAAAACCAGAAATCTTCTTATAACTCCTAGTGATAATTCTCAATTACCACCACTTATCTACTAAGCAAGCTTTCTAAACAATTTCCACTAAACAAACCTTATACCTCCCAACTTAGGCAAATATTAATTTTTTCATGCAAAATATTTACCTTACCTTTGGAGGGATTCAAACCCTCTTCTCTGCCCACGACATGCGCCTTAGCTATGGCCTCAATCGCCGCATGATCTATACTCTCATTTGAAGTCAATGAAGCACCATGTGCTTCAATTCTTGCTCCATTTACGCTTGGAAAAATAATGTGTGCCTTGGGCGCCTTAACCAACACAACCTCCAATGCAGTCGCAGCATTTTGAAAACAGGCCATTTTGCCTATAAAACATTTTTGCACTTTCCAACACACCACTAGGCCACATTGTCCTATGTGCATCCAATAATTATTGTTGCTTTCCTTAAACGCTTCGTTGTCTAAAAAATTTGTAATTCTCACGAGCTCTTATTCTCTTTCACATGCCAATTAATATTTGAGCAAGGATAAAGTTTTTAGACTTTGGGTAATGTATTTATATGCTTCCTACATACTTTGGGAGGCATTGGCACTTCCTAGATTTTCTTCAATGATGTCGGTGAAGGTTTTAAAAGCGCTTCAAATGCATTTTCGTCAAACCCAACCTTAGGGTTTATGAAATATAATTAAACTTTATAAAACCCACTTTGATTTATAAAATATTATAATGAGAATTATAAATGTTTTATTTTTTTTTGTAGATAAGATACTATAGCATTAATACCGGGTTTTATAGGTTGACCCAAAACCTTTTACAAAAATCAGCCCAGGGTTGTTGATGAACATATTCTTACTAAGGATCCTATATATGTAAAATCTACATGTCGCAAAAGCCATTACATCCGGTAAGGCACATAGCCTATTATCAAAAAGAAACTTCCCATACAACATTTTGGGTATACCCCAAGAAAACACACATGCATCATAATTACAAAAAAGAAACAGACATGGATCCCTTCCTTGAGACAATGGAGAAACAAAAAGTTGTAGACACACATAGCAGAGTACTGAAAAAAACTCCCACAAGCTTTGTATTGACAGTTACTCTTAATAATTCTTTGGTAATTGCTTTCTTTTGTATATGACATGCTTTGGTACCACATACTATCTTGGCCAATCAGCCTTGGAGAAGTGAACCTGTTGGCTAGATTTATGGTGGTGGCTATCTGGTGGTCCACGTGGCTTTGGTTCGAAGTCTTATATTGTCATTTCTTTCCTTCCCTGTGATTATCAACCAACCTCAAATTACTAAGATGACTAGAAGCCATGTTATCTGACATGTGACTATCCCCATTAGTCTTTGTGGTATTTCTAAGAAACATCCACGAAGACTGACAACTCAGATAATTTTTATTGTGAGTCCAATTCAAAAAAGAGACAAGAATACTCCTAGCCTTTGAACTTACAGTGCCTTCCCTATTGGTAAATTTGACTATCATTCTTGGCATTCTTGTTGAATAAGCTCCTCTACTTCACTCGAGACACCGTGTTCCCATTTGAAAATTTTGTCACCATAGACACCTAAATTTTCCAGCTTATCAGCAATTTTGTTAGCTTCCCGAAAGACATGTTGGGATTTTTTGTCCTGTATTCCCTATAAAAGGATCCTAGTCTCTTCAACAATTGTTTTAATCCTCCAAGGAGGTGTTTTCCAATTATTGAGGAGATTTATAACATGCATAGAGTCTCCTTCTACGATCAAATTTCCTTCTAAGTCTTGAGTCATTTGAAGGCCTCTCCACATAGCTCTAGCTTATGCTTCGTTGTTTGTCCTTGTTACCAAATATTCATAAAATGCAAGCATCATATTCCCATTATGATCTCACACAATGCCATCAGCGCCTACTCTGCCAAGATTTTCCTTAGATGCTCCATCAAAATTAAGCTTAAACCAACCCATAGGAGGTGGAGACAACTTAACATTGGCTCTGGGGTTGACTACCCTAGGCACATACTCATCTAATAAGGTTAAGCTTAAATATTGAGCAATCGTGGTCTCCTGCAAATGAGGTTTACAACTATCAAAAGGGATAAGGTTCACATTCTCATTGGCAAAGGATAGAATCTTGGAAATGATATTTTGATGATCATTGATAGACTCATTAAAGACTCTATGGTTCCTTTCTAACCACACCTGCCAAAGATAGTGATTGAGACAAATTTTCCACATGTATCTAAGTCTTTGGCTTGAAAAGGGGTAAGGCCACTGGATGAAAAAATCAAGTGTGATCGCTGGTTTAACCCATGAAATATTAAAGGCCTAAAAAACCCCACTTAGGATAGTCAAGGAAAAAGGGCACTCAAGGAAAATGTGATAAATGGTCTCCCAATTATCCCTACATAGATAACAACGATTAGTGATACAAATACCTTTACACATCATATTATCAATGGTTAAAATTCTTCCTTGGTTAACCAGCCATGAAAAGACTATAATTTTTGGAATTAAATTTTTTATCCAAACTAAGTCCTTTTGGAGGACAAAATCCTCATCATCAAGCAGAAGCTTGTAAGCTGATTTAATAGTGAACTGCTTGTTTTCCATAGGAGCTCAGGTCACTTGATCTTCCTTGGGTCTCATGGGGATAAATTGTTGCTCGAGAATGTTACAAATATCATTTGATTCTGCTTGAAATTCCTAAATTCTTATTTGTTTCCACTTCATTCTACCTCTTTCCTAAACCATATAATCAGAGACTTTTTTGCTAATGAGTTCTTCTATGATATCTTTGATTCGGGCTAAGTTAGGATATTACGTCAGTGATTCATCCTTATCCCACCTGTAACTCCAGAAATTTATCCTCTCACCATTGCCTAAAACCCATCTTAAACCTTTTTTTATGATTTCCTTACAATTAAGATTTGCTTTCCAAAATGCAGAACCTCTGATTTGAACTGAGTCACTTAGAAATTCCATATTTTGAAGATGCTTTCATTTGATGATAGTTGTCCATTCATTTTCTTCACCAAAAATGAGACGCCACGCCTGCTTAACTAGTAGAGCTAAATTTATATGAGAAATTTTACTCAGACCTAAGCCCCCATTTTCCTTGGGTTTGCACACTTTGGTCCATCCTACAAGGTGTATCCTTTTTTTCTCCTTTGATCTAGTCCATAAAAATTCTTTTTGGAGTTTCTTAATTTTCTAGAAAACCTTCACAGGGGCTTTGAAAATGGAGAGGAAATAGACTGGAATTCTATGAAGAGAGGCAATAGTTAGGGTCAGCTTTCCTGATTGAGATAGAAGATGGCCTTTCCATCCAACAAGTTTTTTTTGAATTCTTTCAATAACCCTGTCCCACATTGAATCTCTCGGAGAACCAATGAAAAGAGGGAGACCAAGATACGAAGTGGGGAGGTTTGCTATATCACACCCTAAAATTTTTGCAATCCTTCCTTGCCTATGAATGGGGGTGTTCAAGAAATATAACTTGCTTTTACTAAAATTAATTTTTTGACCAACAACGTCCTCGTAGAGTTGTAGGATGTATTTAATTATTTTAGCATCAACCATTGATGCCTTAGTCAATATAAGGGTATCATTGATGAAGTTTTGGTGAGAAACACCCCTAGTGAGAGATGTTGCCTTGATTCCCGATATTATCCTTGAACTACAAGCATTTTTTATGGTTTTGCCTAAATATTCTGCCATAATGATGAATAACATGGGGCTGATAGGGTCCCCCTACCGAATTCCTCTATGACTTTGAAAGTAACTAGTAGTTGTTCCATTAACTAGAATCGAGAACCATGCTTTAGAAATACATTCTTTGATAAAATTAACCCATTGGTGGTGAAAACCAAACTTAAGGAGGACATCAATCAGAAAGTCCCAATTTAACCTGTCAAATTCTTTGTTCATATCAAGCTTGAGGGCAAAAATAGACCTGTTAGTCTTATGAGCAGAGTGTAGAGCTTCATGAACTGTGATAACTCCATCCAAGATTGACCTACCCTGGACAGAGCTTCCCTGGCATGGATCTATGATGCGGGGCATAATATCTCTCATTCTATTTGCAATGGCTTTAGTTAGGATCTTGTAAGAAACATTGCACAGACTGATTGGCTTGAATTCAGCCATAGATTCAGGGGTTTGCTTCTTAGGAATTAGAGAAATAAAAGTAGAGTTGAAACTTTTTGGGATATGATTGCTTGCTTGGAATTCTTTGACAACAAAAATTACATCCTCACTTACGATGTCCCAAAAAGCTGGATAGAAACGAGGGGAAAAGTCTTCAGGTCTCGGGGTTTTGTCTGGCTCCATGCTAAACAAGGCTTCCTTAATTTCCTCATCAAAAAATGGAGCTAGAAGGTTAAGGTTTATATCCTCATTTATTATGCTAGGAATAGATTGCAAGAGAATATCTTTGGCCTCCTCATTGCACTACGGTTCCTAACCAAGGATAGAATTTAAATAAGTTATTGCCTCCTTTCTGATTTCTGTTAAGTCTTGAGTAATAGAACCATCTATTTTAAAAAAAAAAAATTATCTTTTTATTGCTTCTGTTTCTAAGCGTGGTGACGTGAAAAAACTTAGAATTTGAATCTCCATATTTCAACCAAAAATCCCTTGATTTTTTCCTCCAAAATATTTCCTCACTGGCCAAAATGTTATGAAACTCTGCTAGTTTTGTTCGTTCCTCCTACCTAGTAGTTTCATCAACATCACCATGTTGGATCCTCTGATCAATTATCTTCAAACTTTTAACAACCTATTTTTTATTTTCAAAGAGGTTCCCAAATACCTCTTTGTTCCAAGTTCGAAGCTTTTCCTTAACAAACTTTAATTTTCCAATAAGTTTAAAAGTTGCACTACTCCTGACAGGCTGCTACCACCACTGACTTAAGTTATCTCTAAAACTGGAATGTTTGATCCATAGATTGAAATCTAGAAGGTTTCTTGAAGGACAGAGAGTTAGGGATCTCAAACAAAATGGGATTATGATCAGACGCAATTTTAGGAAAGGCTTACAGGGTAGAATCATCAAATAAAGTTGTAGCCTCCTTTGATAGAAAAAACCTATCAAGCCTTTCTTGAATGAGATGACACCCTATCCACCGATTGCTCCAGGTATAATTTGCTCCTCTAATTTTTACATCCATCAACATGTTGGAGTTCACAAAGTCATTAAACTCATCCATGCTCCTGATAGGTGGTCCATTTCCACCCATTTTGTCTTAAGGGTAAAGAGGAGTGTTAAAATCCCTAGCCAAAATCCAGGGGACATTATGGAAGATTTCACTCAGATTGCCTAAGTACTCCCACAATAGAGCTCTCCCTTGAATTGAAGTCGGGGCATAAATATTTGAAAGGATCCACGACCTGTTACTATTTATTTCCTTAAATAAAACACTAAGAACCCTGTCATATTTTTGAATAATGGTGCCTTCTACTATTCGAGGATCCCACAAAGTCGTAAGGCCTCCAAATGCTCCTCTAGATGATTTGCAAACCATCTCCCCTTGATTCTAGATTTTTTTTGCTATTTTTTTTTACTGAATCTCATCAGTTTTTGTTTTGATAATAGTTGGATTCACTTGATTTCTTATTGCACTGATTTCCCTGTGTTTGGGCAGGCCATTGAGGCCTCTCACATTCCATGAGAGGACTTAATTTAGATTGTTTGGGATTTCTTCCTCTCCCCCTCCCTTGAGGGGGTTTTCCTAATTTGTTGTCTTCAGAACCCAGAATAACCTGTTGAAACAAGGTTCTCTATTTTCCATTTTCAATGTCATTATCAGTTATCAGTTTTAATTTTTTTGATGCTCAACATTTAATATTACTTTAATATTATAATAACCATTATTATAATATTATATTCTTTTGATGCCTTGGATAAATTGCTTCCTTCTCACTGCATTCCATGATGTAAATAATATTTATTTATAAAATTTAAATTCTCATTGAATTTAAATAATTTATAAAATAAATATTATATCTCCTTTTTAACTCCTATTTTTTGCACTATTCTCTTTATCTTTGGCCTTCTTCATGGATATAAAATAACTATTTTGACCCCTTTATTTCTTGTTGAATTCCTTGATATTAATGATGACTTCATCTGGTAACATCAATCCCAACTTTAACTTAGGGACTCAAAATGTCCAATAATCTCCCCCATTGTCATTGATGGTAACCCATAATCTTCTTACCAAAACTTGACCTTTCTTTTTATTCAGCTCCCCTTGGTATATTGCTCCCCCTGGCTCAATGCTCTCCAAAATATCAAATCTCTCCTCATTACACAAATTTCTCTCCCTTTCACATCAATGGCAAAGGGTCACCTTTGGGGCTCAAGGCTAAGAATGAGCCTCTTAGCTTAGCCCCTACCCCACCTCATTTTGAGGTGGTTAATTCTAGGGTGGGAGTATTTCTACTCCCAAAAGACATTGTTCTTTGCCTTTATCCTCTTCCCTTATTTTCTATTTTTTTTTATTCCTCTGATTGTTTCTATTCGTGTCATCATTCATTTTCTTGTCATCATTCATGTTACTATTTCTATTCATGTTCACATCCATGTTCCTGTTCTAATTTCTATTCTTGTTCCTATTCCTATTCTCATCCATGTTCTTGTTCGTATTCTTATTCCTATTCACATCCATGTTTCTATTCATGTTCTTGTTCCTATTCATGTTTATGTTTCTATTCATACCTATTTTTGGAATATCTGCTCTACACCATTTTGTTTTGTGACCATCATTATTGCACTTATAACACTTAATGTTATTATTCCTTAGAGATACAAATGTCTTAGGATTTCTCCTAGTGAAGCCATATCCTCTTCTGTCATGAACCCTGCAATTCATTGCCTTGTGATCAAATTGATTACATGAGTAGCAATGCCCATGGAAAATTTATCTATTCCCATATTCTTGTCTTTCATGTGTTCTTCACTTTGAAGCCATGTGCCCAAACCTGTGACATGAAAAATATATTCCATTGAATCTTCCTTGTCTTTACCTCATTGGTCTCCTGTTTTGATTGTTGTTCCATTTGTATCTTCTTTGTGCATTATTCCAGTATTTTTTGAACCCTTTACTGTCCAACTCATCCTTTGATGTCTCACTCCCTCTTACACTGTCTTCTTCTAAAGTATATTCATCTGAAGTTTCTTCTTCTTCAAGGATTGAATTTGACTCCTCTTCCCATTTATTTTGAACCTATTTAGAACCAAGACCTATTTTGTTTGTTGCTCTTCTTTGTATCTTGACTATTTTATCCACACTCTTTGCACTATTTACATACTTGTATAGCTTATTCTTGGAGTCTTCTAAATATTCTTTTAGAATTTCCACTTCTTGTGCTAACTTCTCACATTCCAAGATCTTTGCTTCTAACTTATCTTTGAACTTCTTTGCCTTAGCCTTTGATTTTTCTAAATCCTCTATGAGCAATCTTCTTTCTTCATCACATTATTGAAACTGAATTTCAAGTTTAGAGTGTTGCTTCCTTACCTTATTTACCATGTTAAGGGCATAGATAAGTTCTCCCTTGAGATCATAACCATTATCTACTGAATAATCCTCTATTTGTTTACCTTTGTCCACATAATTACTTTCTTTTGGATTATCTTATATAGGATCACTCACTTATCCTTCTAATGCCATTAGAATATTTACATCTGGTCCTTCAAGTGTATCTTCATATTCATAATCATTGAAACTATAACCATCCCTTGTGAAATCATCTTCAATATGTCCAAAGTTATCACATCTAAAACACTTGAGAATAACTAGAGTCTTTTTCTTAACTGGTTATTTTTCTTCAATCATAAATAGGACTTCATCTCTATCATTGTCTGAAAAACTAGCATCACTATCATTTGAGTACTTACTTGCATTATCCATATAGTAGCTCCTCTTTTATCTTTGGAAGAACTTATTTTCTTGTCTGCTTTGTCCATACTTGCTTTTCTTTTGGTACCTATATCTTTTTGATTCCCTGTACCTACGATCTTATTTTTCTTCACCATTGTTTTTCGTTGGCTCTTTACAATCTATTGCAAAATGTCTAAACTTTCCATAGTTAAAACACTTAACAAATATTATATCTATGGGTCTTATGGAACCTTTATATCTTCTATCATAATTAGCTTCTTCATCATTAGATGATTCACTGCTTGATTTTGATTTCTTACCTTTTTTTCCTTGATTGCTTTGAATGTTGCTTCAGTCTAGAAAATATGATATTTTGTTCTTATCTCAAAAGTTGTAAGCATACCAAGCAACTTATCTCTTGTCAAAGAATCACCATCCTTTGAAACTTCTATAGTAGAAACATGTTCATTGAATATTTTTGGAAGAGATCTTAAGATTTTATCATAAACATCTAATTCATCAATCTTCATTTCAAGTCCTTGCATATCATTAAGAACCTCATCAATTTGAATTAGATAAGCACTGATATTTTCCTCATCATTCATTCTCAATGTTTCAAATTGTTCTTTTATATTTTGTATCTTTGTTTTCTTGACACTTTTATCTCCCTCATATATACCTTGTAATTTATCCCACATTTATTTTGCAGTTCTACAATTCACAACTTTCATAGACTCTATTCTACGTAAACCTATCACAAGTGCATTCATTGCTTTTGAATTATAGTGCTTAAGAAGCTTACATTTCTTATCTATAGGAGGATTGACTACTGGATCATATCCAAATTCCACTGCATCCCAAACTTCATTTCCAAGTACCATTAGGTAGATTCTCATCATCATACTCCAATATATAGTCACTTCCATCAAATACTGGTGTTGAGTTATTTGAGAACACATCCTTAGGATCCATTTTGTTCTTGTTAGATTTTTCTTCAAGTTGTTAAACTCTTATGAAGGCACCCGCTTTGATACCAATTGAAGAACACAAGCTTATACTGAGAGGGAGGGTGAATAGTATAAGAGCACTTTTTACTTTTCTTTCCAAATCAATATTATGTAGTGTATAAATAAAAATATCAATAGCAGTAATCAAAGTTTGCATAAAACACCACACACAATAGAGACACCTCAATTTACGTGGTTCACCCAATGTTGGCTACTCCATAGATAAAATATTTCACTAAAATTTTCTCAATCAATCTCTTGGGAATCCTTACCAATTACAATGTTTTTGGACATTTTTCCAAAGGAGATGTTGATCCCCTAAATCTGGTTTGTGGATCTCTATCCACAAGAGAACTTCTTCTCCTCTACTCTAGTTTGTGATCGTCTAGAAGACTACTGCCTCCACTACACTGGCTTGTGGATCTCTCTTCACTGAAGACTCTTTTCCCCACTCAGAATACCTATCCTCATTGCCTTGGTTGATGGATATCTATCCACTATAGACTACTATTCTCTTTGCTCTGTCACCTCTAAATCTCTATCTCAATTTTGTACTAAACATAGTCCAGTAGGTCTAGCATAGCTCTCCTCAATAAGTTCACTCAAATCTGCACTAAACATAATCTAGTCAATCTAGCACAAATCTGCTCAATCTCTATCTCTGGTCTGGCACAAACATGTCCTTAAATTTACATCAAACTTAGCTCTTAAATCTGCATTAAACATGGTTCATTCGGTCTAGTACAAATATTATCTCGATCTATGTCCTCAAGCCTTAACTCAAGGCTTTACTCAACTCTGTTGGATCTACCCCAAACCTTAACTCAAGGTTTGAAAAAATCAATCAACTTTGCTCTCAAGTCCTCTTAAAGACTTGTCTCAAATCTATATTTTAATCTTCCTCAAAATCTCACACTAATCTATCCACAAGTTCTCTCTAGAACTTGCTCAAATCTTCTCTACAAGTCCTCTCTAGAACTTGCTCAAATATGCTCTACAAGTCCTCTCTAGAACTTGTTCAAATTTGCTCAACAAGTCCTCTCTAGAACTTTCTCAAATATGCTCAATAGGTCCACTTAGAACCTGCTCAATAACTAGGACTTGCTCAAATCTACTTAATAGGTCCACTTAGAACTAGCTCAAATTTTCTCAATAAGTCCTCTCTAGGACTTAACCAAATTTGTATTGTAAGCTTCCACAAAAGCTCACACAAAATCAGTCCACAAGTCTTCTCAAATACTTACCTCAAATATGTTTAACAAGTCCACACAGAACTTGTTCAATATCATAAAAGCATAAGGAGAATTGTTACAAACTCAATATGTTCTATACTCAAACCTCAATTTCTTTCTCAACTCAAATCAATCTCATAGAAGCATAAAGAGAATTGTTAGAGACTCAATATGTTCTATACTCAAAGCTCAATTTCTTTATCAACTCAAATAAATCTCATAGAAGCATAAATAAAATTGTTAGAGACTCAATATGTTCTATACTCAAAGCTCAAACTCAAATAAGAATATAGAATAGTTTGTTTCATGGAACTTGAACAATAACTTTATACATCCACTTGACTAGGTTCAATCAACTCTACTCAACCAATTACTAAAGAACAAACCCTTGCTCACAAACCCTAGTCCAAGTATGCAAACACCAACTCAAAATGTTTCCAACAATGCTCAAAAATAAATCTCACATAAAAATGATACTCATGTTCTTTCCAAACCCTAGTTCAAATTCTTTGCAAAACAACTCACTTCAACAACGATGCTCACAAAAAAATCTTCACATAACAATGATACTCATGCTATTTTCGAAACCCTAACTCAAGTTCTTTGTACAATCCAATGTCTTCAACAACAATGCTTATAAAACAAGGTTTTAATCACAACTTTTAATTCTAGAAAACCTTGAATCATTAACACAAATGCTTTTGAAAAGGAAACCCTAATAAAATACTTTTCACTCCAAACTTTATTTTCTAGTAAGCCATTCAATCAACTCAACCAAAGAAGAATTTGCACATACCTTTTTGCTTAACAAGGAGTTGATCTCACAAATATTCCACACTCACAATTACTTCTTTGCCAATCTCAATAAGGGTTAGAAGATAATTTTCTCAAAAAAATATAACACAAAAATAATATCATAATTACACCTTATCACTCCAACGTAATTAATAATCAACACCCTCACAATAATCATAAAAACCCTTTATTTAAAATAAAACAATACCGAAAAGCCTTAATCCTCCAATTTACCAATATAGAAATTTAAGACTTTACTAAAAACTAAAACCATAAATCTTCTTATAACTCCTAGTGATAATTCTCAATTACCACCACTTATCTACTAAGCAACCTTTCTAAACAATTCCACTAAACAATCCTTATACCTCCCAACTTAGGCAAATATTAAAATTTTAATGCAAAATATTTACCTTACCTTTGGAGGGATTTGAACCCTCTTCTCTGCCCATGACCTATGCCTTAGTTGTGGCCTTAATCACCGCACAAGATATGTGCTTGTTTGAATTCAATGAAGCACCACGTGCTTCAAGTCTTGCTCCCTTTGCCCTTGGCAAAAATAACATACGCCTTGGTTGCATTAACCAATACAACCTCCAATGCATTTGCCACGTTTCGAGTGCATGCCCTTTTGCCTATAAAATGTTTTTGCACTTTCCAACACACCACTAGGCCACACTGACATATGTGCCTCCAACAATTAATGTTGTTTTCCTTAAATGCTTTGCTGTCCACAAAATTCACAATTCTAACGAGCTCTTATTCTCTTTCGCATGCCAATTAATATTTGAGCAAGGATAAAGTTTTTAGACTTTGGGCTATGTATTTATATGCTTCCTCCATACTTTTGGAGATGTCGATGCTTCCTCAATTTCCTTCCATGACGTCGGTGAAGGTTTTAAAAGCACTTTGAATGCCTTTTCCTCAAATCCAAAATTAGGGTTTATGAAATATAATTAAACTTTATAAAACCCACTTTGCTTTATAAAATATTATAATGAGAATTATAAATTTTTTATTTTGGGTTTTCACCATATCACTTTAATATTATAATAAACATTATTATAATATTATATCCTTTTGATGCCTTGTATAAATTGCTTCCTTCTCACTCCATTCCATGATGTAAATAATATTTGTCTATAAAATTTAAATTCTCACTGAATTTAAATAATTTAAAAAATAAATATTATATCTCCTTTTTAACTTATATTTTCTGTATTGATTCTCTTGATCTTTGGCCTTCTTCCTAGATATCAAATAACCATTTTTGACCCCTTTGTTTCTTTCTAAATTCCTTAATATTAATGATGACTTCATTTGGTGACATCAATGACAACTTTGACTTAGGGACTCAAAATTTCCAACAACATAATCAGGAGGATCATATTCAATATTGAATGGTAGGAACCATAGTGTTGATCTCTGAATTTACAGTCACCATGTTGTTTTACAAATGGCTATTAGTTTACCCAATATTTTATCAAGGAACTTGATCTTTTGTGATGTATGAATTCCTTTTTGTTGGCAATTTTTCTATTACCATGTACTATCTAGTTGCCACTACTTATTTTCCATGTTGTTTTGGTTGACCATAATCTTTACCACATCCTTTCATAGGATTTTACATTCATCAAGACTCTAAGAGGACAACATTATTACTACTCTATGGAGGAGTTGTCAAATTCATTAATTAAGGCTGAAATAAAATGGATGAAGGTATATTTTGACTTAGGAACATAATGATGTAAGGGGATTTAGTTTATGGATATGCAGTGGTGTTGGTGGATGGTTGAGCATTCAAAACAAGAGCAATGGTACGTGTGATTATAAGAATCTAAGTATTTTGAGTGATATGGGTAGCATCGGCCATAGATTCTAGTAGATGACTCAAACTATCAAGTAAGGTATCTATTGATTATCATAGAGTATTCTGAAGTGCTAAAAAAAATATAATCTATCCACACCAACCTGGATCAAAACTAAACTTTTGAAGAATATTATTTAGAAAACTCCAATAAACTCTTTCATATGTTTTATTAATATCTATATTCATATGCATACTTTATATTTCTATGGAATAAAGAGGATGTATGGCCTTCTATACAATTATTACCCAATCAATAATTTTTTTACCACAAATAAAAATATCTTACCCCTTTGAGACAACACAATATAGAATAATTTTCAACATATTAGTCATAATTATTGAAATGATATTATAATCCATATTTTAAAGGCTTATTGGAAAGAACTTATCAATATAGGTTGTCTCATCTTTCTTAGGAACTAATGTAATAAAGGTGGCATTCATCTCAACTATTTTAGCCTTTATTTTTCAAATCTCTTCAACCATAGGCAATACATGTCTCTTCAATAAAGCCCAAAAGTCTTGAAAAAAATGATATTGAATACATTACGTCTAGGTGCATTGTGAGGATGGAAGGAAATATTACCTCATGTAGCTTCTTCATAGATATATTCTTCATCAATATTTAATAAAGGTTCTCTATGATAATTGATGGAATATTTGTAAAAGCTTACCTTTAGCCTCTTTATATTGTTCAACATCTAACATATATCTTTAAAATAATTAATTACTCACTTTCTAATATCTTATTCTTCCTCAATATTTCTTCCATCTATATTTAGAAATATTTTTGATACAATGAAAACAATTGGTTTAGCTATAGCATGAATAAAATTGGTATTTCTATCTCCTTGTTTTTCATCCATCTCTCCCTACAATTTTGGAACCAATATGACTCATTTTTCAATAATTTATCACATTCACAAAGTAATTATTTTTTGACATATAAGAATACCTATCCATTTCATTAATTTCTACTATCTCTTGTTATTATTTGAGCTTAGATTCAATTTTATGATTTTATTTAAATATATTTCCAAATGGTTTAGCATTTAGAATCTTCATTTATACCTTTAGATATTTCATCTTTAGGATATACCTTACATTCATTATAGTATAACCATCTGGAAGAAATCAAGATCTTGGAACCACATAGAATTTAAACAAAATGACTTTGTATGAGCATTATTGAGTAAACATCTTAAGAGAATGGGTTTGTGATCTAATTCCACTCACAATAAAATATTAAAAGAGATTATATACAAGGGTTACATTTTGCAATTAATTGCCACCTAATTCCAAGACGTACCTCTTGAAAATAATTATTCGGATATACTATGCTCATGTCCCATTAAATACATAATACTTTGGCCATACCTCATAAAGACTTCATCTGCAATGAGTCCTGCAATTGCAAGACCTCATTAAATTTCAATTGGCATGATGCCCAAGGATTCTAGAATCACCACACCTCATTAACTCTTCATTAGTCCACAAAATTTGGGTTGATCATTAACTTTCCCTATCTTCCATATTGTATGGTTGTACTTGCACATTTCCCATTGAAATTCCATGTCTGTCATTACATCCACCATATCAATTATTGGCCTTCATTTTCAATTGTGGAGATTCATTTCCATTTTTGGACTTCACTTTCTAATTTTTGGGTTTTTTTAATTGTTGGGCTTCATTTTTTTATTGTTCGGATTTTTAGGTTTCTTCATTGATGTCATGCTCCCTCAAAGTCTAATATTTTTATACTTAGTGAATTATAATCCATTTAAAAGTTTTGGGATTTCGGTACCTCTTTTGCTTACGACATGGAATAAGATTTTTGAAAATGCTTACACCTAGGAAATTTTGGATTTGGCATTGTGATGGGATTTTGGTACCTATTTCGCTCGTGACATCGTACATAATTTTTGATAATTCTCACACTTAGAAAAATTTTTATTGGCTTCATAGACTTTAGCTTCGCACTTTGCATTTTAATGATCTGTGAATGATTTTCTCACTGTTTGACATTGATTTTCAAATATTGGAATAAATTCTATTGTTGAGAGACTCTTAATTGCCTAGAGATCAATAGCCTCGAATTAATTCTTGATTTTCTAAAAATAATTTTCAGTTGCACATAATTGATTTTTAAATGTGTAGAGATGAATTTTAGTTCCATGAAAATAATTATTTAAATTGCTCGAAAATGAATTTTTTAACTATCCAACAATAATTTTTTAAAGCATGGAAATGAATTCCAAATGCCCAAAAATTATTTTAATGTGCTTGGAAAAGATTTCAAATTGCCTGAAAGTGAAAATTTCATTTCAATTGAGTGCTAGGGTTTCAAAAAAAGTATAAAGTTTTTCTAATAACTTTCTGGGTGACCCTGGTAGTGGCATCTTGAACAATATGTTGAAGGTAAATAATTTTGGGTATTAATTCTCTTTAGAGCCCACACAAAAACATACTTTTCAAAAAACTAATTTCAAATAACATCAATTGGAAGGAATTGCAAATACAATCATGGCGACAATTAATACAACAAGCCCATGATAAAACAATCTCACGATGCAACAAAAATTAAAGACCTTAAAAATCTTTAAACAAACATCATAGACTTGGGGTGATTGAAAATTTTACATAAACATGAGAAAAACAAGAGAAGGCCAACCAAAAATTTTAAAAAATGGATCTCTAGAGATTGGGGTGTGTTGTAGTGCAACAACAAATCCCTTCTATTTTTCCATATTTTTCATTATGAGAGGTATCTTTTAAATATTTGTGTTATACTAGAGAATATGAAATGCAACAAATAACATCACAAACAATCTCTTGTTTATGTTGAACCATTTTTTCTAAAATTGGTCTACAGGGATGGTTTTTTGGTTTGAAAATACTCTACCTAGATGTATTTTTTCCTTCTTTTTTGACCTTCTAATCATTCTAATGTTTTGCATAAAAGATATTATAACTTTAATAGGACTAGAGATGATAGGAAGCATGCACAAGTCGAACCTGTAATGTCTTTCCTTATAAAAAAAGGTACTAATTCAATGTGATGTTTGATATGGACTTATAATTGTAAAACATTACATTTGATAATCAATGCATTGCCCTATCAAGGTCAATAAATCTTATGCCACATCTTTATGAGAAAAGAATATAGACATTCCAAGTAACTTAGTAACAAATTGTGATACCATAAATATATTAATGAAAGTCCTAAAAAAAGTAACAAGCTAGTCATAAACAAGCTCATTAGACTTCTATCAAGAATAATAATTTAGCCAATACATATACAAGAGCTTTTGATATTAAATCTATAATTTAAAAGCTAAAGTATTAAAATTAGTAAGATTTTGTGTTCATGGATGTATTGAATGATTCCTTTGAAACTTAAGAGGGTCAGACTTAGAATTTATAAGCTAAATGATGTTATCGAATGATAACATTGAAGAATTACATAAATGACTAAATATTTACTCTATGCCTAAAATAAGTATTACAAAAGTCATACTGAAACAATTTATTATGCAATGTATTTAATCAATCAAACACCACCAAAGTTGTTTCCTTGTTTAAATATCTAAGAAAAGTCCTTTTAATACAACTATATATATATAAAGGATATCCCCATATTGCATATTCACATAATTTTGACTATGACATGTTTCATTCAAAGTGATTTTCCTAATAACTAATCCTAGAAATAAACTTTATGTAGATTACAATCTTAAATACCTACAAACCTTTTATTCACCAATAAAATGTCACATGTCTATCAACTAAATCTAAGAATAAAATTTTAGAACTTAATTTTAATTAGATATTGTAATTCTAAAACTGGTATAGAGAGCCATTTGAAGAATAATATTTTAATGCACCCCATGAAGCTAATCTTAATGCAACAATGTCATCTAGGATTAAGTTTGCTATACTCTTATAAAAGGGTTAAGTGGTGTTATACTCTTACAAAAAAACTAACTTTAAGTGATCAAATTTGGGAAAACAATGTTCATTTTTTTTAAAATTTAACTCAATCAAAATTACAAATATTATTAAGAGTACTACCATTAGATTTACTTGAGATAATCTTGAGTATCAAATATTATTTCTTTTCAACATTAATGCATTTTAAATGAATTAATATTTAAACTCATATAAAATATAATAAAATTTATAACAAACTAAAAAACACATTTATCATATTCTAGTGGTTTGGTGAAGTAAGCCTCCTAAATAAATAAAATTTTGGATATTTTTTCTTAGGATACAATTATAAGTCCATATCAAACATCACATTGAATTAGTACCTTTTTTTATAAGGAAAGACATTACATGTTCGACTTGTGCATGCTTCCTATCATCTCTAGTCCTATTAAAGTTATAATATCTTTTATGCAAAACATTAGAATGATTAGAAGATCAAAAAAGAAGGAAAAAATACATATAGACTTGGGGTGATTGAAAATTTTATATAAACATGAGAAAAACAAGAGAAGGCCTACCAAAAATTTTAAAAAATGGATCTCTAGAAATTGGGGTGTGTTTTGCAAGTGCAACAACAAATCCCTTCTATTTTTCCATATTTTTCATTATTAGACGTATCTTTTAAATATTTGTGTTATACTAGAGAATATGAAATGCAACAAATAACATCACAAACAATCTCTTGTTTATGTTGAACCATTTTTTCTAAAATTGGTCTACAGGGATGGTTTTTTGGTTTGAAAATACTCTACCTAGATGTATTTTTTCCTTCTTTTTTGACCTTCTAATCATTCTAATGTTTTGCATAAAAGATATTATAACTTTAATAGGACTAGAGATGATAGGAAGCATGCACAAGTCGAACCTGTAATGTCTTTCCTTATAAAAAAAGGTACTAATTCAATGTGATGTTTGATATGGATTTATAATTGTAAAACATTACATTTGATAATCAATGCATTGCCCTATCAAGGTCAATAAATCTTATGCCACCTCTTTATGAGAAAAGAATATAGACATTCCAAGTAAATTAGTAACAAATTGTGATACCATAAATATATTAATGAAAGTCCTAAAAAAAGTAACAAGCTAGTCATAAACAAGCTCATTAGACTTCTATCAAGAATAATAATTTAGCCAATACATATACAAGAGCTTTTGATATTAAATCTATAATTTAAAAGCTAAAGTATTAAAATTAGTAAGATTTTGTGTTCATGGATGTATTGAATGATTCCTTTGAAACTTAAGGGGGTCAGACTTAGAATTTATAAGCTAAATGATGTTATCGAATGATAACATTGAAGAATTACATAAATGACTAAATATTTACTCTATGCCTAAAATAAGTATTACAAAAGTCATACTGAAACAATTTATTATGCAATGTATTTAATCAATCAAACACCACCAAAGTTGTTTCCTTGTTTAAATATCTAAGAAAAGTCCTTTTAATACAACTATATATATAAAGGATATCCCCATATTGCATATTCACATAATTTTGACTATGACATGTTTCATTCAAAGTGATTTTCCTATTAACTAATCCTAGAAATAAACTTTATGTAGATTACAATCTTAAATACCTACAAACCTTTTATTCACCAATAAAATGTCACATGTCTATCAACTAAATCTAAGAATAAAATTTTAGAACTTAATTTTAATTAGATATTGTAATTCTAAAACTGGTATAGAGAGCCATTTGAAGAATAATATTTTAATGCACCCCATGAAGCTAATCTTAATGCAACAATGTCATCTAGGATTAAGTTTGCTATACTCTTATAAAAGGGTTAAGTGGTGTTATACTCTTACAAAAAAACTAACTTTAAGTGATCAAATTTGGGAAAACAATGTTCATTTTTTTTTTAAATTTAACTCAATCAAAATTACAAATATTATTAAGAGTACTACCATTAGATTTACTTGAGATAATCTTGAGTATCAAATATTATTTCTTTTCAACATTAATGCATTTTAAATGAATTAATATTTAAACTCATATAAAATATAATAAAATTTATAACAAACTAAAAAACACATTTATCATATTCTAGTGGTTTGGTGAAGTAAGCCTCCTAAATAAATAAAATTTTGGATATTTTTTCTTAGGATACAATTATAAATCCATATCAAACATCACATTGAATTAGTACCTTTTTTTATAAGGAAAGACATTACATGTTCGACTTGTGCATGCTTCCTATCATCTCTAGTCCTATTAAAGTTATAATATCTTTTATGCAAAACATTAGAATGATTAGAAGATCAAAAAAGAAGGAAAAAATACATATAGACTTGGGGTGATTGAAAATTTTATATAAACATGAGAAAAACAAGAGAAGGCCTACCAGAAATTTTAAAAAATGGATCTCTAGAGATTGGGGTGTGTTGTGCAAGTGCAACAACAAATCCCTTCTATTTTTCCATATTTTTCATTATAAGACGTATCTTTTAAATATTTGTGTTATACTAGAGAATATGAAATGCAACAAATAACATCACAAACAATCTCTTGTTTATGTTGAACCATTTTTTCTAAAATTGGTCTACAGGGATGGTTTTTTGGTTTGAAAATACTCTACCTAGATGTATTTTTTCCTTCTTTTTTGACCTTCTAATCATTCTAATGTTTTGCATAAAAGATATTATAACTTTAATAGGACTAGAGATGATAGGAAGCTTTCACAAGTCGAACCTGTAATGTCTTTCCTTATAAAAAAAGGTACTAATTCAATGTGATGTTTTATATGGACTTATAATTGTAAAACATTACATTTGATAATCAATGCATTGCCCTATCAAGGTCAATAAATCTTATGCCACCTCTTTATGAGAAAAGAATATAGACATTCCAAGTAACTTAGTAACAAATTGTGATACCATAAATATATTAATGAAAGTCCTAAAAAAAGTAACAAGCTAGTCATAAACAAGCTCATTAGACTTCTATCAAGAATAATAATTTAGCCAATACATATACAAGAGCTTTTGATATTAAATCTATAATTTAAAAGCTAAAGTATTAAAATTAGTAAGATTTTGTGTTCATGGATGTATTGAATGATTCCTTTGAAACTTAAGGGGGTCAGACTTAGAATTTATAAGCTAAATGATGTTATCGAATGATAACATTGAAGAATTACATAAATGACTAAATATTTACTCTATGCCTAAAATAAGTATTACAAAAGTCATACTGAAACAATTTATTATGCAATGTATTTAATCAATCAAACACCACCAAAGTTGTTTCCTTGTTTAAATATCTAAGAAAAGTCCTTTTAATACAACTATATATATATAAAGGATATCCCCATATTGCATATTCACATAATTTTGACTATGACATGTTTCATTCAAAGTGATTTTCCTATTAACTAATCCTAGAAATAAACTTTATGTAGATTACAATCTTAAATACCTACAAACCTTTTATTCACCAATAAAATGTCACATGTCTATCAACTAAATCTAAGAATAAAATTTTAGAACTTAATTTTAATTAGATATTGTAATTCTAAAACTGGTATAGAGAGCCATTTGAAGAATAATATTTTAATGCACCCCATGAAGCTAATCTTAATGCAACAATGTCATCTAGGATTAAGTTTGCTATACTCTTATAAAAGGGTTAAGTGGTGTTATACTCTTATAAAAAAACTAACTTTAAGTGATCAAATTTGGGAAAACAATGTTCATTTTTTTTTAAATTTAACTCAATCAAAATTACAAATATTATTAAGAGTACTACCATTAGATTTACTTGAGATAATATTGAGTTCAAATATTATTTCTTTTCAACATTAATGCATTTTAAATGAATTAATATTTAAACTCATATAAAATATAATAAAATTTATAACAAACTAAAAAACACATTTATCATATTCTAGTGGTTTGGTGAAGTAAGCCTCCTAAATAAATAAAATTTTGGATATTTTTTCTTAGGATACAATTATACGTCCATATCAAACATCACATTGAATTAGTACCTTTTTTTATAAGGAAAGACATTACATGTTCGACTTGTGCATGCTTCCTATCATCTCTAGTCCTATTAAAGTTATAATATCTTTTATGCAAAACATTAGAATGATTAGAAGATCAAAAAAGAAGGAAAAAATACATATAGACTTGGGGTGATTGAAAATTTTATATAAACATGAGAAAAACAAGAGAAGGCCTACCAGAAATTTTAAAAAATGGATCTCTAGAGATTGGGGTGTGTTGTGCAAGTGCAACAACAAATCCCTTCTATTTTTCCATATTTTTCATTATGAGACGTATCTTTTAAATATTTGTGTTATACTAGAGAATGTGAAATGCAACAAATAACATCAAAAACAATCTCTTGTTTATGTTGAACCATTTTTTTCTAAAATTGGTCTACAGGGATGGTTTTTTGGTTTGAAAATACTCTACCTAGATGTATTTTTTCCTTCTTTTTTGACCTTCTAATCATTCTAATGTTTTGCATAAAAGATATTATAACTTTAATAGGACTAGAGATGATAGGAAGCATGCACAAGTAGAACCTGTAATGTCTTTCCTTATAAAAAAAGGTACTAATTCAATGTGATGTTTGATATGGACTTATAATTGTAAAACATTACATTTGATAATCAATGCATTGCCCTATCAAGGTCAATAAATCTTATGCCACCTCTTTATGAGAAAAGAATATAGACATTCCAAGTAACTTAGTAACAAATTGTGATACCATAAATATATTAATGAAAGTCCTAAAAAAAGTAACAAGCTAGTCATAAACAAGCTCATTAGACTTCTATCAAGAATAATAATTTAGCCAATACATATACAAGAGCTTTTGATATTAAATCTATAATTTAAAAGCTAAAGTATTAAAATTAGTAAGATTTTGTGTTCATGGATGTATTGAATGATTCCTTTGAAACTTAAGGGGGTCAGACTTAGAATTTATAAGCTAAATGATGTTATCGAATGATAACATTGAAGAATTACATAAATGACTAAATATTTACTCTATGCCTAAAATAAGTATTACAATATTCATACTGAAACAATTTATTATGCAATGTATTTAATCAATCAAACACCACCAAAGTTGTTTCCTTGTTTAAATATCTAAGAAAATTCCTTTTAATACAACTATATATATATAAAGGATATCCCCATATTGCATATTCACATAATTTTGACTATGACATGTTTCATTCAAAGTGATTTTCCTATTAACTAATCCTAGAAATAAACTTTATGTAGATTACAATCTTAAATACCTACAAACCTTTTATTCACCAATAAAATGTCACATGTCTATCAACTAAATCTAAGAATAAAATTTTAGAACTTAATTTTAATTAGATATTGTAATTCTAAAACTGGTATAGAGAGCCATTTGAAGAATAATATTTTAATGCACCCCATGAAGCTAATCTTAATGCAACAATGTCATCTAGGATTAAGTTTGCTATACTCTTATAAAAGGGTTAAGTGGTGTTATACTCTTATAAAAAAACTAACTTTAAGTGATCAAATTTGGGAAAACAATGTTCATTTTTTTTTAAATTTAACTCAATCAAAATTACAAATATTATTAAGAGTACTACCATTAGATTTACTTGAGATAATATTGAGTTCAAATATTATTTCTTTTCAACATTAATGCATTTTAAATGAATTAATATTTAAACTCATATAAAATATAATAAAATTTATAACAAACTAAAAAACACATTTATCATATTCTAGTGGTTTGGTGAAGTAAGCCTCCTAAATAAATAAAATTTTGGATATTTTTTCTTAGGATACAATTATACGTCCATATCAAACATCACATTGAATTAGTACCTTTTTTTATAAGGAAAGACATTACATGTTCGACTTGTGCATGCTTCCTATCATCTCTAGTCCTATTAAAGTTATAATATCTTTTATGCAAAACATTAGAATGATTAGAAGATCAAAAAAGAAGGAAAAAATACATATAGACTTGGGGTGATTGAAAATTTTATATAAACATGAGAAAAACAAGAGAAGGCCTACCAGAAATTTTAAAAAATGGATCTCTAGAGATTGGGGTGTGTTGTGCAAGTGCAACAACAAATCCCTTCTATTTTTCCATATTTTTCATTATGAGACGTATCTTTTAAATATTTGTGTTATACTAGAGAATATGAAATGCAACAAATAACATCAAAAACAATCTCTTGTTTATGTTGAACCATTTTTTTCTAAAATTGGTCTACAGGGATGGTTTTTTGGTTTGAAAATACTCTACCTAGATGTATTTTTTCCTTCTTTTTTGACCTTCTAATCATTCTAATGTTTTGCATAAAAGATATTATAACTTTAATAGGACTAGAGATGATAGGAAGCATGCACAAGTAGAACCTGTAATGTCTTTCCTTATAAAAAAAGGTACTAATTCAATGTGATGTTTGATATGGACTTATAATTGTAAAACATTACATTTGATAATCAATGCATTGCCCTATCAAGGTCAATAAATCTTATGCCACCTATTTATGAGAAAAGAATATAGACATTCCAAGTAACTTAGTAACAAATTGTGATACCATAAATATATTAATGAAAGTCCTAAAAAAAGTAACAAGCTAGTCATAAACAAGCTCATTAGACTTCTATCAAGAATAATAATTTAGCCAATACATATACAAGAGCTTTTGATATTAAATCTATAATTTAAAAGCTAAAGTATTAAAATTAGTAAGATTTTGTGTTCATGGATGTATTGAATGATTCCTTTGAAACTTAAGGGGGTCAGACTTAGAATTTATAAGCTAAATGATGTTATCGAATGATAACATTGAAGAATTACATAAATGACTAAATATTTACTCTATGCCTAAAATAAGTATTACAATATTCATACTGAAACAATTTATTATGCAATGTATTTAATCAATCAAACACCACCAAAGTTGTTTCCTTGTTTAAATATCTAATAAAAGTCCTTTTAATACAACTATATATATATAAAGGATATCCCCATATTGCATATTCACATAATTTTGACTATGACATGTTTCATTCAAAGTGATTTTCCTATTAACTAATCCTAGAAATAAACTTTATGTAGATTACAATCTTAAATACCTACAAACCTTTTATTCACCAATAAAATGTCACATGTCTATCAACTAAATCTAAGAATAAAATTTTAGAACTTAATTTTAATTAGATATTGTAATTCTAAAACTGGTATAGAGAGCCATTTGAAGAATAATATTTTAATGCACCCCATGAAGCTAATCTTAATGCAACAATGTCATCTAGGATTAAGTTTGCTATACTCTTATAAAAGGGTTAAGTGGTGTTATACTCTTACAAAAAAACTAACTTTAAGTGATCAAATTTGGGAAAACAATGTTCATTTTTTTTTAAATTTAACTCAATCAAAATTACAAATATTATTAAGAGTACTACCATTAGATTTACTTGAGATAATCTTGAGTATCAAATATTATTTCTTTTCAACATTAATGCATTTTAAATGAATTAATATTTAAACTCATATAAAATATAATAAAATTTATAACAAACTAAAAAACACATTTATCATATTCTAGTGGTTTGGTGAAGTAAGCCTCCTAAATAAATAAAATTTTGGATATTTTTTCTTAGGATACAATTATAAGTCCATATCAAACATCACATTGAATTAGTACCTTTTTTTATAAGGAAATACATTACAGGTTCGACTTGTGCATGCTTCCTATCATCTCTAGTCCTATTAAAGTTATAATATCTTTTATGCAAAACATTAGAATGATTAGAAGATCAAAAAAGAAGGAAAAAATACATATAGACTTGGGGTGATTGAAAATTTTATATAAACATGAGAAAAACAAGAGAAGGCCTACCAGAAATTTTAAAAAATGGATCTCTAGAGATTGGGGTGTGTTGTGCAAGTGCAACAACAAATCCCTTCTATTTTTCCATATTTTTCATTATGAGACGTATCTTTTAAATATTTGTGTTATACTAGAGAATATGAAATGCAACAAATAACATCACAAACAATCTCTTGTTTATGTTGAACCATTTTTTCTAAAATTGGTCTACAGGGATGGTTTTTTGGTTTGAAAATACTCTACCTAGATGTATTTTTTCCTTCTTTTTTGACCTTCTAATCATTCTAATGTTTTGCATAAAAGATATTATAACTTTAATAGGACTAGAGATGATAGGAAGCATGCACAAGTCGAACCTGTAATGTCTTTCCTTATAAAAAAAGGTACTAATTCAATGTGATGTTTGATATGGACTTATAATTGTAAAACATTACATTTGATAATCAATGCATTGCCCTATCAAGGTCAATAAATCTTATGCCACCTCTTTATGAGAAAAGAATATAGACATTCCAAGTAACTTAGTAACAAATTGTGATACCATAAATATATTAATGAAAGTCCTAAAAAAAGTAACAAGCTAGTCATAAACAAGCTCATTAGACTTCTATCAAGAATAATAATTTAGCCAATACATATACAAGAGCTTTTGATATTAAATCTATAATTTAAAAGCTAAAGTATTAAAATTAGTAAGATTTTGTGTTCATGGATGTATTGAATGATTCCTTTGAAACTTAAGGGGGTCAGACTTAGAATTTTTAAGCTAAATGATGTTATCGAATGATAACATTGAAGAATTACATAAATGACTAAATATTTACTCTATGCCTAAAATAAGTATTACAAAAGTCATACTGAAACAATTTATTATGCAATGTATTTAATCAATCAAACACCACCAAAGTTGTTTCCTTGTTTAAATATCTAAGAAAAGTCCTTTTAATACAACTATATATATATAAAGGATATCCCCATATTGCATATTCACATAATTTTGACTATGACATGTTTCATTCAAAGTGATTTTCCTATTAACTAATCCTAGAAATAAACTTTATGTAGATTACAATCTTAAATACCTACAAACCTTTTATTCACCAATAAAATGTCACATGTCTATCAACTAAATCTAAGAATAAAATTTTAGAACTTAATTTTAATTAGATATTGTAATTCTAAAACTGGTATAGAGAGCCATTTGAAGAATAATATTTTAATGCACCCCATGAAGCTAATATTAATGCAACAATGTCATCTAGGATTAAGTTTGCTATACTCTTATAAAAGGGTTAAGTGGTGTTATACTCTTACAAAAAAACTAACTTTGAGTGATCAAATTTGGGAAAACAATGTTCATTTTTTTTTAAATTTAACTCAATCAAAATTACAAATATTATTAAGAGTACTACCATTATAATTACTTGAGATAATCTTGAGTATCAAATATTATTTCTTTTCAACATTAATGCATTTTAAATGAATTAATATTTAAACTCATATAAAATATAATAAAATTTATAACAAAATAAAAAACACATTTATCATATTCTAGTGGTTTGGTGAAGTAAGCCTCCTAAATAAATAATATTTTGGATATTTTTTCTTAGGATACAATTATAAGTCCATATCAAACATCACATTGAATTAGTACCTTTTTTTATAAGGAAAGACATTACATGTTCGACTTGTGCATGCTTCCTATCATCTCTAGTCCTATTAAAGTTATAATATCTTTTATGCAAAACATTAGAATGATTAGAAGATCAAAAAAGAAGGAAAAAATACATATAGACTTGGGGTGATTGAAAATTTTATATAAACATGAGAAAAACAAGAGAAGGCCTACCAGAAATTTTAAAAAATGGATCTCTAGAGATTGGGGTGTGTTGTGCAAGTGCAACAACAAATCCCTTCTATTTTTCCATATTTTTCATTATGAGACGTATCTTTTAAATATTTGTGTTATACTAGAGAATATGAAATGCAACAAATAACATCACAAACAATCTCTTGTTTATGTTGAACCATTTTTTCTAAAATTGGTCTACAGGGATGGTTTTTTGGTTTGAAAATACTCTACCTAGATGTATTTTTTCCTTCTTTTTTGACCTTCTAATCATTCTAATGTTTTGCATAAAAGATATTATAACTTTAATAGGACTAGAGATGATAGGAAGCATGCACAAGTCGAACCTGTAATGTCTTTCCTTATAAAAAAAGGTACTAATTCAATGTGATGTTTGATATGGACTTATAATTGTAAAACATTACATTTGATAATCAATGCATTGCCCTATCAAGGTCAATAAATCTTATGCCACCTCTTTATGAGAAAATAATATAGACATTCCAAGTAACTTAGTAACAAATTGTGATACCATAAATATATTAATGAAAGTCCTAAAAAAAGTAACAAGCTAGTCATAAACAAGCTCATTAGACTTCTATCAAGAATAATAATTTAGCCAATACATATACAAGAGCTTTTGATATTAAATCTATAATTTAAAAGCTAAAGTATTAAAATTAGTAAGATTTTGTGTTCATGGATGTATTGAATGATTCCTTTGAAACTTAAGGGGGTCAGACTTAGAATTTTTAAGCTAAATGATGTTATCGAATGATAACATTGAAGAATTACATAAATGACTAAATATTTACTCTATGCCTAAAATAAGTATTAAAAAAGTCATACCGAAACAATTTATTATGCAATGTATTTAATCAATCAAACACCACCAAAGTTGTTTCCTTGTTTAAATATCTAAGAAAATTCCTTTTAATACAACTATATATATATAAAGGATATCCCCATATTGCATATTCACATAATTTTGACTATGACATGTTTCATTCAAAGTGATTTTCCTATTAACTAATCCTAGAAATAAACTTTATGTAGATTACAATCTTAAATACCTACAAACCTTTTATTCACCAATAAAATGTCACATGTCTATCAACTAAATCTAAGAATAAAATTTTAGAACTTAATTTTAATTAGATATTGTAATTCTAAAACTGGTATAGAGAGCCATTTGAAGAATAATATTTTAATGCACCCCATGAAGCTAATCTTAATGCAACAATGTCATCTAGGATTAAGTTTGCTATACTCTTATAAAAGGGTTAAGTGGTGTTATACTCTTACAAAAAAACTAACTTTAAGTGATCAAATTTGGGAAAACAATGTTCATTTTTTTTTAAATTTAACTCAATCAAAATTACAAATATTATTAAGAGTACTACCATTAGATTTACTTGAGATAATCTTGAGTATCAAATATTATTTCTTTTCAACATTAATGCATTTTAAATGAATTAATATTTAAACTCATATAAAATATAATAAAATTTATAACAAACTAAAAAACACATTTATCATATTCTAGTGGTTTGGTGAAGTAAGCCTCCTAAATAAATAAAATTTTGGATATTTTTTCTTAGGATACAATTATAAGTCCATATCAAACATCACATTGAATTAGTACCTTTTTTTATAAGGAAAGACATTACAGGTTCGACTTGTGCATGCTTCCTATCATCTCTAGTCCTATTAAAGTTATAATATCTTTTATGCAAAACATTAGAATGATTAGAAGATCAAAAAAGAAGGAAAAAATACATATAGACTTGGGGTGATTGAAAATTTTATATAAACATGAGAAAAACAAGAGAAGGCCTACCAGAAATTTTAAAAAATGGATCTCTAGAGATTGGGGTGTGTTGTGCAAGTGCAACAACAAATCCCTTCTATTTTTCCATATTTTTCATTATGAGACGTATCTTTTAAATATTTGTGTTATACT
The DNA here is from genome assembly GCA_028583015.1 of Wollemia nobilis. Classification (NCBI taxonomy): domain Eukaryota; kingdom Viridiplantae; phylum Streptophyta; class Pinopsida; order Araucariales; family Araucariaceae; genus Wollemia; species Wollemia nobilis. Next base: position 1,258,033 of record JAQPPZ010003507.1, on the reverse strand, counting down.
AGAGAATATGAAATGCAAAAAATAACATCACAAACAATCTCTTGTTTATGTTGAACCATTTTTTCTAAAATTGGTCTACAGGGATGGTTTTTTGGTTTGAAAATACTCTACCTAGATGTATTTTTTCCTTCTTTTTTGACCTTCTAATCATTCTAATATTTTGCATAAAAGATATTATAACTTTAATAGGACTAGAGATGATAGGAAGCATGCACAAGTCGAACCTGTAATGTCTTTCCTTATAAAAAAAGGTACTAATTCAATGTGATGTTTGATATGGACTTATAATTGTAAAACATTACATTTGATAATCAATGCATTGCCCTATCAAGGTCAATAAATCTTATGCCACATCTTTATGAGAAAAGAATATAGACATTCCAAGTAACTTAGTAACAAATTGTGATACCATAAATATATTAATGAAAGTCCTAAAAAAAGTAACAATCTAGTCATAAACAAGCTCATTAGACTTCTATCAAGAATAATAATTTAGCCAATACATATACAAGAGCTTTTGATATTAAATCTATAATTTAAAAGCTAAAGTATTAAAATTAGTAAGATTTTGTGTTCATGGATGTATTGAATGATTCCTTTGAAACTTAAGGGGGTCAGACTTAGAATTTATAAGCTAAATGATGTTATCGAATGATAACATTGAAGAATTACATAAATGACTAAATATTTACTCTATGCCTAAAATAAGTATTACAAAAGTCATACTGAAACAATTTATTATGCAATGTATTTAATCAATCAAACACCACCAAAGTTGTTTCCTTGTTTAAATATCTAAGAAAAGTCCTTTTAATACAACTATATATATAAAGGATATCCCCATATTGCATATTCACATAATTTTGACTATGACATGTTTCATTCAAAGTGATTTTCCTAATAACTAATCCTAGAAATAAACTTTATGTAGATTACAATCTTAAATACCTACAAACCTTTTATTCACCAATAAAATGTCACATGTCTATCAACTAAATCTATGAATAAAATTTTAGAACTTAATTTTAATTAGATATTGTAATTCTAAAACTGGTATAGAGAGCCATTTGAAGAATAATATTTTAATGCACCCCATGAAGCTAATCTTAATGCAACAATGTCATCTAGGATTAAGTTTGCTATACTCTTATAAAAGGGTTAAGTGGTGTTATACTCTTACAAAAAAACTAACTTTAAGTGATCAAATTTGGGAAAACAATGTTCATTTTTTTTTAAATTTAACTCAATCAAAATTACAAATATTATTAAGAGTACTACCATTAGATTTACTTGAGATAATCTTGAGTATCAAATATTATTTCTTTTCAACATTAATGCATTTTAAATGAATTAATATTTAAACTCATATAAAATATAATAAAATTTATAACAAACTAAAAAACACATTTATCATATTCTAGTGGTTTGGTGAAGTAAGCCTCCTAAATAAATAAAATTTTGGATATTTTTTCTTAGGATACAATTATAAGTCCATATCAAACATCACATTGAATTAGTAACTTTTTTTATAAGGAAAGACATTACAGGTTCGACTTGTGCATGCTTCCTATCATCTCTAGTCCTATTAAAGTTATAATATCTTTTATGCAAAACATTAGAATGATTAGAAGATCAAAAAAGAAGGAAAAAATACATATAGACTTGGGGTGATTGAAAATTTTATATAAACATGAGAAAAACAAGAGAAGGCCTACCAAAAATTTTAAAAAATGGATCTCTAGAAATTGGGGTGTGTTTTGCAAGTGCAACAACAAATCCCTTCTATTTTTCCATATTTTTCATTATTAGACGTATCTTTTAAATATTTGTGTTATACTAGAGAATATGAAATGCAACAAATAACATCACAAACAATCTCTTGTTTATGTTGAACCATTTTTTCTAAAATTGGTCTACAGGGATGGTTTTTTGGTTTGAAAATACTCTACCTAGATGTATTTTTTCCTTCTTTTTTGACCTTCTAATCATTCTAATGTTTTGCATAAAAGATATTATAACTTTAATAGGACTAGAGATGATAGGAAGCATGCACAAGTCGAACCTGTAATGTCTTTCCTTATAAAAAAAGGTACTAATTCAATGTGATGTTTGATATGGATTTATAATTGTAAAACATTACATTTGATAATCAATGCATTGCCCTATCAAGGTCAATAAATCTTATGCCACCTCTTTATGAGAAAAGAATATAGACATTCCAAGTAAATTAGTAACAAATTGTGATACCATAAATATATTAATGAAAGTCCTAAAAAAAGTAACAAGCTAGTCATAAACAAGCTCATTAGACTTCTATCAAGAATAATAATTTAGCCAATACATATACAAGAGCTTTTGATATTAAATCTATAATTTAAAAGCTAAAGTATTAAAATTAGTAAGATTTTGTGTTCATGGATGTATTGAATGATTCCTTTAAAACTTAAGGGGGTCAGACTTAGAATTTATAAGCTAAATGATGTTATCGAATGATAACATTGAAGAATTACATAAATGACTAAATATTTACTCTATGCCTAAAATAAGTATTACAAAAGTCATGCTGAAACAATTTATTATGCAATGTATTTAATCAATCAAACACCACCAAAGTTGTTTCCTTGTTTAAATATCTAAGAAAAGTCCTTTTAATACAACTATATATATAAAGGATATCCCCATATTGCATATTCACATAATTTTGACTATGACATGTTTCATTCAAAGTGATTTTCCTATTAACTAATCCTAGAAATAAACTTTATGTAGATTACAATCTTAAATACCTACAAACCTTTTATTCACCAATAAAATGTCACATGTCTATCAACTAAATCTAAGAATAAAATTTTAGAACTTAATTTTAATTAGATATTGTAATTCTAAAACTGGTATAGAGAGCCATTTGAAGAATAATATTTTAATGCACCCCATGAAGCTAATCTTAATGCAACAATGTCATCTAGGATTAAGTTTGCTATACTCTTATAAAAGGGTTAAGTGGTGTTATACTCTTACAAAAAAACTAACTTTAAGTGATCAAATTTGGGAAAACAATGTTCATTTTTTTTTTAAATTTAACTCAATCAAAATTACAAATATTATTAAGAGTACTACCATTAGATTTACTTGAGATAATCTTGAGTATCAAATATTATTTCTTTTCAACATTAATGCATTTTAAATGAATTAATATTTAAACTCATATAAAATATAATAAAATTTATAACAAACTAAAAAACACATTTATCATATTCTAGTGGTTTGGTGAAGTAAGCCTCCTAAATAAATAAAATTTTGGATATTTTTTCTTAGGATACAATTATAAATCCATATCAAACATCACATTGAATTAGTACCTTTTTTTATAAGGAAAGACATTACAGGTTCGACTTGTGCATGCTTCCTATCATCTCTAGTCCTATTAAAGTTATAATATCTTTTATGCAAAACATTAGAATGATTAGAAGATCAAAAAAGAAGGAAAAAATACATATAGACTTGGGGTGATTGAAAATTTTATATAAACATGAGAAAAACAAGAGAAGGCCTACCAAAAATTTTAAAAAATGGATCTCTAGAGATTGGGGTGTGTTGTGCAAGTGCAACAACAAATCCCTTCTATTTTTCCATATTTTTCATTATAAGACGTATCTTTTAAATATTTGTGTTATACTAGAGAATATGAAATGCAACAAATAACATCACAAACAATCTCTTGTTTATGTTGAACCATTTTTTCTAAAATTGGTCTACAGGGATGGTTTTTTGGTTTGAAAATACTCTACCTAGATGTATTTTTTCCTTCTTTTTTGACCTTCTAATCATTCTAATGTTTTGCATAAAAGATATTATAACTTTAATAGGACTAGAGATGATAGGAAGCTTTCACAAGTCGAACCTGTAATGTCTTTCCTTATAAAAAAAGGTACTAATTCAATGTGATGTTTTATATGGACTTATAATTGTAAAACATTACATTTGATAATCAATGCATTGCCCTATCAAGGTCAATAAATCTTATGCCACCTCTTTATGAGAAAAGAATATAGACATTCCAAGTAACTTAGTAACAAATTGTGATACCATAAATATATTAATGAAAGTCCTAAAAAAAGTAACAAGCTAGTCATAAACAAGCTCATTAGACTTCTATCAAGAATAATAATTTAGCCAATACATATACAAGAGCTTTTGATATTAAATCTATAATTTAAAAGCTAAAGTATTAAAATTAGTAAGATTTTGTGTTCATGGATGTATTGAATGATTCCTTTGAAACTTAAGGGGGTCAGACTTAGAATTTATAAGCTAAATGATGTTATCGAATGATAACATTGAAGAATTACATAAATGACTAAATATTTACTCTATGCCTAAAATAAGTATTACAAAAGTCATACTGAAACAATTTATTATGCAATGTATTTAATCAATCAAACACCACCAAAGTTGTTTCCTTGTTTAAATATCTAAGAAAAGTCCTTTTAATACAACTATATATATATAAAGGATATCCCCATATTGCATATTCACATAATTTTGACTATGACATGTTTCATTCAAAGTGATTTTCCTATTAACTAATCCTAGAAATAAACTTTATGTAGATTACAATCTTAAATACCTACAAACCTTTTATTCACCAATAAAATGTCACATGTCTATCAACTAAATCTAAGAATAAAATTTTAGAACTTAATTTTAATTAGATATTGTAATTCTAAAACTGGTATAGAGAGCCATTTGAAGAATAATATTTTAATGCACCCCATGAAGCTAATCTTAATGCAACAATGTCATCTAGGATTAAGTTTGCTATACTCTTATAAAAGGGTTAAGTGGTGTTATACTCTTACAAAAAAACTAACTTTAAGTGATCAAATTTGGGAAAACAATGTTCATTTTTTTTTAAATTTAACTCAATCAAAATTACAAATATTATTAAGAGTACTACCATTAGATTTACTTGAGATAATCTTGAGTTCAAATATTATTTCTTTTCAACATTAATGCATTTTAAATGAATTAATATTTAAACTCATATAAAATATAATAAAATTTATAACAAACTAAAAAACACATTTATCATATTCTAGTGGTTTGGTGAAGTAAGCCTCCTAAATAAATAAAATTTTGGATATTTTTTCTTAGGATACAATTATACGTCCATATCAAACATCACATTGAATTAGTACCTTTTTTTATAAGGAAAGACATTACATGTTCGACTTGTGCATGCTTCCTATCATCTCTAGTCCTATTAAAGTTATAATATCTTTTATGCAAAACATTAGAATGATTAGAAGATCAAAAAAGAAGGAAAAAATACATATAGACTTGGGGTGATTGAAAATTTTATATAAACATGAGAAAAACAAGAGAAGGCCTACCAGAAATTTTAAAAAATGGATCTCTAGAGATTGGGGTGTGTTGTGCAAGTGCAACAACAAATCCCTTCTATTTTTCCATATTTTTCATTATGAGACGTATCTTTTAAATATTTGTGTTATACTAGAGAATATGAAATGCAACAAATAACATCACAAACAATCTCTTGTTTATGTTGAACCATTTTTTCTAAAATTGGTCTACAGGGATGGTTTTTTGGTTTGAAAATACTCTACCTAGATGTATTTTTTCCTTCTTTTTTGACCTTCTAATCATTCTAATGTTTTGCATAAAAGATATTATAACTTTAATAGGACTAGAGATGATAGGAAGCATTCACAAGTCGAACCTGTAATGTCTTTCCTTATAAAAAAAGGTACTAATTCAATGTGATGTTTTATATGGACTTATAATTGTAAAACATTACATTTGATAATCAATGCATTGCCCTATCAAGGTCAATAAATCTTATGCCACCTCTTTATGAGAAAAGAATATAGACATTCCAAGTAACTTAGTAACAAATTGTGATACCATAAATATATTAATGAAAGTCCTAAAAAAAGTAACAAGCTAGTCATAAACAAGCTCATTAGACTTCTATCAAGAATAATAATTTAGCCAATACATATACAAGAGCTTTTGATATTAAATCTATAATTTAAAAGCTAAAGTATTAAAATTAGTAAGATTTTGTGTTCATGGATGTATTGAATGATTCCTTTGAAACTTAAGGGGGTAAGACTTAGAATTTTTAAGCTAAATGATGTTATCGAATGATAACATTGAAGAATTACATAAATGACTAAATATTTACTCTATGCTTAAAATAAGTATTACAAAATTCATACTGAAACAATTTATTATGCAATGTATTTAATCAATCAAACACCACCAAAGTTGTTTCCTTGTTTAAATATCTAATAAAAGTCCTTTTAATACAACTATATATATATAAAGGATATCCCCATATTGCATATTCACATAATTTTGACTATGACATGTTTCATTCAAAGTGATTTTCCTATTAACTAATCCTAGAAATAAACTTTATGTAGATTACAATCTTAAATACCTACAAACCTTTTATTCACCAATAAAATGTCACATGTCTATCAACTAAATCTAAGAATAAAATTTTAGAACTTAATTTTAATTAGATATTGTAATTCTAAAACTGGTATAGAGAGCCATTTGAAGAATAATATTTTAATGCACCCCATGAAGCTAATCTTAATGCAACAATGTCATCTAGGATTAAGTTTGCTATACTCTTATAAAAGGGTTAAGTGGTGTTATACTCTTACAAAAAAACTAACTTTAAGTGATCAAATTTGGGAAAACAATGTTCATTTTTTTTTAAATTTAACTCAATCAAAATTACAAATATTATTAAGAGTACTACCATTAGATTTACTTGAGATAATCTTGAGTATCAAATATTATTTCTTTTCAACATTAATGCATTTTAAATGAATTAATATTTAAACTCATATAAAATATAATAAAATTTATAACAAACTAAAAAACACATTTATCATATTCTAGTGGTTTGGTGAAGTAAGCCTCCTAAATAAATAAAATTTTGGATATTTTTTCTTAGGATACAATTATAAGTCCATATCAAACATCACATTGAATTAGTACCTTTTTTTATAAGGAAAGACATTACAGGTTCGACTTGTGCATGCTTCCTATCATCTCTAGTCCTATTAAAGTTATAATATCTTTTATGCAAAACATTAGAATGATTAGAAGATCAAAAAAGAAGGAAAAAATACATATAGACTTGGGGTGATTGAAAATTTTATATAAACATGAGAAAAACAAGAGAAGGCCTACCAGAAATTTTAAAAAATGGATCTCTAGAGATTGGGGTGTGTTGTGCAAGTGCAACAACAAATCCCTTCTATTTTTCCATATTTTTCATTATGAGACGTATCTTTTAAATATTTGTGTTATACTAGAGAATATGAAATGCAACAAATAACATCACAAACAATCTCTTGTTTATGTTGAACCATTTTTTTCTAAAATTGGTCTACAGGGATGGTTTTTTGGTTTGAAAATACTTTACCTAGATGTATTTTTTCCTTCTTTTTTGACCTTCTAATCATTCTAATGTTTTGCATAAAAGATATTATCACTTTAATAGGACTAGAGATGATAGGAAGCATGCACAAGTCGAACCTGTAATGTCTTTCCTTATAAAAAAAGGTACTAATTCAATGTGATGTTTGATATGGACTTATAATTGTAAAACATTACATTTGATAATCAATGCATTGCCCTATCAAGGTCAATAAATCTTATGCCACCTCTTTATGAGAAAAGAATATAGACATTCCAAGTAACTTAGTAACAAATTGTGATACCATAAATATATTAATGAAAGTCCTAAAAAAAGTAACAAGCTAGTCATAAACAATCTCATTAGACTTCTATCAAGAATAATAATTTAGCCAATACATATACAAGAGCTTTTGATATTAAATCTATAATTTAAAAGCTAAAGTATTAAAATTAGTAAGATTTTGTGTTCATGGATGTATTGAATGATTCCTTTGAAACTTAAGGGGGTCAGACTTAGAATTTATAAGCTAAATGATGTTATCGAATGATAACATTGAAGAATTACATAAATGACTAAATATTTACTCTATGCCTAAAATAAGTATTACAAAATTCATACTGAAACAATTTATTATGCAATGTATTTAATCAATCAAACACCACCAAAGTTGTTTCCTTGTTTAAATATCTAATAAAAGTCCTTTTAATACAACTATATATATATAAAGGATATCCCCATATTGCATATTCACATAATTTTGACTATGACATGTTTTATTCAAAGTGATTTTCCTATTAACTAATCCTAGAAATAAACTTTATGTAGATTACAATCTTAAATACCTACAAACCTTTTATTCACCAATAAAATGTCACATGTCTATCAACTAAATCTAAGAATAAAATTTTAGAACTTAATTTTAATTAGATATTGTAATTCTAAAACTGGTATAGAGAGCCATTTGAAGAATAATATTTTAATGCACCCCATGAAGCTAATCTTAATGCAACAATGTCATCTAGGATTAAGTTTGCTATACTCTTATAAAAGGGTTAAGTGGTGTTATACTCTTACAAAAAAACTAACTTTAAGTGATCAAATTTGGGAAAACAATGTTCATTTTTTTTTAAATTTAACTCAATCAAAATTACAAATATTATTAAGAGTACTACCATTAGGTTTACTTGAGATAATCTTGAGTATCAAATATTATTTCTTTTCAACATTAATGCATTTTAAATGAATTAATATTTAAACTCATATAAAATATAATAAAATTTATAACAAACTAAAAAACACATTTATCATATTCTAGTGGTTTGGTGAAGTAAGCCTCCTAAATAAATAAAATTTTGGATATTTTTTCTTAGGATACAATTATAAGTCCATATCAAACATCACATTGAATTAGTACCTTTTTTTATAAGGAAAGACATTACAGGTTCGACTTGTGCATGCTTCCTATCATCTCTAGTCCTATTAAAGTTATAATATCTTTTATGCAAAACTTTAGAATGATTAGAAGATCAAAAAAGAAGGAAAAAATACATATAGACTTGGGGTGATTGAAAATTTTATATAAACATGAGAAAAACAAGAGAAGGCCTACCAGAAATTTTAAAAAATGGATCTCTAGAGATTGGGGTGTGTTGTGCAAGTGCAACAACAAATCCCTTCTATTTTTCCATATTTTTCATTATGAGACGTATCTTTTAAATATTTGTGTTATAATAGAGAATATGAAATGCAACAAATAACATCACAAACAATCTCTTGTTTATGTTGAACCATTTTTTCTAAAATTGGTCTACAGGGATGGTTTTTTGGTTTGAAAATACTCTACCTAGATGTATTTTTTCCTTCTTTTTTGACCTTCTAATCATTCTAATGTTTTGCATAAAAGATATTATAACTTTAATAGGACTAGAGATGATAGGAAGCATGCACAAGTCGAACCTGTAATGTCTTTTCTTATAAAAAAGGGTACTAATTCAATGTGATGTTTGATATGGATTTATAATTGTAAAACATTACATTTGATAATCAATGCATTGCCCTATCAAGGTCAATAAATCTTATGCCACCTCTTTATGAGAAAATAATATAGACATTCCAAGTAACTTAGTAACAAATTGTGATACCATAAATATATTAATGAAAGTCCTAAAAAAAGTAACAAGCTAGTCATAAACAAGCTCATTAGACTTCTATCAAGAATAATAATTTAGCCAATACATATACAAGAGCTTTTGATATTAAATCTATAATTTAAAAGCTAAAGTATTAAAATTAGGAAGATTTTGTGTTCATGGATGTATTGAATGATTCCTTTGAAACTTAAGGGGGTCAGACTTAGAATTTATAAGCTAAATGATGTTATCGAATGATAACATTGAAGAATTACATAAATGACTAAATATTTACTCTATGCCTAAAATAAGTATTACAAAAGTCATACTGAAACAATTTATTATGCAATGTATTTAATCAATCAAACACCACCAAAGTTGTTTCCTTGTTTAAATATCTAAGAAAAGTCCTTTTAATACAACTATATATATATATAAAGGATATCCCCATATTGCATATTCACATAATTTTGACTATGACATGTTTCATTCAAAGTGATTTTCCTATTAACTAATCCTAGAAATAAACTTTATGTAGATTACAATCTTAAATACCTACAAACCTTTTATTCACCAATAAAATGTCACATGTCTATCAACTAAATCTAAGAATAAAATTTTAGAACTTAATTTTAATTAGATATTGTAATTCTAAAACTGGTATAGAGAGCCATTTGAAGAATAATATTTTAATGCACCCCATGAAGCTAATCTTAATGCAACAATGTCATCTAGGATTAAGTTTGCTATACTCTTATAAAAGGGTTAAGTGGTGTTATACTCTTACAAAAAAACTAACTTTAAGTGATCAAATTTGGGAAAACAATGTTCATTTTTTTTTAAATTTAACTCAATCAAAATTACAAATATTATTAAGAGTACTACCATTAGATTTACTTGAGATAATCTTGAGTATCAAATATTATTTCTTTTCAACATTAATGCATTTTAAATGAATTAATATTTAAACTCATATAAAATATAATAAAATTTATAACAAACTAAAAAACACATTTATCATATTCTAGTGGTTTGGTGAAGTAAGCCTCCTAAATAAATAAAATTTTGGATATTTTTTCTTAGGATACAATTATAAGTCCATATCAAACATCACATTGAATTAGTACCTTTTTTTATAAGGAAAGACATTACAGGTTCGACTTGTGCATGCTTCCTATCATCTCTAGTCCTATTAAAGTTATAATATCTTTTATGCAAAACATTAGAATGATTAGAAGATCAAAAAAGAAGGAAAAAATACATATAGACTTGGGGTGATTGAAAATTTTATATAAACATGAGAAAAACAAGAGAAGGCCTACCAGAAATTTTAAAAAATGGATCTCTAGAGATTGGGGTGTGTTGTGCAAGTGCAACAACAAATCCCTTCTATTTTTCCATATTTTTCATTATGAGACGTATCTTTTAAATATTTGTGTTATACTAGAGAATATGAAATGCAACAAATAACATCACAAACAATCTCTTGTTTATGTTGAACCATTTTTTCTAAAATTGGTCTACAGGGATGGTTTTTTGGTTTGAAAATACTCTACCTAGATGTATTTTTTCCTTCTTTTTTGACCTTCTAATCATTCTAATGTTTTGCATAAAATATATTATAACTTTAATAGGACTAGAGATGATAGGAAGCATGCACAAGTCGAACCTGTAATGTCTTTCCTTATAAAAAAAGGTACTAATTCAATGTGATGTTTGATATGGACTTATAATTGTAAAACATTACATTTGATAATCAATGCATTGCCCTATCAAGGTCAATAAATCTTATGCCACCTCTTTATGAGGAAATAATATAGACATTCCAAGTAACTTAGTAACAAATTGTGATACCATAAATATATTAATGAAAGTCCTAAAAAAAGTAACAAGCTAGTCATAAACAAGCTCATTAGACTTCTATCAAGAATAATAATTTAGCCAATACATATACAAGAGCTTTTGATATTAAATCTATAATTTAAAAGCTAAAGTATTAAAATTAGGAAGATTTTGTGTTCATGGATGTATTGAATGATTCCTTTGAAACTTAAGGGGGTCAGACTTAGAATTTATAAGCTAAATGATGTTATCGAATGATAACATTGAAGAATTACATAAATGACTAAATATTTACTCTATGCCTAAAATAAGTATTACAAAAGTCATACTGAAACAATTTATTATGCAATGTATTTAATCAATCAAACACCACCAAAGTTGTTTCCTTGTTTAAATATCTAAGAAAAGTCCTTTTAATACAACTATATATATATATAAAGGATATCCCCATATTGCATATTCACATAATTTTGACTATGACATGTTTCATTCAAAGTGATTTTCCTATTAACTAATCCTAGAAATAAACTTTATGTAGATTACAATCTTAAATACCTACAAACCTTTTATTCACCAATAAAATGTCACATGTCTATCAACTAAATCTAAGAATAAAATTTTAGAACTTAATTTTAATTAGATATTGTAATTCTAAAACTGGTATAGAGAGCCATTTGAAGAATAATATTTTAATGCACCCCATGAAGCTAATCTTAATGCAACAATGTCATCTAGGATTAAGTTTGCTATACTCTTATAAAAGGGTTAAGTGGTGTTATACTCTTACAAAAAAACTAACTTTAAGTGATCAAATTTGGGAAAACAATGTTCATTTTTTTTTAAATTTAACTCAATCAAAATTACAAATATTATTAAGAGTACTACCATTAGATTTACTTGAGATAATCTTGAGTATCAAATATTATTTCTTTTCAACATTAATGCATTTTAAATGAATTAATATTTAAACTCATATAAAATATAATAAAATTTATAACAAACTAAAAAACACATTTATCATATTCTAGTGGTTTGGTGAAGTAAGCCTCCTAAATAAATAAAATTTTGGATATTTTTTCTTAGGATACAATTATAAGTCCATATCAAACATCACATTGAATTAGTACCTTTTTTTATAAGGAAAGACATTACAGGTTCGACTTGTGCATGCTTCCTATCATCTCTAGTCCTATTAAAGTTATAATATCTTTTATGCAAAACATTAGAATGATTAGAAGATCAAAAAAGAAGGAAAAAATACATATAGACTTGGGGTGATTGAAAATTTTATATAAACATGAGAAAAACAAGAGAAGGCCTACCAGAAATTTTAAAAAATGGATCTCTAGAGATTGGGGTGTGTTGTGCAAGTGCAACAACAAATCCCTTCTATTTTTCCATATTTTTCATTATGAGACGTATCTTTTAAATATTTGTGTTATACTAGAGAATATGAAATGCAACAAATAACATCACAAACAATATCTTGTTTATGTTGAACCATTTTTTCTAAAATTGGTCTACAGGGATGGTTTTTTGGTTTGAAAATACTCTACCTAGATGTATTTTTTCCTTCTTTTTTGACCTTCTAATCATTCTAATGTTTTGCATAAAAGATATTATAACTTTAATAGGACTAGAGATGATAGGAAGCATGCACAAGTCGAACCTGTAATGTCTTTCCTTATAAAAAAAGGTACTAATTCAATGTGATGTTTGATATGGACTTATAATTGTAAAACATTACATTTGATAATCAATGCATTGCCCTATCAAGGTCAATAAATCTTATGCCACCTCTTTATGAGAAAAGAATATAGACATTCCAAGTAACTTAGTAACAAATTGTGATACCATAAATATATTAATGAAAGTCCTAAAAAAAGTAACAAGCTAGTCATAAACAAGCTCATTAGACTTCTATCAAGAATAATAATTTAGCCAATACATATACAAGAGCTTTTGATATTAAATCTATAATTTAAAAGCTAAAGTATTAAAATTAGTAAGATTTTGTGTTCATGGATGTATTGAATGATTCCTTTGAAACTTAAGGGGGTCAGACTTAGAATTTATAAGCTAAATGATGTTATCGAATGATAACATTGAAGAATTACATAAATGACTAAATATTTACTCTATGCCTAAAATAAGTATTACAAAAGTCATACTGAAACAATTTATTATGCAATGTATTTAATCAATCAAACACCACCAAAGTTGTTTCCTTGTTTAAATATCTAAGAAAAGTCCTTTTAATACAACTATATATATATAAAGGATATCCCCATATTGCATATTCACATAATTTTGACTATGACATGTTTCATTCAAAGTGATTTTCCTATTAACTAATCCTAGAAATAAACTTTATGTAGATTACAATTTTAAATACCTACAAACCTTTTATTCACCAATAAAATGTCACATGTCTATCAACTAAATCTAAGAATAAAATTTTAGAACTTAATTTTAATTAGATATTGTAATTCTAAAACTGGTATAGAGAGCCATTTGAAGAATAATATTTTAATGCACCCCATGAAGCTAATCTTAATGCAACAATGTCATCTAGGATTAAGTTTGCTATACTCTTATAAAAGGGTTAAGTGGTGTTATACTCTTACAAAAAAACTAACTTTAAGTGATCAAATTTGGGAAAACAATGTTCATTTTTTTTTAAATTTAACTCAATCAAAATTACAAATATTATTAAGAGTACTACCATTAGATTTACTTGAGATAATCTTGAGTATCAAATATTATTTCTTTTCAACATTAATGCATTTTAAATGAATTAATATTTAAACTCATATAAAATATAATAAAATTTATAACAAACTAAAAAACACATTTATCATATTCTAGTGGTTTGGTGAAGTAAGCCTCCTAAATAAATAAAATTTTGGATATTTTTTCTTAGGATACAATTATAAGTCCATATCAAACATCACATTGAATTAGTACCTTTTTTTATAAGGAAAGACATTACAGGTTCGACTTGTGCATGCTTCCTATCATCTCTAGTCCTATTAAAGTTATAATATCTTTTATGCAAAACATTAGAATGATTAGAAGATCAAAAAAGAAGGAAAAAATACATATAGACTTGGGGTGATTGAAAATTTTATATAAACATGAGAAAAACAAGAGAAGGCCTACCAGAAATTTTAAAAAATGGATCTCTAGAGATTGGGGTGTGTTGTGCAAGTGCAACAACAAATCCCTTCTATTTTTCCATATTTTTCATTATGAGAGGTATCTTTTAAATATTTGTGTTATACTAGAGAATATGAAATGCAACAAATAACATCACAAACAATCTCTTGTTTATGTTGAACCATTTTTTCTAAAATTGGTCTACAGGGATGGTTTTTTGGTTTGAAAATACTCTACCTAGATGTATTTTTTCCTTCTTTTTTGACCTTCTAATCATTCTAATGTTTTGCATAAAAGATATTATAACTTTAATAGGACTAGAGATGATAGGAAGCATGCACAAGTCGAACCTGTAATGTCTTTCCTTATAAAAAAAGGTACTAATTCAATGTGATGTTTGATATGGACTTATAATTGTAAAACATTACATTTGATAATCAATGCATTGCCCTATCAAGGTCAATAAATCTTATGCCACCTCTTTATGAGAAAAGAATATAGACATTCCAAGTAACTTAGTAACAAATTGTGATACCATAAATATATTAATGAAAGTCCTAAAAAAAGTAACAAGCTAGTCATAAACAAGCTCATTAGACTTCTATCAAGAATAATAATTTAGCCAATACATATACAAGAGCTTTTGATATTAAATCTATAATTTAAAAGCTAAAGTATTAAAATTAGTAAGATTTTGTGTTCATGGATGTATTGAATGATTCCTTTGAAACTTAAGGGGGTCAGACTTAGAATTTTTAAGCTAAATGATGTTATCGAATGATAACATTGAAGAATTACATAAATGACTAAATATTTACTCTATGCCTAAAATAAGTATTAAAAAAGTCATACTGAAACAATTTATTATGCAATGTATTTAATCAATCAAACACCACCAAAGTTGTTTCCTTGTTTAAATATCTAAGAAAAGTCCTTTTAATACAACTATATATATATAAAGGATATCCCCATATTGCATATTCACATAATTTTGACTATGACATGTTTCATTCAAAGTGATTTTCCTATTAACTAATCCTAGAAATAAACTTTATGTAGATTACAATTTTAAATACCTACAAACCTTTTATTCACCAATAAAATGTCACATGTCTATCAACTAAATCTAAGAATAAAATTTTAGAACTTAATTTTAATTAGATATTGTAATTCTAAAACTGGTATAGAGAGCCATTTGAAGAATAATATTTTAATGCACCCCATGAAGCTAATCTTAATGCAACAATGTCATCTAGGATTAAGTTTGCTATACTCTTATAAAAGGGTTAAGTGGTGTTATACTCTTACAAAAAAACTAACTTTAAGTGATCAAATTTGGGAAAACAATGTTCATTTTTTTTTAAATTTAACTCAATCAAAATTACAAATATTATTAAGAGTACTACCATTAGATTTACTTGAGATAATCTTGAGTATCAAATATTATTTCTTTTCAACATTAATGCATTTTAAATGAATTAATATTTAAACTCATATAAAATATAATAAAATTTATAACAAACTAAAAAACACATTTATCATATTCTAGTGGTTTGGTGAAGTAAGCCTCCTAAATAAATAAAATTTTGGATATTTTTTCTTAGGATACAATTATAAGTCCATATCAAACATCACATTGAATTAGTACATTTTTTTATAAGGAAAGACATTACAGGTTCGACTTGTGCATGCTTCCTATCATCTCTAGTCCTATTAAAGTTATAATATCTTTTATGCAAAACATTAGAATGATTAGAAGATCAAAAAAGAAGGAAAAAATACATATAGACTTGGGGTGATTGAAAATTTTATATAAACATGAGAAAAACAAGAGAAGGCCTACCAGAAATTTTAAAAAATGGATCTCTAGAGATTGGGGTGTGTTGTGCAAGTGCAACAACAAATCCCTTCTATTTTTCCATATTTTTCATTATGAGACGTATCTTTTAAATATTTGTGTTATACTAGAGAATATGAAATGCAACAAATAACATCAAAAACAATCTCTTGTTTATGTTGAACCATTTTTTTCTAAAATTGGTCTACAGGGATGGTTTTTTGGTTTGAAAATACTCTACCTAGATGTATTTTTTCCTTCTTTTTTGACCTTCTAATCATTCTAATGTTTTGCATAAAAGATATTATAACTTTAATAGGACTAGAGATGATAGGAAGCATGCACAAGTCGAACCTGTAATGTCTTTCCTTATAAAAAAAGGTACTAATTCAATGTGATGTTTGATATGGACTTATAATTGTAAAACATTACATTTGATAATCAATGCATTGCCCTATCAAGGTCAATAAATCTTATGCCACCTCTTTATGAGAAAAGAATATAGACATTCCAAGTAACTTAGTAACAAATTGTGATACCATAAATATATTAATGAAAGTCCTAAAAAAAGTAACAAGCTAGTCATAAACAAGCTCATTAGACTTCTATCAAGAATAATAATTTAGCCAATACATATACAAGAGCTTTTGATATTAAATCTATAATTTAAAAGCTAAAGTATTAAAATTAGTAAGATTTTGTGTTCATGGATGTATTGAATGATTCCTTTGAAACTTAAGGGGGTCAGACTTAGAATTTATAAGCTAAATGATGTTATCGAATGATAACATTGAAGAATTACATAAATGACTAAATATTTACTCTATGCCTAAAATAAGTATTACAATATTCATACTGAAACAATTTATTATGCAATGTATTTAATCAATCAAACACCACCAAAGTTGTTTCCTTGTTTAAATATCTAATAAAAGTCCTTTTAATACAACTATATATATATAAAGGATATCCCCATATTGCATATTCACATAATTTTGACTATGACATGTTTCATTCAAAGTGATTTTCCTATTAACTAATCCTAGAAATAAACTTTATGTAGATTACAATCTTAAATACCTACAAACCTTTTATTCACCAATAAAATGTCACATGTCTATCAACTAAATCTAAGAATAAAATTTTAGAACTTAATTTTAATTAGATATTGTAATTCTAAAACTGGTATAGAGAGCCATTTGAAGAATAATATTTTAATGCACCCCATGAAGCTAATCTTAATGCAACAATGTCATCTAGGATTAAGTTTGCTATACTCTTATAAAAGGGTTAAGTGGTGTTATACTCTTACAAAAAAACTAACTTTAAGTGATCAAATTTGGGAAAACAATGTTCATTTTTTTTTTAAATTTAACTCAATCAAAATTACAAATATTATTAAGAGTACTACCATTAGATTTACTTGAGATAATCTTGAGTATCAAATATTATTTCTTTTCAACATTAATGCATTTTAAATGAATTAATATTTAAACTCATATAAAATATAATAAAATTTATAACAAACTAAAAAACACATTTATCATATTCTAGTGGTTTGGTGAAGTAAGCCTCCTAAATAAATAAAATTTTGGATATTTTTTCTTAGGATACAATTATAAGTCCATATCAAACATCACATTGAATTAGTACCTTTTTTTATAAGGAAATACATTACAGGTTCGACTTGTGCATGCTTCCTATCATCTCTAGTCCTATTAAAGTTATAATATCTTTTATGCAAAACATTAGAATGATTAGAAGATCAAAAAAGAAGGAAAAAATACATATAGACTTGGGGTGATTGAAAATTTTATATAAACATGAGAAAAACAAGAGAAGGCCTACCAGAAATTTTAAAAAATGGATCTCTAGAGATTGGGGTGTGTTGTGCAAGTGCAACAACAAATCCCTTCTATTTTTCCATATTTTTCATTATGAGACGTATCTTTTAAATATTTGTGTTATACTAGAGAATATGAAATGCAACAAATAACATCACAAACAATCTCTTGTTTATGTTGAACCATTTTTTCTAAAATTGGTCTACATGGATGGTTTTTTGGTTTGAAAATACTCTACCTAGATGTATTTTTTCCTTCTTTTTTGACCTTCTAATCATTCTAATGTTTTGCATAAAAGATATTATAACTTTAATAGGACTAGAGATGATAGGAAGCATGCACAAGTCGAACCTGTAATGTCTTTCCTTATAAAAAAAGGTACTAATTCAATGTGATGTTTGATATGGACTTATAATTGTAAAACATTACATTTGATAATCAATGCATTGCCCTATCAAGGTCAATAAATCTTATGCCACCTCTTTATGAGAAAAGAATATAGACATTCCAAGTAACTTAGTAACAAATTGTGATACCATAAATATATTAATGAAAGTCCTAAAAAAAGTAACAAGCTAGTCATAAACAAGCTCATTAGACTTCTATCAAGAATAATAATTTAGCCAATACATATACAAGAGCTTTTGATATTAAATCTATAATTTAAAAGCTAAAGTATTAAAATTAGTAAGATTTTGTGTTCATGGATGTATTGAATGATTCCTTTGAAACTTAAGGGGGTCAGACTTAGAATTTTTAAGCTAAATGATGTTATCGAATGATAACATTGAAGAATTACATAAATGACTAAATATTTACTCTATGCCTAAAATAAGTATTACAAAAGTCATACTGAAACAATTTATTATGCAATGTATTTAATCAATCAAACACCACCAAAGTTGTTTCCTTGTTTAAATATCTAAGAAAAGTCCTTTTAATACAACTATATATATATAAAGGATATCCCCATATTGCATATTCACATAATTTTGACTATGACATGTTTCATTCAAAGTGATTTTCCTATTAACTAATCCTAGAAATAAACTTTATGTAGATTACAATCTTAAATACCTACAAACCTTTTATTCACCAATAAAATGTCACATGTCTATCAACTAAATCTAAGAATAAAATTTTAGAACTTAATTTTAATTAGATATTGTAATTCTAAAACTGGTATAGAGAGCCATTTGAAGAATAATATTTTAATGCACCCCATGAAGCTAATATTAATGCAACAATGTCATCTAGGATTAAGTTTGCTATACTCTTATAAAAGGGTTAAGTGGTGTTATACTCTTACAAAAAAACTAACTTTAAGTGATCAAATTTGGGAAAACAATGTTCATTTTTTTTTAAATTTAACTCAATCAAAATTACAAATATTATTAAGAGTACTACCATTATATTTACTTGAGATAATCTTGAGTATCAAATATTATTTCTTTTCAACATTAATGCATTTTAAATGAATTAATATTTAAACTCATATAAAATATAATAAAATTTATAACAAAATAAAAAACACATTTATCATATTCTAGTGGTTTGGTGAAGTAAGCCTCCTAAATAAATAATATTTTGGATATTTTTTCTTAGGATACAATTATAAGTCCATATCAAACATCACATTGAATTAGTACCTTTTTTTATAAGGAAAGACATTACAGGTTCGACTTGTGCATGCTTCCTATCATCTCTAGTCCTATTAAAGTTATAATATCTTTTATGCAAAACATTAGAATGATTAGAAGATCAAAAAAGAAGGAAAAAATACATATAGACTTGGGGTGATTGAAAATTTTATATAAACATGAGAAAAACAAGAGAAGGCCTACCAGAAATTTTAAAAAATGGATCTCTAGAGATTGGGGTGTGTTGTGCAAGTGCAACAACAAATCCCTTCTATTTTTCCATATTTTTCATTATGAGACGTATCTTTTAAATATTTGTGTTATACTAGAGAATATGAAATGCAACAAATAACATCACAAACAATCTCTTGTTTATGTTGAACCATTTTTTCTAAAATTGGTCTACAGGGATGGTTTTTTGGTTTGAAAATACTCTACCTAGATGTATTTTTTCCTTCTTTTTTGACCTTCTAATCATTCTAATGTTTTGCATAAAAGATATTATAACTTTAATAGGACTAGAGATGATAGGAAGCATGCACAAGTCGAACCTGTAATGTCTTTCCTTATAAAAAAAGGTACTAATTCAATGTGATGTTTGATATGGACTTATAATTGTAAAACATTACATTTGATAATCAATGCATTGCCCTATCAAGGTCAATAAATCTTATGCCACCTCTTTATGAGAAAATAATATAGACATTCCAAGTAACTTAGTAACAAATTGTGATACCATAAATATATTAATGAAAGTCCTAAAAAAAGTAACAAGCTAGTCATAAACAAGCTCATTAGACTTCTATCAAGAATAATAATTTAGCCAATACATATACAAGAGCTTTTGATATTAAATCTATAATTTAAAAGCTAAAGTATTAAAATTAGTAAGATTTTGTGTTCATGGATGTATTGAATGATTCCTTTGAAACTTAAGGGGGTCAGACTTAGAATTTTTAAGCTAAATGATGTTATCGAATGATAACATTGAAGAATTACATAAATGACTAAATATTTACTCTATGCCTAAAATAAGTATTAAAAAAGTCATACCGAAACAATTTATTATGCAATGTATTTAATCAATCAAACACCACCAAAGTTGTTTCCTTGTTTAAATATCTAAGAAAAGTCCTTTTAATACAACTATATATATATAAAGGATATCCCCATATTGCATATTCACATAATTTTGACTATGACATGTTTCATTCAAAGTGATTTTCCTATTAACTAATCCTAGAAATAAACTTTATGTAGATTACAATCTTAAATACCTACAAACCTTTTATTCACCAATAAAATGTCACATGTCTATCAACTAAATCTAAGAATAAAATTTTAGAACTTAATTTTAATTAGATATTGTAATTCTAAAACTGGTATAGAGAGCCATTTGAAGAATAATATTTTAATGCACCCCATGAAGCTAATCTTAATGCAACAATGTCATCTAGGATTAAGTTTGCTATACTCTTATAAAAGGGTTAAGTGGTGTTATACTCTTACAAAAAAACTAACTTTAAGTGATCAAATTTGGGAAAACAATGTTCATTTTTTTTTAAATTTAACTCAATCGAAATTACAAATATTATTAAGAGTACTACCATTAGATTTACTTGAGATAATCTTGAGTATCAAATATTATTTCTTTTCAACATTAATGCATTTTAAATGAATTAATATTTAAACTCATATAAAATATAATAAAATTTATAACAAACTAAAAAACACATTTATCATATTCTAGTGGTTTGGTGAAGTAAGCCTCCTAAATAAATAAAATTTTGGATATTTTTTCTTAGGATAATGCTAACTTAATAAAATCTAAATGCAGAATACTAGTTTCAAAGTAACATTTTATTTATGATGGAGACAACTTAGTTTTTCTATAAACTATTCCTTAATTAAACTCAAGGGCCATTACTAGTTTTAAGATAGCATATCATTTTGTGATGGAGATAATATTACCCAATACATACAAATTACATTGAATAGAATATACATTTCCCAAAATTATTTAAATGTTGGTAATGTCTAGTAAAAATGAAGAGGTGAAAGAGACTCTAATTCCTATAAATATCTCCTTTGTCCAATTATCAATCTTAGTAACATTTGAATTCTTAAATATTTATACTTTATAATTATTTGGAAATCATTCTCCCATTATCCAAATATAAATGTATAAAAAAAAACACATAAGGCAATACCCTCTTGGAGAGGGTTTTCCCTCCAAACACAAAATATATCTTCACCATTTTATTAAGATGTATGGTACAATAATAAACAATTATATGTTTGCATTAACCAAAAAAAAATCTTAATTTGAAGTTTATCTCGTGGTAATACCCTATTTTGATTATTTTTAATTAGAAATCTAACAGATGATATTTTGATTAAAAATCAATAATTAACTACTATAACTTTTTAAATGCCTTTTTTTGATATTCAATATTTTTTTTTCATAATGCACAAAACAATATGAAAATTACAATAATTTTTTTAAAGATATATTTAATATAAATATAAGATCAATATTGTAAATAATATGCTCTAACTTGCTGAGAATTTTTATCTCCTTGCTTCTATAAAAATTATTAGTATTAATTATGAATTAATAAGAAGTTCAAATCTAAACATGACATAAATTTCATATGAGATAAATATACTACCTCAAAAATGAAATACAAATGCAAAATCAAGTTTAAAAACAAGCCCAATAAAACAAAAGTGTATTGACTCCAAGAAAATATCTTTCATTAATTGATTATAATTTTTTTTTTCAAATTATTTTTCAACAATACATGAAAAAGTGAAAAAAACAAATTCTAAAAAAATGTACATCAATTGTAATAGTGCAAATACTCATATTTTTCTATAACTAAAAAATGCATAACATGTAGGAAAAGTGAAATTATATGCCCTACTCTTGTCGGGCATTTGATATAATTGAAACATATATAACACTATTAACAAAGACTAATCATCTTAGATAAAATCACATAAAATTTATGTAGAGTTACAAGCATAAATTGTTGTTTTGTTGAGATTATCTATTTTACGTCTATCTATATAAATCTTAATTAAGAATTCATATATTTCATTGATAATCAAAGTTGAGTTATTAAAAATATTACAACAATTGCAAGTCTTGATTCCATGTAACTCAAGCTATTGTTATTGTCACTATTGATGAGCTATCCAAGAAGTTATATTCCTTTTTCATAAAGATTACTAGTTTTAACATGTGAAAATCCAAAAAAAAAATTATCATTTTATTTATGTTCCTAATCAACATAAAAGATATTAAGATTCCAAACAACAATTTATTATATAAATACTCTTATACTTTGTTGCTTACAATATTAAAAAAAAAAAATTGCATGGGACATGAAAACTACATGTGATGCTTATGTTGGAAAAAATAGGCACTTGGGCTTGTCCTCGTAGATAAATTGGTATATTTATTTTTAGTGGACTTCCAACTAATTCCGTGTAAAGAAGATGATTTTTTTAGAAGGAAATTTTTAAATACCTAAATTAAGAATCATACAAGAGACATGCAATCCATACTATATTTGCACATGTTAGGTTAAACCTTACCATTATAGCTATATTTATTAAAATTTATACAATTGAAAGTAAACACTTTATGGATAAGAATGTTAAAAAAGTAGAATACTTGATTGATTATTCCATGAGATCAGCTATGCATAAATAGCAAAGCTGATCTCCAGTGAGTCGTTGGATTACAACAACCTAATATTTTTGATCTAATCATAACTAGGAGTTTATCAATCTCAAAAAGAGTGATAACTCAAACATAATTAGTAGAACTTAAAAGATACTCTAACACCCCCCCTTAAGTGATACTAGGGGTAAGTGAAAAAAGGAATAAACAAGATGTGGCATACCCATAGAAAATGAGTCCCGACAACAAGGCCTGATAAGGTACTCATGTACAATAGAGATGGTATAGCCACATAAATGAGTCCCGATAGCAAGGCCTGATAAGGTACTCATGTACAATATGTGGTCAAAAAGTCTCTGCTGAAAGATGATGAAAAACCACAAGTGTCTATAAAAAGAGTGTGAAGATAGGATGGAGAAAGAACCACAAAAATTGCAAGGGTAGTCCAAAATGACTCCATAAGCATGAGTATGTGGTTTCCACCTATATGAACATAATGGGCTGATAACTATGTCCAAAACTAGTGGATAAACAACAAAACAAGTGGCATATCCACAAGCATGAGTATCGTTTCCACCTGCCAGTATAGAAGAATAATAAGAAGGAAGATGTGCATGGAGGATTGAGAGGAAGGAAGATGTCCTCTTCAACCCCCCTAGGACAACTTCCATCAAGAATCCTGCAAAGGATCCATCAGATGTCTCAAAAAAGTAGAGACTCATCGCAAAAATAAATTCATACTCCAATACTGGTGCTTGTGACACATATCAAGGCTATAAGCGATGAAAAAAGGTCACAAAGAAAGCCCTCTTAAACTGAAGTGTCTCACAAAAAATAAGAGTGTGAGTATAGTGTGCAAAAAACCACAAGGATCGCAAGAGATGTCGAAATTGACTCCACAAGCATAAGTAGTGGTTTCCACCTATATGAACACAATGGACTTATAACAAGGTCCAAAAAAATCTAGACAACCAACAAAAACAAGGGAAAAAATGAAGGGCACCAATAGCTGTCAAATGTCTCCATATGGTGACCTCCTCATCCTACCAAAATGCATGGGTAACCAGTCATTGCAACCGCTAGGTGATATAGAGGAGCTGACTAGATACTAGGATCACATTAATAAATATATGGGAGTGTCGGGTTCAACTGAGAATGCATTCCATGATACAATATATTTGAGGCTAAAAGCATAGATTAAAGTGCATCAAAATGGAAAATGGACTGAACCATCTTGTCTAGCTTGGAAAAACATTTTCAACAACTATAAACACCCCTATGATCGGGTGTCAAATTAGCCTTCATCAGCAAGAAAATAAAGAACTCTTCTTTTTTCTCACAAGCGAATATTCTGAAACATAGAAATATAGCATGCTTTTTTTTTTTTTTAATTCTCCACTTTTAAAATTTCTCTAGCACAAGAAAAATAAGTGCCAAAAATCTTGATATAATGAATGAAGTAAAAATGGGTCCACCCACTATTAAATATGCCCTTCATTAAACCTTTTTCTTTAAAAAAATTTATTCAAAATTGAAATATAAAATACATTTTAAAAATAATATATGGTTTTTGTTTTTTAATGCATTTTAATAGATGCCCCTTGAGGCATAGTAGCCTCCAAGTGGTCTCACCCTAATATTTTTGAATGTTGTCGATGTCTTCATGGGAATTGCGTCTATCGCCATGCAAACGATGGCGTCTCATCCACCTTCAACAACACCTCGCAACGAATGAAAACTGGTTTCACCTCTCATTGTATAGACACCAAAACAACACCAATCCGATTATGTGACTGCAAACACTGATCGCATCGACACACAGCCCCAAGGGCAGCCCCCAGAGGTTAAACAGTGGTCCTAGCCACTTCCAAAAGTAGTTTGGAAGGTCAGAGGTCAATTTGACACCTTTTTGGCACTTTGCTCTCTACTCATCCCACCCTGGGATGAATACAAACTGGTGTTCATTCCACCCAGGGACGAATATCAGAATTCATCCCAGGGTGGGGCGAATTGCAGGTTTGACTGGAAAAAAGTCAAATTTTGACAAATGGCAGCTCAGATCCACCACTTAATCCTTCCTTCATCGCATGGGAGCATGAGTGAGCATTTTTGAGCGTTAGAGGCAGTTACAAGGGCAGTCATGAAGCCCCTAATCAGGGAGGAATCTTCCCTCCCTTGGAGAGGCATGATTGCCAAGTGGCGCCTCTGCATGCTCATCCAAAGAGACCATCAGGTCTATAAAATGGTGAGTCTTCTCACCCCAAGATATACAGAGAAGGAGCATTTTGGAGCAATGAAGTGCTGTCATTTTACTTTCATACCTCACACCCTTTCGAGTTGTGCCTTTTGCATCCTTGATCTCTTTTGGAAAGGAGGTCATAGGGTGGTTATTGGAAGCACAAATCCGAAACCAAAACCCAAAATTTGGCCACAATATCCCATCCAATTTTTCGACAATACCCCACAAGAGATTTTGGGCCCATCCCAAGTGGATTGGTGCCAAAATCGGGCCCCAAACGGTGGGCGGCCTGTCCGGGCGCCCCCGCACTGCTGCAGGTCTAATCGTCCCTTTTAGGAACGATTAGGAATCTATGGTCGATTTCTCTTTCTGTCATTTTCATTTTTTTTTATTCGATATTCATGCTGCTTAGATAGTTTGCAATTTTGATTTCATATCGTTTGATCAATTTTTGTCATGTTTTATCATTTCTTCGCCTTTACTAACTTGCAGAAGGCATCATCGAAATCCGGGTGTTAGAGGCCAAATTGGGGAAATATGACCATCTGGGTCATCCCAAAATACCCCCAATTAGCTAACCCCCACTTTTGCAGGAGATTTGGAGCTGTCCAGATGTGACATTTTGAGCGGTGCTATCTGGCATTTTGTTGCAGGTCAATTCGTCCCGCCCCGGAGCGAATTCAAATCGGTGAGGAATTTCTTGACTGTTCCATTTGCAGTGTCTTCTTTGTGAGGTCTTAATGCCCCTATCAAGTTTTTAGATTATTTGGATACATGTTAGTCATCGTTTTATTTATATCTTGCATGCATTAACCGAAGGCTTGGGGATTGCATGTTTCATCTCATCCATAGGTGCTACTGACCGTTTCTTGTTTCCTTGAGCATAGGATCTGGATGTTAGAGGAGCAGCAAGGAGTCAAGACTCATCAACGCAAGTGGCGATGACATTTTGGTCCGCCCATCTTACATGTGGGCACGCGAAAGAAGGAATGGCTATCCATGGATGTAACAAGGAAACAAATTTAACGCTCCTCGCCCCTAAAAGGGGAGGAGGCAAATTGTAACCAAATCCCGAAACATATCAATAAAATAAAGGGTTGTTCTCCACATTGGATTTTCATTTGGGTTTCAATTCGTTTATGCTTTTCCTATTTCATGCATTTTCAATTCGTAGGATTTAGCGTTAAGTTTAGTTTCGCTTTTGCATCGTACTTGGAGCTCTTTCCCTTTTTGTTTCTGTATCCTCATGCTTTCAGTGGTGATCACGGTGGGACCTTGTCCTCTATTCTTTTTAGATCAGAAATCTGATCAAAATTTGCCTCTTGCTTGCAGGTATCATTTTTTTTTATGCGGGACTGTTGTTCGTTCCAGTCTATGGCGAATACAGATCTGGAATTCATCTCACCCAGGGACGAATGGGAATGCACCCCACCCTATGATGAATTCAGTTCTATTATTCATCTCACCCTGAGATGAATAGCTCTCTACGTAGTTTCAGGGCAGAAACTCAGAACTAGCAGATTTGGGCAGAGAAGAGGTAGGGATTCTGAACTTTTCCTGTCATTTTTTGTTTTTAGTTTTCTATTTTTAGGGTACTTTCTTGCTTAGGGAAATTTTTCTTTTACTGCTTGCTTGTTCCCTTTTTGCAAAATAAAAATAACCCCACACATCACGTGGCAAATTAAACACCAAGGAGCTGGTCGTAAAACCCCGACCCTTGATCAAGACCAACGGTGGATTTCATCACCACCTTGGCTTGAATTTTTGCATCCATTGCCCCGATCGCTACTATTGCTAGACGTAAATCCTGACGAAAACTGACCGAGTGTAGCTGGGGTGATTCCCAACACACGAGGATAAGTCTTCTATGGTAGGTGTCATAAACAGGGTGATTCCCCTTCTATACCGCCTACGTTCCACGTACCATCTGCTCTCACGTACCTATAGTTTCCCTCACGTAAGGGCGGGTATATAGAGAGGTTGGTATATCGGCCTGGCAATGGTATATCGAAGGGGCGACCAATTTTGGGAGTCATAAGAGCCATCATATTGCATTTAAACGTTCTTTACAAAAACCTTCAAAAAAAAAAACAAAAAAAACAAAACACACTAAACCAGGTTTAGGACACACTTTTAATATTTAAATGAGATAATCATTGCTTTGTGTGTGTGTGCTCTTTTCTATTTAGTGTAGCATAAAAATCATAAAAAGAGATAAAAACCTACATAGCTTGTAGAAAAACAACACCATGGTGTACACCCGTAGCCAAGCCCAATCAAGGGCGGAAGCTACGAAAAGTGTACAAGGGGGCACAAGTCGCCTCCGCTACAGCCCCAGGGACTTGGTCATTCCACCTTGGTGGCCTGACCCACAAGGGAGTCCACATCATTCCATTTCAGAATGGGACTATAGAGGCACCCCTTTGAGGGACACGCCCGTTCATCATAGCCCCTTTCAGGAGGAGTCCTTACACGTGGGCACTCAATATAGACAAGAAAGCTCCCTTAGAAGCTCGATATGAGTGGCCACCGCATGATGAAGTGCTAGAGTGGCATAGGGTCCATGAGGAGAGGCCACATGATTATGGCATCCCTCCTTTGCCCCCCATCATTGTTAGAACCAATAGACAAAACCTAGAGCGCAGGGCTCTTCAAGCAGGGCGAGCCAACTCTGCCCACCCCTTTCACACATACGAAAGGGAGCACGAGGAAGACCATTACATTCCTCAAGAGCAATGTACAGCATGGGAGCCATGCGCTTCCGCACCTGCTATATACCATGATCACCCACTGAGGCCAGAGCCTCGGGTAAATGCCGCCAACCTCGACAGAGGGAAGCAACCCATTGAGATCTCGGATCATCACGACCGAGGTAAGTGCATAGGAGAGGCATCCAGGCCTCCTAGGCTCAATATGGCAAAACAAATTGACCTGGAAGTCGCAAGACATGCCGCCCACCAAGCCCAGATCACGCGGCTTGAGCAAGACCAACAACAGCTAGAGCATCTATATCGCCTTAGCAAAGAGCACATTCGGCGCCAAACAGATGAGCTGCTCCATAACCCAGTGCCTGAGAGGGTTTCGACCCCTCGCACCCAAAGAGCGAAACCATATGAGAGGCGCAACCCCTTGGTGCGAGATAGGTCTCCGTGACCTTATCAAGTGTTGCCTCCGAGACCTCCTAGACCTGAGCGGGAGGCCACTCCCCGAAACAATGATGGGTACCCTCCGCGGGGACCCACCCAGGGTCATAGGTCTCATCCAGAGACTCCTCAGGAAGCTTACAAGGAGTATGAACAAGAAGAAGAGCAGGCCAAAATGCCCTACCAAGGTGGAGGGGTTGCTATCCGGCCACCCCTCCATAGGCCTCAAGTCTCCCACAACCCACAATGGGAGCAAACTAAAGAGGAAAAGATTAAATCTTTAGATGCATATAAAGCGCTGCTAGAGCATTTGGAGTCTATGGAAACCAAAACTTTTGGGCCCCAAAAGCCCACGTTACGCCAACTCCGTAGTCATCTCGTGCATCCGTCAGTGCCAGCACCCCCTTACCCTGAACACTTTAAGCTGCCTCAGTTGGCAATCTTTAGAGGTGAGGAGGATGCCCAAGAGCATGTGACGAGATTCCTGAGCCAATGCTTCGGCATTCAGGACAATGATGCTTTGTTATTAAGAACATTTATAACCACGTTCGTAGGCCCTGCCTCGGATTGGTTTACTCAATTACCAAAGCACAACATTAACAACTTAGATCAGTTAGTGGATGCGTTCCTCGAATGCTTCACCTTCAACACCAAGAAGAAGGCGTCACTAAGTGACTTAGCCAGCCTCAGGAAGTATGAGGAAGAAACCATGGCGGCCTATGGGAATCGATGGAGGACTTTGCTTTCAAAGCTGCCCTACCTTCCCCCTATGTCCGACCTCACTCAAATGTTCTCAAAGAGCTGTTTGAGATCGATCTCTATGCTATTGCAGCTACAGCAATATGCCACCTTAGAAGAAGCTCTGGTGCAAGCCAGGATCATTGAAGAGATCAAGATACAGGATGGCGAGATAGCCAAACCTAAGAAAAAAGAGTGGACTAAAAACACTAAAACTGGGACCACGCAACAGAAACCCACTGCGGTCAATCAAGTTGCTATCAATGTCCCTAAGCCTGCACAAGCAACACAGCCTCAAAAGGCTAACTATCAGGCGGTGCCTCCTAGCAACTATGACAGAGAAAATCAGAGGCAAGAACAGAGTCAGCAACATCACCCTAGGCGACAATACACACCCTACACAGAGTCCAGGGACTCCTTGTTTGACCGCTTGTTAGCGGCAAATCTGATCAATCTGCCAGAGATTCAAACCATAGACCCCAATGCTCCCAAGCCTAAGGGGTACAGGGAGGACTTGTACTGTAGGTTCCACAGGCGGCAGGGACATGACCTAAATGCCTATTGGAAGTTTAAGGGCTTGGTGCAAGACCTAATTGATAACAAGACACTAGCGATGGATAATCCCGTGGCACCAAGCAATCAACAGATGGAGGTCTTTAAAGACCCCTTGCCTGCTCATGCTCCACAGGCAAAGACCCTACAAGTTAATGAGGTCACACAGAACTGCCCCATGCAGGGGTACGTAGGGATGATCAGTATAGTGACTCGGAATAGGAGGTATCCGAGTGTAGCTACCCCTGCGGTAACTACAGGAGAGGTGCCAACAATGTCACAACCACAACAGCACCTTGCACAACCTCCTCCACCTAAGCCAGTGGCCACACTTCGGACCAAGCTCACTCAGAGTTTGAGGACCACCTCGGCTAGGCTCTCCATATACGAGCTCATACAACAATCAACGCCCCATCGGGAGGCTCTAATGGAGATATTGAAAGCCATCGAGTTGCAGCCCCATGAAACAAATTCTTTCAACAACTTCATGGGACACGTCAAATGATGCACTGAGCCAGTCATCACATTTTGAGAAGATGAAGTGAAATCAGTGGCTGATGACATGGCGGATCCACCCCTGCACGTTATCGTGTGGGTCAACGGGATCCCGTATAAGAGGGTGTTGATAGACACTGGCTCATCCAGTAATATCATCACAACAACGGCCCTAAAACATCTGAAGTTGCCCGCATCTCACATCACAGCTTCCACCTACACTCTGTGAGCATTCAATGATGCGATATGCTCGACAGTTGGCATGATTGTCCTACCCATCCAGGTGGGGCAAAAGACTATACCTACATTGTGCCATATTTTGGAAGGTGAGATGGCCTACAACATCTTGCTAGGGCGGCCATGGATCAGGGACATGAAGTGTGTCCCTTCGATAGCTCACCAGTGCTTAAAGTATACATTTGAAGGGGAAGTGCATGTAGTCCCGGTGGACTTAGAACCCTTCAAGTATTGTAATGCGGTGCAACTGATGCCGCAATCGACCCTTCCATCAACGCATTTGGATTTCCAATTGAATCCATCTAAGCAGGGTCCGATTCTGTAGGCATCCCCGTTAGCAAGTTCTTCAAAACCCTAGTCGGGTCCATCTTCATCGTCTGGTCCTCCACCAACGATGCCACCTATGGGGGCCAAACAAAAGGACAAAGGGAAGAAACCCCTGGAAGAGGCGCAACCTTTGGAAGAGACGCTGCCATCAATATCAACTATCTCTACTGAGGAGATGCCTAGCTAGATGGAATTCGAGGCTCCTAGTTCACCCGACATGGAGTGGACTCAGGGAGAACTTCCATTCCCTCCCCCTCAACCACCAATGATCATCGTTGAAATGGCCAATACGGGCCTGGGGGAGTATCTGGTGTAGAATATTGTAGCAACACCCACACTGGAGTCCATGCAGGACATGGGGAGACCTCGCCTCCCCATCGGTACTATTGTTCCCCTAGGCTACCCGCCGAACCAGACAAACTTTGTGTATGGGGGCCTTGATCATGGTACTGAACCATACATGCAAGAGGACGAAGATGAAGAGCCTTTTGCTGAAAATGTCAACTATTTGTCTAACCCAGACTTTGCTCTGAGATACCTTGGCCAATGCAATTGGCATGGATATGGGTTAGGCAGATATGAGCAAGGGGTACGTGTTCTTTGCCAACCAAGATACCAAATGCCATATGACAAGTCAGGAGTAGGGTTCAACTACCCCCTGCCCTTGGACATCTTGGTGGAGAACATGCAAGGCCTAGGGATAGGCAACAAGGGGGGTTTGGCATCAGATCCATATGCCAACCCTAACACAACATATACATTGAGGGATTATCTCCCATTGACGGCAATCAACCTTGTTGACCCCTGCAATCCCTTCCCTTTGCTCGAGAGAGGAGAAAGCTCGAGGGCTCATTTTCAAGGAGGGTCCAGACAATGTCAAGAAGGGTCCTCAGAGGATGAGTCAGAGTATGACCCCTTCGAATAAAATAGCGATCACTCACGGGTGATCCCCATGGATGATTATCAAGAAAACCTCTTGACAATGTTCCCTTTAGATGCTCCAATCGAGCAAGCACCACCGCAAGACAATCAGGCCCCACTGTAGAGAGCGAAACAACCCCAATGGGGCCAGATCAATTTTCTCGAGCAAGACGAGCCTCTAATGTCACAAATAGTTGTTGGAGCCAATGAAGGCTTTTGGATCTTCGATAGCGATTATGAAGATGAAACTGAGATGGCCTATCTCAATCATATGCGACAACAACAATACCCCTTAGAGATTAATGACATATTTGAATAGTTGAACATAGTGCCAGGGCATGAATGGTACGTAGACCCAGCATGGTGGGAACAAGTGTTGAATCCACCACTTTGGGCATACGAAGAATACCTTCCTCCCAGAGACCCTATAGCAACATCAGTGCCAAGGGCAGACCCTATCTTCCTATCCACACATAGGGCCGATCCATTCGTGCCAGTACCTCTAGAGCCAGATCTAGAGCTCAGAGAACATCCAGAATGTTTGAGTCATCACACCCATGGTAATGGAGACCAAAATCATTTCATCAACATGATCTCCATTGACTTAACCGCCCCCATCCACAACCTGGTAGATCCAGCACAGTCATTGTATCTAGACATAGATGCCATCGATTGGGATCACGTCAATTCACCTCCATCCCCATCAGAGTACTGGCCTTTTGGTGAGATGCTTCATCTCACCCCAGGGTCAACTCAGGATATCTTCCATGCTAAAGAGGAACCCGAGGTTCCCAACGCATATTTAAACTCAGCAAATGATATCCATTTGATCCCAACTCCACACCAGTTGGAGGATGGATCCCACATGTCGGTCGAGGAGACGACTGACGTAGACATCGGCTCTGATCCAATGAATCCATAGATTATCAAGCTGGGGGTAAGCTTATCCCCCGAAGAGCAAGCCGACTACATTGCCCTTCTCAAAGAGAAGAAGGAGGTTTTTGCATGGTCATACAAAGACATGTCGGGGCTAGATCCATAGCTAGTCATGCATAACCTAACGCTTGATCCGAAAGTCAAGCCAGTTAAGAAAAAACTACGTAAGATGCACCCAACAGTGGCCTTAATGGTCAAATACAAACTGCAAAAGCTGTTGGATGCACAGTTTGTCATCTACATGGATTATCCGCCATGGTTGTCCAACATGGTGCCCATCAAGAAGCCCGACGGGAGGATTCGCATATGCACTAATTTTTGAGATCTAAACAAAGTGAGTCCTAAGGATGATTTTCCCTTGTCGAGTATCGATGCATTGGTAGACGCTATAGCAGGCCACGAAATGCTTTCCCTCATGGATGGTTTCTCGGGATACAATCAGATTCATATCAATCCTGAGGACCAACTAAAAATGGTGTTCACAATGCCTTGGGGAACATTTTGTTATAAGGTCATGCCTTTTGGCCTTAAAAATGCTGGTGC
Source organism: Wollemia nobilis (assembly GCA_028583015.1). Lineage (NCBI taxonomy): Eukaryota > Viridiplantae > Streptophyta > Pinopsida > Araucariales > Araucariaceae > Wollemia > Wollemia nobilis. The sequence continues at coordinate 1,224,295 of JAQPPZ010003507.1, read as the reverse complement.
CACCTACCAACGTGCCATGACGTACATCTTCCATGATTACATGCATAAAACTTTGGAAGATTACATGGATGATTTGTTGGCCAAGTCTCTTTTGTGCCCAGATCATCTCGATGACTTAAGCAAGATCCTCGATCGCCTCATGGAACATAAAGTCAGACTAAATCCCAAGAAGTGCGTATTTGGCATCACATCTGGAAAACTCTTGGGTTTCATAGTCTCAAAGCGAGGCATCGAGGTGGACCCAAACAAAGTCAAGGCAATCCTTGAAATGCTCCCCCCAACTACCATCAAGCAGCTCAAAAGCCTGCAGGGAAAGGTCACGTCAATTAAGCACTTCATAGCGCAGCTATCTGACAAGTGCCGACCCATGAACAAATTATTGCACAAAGGGGTAGCATTTCACTGGGATGATGAGTGCCAATCAACCTTTGACGACATTAAACAATACTTGGCTTCATCGCCAGTATTGGCACCACCTAGACCAGGAGTGTCATTCTACTTATACATCTCAGCTACTGAGGTGGCACTGGGTGCCATGCTAGCCCAGAAAAATGAACTTCACAAAGAACAGGCTACTTACTATCTTAGCCGCACCCTGGTCAGTTATGAACTTAACTATGCATACGTTGAGAAACTTTGCTTGGCAGTGGTGTTTGCTACCAAAAAGCTACGCCATTACATGCTGAGCAACAAGACGTATGTTGTGTCTAAGGAGAATCCATTGCGATACATGATGAGTCATACTTATCATAGTAGTCGCACGACGAAATGGATCATGTTGTTGATAAAATTTGACATAGAGTTTATCGGACAGAAATCCATAAAAGGTCAGGTCATAGCCGATCAACTAGCAGAGGCTCCTCTCGAAGACGATCAGCCTCTAGTCATAGAACTACCCGATGATGGGGTCTTCCATGTCTCAAAATCGCCAGATTCTGATGAGCCTGAGTCACAGGCCGACATAACCCTATTTTTTGATGGTTCTAAATGTGAGCAAGGTGGTGGCACGAGAATAGTATTCTTCACACCACAGGGTGCTCCAATGCCTCTATCATTTAAATTAAACTTCCCATGCACCAACAACAATGCAGAGTATGAAGCCTTGCTCATAGGTCTTCAGACAACAATCACCATGAACATCAAACGATTGAACATCTTTGGTGATTCACTGTTAATTGTCAACCAAGTCAAAGGGGTATTCCAATGCAAATGCCCGGTTACGTAGGCCTACAAAGCCCTTGTGGACAAATTCTTGGCAAAGCTTGAATGGTACGACATCGAGGCACTCCCTCGGTCATCGAATCATTTTGTGGACACTATGGCCTCCTTGGGGTCACTAATCCCGCAAGACATTTCTGGTGATATGACAACCATTCAAGTCAAAACACTATCGCAATCCGCGATGGAGCGTGCAAGCTCTAATTTGATGCCAGGAATCCACTTGATCCAGATTGAACCATCCTCGGATAAGTTCTCTCGAATCCACGATCGTCTGAATCACGCCAACTGGGGGTCCTTGTTCTCCCCTACTCCCCTTAATAGCAACACAATGCTATTCTTACAAGTTCTTTCCCGCTCAGCATTTGCTAGGGGTGAACTTCAAGAGGGATTGGTTGTTCATACCGTCGAGGCTTCTGATCAGCAGGATTGGTATTCACCCATAAGGGACTACCTCAAGTTAGGTAATCTCCCACTTGGATTGACGCATGCCGCAAAACGAGCATTCAAGTAGAAAGCGGCTAAGTATGTCTTGTTAGGAGACATTTTGTATCGTCGCAGCTATGAAGGAATCCTCCTTCGTTGCTTGGACCAGCAGGAGTCCACTTGGGCAATCGCCCAAGCGCATGATGGTACGTGCAGTGGCCACTTCAGTGGTATGGCCATCGCAAAGCGCATTCTCTGCATGGGCTATTATTGGCCATATTTAGAGTGAGATTGTTGCGCATATGTGAGGAAGTGCATGAAATGTCAACACCATGCTAATTTGACACATGTACCTTCCCAGGCCTTGTAGTCGATCCAATCGGCTTGGCCATTTTTGCAGTGGGGCTTAGATCTAATCAAAAAGATCTCCCCTGCGTCGTCAAGTCATCACATGTTTATCATAATGGCCATAGAGTACTTCACCAAGTGGGTGGAAGCAATTTCGCTTACCTCTACGACTGGACCTCGCATTGTGGAGTTCATTTTACATAACATCATATGTCATTTTGGTATTCCATCCAAGATAATTTTGGATAATGGGACATCATTCAAGAACAAAGATGTGCGTGCTTTGACCACAAAGTACAAAATTCAGCATAATTTTTTGACACCCTATTATCCGCAGGCAAATGGGCAAGCAGAGGCGTCAAACAAAATGCTAGTCACCATCCTCAAAAAGATAGTCGCAGATAGTCATAAGGATTGGCACATTCAAATCCCACTTGCCCTATGGGCTTATCGCACTAGCATTCGGACGCCCATTGGGGCAACTCTATTTTTGCTCCTGTATGGCTCCGAGGCAGTCATGCCTCTCGAGTTGGAAATTCCTTCCCTACGCATATCAATGCAAGAGTTCATCGATGATGACATTGTATGGTAAGCCCGGTTAGACCAGTTTACGTTGCTTGATGAACGACGCGTTAATGCTCTTGAGCATTTACGTATCTATCAAGAGCGACTTAAGAAAGCATACAACATGAAGGTTCACCTGAGAGATTTTTAGGTTGGTGACTTGGTCTTAAAAGAGAACCAACAGAACTCTAGTTTGCCGTCCCATCTAAGGGACAAGTTCACAAAAAATTGGTTAGGTCCCTATGTAATTGATAGTAAAATAGGACCTGGAACATACCAGCTAGCCTCTCTTGATGGAATCAAGGAACTAGAACCCTTGATACAAAATTCAAAACTCCAAAAAAAATGACATCGCCACTAAAAGTGCATACATCAAAAGGCACATACAATAGTGATTCTCATCACAAATTCAATCCTTGCTCAAAAAAAAATAAAAAATAAACAATGATTTTATCACTACAAAAGAGCAAGTATCCCAATACAATTGAAGAAAATAAGAGTCGAACTGAATCTGAACTCTATTAGAAGGTCAAGGCAAACCTTACGTTTGTGGATAGCCTATCGGTCATCGTGGTAAACCTCCACATGATATATACACGACATCATATAAGCACAAGACAAATACAACAAAGGAGTATGAAATTAGTGATCCTTAGTACGGTTTGGTTGATGACCTATATCTGCAATCGGCGGTATCCTGAAAAATACCACAGAAACAAACTCAATTGCACACACAAGGATGTGAAATAACTTGGTCAAAGACAAGTCCGATTCATACCTTGTTCAAAAGTCTTGTAAGATAAAGTACAGTCATGGCTAGTTAGTTAAAAACGTCTGAGTCTCAGAAAACCTTAACTACATTCTAAACCAACTGTGCTATCTTTCATCCTCGCATTACCATCAGAAAATACAAAAACAACATGTATACATGAAAAGTCATTTACCACAACAATCGCTTAGGACAAAAAGCCATAAAGTTCTAAACAGTCTATGGTGCCCTCGCCAAACAACACAAATTCAATTCATCCATTCCATTTGCATATCACATATAAATCAAAAACATTTGCATTCATCATAACATATGCATCCATCAATATAAATTAACATGCATAAATCCATATTCATCAATCATCATGCATAACATCAAATCATCACACGTGCACAAATAAAATAAAGTCATCTGTATATATATCATCAAAAATGCCCGCAGGCTACAATAAACCGGTCCTATGACCCCACGACAAAATCCACAAACTCAAAAATCCCTAAAGCCTAAGGCATCGGCCACCATGATCACGCAGGATCGGTGCGACGAGAACTACCCCCCGTGGTGTGGGTCCTATGGGACCCCTCAAGGTGGATGTTGCTAGCCCCCGCATCATGCCTACTACCCCCTCCCTCATCCAATCACCTATGATGAGATGATGCTGACTGCTCAGTATCACTGCCCCTCGTCCGGTGTGAAGAGCCACCTCCAGAGGGCTCAGGTACCTGCCCCCCAAGGCGGATGATCTCTCCCTCCAAATCCATCCGATACGGACACCACTCTGCCTCCCGTCGATGGTACATCGCTACTACATCATCGCGCTACGCCAGATGCATCCGTAGGAGGTCTCTCTCCCGTGCAGCATCGGTATCCCCCTCCTGTCGATGGTGCACAGCCCATGCATTCTCTCGCTTTGCTAGCTGGGCCCGCAAGAGATCCCTCTCTTGCAGAGCCTCCCCTAGCTCCTCATCTCGCCTCCGTAGCAGCCCCACCAACCATGCATTCTCAGTGCGCACCCCTGCCTTCACATCCTCTGCCACTGCCTGGTGCATAGGCGAATCCGGGACTGCAGCCTGCTCTAGCTCCCACTGCTCTGGGGCATCCTGCATCTTCGGCTGATCTGAAGCACCATAATCCACACCCACATCATCTACCTCCACCATGTCCGCATCCTCTAGCGGAGCACCCCAATCATCTCCTAGTGCCTCGACACCCTCCCCGCCTACTATTGTTGCCTTTGCGCCTCCCAATGGCCCCTCTCCCCGCCATCGCCATAGTATCCACCACTGGTCATACTCCGTGGTAGTCCCAATGTCATCCACGTCTGGGACGTCAATCACTGCGTCTGAATCCTCGCCAAGTGGTGCAATGATCGGCCGGTCCAGAGTCCTCTTGTCCCCCTGACGTTGATAGACCACGGGCTCACCAAGAAACCCCTAGCGCACCCCAAACTGTCGTGTCACTCGACTATAAGGGAAGAACTCCTACTCGATCCCATGTTGCCCAATCAGCCACTGCTCCTTGTGTACCCATCGAAGCCACTCTCCAGACTCAGGCCAGGCTGGATAGTCTCGATAGGGGCACCAAAACACCTCCCCTGGAGCAAGCCAAGCGAAGGCATCGGCATAGTGCCCTATGGCACCTGCCCATCGTCGACTCTATCCCTGCTCCTCAGATCGCCACCACAGAGCCGCATAACCTATATCCTTATCCACCATCTCCGCTCGAGTCATCCATGGTAACCCCACTGGCCTCTCCACTGCTATGTGCTGCCAAGCCCAACTCTACAACAAAAAGCTACAGCTAATCCCCTTTCGCCTTCGACAGTGAACCTCGTACAACTCACCATAGAGCTACGCCAACAGCGTCTGTCCCCACCTCATGATCAATGGCTCATGTGTCGAACACTCCGCCAGCCGATAGACCACATCCAGTAGGTTCCACGGGAACCTCGTGCCTGACGAATCAGGTAGCAGCATGTTGGAAATGAGGCCCATGAGTAATGCATGCCTCACTCCCAACACACCCCTCTCCAGCCACCATCGAACCAGTATGCCACCCATCTAGCAGTCGCCCTCCGCCCTCTCCACTGGGCTCTCCACACCCAACTCCTCCCCATGCCCGAAACAGCGTATCAGTATTGTTGTCCTCCAATCCCACGTCATCGTCCGAATCGGTAGTCCATCTATTGAAATCCAAAGAATCCGATACACATCCTCCAAGGTCACCGTCATCTCCCCTATTGGGAGATGGAAGGTGTTGGTCCGAGGATCCCATAGGTTGATCAGGGCCATCAGATAGGCCCGATCCCCGACCACCGGCTCTAGCCGAGTCACCTGCTTGAGCCCAAGGGCGTCAAGCCAGTCCCAGTCAGCCAAAGTCAGCATCGCACGCACTTCAGTGAAAACCATGGGCACATGGTACCGGCTCTTCACAACCTGCAAAAGAAAACAACATAAACATCATTGCTCACTTACAAAAACATCACAAAATTCATAAAATAAGCTGTTAGTCCTAGGGTTTTTAACTCTAACTGATAAATTAATAAAAAAAAACAAAAAACAAAACAAACACAACAGATAACTAGGGTTCAAACTATGTTTTACGCTTAGTTTTGATCTTGGTTCAATTCGGGTTAGGGGAGGTTTTAGGGTTATGTTCTAAACTCAGTTTTTAGCTCAGTTTTAAACTAAACTTTTTGATCTTTGTTTAACTAGGGTTATACTAAGTTTTAAACTAAGTATTCATTTTGATAAACTAGGGTTTCATTTTTAACTTTAAACAACAAAATAAACAAAAAAAAAAACACAAGACAAAAACAACTTGCGGTTTTCAAATTGCAACACAAAATAATGAGGGAAGGCACTCACTGGTATCGCTTCGGCTCTGCCACTCGATCCGGTGTGTGAACTCATGGTCACAAGAAAAATTTGGCAGCGCTTCGCTTCGCAGAATTAACCTCCTCCTCCTCAGAGCTCCAAATCGCCAGGAAAAACAAATGCAAATGAGCCCAAAACTCAGTTTTGGCCTTTAAATAAGCTTTTTGAGCCTGTAGTCGCCCCCCTAGGATGAGCACTCTGGTTAGTGCTCGTCCCTCCCTAGGACGAATACTAAACAGGAATTCGTCCCACCCCAGGACGAATACAGAGCAAAAATTTCAAAAACAGCAAAAACTGCACAAAATGCACCAAAAACAAGCCCTAAAAGTGTCCGATAAGAGTGCTTTTGCACTTGACATTCCGGGCATGCAAAACAGATGTCGGGGTCACAAATCCTCACTATCCTATTCCCTAAGAAGGCTCTCATAGCCGGACCACTCCACAGGAAGACAGATTTTTGAGAATTTCATCCCCAAATGGCATCACCAAAACGGGTCAAAACCCAACCAAAAATAGCAATACCATTGCCGAACGAAGGCGCCTTTGCGCCTGACATTCTTGGCATCCAAAACCGACATTGGGGCTACAAATTGTCACTACCCTACTCCCTAAGAAGGCCACCATGGCCGGACCGCTCCACGGGAAAATGGATTTTTGCCAATTTTAGCCCCGAAAAAGCGTCACCAAAAGGGTTAACACCCACCAAAAATAGGTCTAAATGTCGAGAAACTACACACCCATTCAACGATAAGCATCTAAAGGCACCCTTACTTAAGTCATCTTGGGTCAAGCGACTCGTCGCTTTTCTCATGCAGGTCATTCCCTCATCGATTCGTCGCTTGAGGGGGTAGTCACACTTAGTCACCAATCAACAAATACACACCCAATCAAGGAAATGACATGCATTCAAAGGATCATTGACAAAGACAATCACGCTCCTGCTTGGGGCAGCAAACAAGCAATAATCACAAGCTGATCAAACACTTGGCATTCGTGAATCATGAACTCAAGGTTCTCACAGATAAAAGGTTGCGCCCTTTGCCTATTCATGACTGATCAATGTCCAAGCTCAAGTAACACCTCACCGAAAAAGGTTAACACTTGAATTAAAGTTCCTTCGCTCGTCAGAAGCAAGGATCCAAGAATGCATGCCCTTTCCATACTTGGGGCATCAAAATTTGGTTAGGTTACTGAGAAACCCTAATCATTAGTGCTTTGGTTATCTATTTTTGCTTGGCGCTGCGCCTTGCACAGTGCATCCCAAAAAAGGGCATCTGTAGACACCAAAACAACACCAATCCGATTATGTGACTGCAAACACTGATCGCATCGACACACAAGGGCAGTCCCTAGAGGTTAAACAATGGTCCTAGCCACTTCCAAAAGTATTTTGGAAGGTCAGAGGTCAATTTGACACCTTTTTGGCACTTTGCTCTCTACTCGTCCCACCCTGGGATGAATACAAACCGGTGTTCGTTCCACCCAGGGACGAATATTAGAATTCATCCCAGGGTGGGGCGAATTGCAGGTTTGACTAGAAAAAAGTCAAATTTTGACAAATGGCAGCTCAGATCCACCACTTAATCCTTCCTTCATCGCATGGGAGCATGAGTGAGCATTTTCGAGCGTTAGAGGCGGTTACAAGGGTAGTCATGAAGCCCCTAATCAGGGAGGAATCTTCCCTCCCATGGAGAGGCATGATTGCCAAGTGGCGCCTCTGCATGCTCATCCAAAGAGACCATCAGGTCTATAAAATGGTGAGTCTTCTCACCCCAAAATATAAGAGAGAAGGAGCATTTTGGAGCAACGAAGTGCTGTCGTTTTACTTTCATACCTCACACCCTTTCGAGTTGTGCCTTTTGCATCCTTGATCTCTTTTGGAAAGGAGGTCATAGGGTGGTTATTGGAAGCACAAATCCGGAACCAAAACCTGACATTTGGCCACAATATCCCATCCAATTTGCCGACAATACCCCACAAGAGATTTTGGGCCCATCCCAAGTGGATTGGTGCCAAAATCGGGCCCCAAACGGCGAGCGGCCTGTCCGGATGCCCCGCACTGCTGCAGGTCTAATCGTCCCTTTTAGGAATGATTAGGAATCTGTGGCCGATTTCTCTTTTTGTCATTTTCATTTTTTTTGTATTCGATCTTCATGCTGCTTAGATAGTTTGCAATTTTGATTTCATATCGTTTGATCAATTTTTGTCATGTTTTATCATTTCTTCGCCTTTACTAACTTGCAGAAGGCATCATCAAAATCCGGGTGTTAGAGGCCAAATTGGGGAAATCTGACCATCTGGGTCGTCCCAAAATACCCCCAATTAGCTAACCCCCACTTTTGCAAGGAGATTTGGAGCTGTCCAGATGTGACATTTTGAGTGGTGCTATCTGGTGTTTTGTTGTAGGTCAATTCGTCCCGCCCCGGAGCGAATTCAAATCGGTGAGGAATTTCCTGACTATTCCATTTGCAGTGTCTTCTTTGTGAGGTCTTAATGCCCCTGTCAAGTTTTTAGATTATTTGGATACATGTTAGTCATCGTTTTATTTATATCTTGCATGCATTAACCGAAGGCTTGGGGATTGCATGTTTCATCTCATCCGCAGGTGCTACTGACCGTTTCTTGTTTCCTTGAGCGTAGGATCTAGACGTTAGAGGAGCAGCAAGAAGTCAAGACTCATCAATGCAAGCGGCGGCGACATTTTGGTCCACCCATCTTACATGTGGGCACGCGAAAGAAGGAATGGCATCCATGGATGTAACAAGGAAACAAATTTAACGCTCCTCGCCCCTAAAAGGGGAGGAGGCGAATTGTAACCGAATTCTGAAACGTATCAATAAAAGAAAGGGCTGTTTTTCTGCATTGGCTTTTCATTTGCGTTTCAATTCGTTCATGCTTTCCCCATTTCATGCATTTTCAATTCGTAGGATTTAGCGTTAAGTTTAGTTTCGCTTTTGCATCGTACTTGGAGCTCTTTCCCTTTTTGTTTCCGTATCCTCATGCTTTCACATTGTCCAACGACGAAGGAAGCCGACAGAATCAGCGAAGCGGGGAATATCATTACCAGGTGAAGCGCGCCCGCAGCAACACTTTCCACATGAAAGCAATCACCAAAAAAAAACATAAACCCACCAGAAAAACAACATCAAAATACCAGCGGGAAAGGAAATTGATCTCGGTAGTAATCACTGCATCGTCTCCAATTTTTTCGCCATAACAAAACTCGTCGCCTCTCCCTGCAAAACAAAAACTCATTAAAAAAATGAGGTTGCTCCGGTTTGCAGAGATTCGCTGCAATCGTGCCTAGCCAGGTTTTAGAATCGCCACCACGGTGGTAAAAAAAGATGATCCAAACTGGTAGTAAAAAAGAATCACGATCTCCGCTGAGATATGGCATTTAACAACAACTGGTGATGCTGGACGACTTCGATCATAATGGGAACTCTGTTGCGATCACGTCATGTGTTCGGATCGTGGTTCTTCATCCGCTACCTAGAACAAAACCGTCAGAATGTCTCTCATGGAAAAGATCTCGAATACGGAAAACAAAATCAACTCGAGAGCAAATTTCCACACAACGGTCATGTTCTCTCGATATGTCCTACAAAATAGTTGAAAATCATGGCGAACTTCATTTTGAGAGCCCTTAAATGCCACCGGTGCGGAGACAAACGCACAAACTTCTCACCATCATGCACTCAAACTGCCACATTGCTGCAATCAGTTTTACCTTATGGTCCAAAACAGTGATCAGGTGTTTCTTGTTATCTCTTTAGTGTTATGCATGCCGGAATGTAGCTGAGATCTGCCTAGAAAAAATCTGCCACACAGCTAAAACAACAACAATATAACAACTACCATTGCAAATATCCGCGACCTGCTATCATTGCAAACATCACAAAGAAAATTCATCCGGGAGTGCTGTTACCGGCACCGATCTCAGCAATGCATCAGAACAACGGCAAAAAAAATTAAAACAGTTGTTGCACAAGTCTTTGGCGGCAGATATAGTCACTTCCCTGCTTCAGCACGAGGGCATCACCATGTTGGTCGCCACTACTGGAGTAAACTAGTCCATGAGTGCGCGAGATTTAGGTGCCACTACCTGTCCCGATCACCCCGAGGTCACTGGAAACCGGGTGTTAGCATGAAGATGACTGCAGATTACTGAAGAATGGAGCAAAGGTCAATCTTGAGAAACTAAAAATAATTGACATGCAGCCTTCGATCTCCCCATATTTGTAGTGACGATCTCTAATAGATCTGATGCCTTCTCTGACGTCAGGTATTTCCGCAGCGCCATATCAAACTCATTATGCAGGAGTTGAAACGGCCCAACAACATGGAATCGGGCCCAGACTGGTACTTCATAGGTGCTGACAACAGATTCGGCTATCTTCACGTTCGGGCTGGCATATTTCAATGCTTCAAAAAACTCATAACCGGTGCCGCCCTCAAAAAAATTCTCTAACTCCATAGTACGGATTAGAAAACATGACCCGATAGATCCAATATGTGACAGCATGTCATCTACATGAATAGGAATATGATCGTGTATTGCTCTTCATAAATATCGCAGGATTGTTGGTAATTTCATCCATTTACATCTTTGCCTTGTAGTTTGGCATTTTCTTCCTGCACAAGCCTTCTAGTGGACGGGAATGTTTCAAGAAGCTGAAGAGGCTGAGAGCAGGAGGACAGGAGATCTACGTCAGTCCATGGAGGTTAGCAAGAACCAATCGAGGCAGTGCAAGACAATGGCTGGCACGAGCAATTCTTCTCATGTAATATCTAAAATCAACGCTGCCTCTTACAGAGCTCCTCCCCCGCGTCTAGTACAGGAGGGCAATAAGATCACTCCGATCATACGAATCGTGCACATAATTGCACCCAAGGTTATCAAAACCGATCCAGCCAATTTTCGTGCCGTCGTCCAGATGCACACCGGAAAACGTCTTTGTCGATCATCATCCAAAAAGTCAAAACAGAAGAGGCTGAAACTGAATCCTGCACTCACCCACGAGAAGTGTGATTCAAGTAATATTAACAAGAGTATAGTCCAGGCAGTTCTAGCAACCTCCACGTAATGACAGCAAACTGATGAGTACATTCTACCGTGAGCACGTCAAGCAATCAGCCTGGGTCTTCCAGCTTTGAATGTGGGTGTGATTGGCCCCACCAAAGTGTTTTTCAACCTTCACCATACACGACAATAAGGGGTACAAACTTGTGCATTACACCATAGGGCCTACGCATGCAGATGTAGACCGTGTCATTGAGCTTCTCCATGCCCTGCTCCTTCACAGTACCACCTGTAATCCAAATTGGATTGTCCCAGATCGGGTTTCACGAGCAGAGAAAGAGTTTTGCCAATGAAAAATTTCACGAACAAGATTTTATTACGGCCTTGTCGAGTTCGTGTTAGAAAAATAAACCCAGATTTCACGCTTGTGCCCAACTGCGCTGCGAACCTTGGGCGAAACCGGATTGCGCTCCAGACATGGGCGAAGTCGGACTGCGCTGCCGCAGTCCGGGATCCCGGCAAAAGTGTGACATGACGTCACACCTACCTTCTGACAGATTTGACACTTGGCAGATCCGATCTCCGCAGGAGTTAATGCCAAGTCGGCGTTTGTCAGAAACCCTAGATGAGGGTCGGTCCGAGGATAACCCTTATCCGGAGCTGTCAGAGGATAAACCTTATCCTCCTCTCCCCGCGGCTATAAAAGGCGGTTCGGGTCTACAGACAAAGTAGTGCGAAAGGAGAAGCAGAGCGTGTGTGAGAGAAGTTCGTGAAAGAGGAAGCGGAGATTAGAGCAGAGAAAGGAGGGCGAGTGATTCAGTGAGCAGTGTGGCTCAGCTGATTTATGTCCGAGCAGCAGACTCGACATTTCCCCTGTTTGGTTTATCCTGCAGCGTAGCCTGCAGATGTTGTTATTTCCTCGGTTGAGGAATTTTGTAACCCTAGTTGTTCATATGAATAAAGTTTGCTTTTGTCTGTGGCATCTTTAGGGTTTGCAGTAGTTTATGTGTTAACTTTGTTGTTCTCTGTTCCGGCGTTTCTCTCCTCTCTTCCGGGTCTTGCCAAGCCGGGCAAACCCAGCGACAGCCGCAGAAGACGAAGAAGTCGAAGGCCAAAGTGGCCAAGTCTGAAGTCTTCGGTTGATGAAGTTCGCAGTCGATGCGATCGCACTCAGGAAGTCGACTTCGCCCTTGCGCGATCCGATTGGCGCGAAGTCGACTTCGCCGGTAGCACGCACTCGCACGAAGTCGCACTTCGCCCTTGCGAGTCCGCACTGCGCGAGTGACGGACTTCGCCGAGGGTAGGCGCCAGTCCGCACTTCGCTCCCAAAGGCGGGAGGCGGCAGTGCACCCTGCGCAGTTCGACATTAACGGACTTTGACGACGAAAAACAAAAAAAAAATCGCTCCTTCAAATTGGTATCAGAGCTGATAGTGCCGTGACACGGAGATAGAAGCATGGCTTCCAAGAGAAACTCATTGCAGTTGCAGATCCCACGATTTAACGGTAAGAACTACGATTATTTGGAGCATCCGAGGATGAAGATCCTGTTCGGATCTCGGGAGCTATGGGAGTTAGTCGAGAACGGCTACCCGGAACCGGCGGATGCGGCGGCATCTGGCCGCCCTCTCTCAAGCGAGACAAGGATCTGTTGAAAGAGCACAAGAAGAAGGACCGAGAAGGCCCTATTCTACATTATGCAAGCGGTTGAGGAGACCATCTTCCCACGGATTGCATCAGCCACCAAGGCCAAGCGGGCACAGGAAACCCTAGCAAGTTCGTATCAGGGCACCGACAAAGTGAAGTTGGTGAAGCTGCAGATGCTTAGGAGAGAGTTTGAGAACCTGCAGATGAGCGAGTCCGAGTCGATGAGCGACTTCTTCACCCGGACGATGGACATTATCAACCAGATGCGGTTGAACGGAGAAAATGTCCAGAGCCAGAGAATCGTGGAGAAGATTCTCAGAAGTCTGCCTACGAAGTTCGACTCGGTTGTGATAGCAATCGAAGAGTCGAGGGATTTGACAACCCTCTCGATAGATGAACTCATGGGTTCCCTGCGGACCCATGAACAGAGGCTGAGCCGCTCAACTCAGTCTTCTTTGGAGCAAGCCTTCAAAGCGCAAGTCTCAGTCCGAGATAGCGGCAGACAAGACTCCCACCATGACGCTTCTAGTTCTCAAGGAGGAAGAGGAAGAAGCAGACGTGGGAGAAGGAACAAGCAAGGAGGGAGTTCAAACCCTCAGGACGCTGAGCCAAGTTGCAACTTTCATCGAGCAAGGAGGAAGAGGCACTGGCAGAAATCAGCAAGGTGGCTCTCGGCGAGAAGAAGGACATGTCAAAGGTCCAATGCTACTACTGCAGCAAGTTCGGCCATTATGCCACACAGTGCAGAAAGAAGATGGCGAACGAGAATCGGCGAGCAAGCCCATTATTCGGAGGAACCCAAAAATGCGGTAGGAGGAAATGTCTTGCTGACTTGCGGTATTGAAGAGGAGAGCAAGAAAAACATACGGTATCTTGACGGTGGTTGCGGCAACCATATGGCTGGGAACAGGGAGATGTTCTCACAACTGGATGAAACAGTCCGGTCCGAAGTCAAGATGGGGAACAACATCAAAGTTCCTGTGATGGGGAAAGGAAAGATCCTCATCCGCACCCGGCACGGTGATAGAAAAACAATTCAAGATGTTTTTTATGTGCCTAGGTTGAAGCACAATCTGCTAAGTGTTGGACAGCTTGTGCGAGAAGGGGCACACTATACTGTTCAAAGATGGTGTCTGTTCCATCAGAGACAAAGTCCATGGACAAATCGCAACTGTGTCCATGACGAAAAACAAAATGTTTCCGTTGCAGATTCAGAATGAATCTTTGATGTCTCTGAGTGCAGTTGAGAAGGATGCTACATGGCTATGGCATCTCAGGTTCGGTCACCTAAATTTTAGTGGCCTGAATCTGTTGCACAAGAAGCATATGGTGAAGGATTTACCCCTTATAGAGCAACCGAACCAAGTTTGTGAAGGTTGCCCTGGTCGGCAAGCAACACAGGGATGCATTCCCTGTAGGGCAGTCTTGGAGAGCATCACGGCCTTTGGAGCTGGTGCACTCAGACATCTGTGGTCCCATGCAGACCACCTCATATGTCGGCAATAAGTATTTCCTGACCTTCATTGATGACTTCAGTCGGAAGACTTGGATTTATCCAATCAAGTTGAAGTCGGAGGCATTTGCAAGGTTTAGGGAGTTCAAGGCTCTGGTTGAGAAACAGAGCGGTTATTATGTGAAGACTCTCAGAACTGATGGAGGTGGAGAGTACATCTCCAACGAATTCCACAACTTCTGCAAGCAACATGGAATTCGGAGGCAGTTCACTGCCAGATACACGCCGGCGATGCGAGAATGGCGTAGGCTGAGAGGAAGAAACGAGAACAATCATGGAGATGGCACGGAGCATGCTTAAGGCAAAAAATTTGCCACATGAGTTAACGGCGGAAGGCTGTAAGTTGTGCGGTTTATCTGCTGAACCGATGTCCCACCAAGAGTGTGAGGGACAAAATTCCGAGAGGAAGCCTGGAGCAAGTTGAAGCCAAGTGTGGCTCATTTGCGAGTTTTTGGGTGCATAGCATATGCACATGTTCCAGATGAGAAAAGGCAGAAGTTGGATGACAAAGCTGAAAGATGCATCTTCACAGGGTACAGCGAACCATCAAAGGCATACAGGTTGTACAATCCTGTGACAAAGAAACTTGTCATCAGTCGAGACGTGAAGTTCCTGGAGGATGAAGTCTGGAACAGGAAGTCAAAGACTGGTCAGTCTGAACCAGCAAGCTGTTGAATCCGTAGACTTGGAGGAAGACGAGTGTCCAACCACCTGTGCCTTCAAGCAGCAACGGTGGTGCCGGCGAGTAGCACACCCTCATCATCCCGGTCACCTCCAAGCAGAATTCAAAATCTGAGGACTCCTGCGAAGACTCGGAGCTTGCAAGACATCTATGAGGTAACCCGTAATCAATTAGATGAAGATTATTCTGATTTTGCTCTCTTTACTTGAATGTGATCCGGTGGAGTTTGAAGAGGCAAGTCGAGAATCGCAAATGGGTGAATGCGATGGATGAGGAGATAGCGACCATTGAGAAGAATGAGACATGGCGGCTAACGAGATCTTCCGGCACGAAAGAAGACCATTGGGGTCAAGTGGGTATATAAAACGAAGTTTAATGCCCAAGGAGAAGTTGACAGGCATAAGGCCGGATTAGTGGCGAAAGGCTACAAGCGAAGTCGGGAGTTGACTATCATGAGGTGTATGCACCTGTGGCCCGACTTGACACGGTCGGAATGATTACGGCACTCGCAGCTCAGAAAGGATGGAGCGTGTACCAGATGGATGTCAAGTCTGCCTTCCTCAACGGAGTGTTGGAAGAAGAGGTCTACATAGACCAGCCGCTCGGTTATGAAATACAAGGGCAAGAAGGCAAAGTCCTGAAACTGAAGAAGGCCCTGTATGGGTTGAAGCAAGCACCCAGGGCATGGTACAGCCGTATTGACGGCTATTTTCAGGAGAATGGGTTTCAAAAATGCCCATATGAGCACTCCCTGTACATGAAGACAAATGCAGCAGGTGAGCTCATCATCGTCTGCCTGTACGTAGACGATCTGATATTTACTGGCAATAGCAGCAGCCTATTTGCGCAGTTTAGAACAGCCATGAAGTCCGAGTTTGAAATGACTGACATGGGGCTGATGAAATATTTTCTCGGCATTGAAGTTGACCAATCAGCAGATGGCATCTTCATTTCTCAGGGCAAGTATGTGAAGGATGTCTTGAAGCGCTTCAAGATGGAGGACAACAAACCTACCATCACACCTGTAGCCACGAGGTTTGAAGGTGAGCAAGTTGGATACGGGGAGGTGCTGTAGATCCAACCTTGTTCAAGAGGCTAGTTGGCGATCCGATGTACTTGAGCGCAACTCGGCCGGATCGATGTTCGGGGTCGGTCCGATCGGCCGTTTCATGGAGACTCCGAAGGACACGCATCAGCAAGCGAGGCAAGAAGATCTTGCGCTATGTCAGCGGGACATGAAACCATGGCCTATTTTACGCCAGACGGGACCAATTGGAGCTAGTGGGCTTCACGAGACAGTGATTGGGCTGGCAGTACTGACGATCGGAAGAGCACCTCCGGGTATGCTTTCCATCTCGGATCGGGGCGATCTCATGGGCGTCCAAGAAGCAACCCATTGTTGCGTTGTCCACAGCCGAAGCAGAATATGTCGCCGCCACGACATCCGCATGCCAGCGAGTATGGCTGCAAAGAGTTCTGAGTGAACTGTACAATCCTTTGGAAGGCGCGACAACAATTTTATGTGATAACAATTCGGCCATTGCACTTGTCAAAGGATCCCGTGTTCCATGGCCGGACGAAGCACATTGATATTCGTTATCACTTCATCGGGAGAGTTGGTGAAGTCCGGAGAAATTCATCTGCAGTTTTGCGGATCCAAGGAGCGGTTGGCGAGATATTTTCACGAAGCCTTTGAAGGAGGAAGACTTCGGCGGATTGCGAGAGCGACTTGGAGTCAAAGTGCTTGTGAAATGAGGTTTAAAGGAGGGTGTTAGAAAAATAAACCCAGATTTCACGCCTGTGCCCAACTACGCTGCGAACCTTGGGCGAAACCGGATTGCGCTCCAGACATGGGCGAAGTCGGACTACGTTGCCGCAGTCCGGGATCCCGACAAAAGTGTGACATGACGTCACACCTACCTTCTGACAGATTTGACACCTGACAGATCCGATCTCCGCAGGAGTTAATGCCAAGTCGGCGTTTGTCAGAAACCCTAGATGAGGGTCGGTCCGAGGATAACCCTTATCCGAAGCTGTCAGAGGATAACCCTTATCCTCCTCTCCCCGCGGCTATAAAAGGCGGTTCGGGTCTACAGACAAAGTAGTGCGTAAAAGAGAAGCAGAGCGTGTGTGAGAGAAGTTCGTGAAAGAGGAAGCGAAGATTAGAGCAGAGAAAGGAGGGCGAATGATTCAGTGAGCAGTGTGGCTCAGCTGATTTATGTCCGAGCAACAGACTCGACATTTCCCCTGTTTGGTTTATCCTGGCGTAGCCTGCAGATGTTGTTATTTCCTCGGTTGAGGAATTCTGTAACCCTAGTTGTTCATATGAATAAAGTTTGCTTTTGTCTGTGGCATCTTTAGGGTTTGCAGTAGTTTATGTGTTAACTTTGTTGTTCTCTGTTCCGGCGTTTCTCTCCTCTCATACGGGTCTTGCCAAGCCGGGCAAACCCAGCGACAGCCGCGGAAGACGAAGAAGTCGAAGGCCAAAGTTGGCCAAGTCTGAAGCCTGTCCTTCTGCGTTCGGCGAAGTTCGCAGATCCATCGCAGTCTGCACTGCGCGCGAAGTTCGCACTTCACCCCAGCGCAGTCTGCATTGCATGTGAAGTTCGCACTTTGCCCTTGCGTAGTCTACACTACGCGTGAAGTATGCACTTTGCCCCTACGCAGCATGCACTGCGTGCGAAGTACACACTTCGCCCCTGTGCAGCATGCACTGCACGCGAAGTTTGCACTTCGCCCTTGCGCAGTCCGCACAGCGCGCGAGTGACGGACTTCGCCCGAGGGGTAGGCACCGTCCGCACTTCGCTCCCGAAGCTGGGAGCTGGCAGTGCACCCTGCGCAGTTCGACATTAACAGACTTCGGCGACGAAAAACAAAAAAAATCGTAAATCGCTCCTTTAGTTCGAAGGAGTCCATCCAGGATTATCATGCCCACTCGTGATGTTGTGAGCTTACATGCCCATATTTTGAGCAACAACCACATAAATGGACACGACCATCAACAATTTGCTCATAAATTTATCCATGAAAACTGTCGCTCAGATTTTTGTTTAAAGCGCCTCAAAATGGGCTGCAAATTTATTTGCGCAATGCCTTCTCACGGCCTTTAGCAACCGGTTGATGTCCCTCCAACAAACTCAAAAAAATCATGTCCACCATATTAGTATATTTGATCTGCAGACTTGAGTTGCAATGCTAGATTGTGCGGGGACACCAGTGCATCAAATACATCGCGCCAAAAGAGCAATCGATTCACGAATCCCGCGGGTGAAGAGCCTATTAATCTGAAGATTTTTTGAATTGGAAGATGATGTGTTCCACATGGATTTGTAGGTCTGTGAAGAGAATCAGATATGAACTTCTATGAATGGGCATGATCTACATCAATCAATGAAAATCAGATGAGCTATCACTGTGAGCAACGGTATAAAATGTGGAAGGCCAAGGTAGCCAACTCTGTTGACAAATCACAGGACCAGTAATATTGATAAGATATGATTGATGGATCAAATTATGGGGAAAAGCACAGTGCAGCAATAAATTACATCGAGAAGCAAAAAAAATATGTGAAACAAAATAGTGGGCGATTCTGATCTTTCATTGTACATTTTCTGTGCAGAAAAAAACATGCACATTGAGAACTTCATTGCGATGTCTCTCAGGTTCAGCAAATACAACAATGAAGTCAAACGCAGCAATAAAGCACTGGTAGTCTGCATGAATGTGGCTAAATTTGCGCATTATGTCCTCTCCTCGTAGTGCACACAGGTTCGCTTCTTCAATGCTCTAACTCACCCGCTTCTTCTATTTCGAGCTTCGAATGTAACCACGATAAAGAAACTGAATCTAAACAGAAACTAGATCTATGGGCTTCCACTCAAATGTGTTGCCTTCACTCTATCCAAGGGAGTCTAACGAGCTACTGTGACCTCAAAAAAATTATGGACAACTTGTCTCCTAGTGAACTCGCAATCACCATTGAAACAACAGACGTAGAATTAAACAAGAGGAAAAAGCATTAATGGTCCTCCACACAACAAAAACAACGAGCATCATGATCACGATGCTGCATATCTCCAGGAGGTTCGTAGCACAGTAGCCAAGCCGCTGCTCAACGTGTTATCACTTGAAAACAATTGCAGAGAAAAAAATAATCGCTCGTCAGTCAAACTAGTAGCAGCTCTACAAATTATTGTAGATCTCCTCCGAAAACAATACTGGCGGACTGATGCTGCAGGAGAATGGGCACACCGAAAATGAGTTTATCAATCATAGAAACTTGTTATGCTAGGGCTAACAATGGACAGATGAACATATCCAATCCTCCGCCTCAAATGTGTTGGTTGTCATTCCTTTTGCGTCCTTTGATAATAACGTACAAATCTAGAAAACTCATTTGTCGCCTGCTCACTAGCTCACGGTGATAGGATGCCCATGATATGGATTCTCCAGACTCACAAAAAAATTCACAGCCACCAAATTCCTTGGATACCTGAAAGACATTCTTAAAAAAAAACTAAAAAATGACCTCCCAAAATTTAAATTTTTTTAAACCATTTGGTTTCTGATCCATCAAAATATGGAGAGCATACTCCCTCCGTAAAAAAAATGGGGAGGAAAATAATGGGGGATTTCCATGAAGAAAATCTCCTCAAGCTCATAGGGCAGGAAAAGAAAATCCCCTCATGAGGAAAAGCTCCTCAAGCTCATAGGGCAGGGAAAGTCCACTCTGATACCATGTTAGAAAAGTAGAATACTTGATTGATTATTCTATGAGATCAGCTATGCATAAATAGCAAAGTTGATCTCTAGTGAGCCGTTGGATTACAACAACCTAATAGATATGATCTAATCATAACTAGGAGTTTATCAATCTCAACAAGAGTGATAACTCAAACAGAATATCCTAGTAGAAATTAAAAGATACTCTAAAAAAAAGGTGGTGCATGTAGATGATATACATCTACCTATTTATTCTCATTCTTAGGGAAAGAAATGACAAATAAATAATAAGATAAACTTTGTAAGAGCAAAAAATAGTATATTGATTTCAAAGTGTATCAAAAAAAAATTGTTAGTCTACTATTGAAGTTCAGATGTTTTCAAGATAGAACTGATGTTGGATACAAATTTTGTAGGCCACATCATTGTTAAGTTATGGATCATGGCTATTGCTAGAAAAGGTGTTAAGGTGATTAACAAAGCAAATAGGAATTAGTTGAAGGTTAAATGAGCATTATAAAAAATTGGTAGTATTCCTCATGTTATTCAGTCTATCTATAATAATATTTAAGATGCTTTTTGAAATATGCTTTGGATTATTGATCTTTAAAGAAAGATGTATGTTCGTCAACTTGACCTTAAACCTATTAATGTTTTATCTTATTGTTCATCTCATAATACTAGAGTTCTCAAGATACAAGACATGAAGAAACACACTAGCATGGATTTGTATTACCTAAAAAAACAATAAGAGCTATAAAACTCTTAATTGTGATCTATATATGATGGTTGGAATTTCAATATATAATAAACAACTATACTTGCCCATCACATCATATTACACAACTATTTTTCTTCCCAACTTTTTTATTTTCTAGTAAAAGTAATATTTATTATTCTCTTTTAGTAGTGAATAAATCATATCCTAATTACAAATAAATTACAAATAAATAAATATAATTTCATCTAGATTAAAAATTTCGCAACACATATAACCCCATGTAAGACTTCGTTATATGGTTATAGAGGATCTAAAAAATTACTCTTACAATGATAATAAATGGTCCTTGTATATGTGCATCCACCAAGCCACATAGTGTTAAGGTGGCATCTTATGAAGGAATATTAATTAACTAAATATGAAAAACACAACAAAAGCATAAAAATAAAATAAAACTAAAAATAAAATATAAAAAAGAAAATGAAATACAGCACAAAGAAACTAGGTTTCCATTAAGATATGACTTCGTTGTATTACAATAATCCCTTTGAGATAATTGATCATTTATTTTGGATATAATTTTTTTATGTAGCACAATTTAAAAAGATTATAAAAATTAATAGTTCTATAATATAAAAACAACTAGTTTATTTACACTCATGAATATGGGTCTTTAACCAAAATCCCCAAGTAGGGTACCAAACTTTCTATATTTTTCAATGGATTGTTTGAGATTGAGATGGCCCCACATGTATTGAATCGTTATCACATAGTGGTATTGCAATAGGTTGGCAATTACACATGTATCATGTGGTAAGAATTAAATATAGGAAGAATCTAACCGAATTATATCATTCGATTACTAAACTTTCCATATTATTCACATCACACTCAACCATTCTAATTTGGGATGTATAAATTTGATTATTTTTATGGCACACTAAATGTTGTCATTTTAAAATCTATTTTCTTTGTTATAAAATATCATAAGTGCAACTTTTATCTGCTACAAAATACCCATTTTATGCTACAAAAATATTTTATATGTAAGGATTAAAGCATAAAATATGAGTAATAATATAATGGAGAAATAAATACAAAAAAAAATATGCAACACACAATAGACATAGATTTAACATGGTTCACCCAAATTGGGCTACTCCACAGAGAAAATAACCAGGTCCTTTGTATTCCATCCAAAAAACCCTTTTGTACATAGTCGTGCACCTCATTACTCCTTTAGCCGCCATACAACATCCTCTTATAATAATGCATTACAATTTTAGGGCAAAAAACTTACCTAAAATCTATCGTCCGACCTATGACCTAATATCAACTGGTCTAGATTTAAATAGAGGAAAAAGCATCAATTTTTGGCTTCAAGGGCGTCGCCCCCCTAGAACCCCCTGGAAGACATAAGTAGGGGGGGCTAATTCCCCCCTACACCCCCCTCTTTATCGTGGTGGGTGTAGGTCTGGTTGAAAGCAAGGCCTCCAAATTAATTACGCTCTACAATCAATAATCTCCCACTTGGAGATTGATCACAGTAACTCCACCGCTACTGCACTTGCTGGACTATGATTCAACTTTGGACCTGGAAATTTTCTCATATTTTACTGTCATGTTTTAAGACCAACTAAAACTATGTAGAAACTCAGTTTCTCCTTGGTTACTACCTTTGTGAACATATTTGCAAGATTATGTCTAGTGTGTATCTTCTCCAATTTTAACTGTCCATCTTATAATACTAAGCGTATGAAATTGTACTTGGTATGTATGTTTTTAGTCCTGGAATGGAAAGTTGAATTCTTTGCAAGATGAAGGGCACTCTGACTATCACTGTATAATATACTATTATCTTGCTTCTTTTCCAACTCCTCCATAAACCTTTGTAACCAAATCATCTCCTTACTAGCCTCTATAATAGTAACATACTCTGCTTCAGTTGTTGACAGTGCAACAACATTCTGTACTTTTGAAATACAACTTACTACAGTTTCACCTATAGTAAAAACATACCCTGTGGTACTCCTCTTGTTGTCTATACAACCTACCATATATGAATTGAGATATCCCTATAAAATCAGTATTAGATCTTAAAAGCATATTTCCTGAGTGATAATACCTCTCAAATACTTGAGAATCCACTTAACTTACTCCTAATGCTTTCTTCCTAGATCGCTCTTAAACCTGCTCACAACTCCCACTGCATGTGCAATATCTAGCCTTGTGCACACCATCGCATACATCAAAATGTCAACTACTAATGAATAAGGAACCTTGGACATGTAGTTCATCACCTTCTGTGTCTTAGGACACATCTCTTTGGTCAATTTGAAATGATTTCCCAAAGGTGTGCTAGCAGGTTTTTCATCTTGCATACTAAATCTTTCCAACACCTTAATGTACTCACTCTGAGATAATGTTAATTTACTATTTTTCTTGTCTCTTGTTATTCTCATACTAAGGATTTTCTTTGCAGCACCCAAATATTTCATTGCAAATGACTCTGCCACTTTTTTTAGTACAATTATATCTTAAATTTTAGACCCTACAACGAGCATGTCATCTATATACAATAACAGGATAATATAGTTACCATTATCCAATGTTTTAGAATAAATATAGTGGTCAGAATAACATCTACTGTAACCTTGATTTGACATAAACCTGTCAAATTTCATATACCACTACCTTGGAGCTTACTTTAGGCTATACAAGTTCTTTATCAACCTGCATACTAATTCCTCCTTTTATTTGACCTCATACTCTTGTGGTTGCTGCATATAAATCTCTTCCTCCAAATCCCCATGGAGAAAAGTTATTTTTACATCTAACTGTTCAAGATGTAAATCCTCTACAACCACTAAGCTTAAAATAGTTCTAATTGAAGTCATTTTAACAACAGGAGAATTTTTTTTATCATAATCAATACCTTTCTTCTATGCAAACCCCTTTACAACCAGTCTAGTCTCATACCTCTTTTTACCTCCATCTTCTTATTTCACCTTGGAAACCCATTTATTCTGCAATACTCTTTTTTTTGCAAGAAACTGAACCAAATCCCAAGTCTGATTATTTATCAAGGAGTCCATCTCCTATTTCATGCCTTGCTCCCACTTCTTCTTGGTTTCTACCTGCATTGCTTCTTCATATGTTTCTGGTTCACTAGAGTTAGACAATAATACATAA
Organism: Wollemia nobilis; assembly: GCA_028583015.1. NCBI lineage: Eukaryota > Viridiplantae > Streptophyta > Pinopsida > Araucariales > Araucariaceae > Wollemia > Wollemia nobilis. Next base: position 1,200,595 of record JAQPPZ010003507.1, on the reverse strand, counting down.
TATAATGAAGGAGAGTAATGTACAGGAGGTCTACTCATCATGGTATATTTTCTAACAACAGTTGTAGGATTTTGAGGTTCTAGCTACTGTTGTTGATTTTCTAGCACCTTTGGAGTTTCAATTTCATCAAACATTGTGTATTCTATGTTTTCATTTTCTTCTTTCTTTTCCTGCAATTGATCCTTCTACATGACTTCTCATTGAATATTACATCTCTACTCCTAATTATTTTGTAAATAGCATAATCCCAAAAGCAATAACCAAAATTATTAACTCCATATCCAATGAAAAAACACTTCTTGGATTTTACCTCAAGTTTAGTTCGATTTTCTTTACTGATATGCATGAAAGCTTCACAACTGAAAGTATTTAAAAATGAGTAATTAAAAGGCTTACCTGTCCATACCTCTTTTGGAATCCCACCATCTAGAAAACTTGAAGGTCCTCTGTTTATTACATCTAACTGTTCAAGATGTAAATCCTCTACTGCCACTAAGATTAAAATAGTTCTAATTGAAGTCATTTTAACAATAGGAGAATTTTTTTTATCACAATCAATACCTTTCTTCTATGTGAATCCCTTTACAACCAGTCT